>CM070791.1:18200260-18800260 GCA_036346955.1 Dipus sagitta
GGTTAAGGTTCAACCATTTGTTCTGCCTTTTAGGAAGTAGAATTTTATGGTACCATTGCTGTTTGGGTCTAGATTTGTGTTTCCCACCCCTTCAATGCCCTCCCCACCCTCCCCACCCATCATAGTGTCTAGTCCATGAGATGCTTGCTGGGTATGTAAGGTATCTTGGGTAGCTTCAGATTAGGTGCTGTAGATGAGTGAGACTATGTGGCAATTTTGTGTGTGTGTGTGTGTGTGTGTGTGTGTGTGTGTGAGATTGGGTAAGGTCACTGAGAATGATCTGTTCCAGGTTCAACCATTTTCCTCAAATTTCATTGTGTCATTTTTTCTTACTGCTGTATAGAATTCAATTGTGTAGATATACCACACAATTATTAATTATAAATCTGCTATCTGCCTGTAAAAGACGTAAGAATTCAAAGCCTGAGTAGGGTGGTTGCTCAGTGGTAGAGTGCTTGACTAGCATACCAGAGGCCCTTGACGTGATTCCCATCTACCTGGCCCAAATCCAAAAACCTTAAAAATAACAGCAAGGTATAAAAAAACAAAAGATTCTATTTTTAACATGAGATGAAAACAGGTAATTTCAGGAAGAGAAACATAGTATGTAGACAAGCATTTAATAAAGTAAGGAGAACACTCTGAAATGCAACCATCAACTTAAAAGAATCAAAGATGAGCTGGATGTGGTGGAACACACCTTTAATCCCAGCCCTTTGGAGGCTGAGGTAGAAGGATAGCTGTGAGTTCTAGGCAGTCTAAGACTACATAGTCAGCCTGGGTTAGAGCAATACCCTACCTCAAAACACTGGAAAAAAAAATAATAAGAATAAGGAAAAAAAGAATGAAAGATGACTGACTGTAGTTACATAAAAACAATCATGATGCTACCCTTAGATACTACCAAATTAAACACAATGGGGAACTGTGTGCTACACCAATGTATCTATCGTGTGTGTGTGTGTGTGTGTGTGTGTGTTTGTGTATTTGAGAAATTTGTGATTTGCATTGAGGCAGATGACTAAAGTTTACTTTTGAGAAATAAGAGTTTAAAAACAAAACTTAACAACAGGCTTTATTATTGTGTAGGTCTATGGATGACCATAAAACCCTTGACCTATTAAATGAACTCTCCTAAAAACTAACACAGAGGCAATTCACCAAATTTTATAGATGAATGCACTCAGGTATATAAACAAGCCATTATTACTGCAAACTCTTTGAAGTCCACATCATTGCTTATATAGATTCTGAATGCCTTCTTTAAAAAGTTCTTTACGTTGGAGAGTGGATTTGTGAATGGGAAAGTTGGGGAGCAGGGAAATATGGTTTATTGTCTATGATTACGGAAGTTGTCAAATATATATATATATATATATATATATATATATATATATATATATCCCCAAAAGTTCTCTACTTTGGAGAAAGCCCTCACATAACATGAAGAGAAGGCAAAGAATATCTTCTAAGCTCTGGGTCACCAGCCCCGGGGTGGAGGACAGGGTCCATCCTGGGCTTCTCTGCAGGCAGTGGCTGCTCCAGGACCAGGGAGCCTCGCTCTCCCCGTGAAACGCCGGGTGCCAAAGTTGCCCAAGGAGAAGTGGTGCTCACCAGGGTCCAGGCCCGCTCAGCACTTGCAGCAGGCTCACGCTGGCGTCTGGGTCCCTTTTTGGTCCCGTGGAGCGCGTGCGGCCACCCGGGGTCCGCCCTCCTGTGGGCCACAGCGAACAGAGCCCAGAGCCGGAGGAGCCACTGAGCCTGAGCCATGGCGCTCCAGACGGGGCCCGGTGAGGGCAGGGCAGGGGGAGCGCCATGCTTGCACACCTGCCCATGTGAGGCCCACGTGAAGCTCAGCGTCCTTTCACACAACCGACCCACAGCCACAACTAGGAGGACCACGCCACCCATGCTCTCAGCTGAGTCCCAATCAGCAGGTACAGACCGAACCCAAGAGGCACAGGCTGAGAGCCATCTTCCTGCCCTCCTGACCTGTCCCTTCCTGCTCTGGTCCGCAGCCCCCAGCTCTCTGCGCAGCTGGCCTTGTGTCTTTTAGCACTTGGCCTAAGTATTGTGAGATTTCCCTCAGTGGAAAATGTGCTGTGACAAGACTCATTTTGAAAAAAAACAATAGCAATTATTAAAAACCAGTGTACATAGCAGCACTTAGAAATAAAAATGCCTCCTCTAGCTATGGACTAGCCAAATCCTGAGCTCCTTTCCACCCATAGTGAAGACCAATCCCTTTGAGGCATGTAAAAGAAGCAGACACTGAGCATTTCATATGACCCTAACTTAGGGGCTGGAGATGACTCAGAGGTTAAGGTGCTAATGACCAGGGTTTGATTCCCCAGTGCCCAGGTAAAACCAGATGCACAAAGTGGTGCATGCATGTTGAGTTCATATTTCAGTGGTGTGCCCATTCCCTCACTCTCCATGTTTGCAAATAAATAAAATTTCACATGATCCTACATAAATGTAATATCAAGTTTTGCTTTAGGTTATAGTTTAATGTAACTATTGAACCAGAAAGTTGAACATGGGCCAGTGAGCGTTTCCTTGGTCCAGGTGATGTCACTGTGATCCTGGAAATGTATGTCCACCTTTTCATGGTTATCCCAGATGTGCGCCTGCCCAACCTGATTAACAGGATGATTCTGAAAGGCTTAAACATCTCAAGTATTAACTGTGGTATTTCCAGTCTAAGAACTGTTGTTGAAATAATGCTGAGAATAGTAGTACCTCACCACCCCTGCTTTATTTTGGGAAAAGAACATAAGAATTCAAAAATGAATTATCAGCTACCCACCATAAGAATGAACTCTCATTATTATTGTTATTTATTAACATCATTTTGATTTTTGGAGGTAGGGTCCCCCATTGTGTTTAATTTGATATGCTTCCCAGGAGATACTGAGTAGAGCTATGGGTCTGGCAGTGGTGGGGATGGAATGGCTGTTGAAAATGGGACAGGTGGACACAGGACCACAACATCAGCAGAGTGAGAAGGAAGAAAGATGGAGGAAGAACAGGAAGTGAAGAAGCATGAGGAGGAGGGAAAGAAGACGGAGGCTCAGAAGAAAAAGAAATAAGGGGGAGCAGAAATAGGAAAAGGAGGAACAGGTTCCACAGGAGGAACAGGACAAAGGGGAATGTGTTTGTGTGAGCATGTGCATGTGTGTGGGGGGGGGGTGCGCATGTGCAAACATGGATGCATATTTGCAATAGTACATGCATTTCTGTGTACATGCGTACGGAGGATAAAGAAAAACTTTTGTGTGACCCTCAGGTAGGAGGAGACAGGAGGATCTCTGGAGCTCGCTGGCTAGCCAACCTAGTACTTGGTGAGGTGGTGAGCTCTGGAGCAAACAAAGACCTAGTCTTAAAAAGAGGTGGATGATGGATGACTTGTAGGATACTCCTAAAGGAAACCTGTGAATGAACCTAGGGCCAGTTCTTGAGATGAATAATCACATGATTCCATATGATTTCAGTGTGTTCAGTCATGATGTTCTGGAAAAAAAAAAAAACATGACATATTTTAGAATGAAAATCAGGTACACATTTTTGTTTTCATACCTAAAATCTTTTTCTAAAAAATTAACACACTATTTTTTACAACAACCAAGAATAATCCCAGAAATGAAGTATCCCTCACCTATGAAGAAATACTAAACTGGACTGGAGAGGTGGCTTAGCAGTTAAGCAAAAGGACAAAGGTTCAATTCCCTAGGACCCATGTAAGCCAAATGCACAAGAGGCACATGTGTCTAGAGTCCCTAGTGGACTAGGGATGCAGTGGCTAGAGTCCCTGGCATGCCGATTCTCTCTCTATCTCTCTTCTTGCCTATAAATATTTTTTAAGAAAAGAAAATACTAAGTAGCCAGACAGATAAAAAAATGGATACTCAAAAACACATGAAGCAAACAGGCTATGAAAAGAAAAACATTGTAGGAATGTGTTTCATGTCAGAAAACAAAAAGTAGATTATTTGATATCCATCACTCTTTGTAACTTCACTCCTATGGCTCTAGGTAGTTAAATGGAAAATGAGTAAGGGGAAATTTCTAAGGAGCTAATTGTTCAAAAGGAAAAGTTATGAAATGCAGACAGAATCTATACAAGGAAAGTAGAATTGAAAAATAAAAAGGAGATTAGTTTCAACAAAATGGTAGAATGGAGAAATCTTACTCTAAGTCTTTTACTACATGCAACTAACATGTTTAAAAATGTGCAAATATTCAGATATTCAACCAAATTTCTAACAAATTTCCAGTAGTTTTTTTTTTTTTCCTCCAATCCACACAAGTTGCTTTTCAAGTTTCTATAGGCCCTTCTCAGTCACATTAGTAATGGTATTTAGGTCTCCACAATACTTTGTTCTTCATTGTCCTGCACAGAATAGGGTAGAATTGGAAGCATCCTGACTTCTTACAGGGCACAACCTAGAGACTCACCCAGCAAGTTTTCACAACCAAAAATGATGGTGGGCATTTCTACATGCCTCCAAGAGACAGAGAAGATAACAAAATAATTTTTACAGCAAGTGACAATGTCAAGATTATCTTCTTACACACAAAGAACCAAAAGAGATAGAGTAAATGGGGCATGTTAGATCAAGCTTGTAAATCAAATGACACAGGAGCCAGGGCTGTGAATATTCCTGCAGCTGTGAGACTAGTCTAGCCTATACCACAAGTTACATGTCAACTTGGCTTACAGAATAAGACCCTATTTAAAACAAACAGAGGCTGGGGAAATGAAATGCACTTGCTTGCAAAACCTGCTGCTTAGGTTCAATTCTCCAGCACTGATGAATACCTGGATGCAATCTGAAGTTCAGCTTCACCAGAAAGACAAAAAGGGGGGGGGGGGCAAGGCCAAGCAAGGTGGAAAGCTATTCCATGTAAGTGAAGACAAAGCCAGAAAGAAGGCAAGGGGGGAGGAAATGCACACCTAGAGGAAGAAAAGGCTAGGAGATCAAGGTTATGGAATAGCATGGCCATGTAAGCAGTGGAGTAAGGCCATGCCTAGACAGGCCAAAGGAAGGCAGGGGGTAAAGCAGAACCACGGTAGGCAGTTTAAAAAAAAAAAGCAATAAGGATAAAACACCTCTAAAGGGGCAAGTAGAATTCATCTCCCATTCACCCAACATAATTACAAAGCTATAGTAATTTGGGGACATGCATAGACCAATATTCTCTGAAGGAATCTCCCAAAGTCTCTTGAAGAAGTTATCTGCAACTCACAGAATTAACATCTACAAAGAACAACCACAAAAGTCAAGACAATCCAGGAAATGCAAATGATGGGAAAGGGCAGATGGCATTCAGGGAAAGAGAACCTATGACCACTAAACAATCACATAATTAACCTCAAAACACAACCTCAAAAATGCAAAATGAAACAAAGATGTTCACCATGATTAATGATTATATGAATTCAAATTGTATTCTACTGAAGCTGATTCCTGTGCAGAGCTCTGGGAGACTTACATGGCCAAGGACTCACTAAGATATGGATCAACAGAACCTGAAAAGATTATACTTAGTGGTCTTAGGTTGACAAAATTTACCACTGGTCTTGGTCTATGCAAGAACAGTCCAGATTATCAGGACTCAGAAGGTGACTTCTACAACCATTCCAACTGGAAATGCTCTGCTGCTGGAGACCTGCTCCACAGAAAAACTTTGTGCTGGACACACAGGGGGAAGGTGCTGGAAGATAGATGGCAAGGATGGAGTGTGGCCTCACCAGCAGAGGGCCCCATGTTCATCCAGAGTACTTACCTGTGAGGAGCAACTAAATTGTCCTTAGGTCACATTCTCAAGTGTCATTCTGTCTTCTGCTGAGAGGTAAGGCCTCAGACTCTCTCAGTCTCCCTCTCTAGGGAAACAAGCGGTGCTGAAAGTGGAAACACATGGGCTCCTCCTTCTGTTTCTGAAGACAAACCTCTGAAGTGTGGAGTGTGGGGTTCACAGGGCCCCCTGATTTCTTCACTGTGTGCATACGATGTGTACCTTACCTCTTGTGGAAATACCCCTCAGCCAATCCCCTCTCTGCTCTCAATCACTCCATCTGCTTACAGAGACAGCCTCTGAAATGTCAGGTGCAAAGGGCTCCACAGTTTTAAGCAGGGGCAGTAACTCATGTCCTGGAAAGAAGGAGGTAATATCAGTTATTAGCCAGGCAGCAGGCTCACACCTTTAAACCCAGTAGTATGCAGGCTGAGGCAGGAGAATCACTGTTCAAGCCTAGCCTGGAAGACAGAGTGAGTTACAGGACAGCCTGGGCTACAATGACACCCTATCTAAAACAAACAAACAAACAAACTTAAAGCTATGAGAATTCAACCATGTATAGAGGTACAAAATCATTTGACAGGAAGTAAGAAGGCAAGGTCATGGGAAAGCAAAGTTATAGGAAAGGCAACTGCCAGGTAAAGAAAAAGTGAGAACTGGCCAAGGCCAGGGAAGACAACAGGGGAAAACAAAGCCAGACCAGGCAAGGGAGAAGGATGGGACAAGCCAGAAAAAAAAAAAAAAAGGAAGAGAAGTTAGGCCTGGCAAAGGAGGCAGCAAAGGAACAGGCAAGGCCAGGCCCAGTCAGTGTAAACACCAGGCCAGGCCAGGCATCAGGAAGGAAAGGAGAGACCAGGCAAGGTGGACAGCAAAGGACGTCAGGCAAGCTCCAGCCATCAAAGGCCAGGGAATATGGGGTGCCAGGCAAGGGTGAAAACAAGGTCAGTCTAGGACATGAGAAAGGAAGACCAGGACAGGCGAAATGCAACAAAGGGTGGAAAAGCAATGCTGGACATGTGAAGGGAGAAGTCCAAAACAAGAACAGACAAAGAGGAAGGTAAGCAAGTAGCTACACAAGGAAGATGAAAATTAAAACATGGGCTAGAAAAATCCAGGCCAAGGGGAAGGCAAGGGAGAAACCAGGCTAGGACAGGGGAACCAAGGCTAAGCCAAGCCAGATAGAAGGCAAGGGCAGGTGGAAGGAGGCCCAAGAAAGGCAGGAGGAAGGCATGGTCAGGCAAGGGAGAAGGACAGGCAAGTGCAAAGATGAAGGGACATGAGAGCAGGCCAAATGAGAAAAGGAAAGGCAGAAGGCAAATCTATTCAGGAGAACACAAGGCCAGAGAAAACCATACTTGAGACAAGGCACGGAAACAGAGGTCATGAGACCATGCAATGTGAAAGGCCAAGAGTATGAAGTCCACATAGAAGGCAGGGGTAAGGTAGCAAAAGCCCAAGGGAGAGTAAGAGAAGAAGGCAGGCTAGGGCTGGGGAAGACAAGATGAGGCCAAACAAGGAAGGGAGGAAGGCAAGGTCAGGCCAGGCCAAATGTCAGTCCAGGGAGAAAGCAAGGCCACATTGGCAAAAAGGGAAGAAAGCCAAGACAGGCCAGGCCCCGAGCCAGTCAAATGCAGGAGAAGGGTATGGTAACACTAGGTCACCAAGGCAACAGGAAAACAAGACCATTTTGGGATAAGGGGGAATGGGTGGTTGAGAATTTAGGATAAGTAAGAGGTAAGGCCAAGGGGCAAGTCAAAGCAGGGAAGGACAGGAGGAAGGCAAGTTCAGGCAAGGATAGAGGTAAGACAAGGCCAGGCAAGAGCAGGCAAGGTGCAAGGCAAAGGGATTGAAGGGAAGGACAGCAAGGCAAAGCCTCATAGAAGGCCAGGCCAAGCAAGGGGTAACACAAGACCTGGAAAGGTGGAAGGCAAGCAGGTGAATGAAGACAGGCACAAGGCACATACAGCGGAAAGCAAGAAGGCAGGTTAAGGGAAGATGAAGGCCAGGAAAGGTCAGGGGAATGTGTGGTGGAATTCATGGCAATGGAGAAAATAAGGTCAGTCTATGCCAGGGTGAAGACTCAAGAGCAGGCTAGGCAGATGGAAAACCAGGATAGGCAATAGGGAAGGCAAGGACAGGACAGACAGAAAGAAAGATGATGAGGAAGGCAAGGCAGAGCAGGCAGAAGACAACAGGGAAGGCAAGGACAGGTCATGCATGATGGATTGGGATTTAGGGCAGGTAGAATTCAAGGCAAGGAAGACAACAAGGCCAAGAGAGACAAGGGGAGATAGGAAGGGCAAACCAGACAAGGCCTGGGGCAAGGCATAGTCAGGCAATCCCAGAAGGAATGCATGTTCAAATTTGGCTGGGCAACCCATGCTGAAGCAAGGGAGATCACAGACTTCAAATGGATCAAAGACCTCGATGTAAGACCTGAATCCTGTAAACATATATAAAAAATGTAGTGAAAATACTTCCAGATTCAGCTGTAGAGGACTTCCTTGATAGGACCCCAGTTCCCCAGGAATGAAGATAACCAATAAATAGGACTTCATGAGACTTAAAAGCTATTTTACAACTAAGGAACCCTCCTACAAATTCATAGGCAGAATGCAGCCCATTTGATATTTACCTTACTGCCTGGCCTGCCAGTCTGTGCTGCCAGAGAAGGGACACCAGAGCTGCTCAAACTCTCCAGCCACATTTCTTAACTATAGACACTAAGGAGGCCACTCAGGGACCAGGTGAGTGCTCCCCTGCTCCCTGCCTGTGTGTATTCAGTCCCTGGGATAAAACACTGTCCCACATACACTCAGATTTGCAATCAGTCAAATTTGGCACTGACCTCACTCCATGCCAGCAATCCTGTGCCACTCTTAGTAGGGACAATGGAGCTGACTGCATACCAGCCCATGGCACTGACAAGGTGACCCAGACTCCAGGTAAGTGCACCACACCCCTAATGCACACACTCAGTCTCATGTGTACAACCTCAACCTGTGCACACTGAGACAGGGGCTCAGGCCCATGAGGCACTGACTTCATTCTCTGGCCTGCACAAGAGCTCTGCCCTATGTAAGGAATCCAAAGCCAGTCACTTTCCCCAGTCTAGACCTGCATGAGGACCACATATTAAAAAAAAAGTCTGTTCACGTTCCAATGTGCCCATCCCAGACATGCGAACTGACCACCACTCACTGAGCCCACACTCACCTGAATCAAGACACACCAAGCCATGTGACATGGGCTCTGCAAGACCTGTTGTTGCTGCATTGTCAGCAAGACAAATAACTATCTGTAGATGGGGAAACCCCAGTACAAAACAAATAACACAAGAAACCAAGGCAAGATATACCCAACAAGAATGCCTAGTCCCATAGAGGAACACTCCAGTAAAACCTAGTTAGATGGGCTGGTAAAGTGGGTTAGCAGTTACGGTACTTGTCTGTGAGACCTAAGGACCCAGCTGCAATTCACTAGGACCCACAGACACCATATGGACAAAGTGGTGTATGCTTCTAGAGTATGTTTCCGGTGGTGGGAGGCCCTGGTGTGCTCACTCTCCACCCCACCCCCAATCAAATAAATAAAAAAGTTTTTAAAGAAATCAATAACTACTTAGAAAAAAACTCCAAAGTATTCAAAATGGCAATTACCATAAGCATACTTAACAAGTTTAATGAAGCCATGAGCAAATGGATGAATGAAATGAAAGAGAAACAGAAAATACACCTCAACAGACAGCTGAATAAAATGGAACAAGATCAAGAAGACCTGAATAAAAGACTGAATAAAATGAATGAGTATCAAGGAAAAGAACTTAATGAATGGAAAAAAATGAACTCATAAAGGACATGATCACATGAAGGAATGAATTTGAAGTAAAATTATGAAAGTCAAACCAAGAAATGAAAATGGAATTAATAAGGAGATTGATATATTGAAGGAAAAACTTAAAATGAAGCTGGGTGTAGTGGCTCACACATTTAAACCCAGAACTCAAGGGCAGAGGTAGGAGGACTGCCATGAGTTTGGGGCCACCCTGAGATTACATAGTTAATTACAGATAGCCTGGGATAGGGCAAGACTCCACCTAAAAAGTGAAAGAAAGAAAGGAAGAAAGAAAGAAAGAAAGTTATGAAGGAAGGAATAACTCACCTTAAAGGCTTCCAAATATCAATAAATGCTGGATATGTTGCAAGATTTGAGGAACTGTAATCCACTGTTGGTACAAGTGCAAACTTCTTCGCAAACTAAGAAAGTCAATACGGACATTCCTAACAAAATATATCTACTGTTTGACCAAGTTATATAACTTATGGACACATGGCCAAAATACTCTTGCCTTTCCAATAGAGACACCTGTTTGGCTATGTTTGTTGCTACTGTAGTCACAATGCCTAGGAAATAGAATCAGCCCAGCTGCAGATCAGCTGGTGATTAGATAATGAAGATGTGGTACGTATACACCATAGAGTTTTATTCAGTGGTAAGAAAAAAGAAATTATGATATTGGCAACAAAATAGAAGGATCTTGGAAAAGTTCTAGTAAGTGAGGTTACATAGGCTTAGAAAGAAAAATGCTCCATGTTCTTGCTTATATGTAGATCCTAAGATGGAATAGTTTGGTTTATTTAGAACCTGTAGTAAGCTTCAGTAAAACTGGTAAGTAAGCTAGAATAAAATTTCTAAAGAGAAAAAGCATGGAGGGATCAGAGGAGGGTAGAACTAGGGAAGCAATTAAAGGGACAGAATAAAAATGTTTGGGTGAACATGGAAGAGAATGGGTAAAGGAGGGAAGGAGGAAAAATCTACAAAGCTAATGATGAACCCTTCCTCAGATAATTAAAAGAATAATCAATTAAACAATAATGAAAAGAAAAGAGGGAGAGATAGTTTGGCACAAGTACCTGAAACTACATGCTCTTGCTTGTAAATACCAGTGCCAAAATGGGTATACTCAACACAAAGAACTATTGGTCAGAGAGGCCCATGAGGTCACAAAATTAATACAGATCATTACAAAAGCACTTGGGTTACCCACCATAAAGGCCTATTGCTTAAGACACCATAGGCTACAGTTATGTGAATTGAATGGATAAAAGTCACTAAATAGTGTGAACAAGTAATGAATCCTATAAACTGCAAAATCATCTGGCTAAGGCAAAATTTATACACTAGTGAAACATTGGCACACAGGCTATGGGGGTAATCAACTGCTCTCTGATTGGATATGAGGGAAGATCAGTGGAAGGGAATTCATACTTGAATGGAGAGTCAAGTCAGAGCCTATAGCTTGGAAAGGCAGAGACACTAGAGGGAAGATCCCACTGTACTTTGTCTAAAAGGAGAGGTGATGCCCATCAAAAGTCTCCAAAATGCCTACACTTATACCCTCTGATCCATTCTTTTCTCAAACTTACCTTTTTTACAGATGGCAGCAAATAAAAGGGAAACTCAGGACTTATTACTATGACAAGAAAAGCCAGTTACTTAGCCCAAGAGGAGTCATCTCTATCACATCTGCCAGAGCCCAGGAAACATTACAGAAGAAGTGTTGGATGAAGTATGAGTGCTGTTGTCACTGCTAGCCTGCTACAGGCACATGGGACTAGATAGTGAGGATTCTCAAAACTCATCAACGCAGAAGATCAGGGGCTGCAGAGAGTTTAACAGTAAAGGCAATTTGTATCAAGCCCTCCAAGGTTCAGGTAACATTGCAGAAGAGGGGACAGAAGAATGTAAGAGCCACAGGGTGGGAAAGTGTATTTTGAGGCATTGTGCCTCCTCACTACAGAGACTAAATGGTGCATTAATGACCCCAAAATAATGTCTGATAATATCATTGAAGAGGGCCCTCAGTGAAATGAGACTGAGGATAGAACATAATTAAATAAAACAATGGGAAAGGACCACCTTGAAATTTGCTTGTATATTAAAGAGCTCAATTAAAAATATGAAAAAAGAGTCAGGGAATGGGATGGAAAAGAGGAGGGGTGGCAGAAGGCTTAATCAAAATTTTTAAGCTGTTTTGAGGGCTGAATAGATGGCTTATTGGTGAAAGCATTTGCCTGTGAAGCAAAAGAACTCATGTTTGAATCTCCATGTGCCACATAGCCAGATGCAATGCCTCAAGTGTGCACTGTTGCACATGCCCATGAGGGGGTACACGTCTCTGGAGTTTGTTCACAGTGGCTGAAGGCCCTGACACACCCATTCTCCCTGTCTCTCTCTTTCTGTCTTCAACTTTCTCTCTGTCTCTTTCAACAAATTTAAAACATTTTTGAGTAAGCCATACAGAAACATACTTCTCCACTACCATATAGATGGATGGGTAGATAGATAGATAGATAAAGAATGAATATGAGTAATTTGTATGGGGCAAAATTTTCCTGTGAAGGTAGACAATGTTGTGCTTAAAAGCCAAAGATTATTATTAGAAAAGTTTCAGTACCAGGGTTTGGAAAATTTCTAGTGACTTTTTGGCCAGGGAGGTGCCTAATGACCCCCCAAACACTGCAGACTATGGCCAAGGCCTGTGTATGTCCACCAGAATTAGATGGCAAGATCCTACTGCTGAAGACTCCATAATCCTGTGCTGCAGGTAACTTACAAATGCAGCTGCAGCTGACCTGAAAGACACACTTAGGCACATCAGAGGCCCACAATCTCCAGAATCAGTAAAAAGAGACTCTGGCTCAAAACAAGACCAAGCAGAACAGTGATGGCACAGGGAACCAAGCTGAACTAATGACCCTTCCTCAGGAGCATATGGGCAAACATTAGGACACATATTCATGTACACACCACACACATATAAACCCAAGCAAAGAAGTTAAAAAGGAAGTTTTATACAGAGCAATCAACTTCTAAACTATTAAGGAAAGTAATAAACAGCATTAAAGGCAAGGAAAGGGTAAAATACTTTTTTATGTCATGGCATATCCATGTGAATTATTAAAAGCTACTAAGTTCTATCTTTGAGGTAAGGAAGTGCAATGGTATAGCTCTTTTCTTGCAATACAGAAGATGCTGGGTTTGAGTTTCAGAAGTGATAACTCAAAATACATACTTTTCATAAGAAAAGTGGGGGCTGAAGAGATAGTTCAGCAATAAAGTACTTGCCTTGAAAACATGAGGATCTGAGTTACATCTCCAGGATGCACATAAAAGGCCACAACATGACCTTTCAAAACCATAGTACCAGTGTTGGGGACAGTCAAAGCAGAAGGAATGCTGGGTCTACCTGGATATCCAGTATAACCTAAAAACAGCAAGCTACCAGTTCAATAATAGATTCTGACAAGGGAATTATAGAGAAGAGCAGTAGAGGAGGACATTCGACCTTCTCCTCTGGCATCTGCAGGCCATGGGCACTAGATGCACAAATTTGTTCATGCATGTTCAAACACACACAAAGGAAAGCAAATACTAGGTATGAAAAGAGAATATCATGTTGAACATATTTTTATTCTTAGTTTAGAAAATGTATATAGACATTAGAAAAAAAATCCAAATCTAAAAGAATGTTGACAATATCTAGCTTGTGGGACCAAGATACACATTAATGCATTTTATATTTGCCAAATAATTTTTTAGCACAAACTTTATATGAATATTTAATCTGGCTTCATAAACTCTTACCAATAACTTTCTGGGAAACAAGAATGAGGAATGTGTAGGAACTGCAATAGGTCTATGTTACAGATACAAAGTCTGGGTTTTTAAAAATAAATATTCTTTTCTAAAGTATGAAATATATGGAAGATTACTAAGACCAGTGAGGGAACTATTTTCTTCCCTTTCCTCTTTATTCTTGCATTAATCTTCCTCCTTCTTATTCTTAATTTTTAGTCTTTGGGCAACACACCTTAATGAGATAATGCAGTTCTAGATAATTCAAACAGCTGAAGAGCTTGTGAGTTAACACATGAATGTGTTTGAAATACCTCTCTACATCTGCTTTTACAAACTGTCCTGGAATGATAAGTACTATTTAGGGGAGTAGCAGAGATGAGGAAAGCAATTTCAACATAGAAATTAAGAAAAGAGACAGGAACTAATTCTCACTGTTAGTCAACAATTTGTGTAGCAGTAACCCTGATTTTTACATATGAGCTCACCAAAGGAAACAAACACATCGAAAGAAAAGCACAAATAATTCTAGAGTTTTTCCCGGAATGTAACTCATTTTCATTCCGTAAACAACATAAAATAACCAGTCCTTTCTTACAGAAAAAAAGACTAGGGTCCAGGTGAGGCAAGGAAGAATGCTTCCTTTGATTTTGAATTACATATGATGAATTCAGGTCATAAAACATGCCCAGCCTTCTAAAGAGCCATCAGTGTTTTTTTCAGCTTTCTGTGGCAGCTACTTATTTGAATGGGCAACAATACTGAAGAAACTGGTGAGTTTTCCATGAATTCTAGCATATCAAATGGTGTCAAGAAATACCACCACCATGACCATGACAGCTTTCTGCAAGGCATAAGTAAAGCAATGATCCTTACAGGACAACAAAATACCCAGATACAGAAATATGAATAGACTTTACCAGGAGAACAAGGTTTCTGTTTTACATCCTAAAATGTCACCTTAATGACCAACTATAAAATATGTAATTTCTTAAAATAGCTAGGCATGGTGGTGCACACTCATAATCCCAACACTTGGGAGGCTAAAGCGGGATTGTGAGGTCAAGGCAAGTGTAGGCTACAGAGCAAAATCCTGTCTCTAACACACACACACTTCCTTCCTTCAAATGACCTGTTTTATAATATTACTTTGACAGCCATTTCTCCTATAAAAGTATAGTAAAACTAGTTTAAATTGTTTGCCTTCCTAAATAGCCATAGTACCTGTCATTGGCATACCACTGTATGAAGCTACTGTTCATGACACAATTTAAAACACTGAGAAACATTCTGGGAAGAAGCTAGGACAAAAATCAGGATATACCCTGTGCTGTTTGGTAACAAAGAAAGTTAACAAGATGAAATCCTTCAAGTTCTAGATACTCTCAAAAATAAAATATCCACATGTCTCCATGATTAAATACATGATCTAAACAAACCACAGGATATTCAAACGAGTGCCACATGATGGGAGACTCAACATGTGTCTATGTATTGGTAATAACCCACCACACTACCCTCTCAAATGAAGGGGAATTACTGAGCACCTTAAGAAGACCCAGGCATGGTGGTGCACGCCTTTAATCCCAGCACTTGGGAGGCAGAGATAGGAGGATCACTGTGAGTTCAAGGCCACCATGAGACTGCGTAGTGAATTCCAGGTCAGCCTGGACTAGAAACCCTACCTCAAAAAGCCAAAAATCAAAGAAAAAGAAGAAACATGCATTCTTTTGAGCTAACTGTGGCCAAGGACTAGTCTGGATGTGATCATTCTTGACAAGAAATTTTAAATTACATACAGAGATAAAATTTAAATAAATTCAAGGAAGGAACATAACATTAAAAATGGAATGAGAGAAAGATGGCGACCGCCTAGCTGCGCTGCAAATCCCAGGGAAAGAAAGGCTGGACTTTACGGGTTCACTGGGTCTTTTAGGGGAGAGAACTCTCCAATAGATTGTCAGTGGGAGGGCATGGGGGGGGGGAAACAGGGAATCGTGGATCCCCTCGCAGGTGGGTAGCCCACCCCTCCCACCAAATAGCTGCTGTGCGCGCCGCTGCACACAGATCAATCACTGCGTGCAGAAGCTTAGATGCTCCACACACTATCCCACTTACTGCTCTGGCCACTGCACATTCAGCAACTCCTGGCAGGAACAGGTAGCCCATCCCTCCCCATATCCACAGGGCAGATGCACGCAAATTGATCCCCGCATGTGGAAGTTAAGAGTGCTCTGCCCACTCGCTCACTTACTGATCCTGCTGCTGCACATTCACTGAGCCCAGTCCCACAGCAACTGACACACCAGCTCAGACAGTGTCTCTCGTTTGTGCTAGCTCAGGTGTGATCCCCTACCTGTCTGCCGCGCTGGCCATCCACCATTGTCCTCTGGTGGGGAAGCGCAGACTGTTTCTGGGTCCCAGTACTCCCAGCCAGAGTTTGGGCTGCTTGAGTGCTTGGTACCTCAGTGTCCCTCCTAGCTCAAACACAGGCAGCTTTGGCACATTAGCGCTTGAGAATTCAGGCAACTGTGGTGCCCCTGCCAGGCAGTAGATAGGCAGCTTTGGCAAGTGACAGACAAAGCCCAGGCTACTTGGCAACTGCCTCAGGCTGTCTCAGATTCCCATTGCCCTGGAGCCCAGGCTGATCCCCCCACCTATGTGCCCATACACTGTCATGGGCAGAACACAGCGCAAAAGAAATAACATGAAAAATCAAATGCAAGAAAATCCGGTTAGATCATCCAGTCCTACAATGAATACATCTAACCAAAACATAGAAGAGTGATTAGGATCAGAACATAAAATTGAAGCTAGGAGCAATGCAACCCTGACCAACCTGCTGGTAGAACTTGCAGGAAAGCAACAAAGAACCGATAATTGTGTGGATGCTGCCATCACTAAACTAGAACTAATAGATAAGAAATTGGAAGGAGTTCAAAGAGAGTTAAGAGATTTGAGGGAGTGTGAAAAAGAAGAAGACCTTAAAAATCAGCTGGCCATGCTAAATGAAGACATAAAGAAACGAAAGGATGAATTCCAAGAATCATCAAGAAAATCAGAAAATGATGTGAAATGGGAGCTGAACAGAGGGATGGAAATTATGCATAGAAAAGTACTAGAAAATGCAAACCGAAATGAACAAGACCAAAACTCTCTAGAAGCTCTCAAGAATAGAGTCAGCCAAGTGGAAGATAGAAACTCTGACCTGGAAGAAAAGATGGAAGAAACAGAGAGTTCAAAAATTTCAGTAAGTTCAAAAGTTCCTGTGAACAGAACATGAGAGAATTTCCTAATATCAGGATCACTGGAATACCAGAAGGAGAAGAAATTCAGACCAAAGGCATGGATTACATATTTAACAAAATAGTTGAAGAAAAATTCCCCAGTCACTTAAAAGAAGGGCCCATAAAGATACAAGAAGCTAACAGAACTTCAAAAAGACTGAACCAAAGTAGAAACTCTCCAAGACATATTGTCATTAAGACTCTAAACATTGACACCAAAGAGAAAATCCTAAAAGCAGCTAGGAAAAACCAGGACACTACTTTCAAAGGTAACCCCATCAGAATCACTTCAGACTTCTCAATGGAAACTCTGAAAGCTAGAAGGGCCTGAAAAGAAACACTGCAAAGTCTAAGAACCTATGGCTACCAACCCAGCAAAAGTATCCCTCATAATAGATGGTGAAAGAAAAACTTTCCATGACAAAAATCAGCTTTACAATTATATGAACACAAAACCAAACCTACAGAGAGTATTTCAGGAAATTCTCCACAGAGAAGAAACAAATAATCAAACTCAAATGCCTACAACAAGCAGATCGCAATAACCAAACTCAGAGAAGGCACAAAAAACTTGAAAGTCCATGGAAACACCAAGCCACATATTACATCACAATATGGCCGGGATCAACTCAAATCTCACAGTCATTAGCCTAAATATTAATGGCCTTAATTCACCCATCAAGAGACACAAGCTAACAGGATGGATCAAAAAACTAGACTCCTCAATCTTTTGCCTTCAAGAAACCCATCTCACCAATAAAGACAGACCCCTCCTCAGGGTGAAAGGGTGGAAAACAATATTCCAAGCAAATGGGAATAAGAAGCAGGCATAGCTATATTAATATCGGATAAAATAGATTTCAAACCAAAAATAATCAAAAAAGACAAAGAAGGCCACTTCGCACTTATCAAGGGAATGATCCATCAAGAGGATATTACAATCATAAATCTGTATGCACCAAACACAGGGGCATGACAGTTCATAAAACAAAACTTATTTGACCATAAAACAGAAATAACCAGAAACACCATCATATCTGGGGACTTCAATACACCATTATCAGTAATAGACAAATCATCCAAACAGAAACTCAACAGGGAAGTAAGAGAGCTCAAACAAACCATAGATCACTTAGACCTGACGGACATCTACAGAACCTTCCGTCCCAAATCCACAGATTGCACATTCTTCTCAGCAGCCCATGGAACATTCTCTAAAATAGACCATATAGTGGGTCACAAAGACTGCCTCCACATATTTAGGAAGATTGACATAATTACCTGTGTGATATCAGATCACAATGCCATATTGCTAGAAACTAACAACAAAAGACCCACCAAGAATCCCAATGGCACCTGGAAACTGAACAGCACACTTTTAAACAATAAATGGATAGTGGATGAAATAAAAAATGAAATTGCAAAATTTCTGGAATTGAATGACAATGAGAACACATTGTACCAAAACTTATGGGACACAATGAAGGCAGTCCTCAGGGGACAATTCATAGCACTCAATGCCTTCATAAAAAAGACAGAAAAATCCCAAATCAATAACCTAACCATCCACCTAAAGGCACTGGAAAAGCTAGAAAATCCAACCCGAAGAGCTCCAGAAGGAAAGAAATAATTAAAATCAGAGCAGAAATTAATGAATTGGAAACCAAGGAAACAATTAAGACAATTGACAAAACAAAGAGCTGGTTCTTTGAAAAAATAAACAAGATTGACAAACCCCTGGCCAATTTGATCAAGGAAAAAAGGGAGAAGCTTCAAATTAACAAAATTCAAAATGAAAAAGGAGAGATTACAACAGACATAAGTGAAATGGGGTGAATCATCAGGACTTATTTCAAAAACCTGTACTCCACAAAACTGGGTAATGTGGAGGAGATGGATAAATTCCTGGACGCATACCATCTATCAAAGCTAAACTCAGAGCAGATTAATCACCTCAATGAACCCATCACACTCATGGAGATTGAGAAAATAATTTAAAAATCTCCCCAAAAACAAGAGTCCAGGACCAGATGGCTTCTCAGCTGAATTCTATTACACCTTCATGGAAGAACTCAAACCAAATTGCCTCAAAATCTGCCACACAATTGGAGAACAGGCAAAGCTACCCAACTCCTTTTATGAAGCTAGTATTACCCTAATTCCAAAAGCAGGCAGAGATGCCACAAGAAAAGAAAACTACTGGCCTATTTCCCTGATGAACTTAAATGCAAAGATCCTGAACCAAATCCTCGCAAACCGAATCCAACAACCCATCAAAAGTATTATCCACCTTGACCAAGTGGGATTCAATCCAGGAACATAGGCGTGGTTCAACATATGGAAATCTGTCAATGTAATACACCACATAAACAAGGTTAAACATAAAAACCACATGGTCATTTCAATAGATGCAGAAAAGGCCTTTGAGAAGATACAACATCACTTCATGATCAAACATTGGAGAGAATTGGCATGGTTGGTTCATATCTTAACATAATAAAGGCAATATACAAAGCTCCAAGGCCCAAATAATACTTAATGGAGAGAGACTGGAGGAATTCCCATTAAGATCAGGAACAAGACAGGGTTTTCCTCTCTCACCTCTGCTTTTCAATATAGTACTGGAAGTCCTAGTTCAGGCAATAAGACAGGAGAAGGAAATAAAAGGGATACAATTTGGAAAGGAAGAAGTTAAGTTAGCTCTATTCACTGATGACACGATTATATATGTAAGAGACCTGAGAGACTCCATCCCAAAACTCCTGAAGGTGATTAACTCCTATAGCAAAGTGGCAGGATACAAAATCAATGCACAAAAATCAGTAGCCTTTTCATATGCAAATTACAAAGATACAGAGAAAGAAATAGGGGACACAGTCCCATTTTCAATAGCAACAAAAATAAAATAAAATACCTTGGAAGAACATTAACCAAGGAAGTGAAATATCTATACAATGAAAACATAAAAACACTCAAAAAAGAAATTGAGGAGGACTTGAGAAAATGGAAAGACCTCCCATGCTCCTGGATAGGCAGAATTGACATTGTGAAGATGACAATCCCACCAAAGGCAATATACAGATTTTATGCAATTCCAATTAAAATCCCTACCCTGTTCTTCACAGAGATAGAAAAAATGATCTGAAATTTCATATGGAAAGGCAGAAGGCCTCACATTTCCAAACATCCTCAGCAAAAGAAATACCTCTGGAGGCATCACCATACCTGATCTAAAGCTATATTACAAAGCCATAGTAATAAAAACAGCCTGGTACTGGCATAAAAACAGGAGTATAGACCAATGGAATAGACTTGAGGACCCGGACTTTGGGTCAAGCAACTATAGCTACTTGATATTCGGCAAAGGCCTGAGCAATATAGGCTGGAACAAAGACAGGATCTTCAACAAATGGTGCTGGACAAACTGGATAACCATATGCAGGAAACTGAAAGTTGAACCACACATTTCACTATCCACTACACTCAAATCCAAATGGATCAAAGACCTCAATATAAGACCAGAAACTTGAATACTAGTGGAAGAAAATTTAGGAAGTGCTTTCCATGATATATGAATGAAAAAAGACTTCTTGAACAAAACCCCAGTAGCTCACAATCTTAACCAGTCACTCAACCAATGGGATCACATGAAGCTGAAGAGTTTCTTTACAGACAAGCATACAATAAGCAAAGCCAATAGATTACCCTCAGAATGGAAGAAAATATTTGCGGGATATCCAACTGATAGAGGCCTAATCTCTAGAATCTACAAAGAACTCAAAACCCATAACTGTGGGCTAACTCCACAATACATGACCCATATACCTCAACAAGGAGGGGCCAAGAGGAGGGGGTAGGTCACGGATGAGCCTAATAATGGTACCAAACTGACTGTAAGAAAAAAATAAATAAATAATAAAAATGAAAAAAAATCTAAACAGAAGTCAAACACCTCACTCACAAAATGGGGCAAAGAGCTGAACAGGCAGTTCACAGAGGAAGAAATACAAATGGCAAACAAACACTTAAGAAAATGTTCACCATCCGTAATCATCAGAGAAATGCAAATTAAAACAACTATGAGAGTCCACCTTACCCCAGTAAGGATAGCAAACATCAAAAAATCAAATGAAAATAAATGCTGGTGAGGATGTGGAGAAGTAGGAAGGTGGGAAGGTAGGATGGTAAAACCACTTTGGAAAGTAATATGGAGACTCCTGAAAAAGCTGACTATAGAGATAGCAAAAGACGCAGTTACTTACCTACTAAGCATCTACCCCAAAACCTTCAAACCACATGCCAGAGAGATTTGCTCATCCATGTTTGTAGCGGCTCAATTTGTAATAGCTAAGAGATGGAATTAACCCAGATGCCCATCACTAGAAGGATGGATAACTAAGATGTGGTATATCTACACAATGGAATTCTATACAGCAGTAAGAAAAAAATGACACCATGAAACTTGAGGAAAAATGGTTGAACCTGCAACAGATCATTCTCAGTGAACTTACCCAATCACAGAAAATAAATCACCATATACTCTCACTCATCTACAGCACCTAACCTGAAGCTACCGAAGATACCGTACATAACCAGCAAGCATCTCGTGGACTAGACACTAGGATGGATGGGGAGGGAGAGGAGGACATCGAAGGGGTGGGAAATACAAATCTAGACCCAAATGGCAATGGTACCATAAAATTCTACTTCCTAAAATGCAGACCAAATGGCTGAACCTTCACCAGGCCCTTACAGGGAACACCTGAGCCACAAGACACTGGAGAGGGTAGGATCAATGCTAACCTTAATCTTCTACATCTTCCCTCCCTCCCTCTTCCCTCTCTCTCATCTCTCTAACTCTTGTATATTAGTTATCTTTTTCCTCATTTTCTTAGTGGACACTGACCTGTAACTCCCAGTATCTGCATGGGGCTATCATTCACAATGAGCTGTTGATCAGAGAGAGCTACAAGGTTTCCTAAAAGAAAGGCAGATTTCTGTCAGAGTTCTTGATGACCCACCAAAGGTGATTGGTAAGAGCCTTCTGCTGAAGACACCTTATGTGGTCAGCACGTAAAATGGAATGGCATGGCTGGAAGCTGGAAGACAGTCAGTCCCCAGACAGCGCATCTAGTGCCAGAAGGTGCTACATGGGCGACTGAGGGAAAATGCCCAATATCTGTCCAAGCAACTCATGGTCCAACCTACTTCACAGCAAATAACCTGTTGTGATGCCCACACAAGTGCAATAGCAGCACGCAACCATGGTAGGGAACCAACTGCTCTTGATTTGGCTAACTGATCTCCTCAGAGGTACGGGACCCATAGCTGGAGCTGGGAAACAAGTCAGAACCATATCCAAACATAAGCCCACTCACCAATATCAAGATACCATCAATCATGGGCTACAAGAGGGCCTACAACTATTAAATTCTCTATAAAAAAGTAAGGGTTATCTCATTTGTCCTGGTGCTAACTTACTCTCCATTGGAGAATCTACTTCTCTTTTTCAGATAGATGTAGATCCTAAGGAGAGAGCCACCCCATCATACCTCAAAAGGGCCCAGGCTGAAACTAAGAAAAATTGGTAAAACAAGCAAGGGTGCTGCTTTCTTGATGAACTGGATACCAGCACAAGGGGGAAGGAGATCAACAGAGAGAAAAATAAACTCCTACCAAATCAGAGAGCCAGAGCCTCAGAGGCTCCCAACACCTCATCACTGAAGCAGACCAAAAATGAACCCAACATGGCTCAGGGAAATTTTGTGGAAGAGGGCGCAGAAAGAATGTCAGAGCCACAAGTTGGGTCAAGATATGCAGAGACATTTATCTTACCCATAACTGTGGGCTAACTCCACAATGCACAATCCATATACCCCAACAACGAGGGGCCATTGGGGAGGGTGTAGGTTATGGATGAGTCTAATAATGGTACCAAACTGACTGTATTTGCTGAATACAAAACTAATTATTAAATAAAAGAAATAAATGGAATGAGATACAAGAAGAACTAGACTTGCCAGATAGCTGGCTTCCATCATATACAGTATTGTAATAAAGTCAAATAGTTTAATGAATTTTTCAAACAAAGTAATTTGAGGAAATTTTGGACCTTCCTATCATGTGACTAAATCCAAACTATTCCAAGAAAAAGACAGTGCAATAATCATGTAGGGAACCCTCACCCAAGTGAGTTGTCTTATTTCCAAGAAAACAAGGCACTTCTCCAAACTTGAGTAATCTCCAAACCCACCAGACCAAAAGTCACGATGCAATTCAATCTGGACCCTATCTGAATAAAGCTACCTAGCATGCACCCTTGCATGGAAGCCTGGATACACATGTGGCTACTAAGATCTCCCTGACTCCCTCGCCCAGGAAACAGGTTATTTCAATGACTGCCAGCCTCTATGGTGCTGATTTTCATTACTAAAAACTAAAAAAACCATACTGCCGATAGGAAAAATTGCTAAGGTGGGCCCAGTTTGCTAACTCAGAAAGAGAGAACTTATGAAAATGAGGCCAAAATGTCAGTCTCCTGCATTTAATCACCGAAGTCCATAGGCCATAGCACAACATGTGAGGAGAGCTCTAAGTGCCTTACTTTACTCCTCTACTGATGTAGCGGAGACCTGAGGTAAGTCCAGACATAAGTCTGATGGGCACAGTTTTCCTTCTTCTTTCTCTATGTGGCAGCACTGTTGCTGGCAGGGAAACATCTCTGCACTGTAGCAGCTGGAACAAAGACAAGGCCAACTTCTCTCAATTAAAACAGATAGAAAGAGATGAATAAGACTGTATTAGATAGATGAGTAAAATTACATTAATTATTTGTATTCTAACAGCAGCTATAACTTTTGGCTCAAGGTATAACAGAAAGAACATTGTTCTAACAAAAGTTGCTATGATGATGGCTGCAAAACAAAGATATTTCAGTGGAAATAAACACAGACTTCTTTTGCTGAGAGGCCAGTTTTAAAATCCTTTAAAATACAGCTGGGGCTCTCCCTCTCTCTCACTGATCTGTCCAGCTGTACATGTCGTTCTGTAAACACCACATGGCAGTTTTGATAGTGGCTGCCTAGTCACCTCCATGGCTTCTGAAGAACCCAACATTTCCTCAAGAACAATCTTTTCATGTGCCTTTTCTGGAGCAAAATGTACCCCAGCAATACCAGGGAAGAATAAAGAAGAAATTGGGAAGATGTGAAGGAAAGAAGCAGTTATTAAGTTAGGGATAGAAAAACTACCTGAGATAAAATCTGCCCCAAGGGATGACAGGGACTAAGTGACCAGAATTCTCACCTCTTTATCCTGCCTGTCATTAAGGAAAGTTCTAAGTTTTTAATAAACTCCAAAGAATCAAAATTCCTCTGTACACATTACACTCTAAAGGAATCATGGATATTACATCTTTTGTAATAATTGGCTTGAGTTTAAGAAAGCCATCTGAACTTGTGATAGTATCAGAGGGGGGAGGGAGAATTGGAAAATGTCATCTTTGGTAGCAGGGGCTAAGAGCTATAAGACGATTCAAATCATAGCATTCATCCTTTTCCAATTCTGTAGCTTTAATATAAAGTATTTAATTCAATATATGGTTACTTAGGCTCATCAACTATTCCCTCAGCTCCCTTGAAATCTCATTAGCATCTCTGTAATGAAACTCTACATGTTAAACCCTGCATCTATGCATGAATACATCTGCAGTAAGATGGTCACATGCCAGGAAGCACGGTGTCAATGGTAGCAGCATAACACACAACCCAGATGAGAAGTTATCTGCAGCTCACTTGCCAGGATTTCTCTATCACTTAGTTTTTTAGAGAGGGGGAAGATGAACATGTGTTAACCTAGAATATTAGAATATTTGTCCATAGTAGAATTTATTTATATTGTGTTCACCAGCAGGTACAGAATAGCCTGTTTCTAATGACCACAGAAGTGTCTACTCATATGAATATTTATGCTTTGGGAAGCTTAGGTATTCATAGTCCTGGTTCAATTCTCTACCAAAGTTACTTCAAAATCAGCCAACCTATCAAGCCCAGAAAGGGTCATAATAACAACAAGTTCTAAGCTGGGCATGGTGGCGCACACCTTTAATCACAGCACTCAGGAGGCAGAGGTAGGAGGATTGCTCTGAGTTCGAGGCCACCCTGAGAATACAGAGTTAATTCCAGGTCAGCCAGAGCTATAGTGAGACCCTACCTTGAACCCCCCCCCCAAAAAAAAAACAAGTTTTAAGGGCATGGACTGGGGACCATGCCACAAGACCCTTTGGTAACTCATCAGTCAGTAGTCTCATAATGTTAAATCTGGCTGCATAATATATATTAAGGGAAAATCCTGGATAACTGGATTATAATAACCAATGTCAATGGGTGTTTGAACAGGTAATCCTCTAAAATGCAAATTATAACTTGGCTTACAGTAACACATATGGCACAGACAATAGAAAACTATATAAGGAGGCTTCCAGCAGGGAAAGATACAAACACCTTTTTCCTTAGGGAAAAAATAAATAAATAAAAATTTCATTTAGGTAAGCAAATAAGAAAAAAAAATAGAACTTGTATACAATTTGTCTTTTTTTGTATAATCAATGCTTTATAAAGATTTCCTATAAAGGCTATGTACTACAAAGTGAGAAGAATCCATACTTACAATCCTTAAGAGCTCAGTCCATCAGTGTCTACAAACTCATGCATCCTGGCATCCTTTACTCAGGGACACATTCAACTGCTTTGAGTCCTGTTAGAAATCGAGTCTTTCTTTCTTCCTTCTTTTCTTCCTTCCTTCCTTCCTTCCTTCCTTCCTTCCTTCCTTCCTTCCTTCCTTTCTATTTCCACCTTATTATATTTAAGCTTTCCCCTACTTCTTACAGTCAAAAACCAGGCTACTTGGAATGCTGTTCTTCTAGCTTCTCCTCAGCTAGACAGAGTAGAGAACAGAGGAAAGGTAGGATAAGGGTAAGACACAGAAAGAAGAAAAAAAGGATCCTTTGATTATCTACCTTCTTTGCTGTTTTTCTTTTCCCTTCACTGTACATCTTTTTTTTTCTGATCTACTTCAATTTTCCATCATAGTAGGTAAAATCACATCTTGAAGAATCCTACAATTATCATAGGAGATTCAGTATAAATCAGATGAGGCAATCCTAGGATTTAAAGTAGACAGAAGAATGGGGTAATTTACATGTACCACAACTTTTTCATTGTTGCAATCACTTGGGAGTTTCAATAGGCCCTAGCTTGTTCTGAGTCTCTCAGGAATGAACTGCTTTGTCATTAACATTCTATCAGTCAGATCAACTCCCAAAACACCTATATCTTAAACCTTACAGGTGAGAAACAGGTAGGTAAAAAATGGATATAGACTGTATCTTCTCACAAGATTCATACTATAAAGTACACTGACTCAAAGTTTTCTAATCTTTCACATCTGCACATTCCCTCAAGCACACATGTAAGGCATAAAAAACTGTGCAAAATCAAGCATCAGCTTTCGATTTAAAAAACCTTAATAATAATAAAAACATGTTGATAGGCTCATTGCAGTTTCTTTAAAAGACTATTCAGTACTATAGTACTCCTTTAAAATAATTCACAAGTCAGTGTTAAGAACACAGCAGGTAACTTCTGTTTGACAACAACTTAACATTACTGTGAGCATCCAGTGCCAGCTATGGATATCAACAGTAACAGCCACATGACAAGATAAAGAAATTTTCTGAAAGTGAGATCACCAACCCTCACAAACTTGTTAAGATTCACTATGATGTATTATTCATCCTTGCTCCAGGATCATGAAATAACTTCTATCTTTTTAGGTAACATACTAAAGAGCAGCACCTGTCCTACTGCACAAAAATGGGTGCCCACAAGGATGCTCTAAACTCTTCAATGTATAGCTGAGAGATCTGTCCTACTCAGTGTCAGTGTTTGCAAGGCAATCACTGGGCAATGGCTGCACATTAGTAGGACTAAATAAATGTACAAGGCCCCCTTAAAATTGGTAAATGGATGTTTGTGCATTCAGCATATTATATAATAATCCAGGAAATGGAAGTGGAGAAACAGGAAATAGACCTTAGGTTACTGATTAAAGCAAGGTTTGGTACAGGTATCCCCTCTTGTAGGCACTCAGCGGGTAGAATGTAGCCACAACAAACTTTCTGTCAAATATCGTTCTGGTCAGCAATTTTTGAGCAGCTTTGGAATCATCAGCATTTGCATACTCAACAAAGACTTGTCCTGGGCCAGGATTTTTCTCTGGAACAAGTAAAGATACTACTGGTCCATATTTCTGACACTCTTCTTTTACATCTTCTACAACATCTTCATATTCTTCTTCATTCTCAAGATAATTATCATCCAGCATGTTCAGGAGTCTTAGCACTGGAGTGGGAAGCATCACCAGATCTTCAGTGTGAGGAGCAAAGGGAATGCTGAAGAAGGGCTGCACAATGCCACTTCCATGGGAATCCTTCTGCTTGGGTGGTCATGAAGCCAGCTTTTGATAAGGTCTCTCAGGTGATAGGCTGGAATTGTGGCATTCACCACTGCTTTACTGGCAAATATATGATCTATAATAGCAGACCTGTTTGGCTTCCATTCCTGAGGATCTGATTGTATGTTTGTTTTATTCCTGAGAACATTTCCAGTAAAATGATTCCAAGGCTCCACAGATCAACAGCTGAGGTGCATTCTGGACCACTCTGCAGGTCAGCTTGGGCCAAGCAATTCTGCAGTTCTGCTTTTGGAACCTAATACCTATCTGACTGAATATACGTTACATCCTGATTGCCTTCTTTGAAGCTAAGTCCAAAGTCAAGGAGTTAGAAACATTCATTCTCTGCACTCCACAATATGTTCCATGGTTTGAGGTCTGCATGCACATAACCCTCATGATGAAGGAAAGTAAGGGCCTCCAGAACATCTCTAGCACAATGCTGTAACATCCACATGGAACAACCCTGGTGACTGGAATATAGAAGCAATTCTGAAACACTGACATCCAGTTCAAGCAACAGACAGCATGATGGCACATTTGGAGAAAAGTGAATTGTAAAGACTCTATATACAGTCATGATTTTCCTATGACCCTGCAACTGTTCCACTGTTGCCCTCTCTTTGAAGAAGCCATACTGGGCAGCCGAGGCAGTGGCCCCGGTGGTTCAGGGAGGCAGGAACTGCTTGAGGGCGCAGGTGGTGGGAGCAAGCCCAGGGTGCCGCAGCAGCGCACCCTATACAACAAGACTGACTAGCTGCTGCCCAGAAGGCTCTGGACCTGCCACAGTCGCCCGAAGGCCTCCATGAAGCATGGTGGCTCAGTGCCCACGCACAGCCTGACCCTGCCATCCATGAGGACCAAGGGCGCTGACATGGGAGTGGACGCGACTCCCGACGCCCCAGCCCGATGCAGGCCGGCAGCACTGCACAGTCTGCCCGCCCCCTGGCCCGGGGCCCGCCACTCCATAGGGAAGGGCCCGCAGCCTCTCCAACTCCAGGGACCTCATGCCATCATGACACCAGACTTGTCAAATAAATTTTGAAGCAATAACTTATTTTAAGAAAAAAAGTTAAGGGGCTGGAGAGATGGCATAGTGGTTAAGGCACTTGCCTGTGAAGCCTATGGACCCAGTTTCCATTATCCAGAACCCACATAAGCCAAATGCACAAGGTGGCACACTTTGGAGTTGGTTTACAGTGGCTAGAGGTCCTGGCGTGCCCATTCTCTCTCTCTCTCTTTCTCTCTCTCTCTCTCTCTGCCTCCCTCTTCTCTCTCAAATAAGTAAATAAATAATTTTTTAAAGAAAAAAGTTAAAATACACAGAGACCCAAACACACTGGTGCAGTGAAGCACAGAGCAGGCCCATGTCTCTGCATCCAGGTCTTACAACCTATATTCCTGATGATTCTGTTTCATCTTAGTGTGAAGGGATGGTACCAGTGAATATTCAGAAACCTGTACATGTGGGAGATAAAATAAATTTTTCTTTCTTTGAGTTCTTCCTCTGGTACCTTGTCAAAGCAAGGAACAGTTACTTAGACAGTAGCCTTCATAGATAGGTTATGGCATGAAATAATTTCAACATATTAAGGATGAAGGCAGTCATGATTTTGTGTGCAGCAGGACATTCCTATGGTCCACTGCTATGCAACCAAGTAATATTTATATGTAAAAACATTTGGTTGACATGGGGCCCTAGGCATACATGGCACTGGTTCAATCTTTACCACCTCAAATTACCATTTAATTGTCCAGTTGACCAGCTTGACTGTTAATTTTTTAGAATAGAAAACTAGACATTGTTACCATTGTTAGTGCTTTGTGGAGAGCTGAAATTACCTTCTCATTGTTGGGACAAAGCACCTGACCAGAACCACCTTACTGGAGGAACGGGTTAATTTCATCTTAGTCTCCAAGGGAGGGTTTATCATAGAAGGATGGCATTGCATCTTTCCAGAAGCAGCAGGCAGGAAGCAGCAAGAAAATGAGCTGTCATATATCTGGGTAGAAGTAATCTAAATACTGGGCTTGAAGCTGGGCTACTAAACCTCCAGGTCCACCCCCAGTGACACAAGGCTCCACCTCCTCATTTGCCATCATCCAGGGACTGAGCAGGAGGATGAGTCTCTGGAATATATTTTATATTCAAAGTATCACAGTCAGGCAACTTAAATATGAAATATTTATAAGTACATAACTTTGTAAGTAGGAATCATAAAGAGTAATGTACAGTTCACAAATATACTGTTGGTCAAACATACAAGAGATATTCCATAATACAAAAGGAAAAGCCACATTAAATTTTTATCCTTAAGGAAGAGATATATATAGCTGATTTAAATTATCTATAATTAAAAGTATTTACATGTTTACTCATTTATTGACTAGTTTCTCAAAGAAACCAAAACATGTATATGGATCTGGCTTTCCTGAACCCGTATTCACAGTGCTTCAGTAATGTCTTATTTTACTCTAAATCTAACTTTCTTGTCTACTTATTTCTCTTCTCCATTTTGCCTCACCTCACACACTAGCCTGACAGAAATGCTAGAGGTACAATTTCCACAGGGACAGTAGTAAGGAGGAGGAGGAATCTACAACTGCCACATAAATTTCACTATGTGAAAATGCAGAGAGAAACTGGGGTCAGTAGACCATACCTAGGAAACTAGCATTCAGGAAGCTGAGGCAGGAAGATTGCCCATGATTTCAAAGCCAGGTATGGCTAGAAAGAGATTTCAATGTCATCAAGAGCTATAAAGTGAGATTCTGTTATGAAGATCACCAGAAGATAAAGAAGAGATAGAGCAGGGAGATGATTGAAGAAAAGGAGGAGGAGGAGGAAGAGGAGGAGGAGAAGAGCTTATTGCACATATAACAAAGGATAGGCAGAAAAATCACATACACAGTGTGAAAAAGGAAACACTGCCATCAGCTGCATCTTCTAGAAGTCTGTTATTGGTTGTGATGCTCAGAATTCATTGCTAAAAATATATTTGGGAAGTGGACTAAACACAACTGCTTCTGGAAGTTCATAGAAAATGACATTTATGCATGTAGAAATGCAAATTCAAGGCCTATGCAAACACAGTTCTCATGACAAAGGGCTATCAGAAGAACAAAAGAGAGATGTGAATCCAAACTGGCCCAGGACAGCCCAAGGAAGGGAGAAGTAGAGGAAACTAAGAGTCAAGATGTGGACCACATAATCATGGAAGATGCTCATAATGACCTTCACTGTGCTCTTCAAACCAGTAAGGAGAAGTGCTCTTTAATCCCTCCTTTGTCTTCAAGGCTACTGTTGCTTCTCCAATCAGGTCAAGTGTAATGGTTTCAGAATAACCATGTTACCACAACCTAGAGTCTCTTTCCTTCCTGCCCAAGAATGACAACTATACTTTTAACATACAGTAACAGTGAAGATCTACAGGAATGTGAAATATCCTGTGCAAGATAGAAATAACTTTTCCCATGCACACTCATTAGAGCCATAGAGTTGTTGCCTCTAAGCTAGGAGACAGGTTAAAGAAGGACTGTCAAGTCGGTCTTGCAGGCTTTCACCTGCCAAGGTCTCAGCCACTTAGGGCTGCTATTAACTCTCCTGCCACTTTCTCTATTCAATCCTGTATTTTGGCTGGGAAACTGACCTTCCTATTGGCTACTACCTGCTTATGACATCATTCTCCCTCTAAACCAACCAACACCTGGTAGAATTTTTTGGGTTTCCATGGAGCTGTCTCTAAACAAATTTGGATCATTTCAAGTGCACAGTGACAAGTTAACAGTATCCCTCATATTAGATACAAAATGGTGATTTCAGATACAAAAAAAGTCCAAGTACTGTGTTGAAATCTCTTGTATGCCTTAGTGTGATATAACTGCTACTCCAAGTGAGGAAAAGAAATTGCCAGTTCATTTTTATTAGATGCACCCCCCCCCACTCAAAGTTAGGTACAGTAAAACTTTCTGGAAGCTGGGTATTGTGGCACACACCTTTAATCCCAGGACTGAGTTTGAGGCCACCTTGAGACCACATAGTGAAGAACAGGCCAGCCTGGGATCGAGCAAAAATCTACCTCAAAACACACACACACACACACACACACACACACACACACACAAATGGTGTGGAATAATGTGGGAAAAGGGAAAGTATTGAACCAGAGATCTGTACTCCTGACTTCAGTTTTGGATTTTATATTCACTAGGTTTGTGACTTTGGACATATCATCTACTCTCTCACACTGTGTTTCTTTACTGGCCACAAGAAGATAACAGACTGTGGAAGCTCTGGGCTTTTTGTAGTATGGAGGCTTGAAGGGAATGTGTATACAGAGTGAAATTAGACTTTTTGAGACTCTGTTAAACAGAAACAGAATAGGACTGTGAGTGTAGAAAACTAACATTATGAACCTAGATATTTCCTCCATAACAGCCTGCTGCCACTCATCTTTCTACTTTGGTGTTTTAAATTTCATTCTGTTAAAAAGACAAGTAATCACACCAGGTTAGGGGAAACTGGACTAAATCCAAGCACTGGAAGGTGGAGTCAGGAAAAGCAGGCATTTAAGCCCAACACTGGCTATATGGTGAGTTTCAAACAAGCCCAGGTTCACATGGGAATCTCTTTCTCAAAATAAATAAGAAAGAAAGAAAGGAAGGAAGGAAGGAAGGAAGAAAAAAGAAAAGAGAAAAAGAAAAAGAAAGAGAAATAGAAAAATAAAAAAGTAGTAGTATTCATACGTTGTGGCACATTTTCTTTCATCTAGATGAAATGAGAAAGAAGGAGAGAAAAGGAAAGGACTGGGCTGTATGCAGGCAAAGATAGTAAGAGGAAGTTGGGACTGTTTCCATAAAGCACAGGCAAGAAAATTCCAAGAATGAAGGAGGAGTGAGCTTAAGCATTAAAGAACTAGAGAGTGTCAAGATGCTCCCAGAAACAAACAGGGATTTGGAGTAGAAAGCTGAAGGTAACCTGAGATTTCAAGCCTACACATGAAGACCTAAGTGTGAAACAGTTTCACAGCAGGACAACCAACAGAGAATGTGGTGACTGTTTACATTAATGGAGGAGGAAGGTGGCAGCTAAAGCTGGGACAGGGTATGACTCAGAAAGACAGCTTGTCTGAGTTTTTGTCCAGTGTTTTCTCTATTGAATATGACAACAGAAGATGCCTGACTCTTTTGAATGAGAACATTTTTGAAATAACTTAGAAATCATTGCTAGAGCAATGTACTGGTTCATATCCATAATTGTACCCCAAGAAAGGCATATACAGGAGCCCCCCCAGTAGCTCAAGGCCAAGCTACATTACACAGTCATGTTAAGGCCAGCCTGGGCTGAAAATGAGACCTGGTTTTATTCTTTTAAAGAAAAAGTGTTCTTGGTATAACCATGCTAATAAAAGTCATTCTAGACAATGCTGGGAATAGGACTGTGAATGTATTATTTCATTGTGGTTTTTAAAGTACATGGATTTGGATCTAAATAATGTGTCCTAAGGGGCTGGAGACATGGCTCAGCTATTAAGGGTGCTTTTCTGCAAAGCTTTACAGTTCCCAAGTAAAACAGATGCACACAGTGGCACATGCATTTGTATCGACAGGAGGATTGGGTTTGCTGGTTCTTTTATTCTCTCTGCTTGAAAATAGTATTTTAATAAAAAAGATGTGTTCTAATTTGCATCAGAAGTAGGTTTTAAGTAAGAGCTACTTTTTAGGCTTTGTGATAATAGTCTCCCTAAGACAGAGCACATACTTTCAGAGTGCATACTCACTCAGACCATTAATGCTTTTTAGACCTGATATGAAAAGAAAACCTTCTGGGCAATGAAAAAAATGTCAAAGGTCACATTTCTAAGTCCACATTTATTTAAGAGAACTTTGTATACTCCTTTGCTTTATCATAGAATTATTTGGTCTCAAGTTTTGAATTCAGCAATAAAGACCTGGTTTCATACTCCAGACCTAAATAAATAAATAAATAAATTAACACAAACACTTTTAAATCTTTTGACTTTGTGATTATTTTCTACCTGCAATAATTTTAGGACTTTTGGCATGACAGTTTTCCTCACTGAGTGACAAACGTGATGTTGAGAATGAATGTTTCACAATCCCCTGTAAGTGACCTCACTGCTTGTGATCTGCCTGTCTGCATTCCCAGACTGCACTCATAACTGGAGAACTCAAGGAGTCTTGAAGCTAATTACCTGATGATCCACAAGGAGAAAGTGTTGAGATGTAAGCACTAGGCGTCCACAGTAGCGCAAGGGCCTGGTGTCTCCTTAGTTTTATAAGTAGTAGCTATGGAGCTAGGCTATGGGAAATCAGGCACCAGCTCAATATTAACAAACAAAGTAACTGGAGAATGCTTCTAACACTGCTCTGTAAACTTAAATTAGTATCAAAGACAATAGCAACAAGTTATGTGCTTGTTCATGATACAGTGTATAAAATGATAAGTATAATTGTCATGCAACCCTCCATGAATATAATGATGTAATAAATACATATAGTGCATGTTAGTTTTTATATTGACTACAGAGTAATTACATGGCTATTTGAGCCCAGAAGACAAAATATTTAATTTTCAACCCACATACCATTCTAAAATAGAAAAAAGAATAAACGACATAAAAATTTACAAACCACAATTACCAGGATAGGACTACTGTGAACTCAGAATAAGCAAAACAGGGCTGCCTGCCGGAGTGAAAGCACTAGAATCAAAGGCAATGTGGACCCAAGAGGAAGTCCTGAAGGAGGGGCAGGCTGAGAGAGGGAGAAAGGACAGGTTGGTAATACACTTCCCAGGAGATACTGAGTAGAGCTATGGGTGTGGCCGTGTTGGGGATGGAATGGCTGTTGAAAATGGGACAGGTGGACACAGGACCACAGCATCAGCAGAGTGAGAAGGAAGAGGATGGAGGAAGAACAGGAAGTGAAGAAGCATGAGGAGGAGGGAAAGAAGAAGGAGGCTCAGAAGAAACAGAAAGAAGAAGGGGAGGAGAAGAAATAGAAGGAGGAGGAACAGATACCACAAGAGGAACAAGAGAAAGGGGAATGTGTTTATGGGAGGAGTGTTTGTGTGAGCAGGTGCATATTTGCAGTAGTACATGCATTTCTGTGTACGTGCATAGGAAGGCTAAAGAAAAGCTTTTGTGTGACCTTCAGGTATGAGACAGAAGGATCTCTGGAGCTCACTGGTTAGCCAGCCTACTACTGGGTGAGTGGGTGAGCTCAACTGCAAATAAAGACCTAGTCTTAAAAAGCGGTGGGTGATGGATGACTTATACAGTACTCCTAAACAAACCAGTGAATGAGCGTAGGGTCAGTTCTTGAGCTAAATAATCGCATGATTCCATTTGATTTCACGTCTGTTAAGTCATGACATTTTTTGAAAGAAAAATCATGAGATATTTCAGAATAAGAATCAGGTTAACATTTTTGTTTTCATACCTAAAATCTATTTCTAAAAACATTAACACACTATTTTTTACATCAAGAATAATCCCAGAAATATCATTCACCTATGAACAAATACTAAATGGGCTGGAGAGATGGTTTAGCGATTAAGCCAAAGGACCCAGGTTCAATTCCCCAGGACCCATGTAAGCCAAATGCATAAGGGCCATATGTGTCTAGAGTTTTTCTGCAGTGGCTAGAGTACCTGGCATGCCCATTCTCTCTCTGTCTCTCATCTTGCAAATAAGTACTTTTTAGAAAAGTAAATACTAAGTAGCCAGATAGATAGAAGAATGGATACTCAAAACACAAGTAACAAATGGGCTATGAGAAGGAAAATCATTGTAGGAATGTATTTCATGTCAGAAATCAAAAACTAGATTCTTTGATATCCATCCCTCTTTGTAACTTAACTCTTATAGCTCTAGATACTTAAATGAAAAACAAGAAGGAGAAAATATAAAGAGGAAAAGTTATAAAACACAGGCAGAATGAATGCAAGGAAAGTAGAATTAAAAAGTAAGTTAGTTTTAATAAAATGGTAGAATGGAGAAATCTTACTTTAAGTCTTTTACCACATGCAATTCACATGTTTAAAAATGCGCAAATATTCAGATATTTAACCAAATTTCTAACAAATTTCTAATAGTTATTTTTTCTCCAACCTACACAAGCTGCTTTTCAAGTTTCTATTGGTCCTTAGTCACATTAGTGTGGTATTTAGGTCTCCACAACTCTTTGTTCTTAGTTGTTTTGCACAAATTAGGGTAGAATTGGTAGCATCTTGACTTCTTACCAGGCACCACCCAGAGATTCCCCCAGGAAGTTGTCACAACCACAGATGACAGTGGGCATTGCTCCATGCCTCCAAGAGACAGAGAAGATAACAAACTAATTTTTACATCAAGTGACCATGTCAAGTTTATCTTCTTACACACAAATTACCAAAAGAGATAGAGTAAATGGGGCATGTTAGATAAAGCTTGTAAATCAAATGACACAGGAGCCAGGGCTGTGAATATTCTTATAGCTGTGAGGCTAGTCTAGCCTACACCATGAGTTACATGTCAACTTGGCCTACGGATTAAGACCCTGTTTAAAACAAACAGAGGCTGGGGAAATGAAATGCACTTGCTTGCAAAACCTGCTGCTTAGGTTCAATTCTCCAGCACTGATGAATACCTGGATGCAATTTGAAGCTCAGCTTCAGCAGAAAGACAAGGACAGGGGTGGTGTCAAGGCCAGGCAAGGTGGAAGGCTATCCCATGTAAGTGAAGACAAAGCCAGGAATAATGCAAGGGGGGAGGAATGCAGACCTAGAGGAAGACATGGCTAGATGAAACATGAGGTGATCCAGGTTAGGGAACAGTATGGCCATATAAGCAGTGGAGTAATGCCATGCCTAGCCAGGCCAAAGGAAGTCAGGGGGTAAAGCAAAACCAGGGTAGGCAGTTTTAAAAAAAGCCATAAGGATAAGACACCTCTAAAGTGGAAAGTAGAATTGATCTCCCATTCATGCAAGATCATTACAAATCAATACTAATTTTGGGACTTGAGTAGACCAAAATTCCCCAAAGGAATCTCTTCAACACTCTCACCGAAGATATGTGCAACCAACAGAATTAACATCTACAGAGAACAACCACAGAAAAGCAAGACAAATCTAAGCAAATCCAGATGATGGGAAGGGCAGATGGCCACTAAACAATTGCATGATTAACCTCAAAACACTCCCTCAAAAATGGACAATGAAACAAAGATGTTCACCATTATTAATTATTATAGGAATTCAAATTGTATTCTATTAAAGCTGATTCCTCTGCAGACCTCTGGAAGACTTACATAGCCAAGAACGGACAAGGAAATGGATCAACAGAACCTGAAAAGATTGTCCTTAGGGGTCTTAAGTTTATAAAAAAATTACCACTGGTCTAAGTCTATGCAAGAACAGTCCAGATTATCAGGACTCAGAAGGTGACCTCTACAACCATTCCAACTAGAAACGCTCTGTAGCTGGAGACCTGCTCCACAGAAAAACTTTGTGCTGGACACACAGGGGGAAGGTGCTGGAAGATAGATGGCAAGGATAGAGTATCCTCTCACCAGCAGAGGGCACCATGTTCATCCAGAATACTTAGGTCACATTCTCAGGTGTCATTCTGTCTTCTGCTGAGGGGTAAGGCTAGGCCTCAGACTATCTCAGTCTCCCTGTAGGCTCCCCACCCGTACTGCTCAATGCCCCAGGAAACAAGTAGTGCTGAGGCTCCCTGACAGTTGGGAAACACATGAGCTTCTGTTTCTGAAGACAGAAAACTCTGAAGTATGGAGTGTGGGGTTCAGGGGGCCCACTGCTTTCTTCACTGTGTGCATATGATGTTCACCTTACCTCTTCTGAAAATACCCCTCAGTCAATCCCCTCTCTGCTCTACTCCCTCCATCTGCTTGAAGAGACAGCCTCTGAAATGTCAGATGCAGAGGGCTCCACAGCTTTAAGCAGGGGAAGTTACTCATGTCCTGGAAAGAAGGAGGTAATATCAGTTATTAGCCAGGCACACAGGATCACACACGTGGGATCACACCTATAAACCCAGCAGCATGCAGGCTGAGGGAGAAGAATCACTGTTTGAGCCCAGCCTGGAAGACAGAGTGAGTTACAGGACAGCATGGGCTACAATGACATGCAATCTAAACAAACAAACAAACAAACAAAAGCTAAGGGAATTCAACAATGTATTGAGATACAGAATCATTAGATAGGAAAGTAAGAAGGCCAGATCATGGGAAAAGAAACTTATAGGAAAGACAACTTCTAGGTAAAGCAAAGGTGAGAATTGGCCAAGACCAGGGACGATGGACAGAGGAAAACAAAGCCAGACCAGGCAAGGGAGAAGGATGGGCCAAGCCAGGCAAAAGGAAGGCAAGCTAGGCCTGGCAAAGAGAGCTAAGGAACAGGAAAGGCCAGACCCAGTTAGTGTGGACACCAGGCTAGGCCAGGCAATAGGAAAGAAAAGAGAGACCAGTCAAGGTGGACAGCAAAGGATATCAGGCAAGACCCAGCCACCAAAGGCCAGGAAATATGGAATGCCAGGCAAGGGTGAAAACAAGGTCAGTCTAGGACCTGAGAATGAGAGACTGAGACAGGTGAAATGCAACAAAAGGGGGAAAAGCAATGCTGGACATGGCAAGGGAGAAGAGAAGTCCAAATGAGAACAGGCAATGAGGAAAGTAGGCAAGAAGCTAGACAAGGAACAAGAAAATTAAAACATGGGCCATAAAAAGTTAGGCCAAGGGGAAGGCTAGGGAGAAGTGAGGCTAGGACAGGGGGAAACAAAGCTAAGCCAAGCCAAGGAAGGTGAGTGCAGGTGGAAAGAGGCATGAGAAAGACAGGAGGAAGGCATGGTCAGAAAAGGGAGAAGGATGGGCAAGGGCAAAGATGAAGGAACAGGAGAGCAGACCAGATGAGAAAAGGAAAGGCAGAAGGCACATACATTCAGGAGAAGACAAGGCCAGACAAGACCACACTTGAGACAAGGCACAGAAACAGAGGTCCCGAGACGATGCAATGTGGAAGTCCCAGAGAATGAAGTCTAGACAGAATGCAGGGGTAAGGCAACACAGGCCCAAGGGAGAGTAAGAGGAGAACGAAGGTTAGGGGTTGGGAAGACAAGTTGTGGCCAAGAAAGGGGAAGGCATGGCCAGGCAAGGAAGGTATGAAAGCAAGGTCAGGCCAGACAAAATGTCAATCCAGGGAGAAAGCAAGGCCAGGTAAGCAAAAGGGGATGAAAGCCAACACAGGCCAGGCCAGGCCAGGAGAAAGTCAAGTGCAGAAGAAGGGTAGGGTAAACACTAGGTCACCAAGGCAAGGGAAAAAGAAGAACATGTTGGGAGTAGGGGGAAGGGGTGGTTGAAAAGCTAGGATAAGTAAGAGGTAAGGCCAAGAGGGAAGTCAAAGCAGGGAAGGACAGGAGGAAGGCAAGTCCAGGCAAGGATAGAGGTAAGACAAGGCCAGGCAAGAGCAGGCAAGGTGTAAGGCAAATGGATTGAAGGGAGGGACAGTGAGGCAAGGCTTCATGGAAGGCCATGGCCAGCAAGGGGTAACACAAGGCCTGGCAAGGTGGAAGGCAGGCAGGTGAATGAAGACAGGCACAAGGCACATTCAGGGGAAAGGAAGGAGTCTAGTTAAGGGAAGATGAGGGTCAGGCAAGTTCAGGGAAAGGCATGGTCAGGCAAAATGGAATTCACAGCAATGGAGAAAATAAGGCCAGGCAGATGGCAAGCCAGGACAGGCAATTGGGAATGCCAGGACAGGACAGACAGAAAGAAAGATGATGCGGAAGGAAAAGCAGAGAAGCCAGAAGGCAACAGGAAAGGCAAGGACAGGTCATGCACGATGGATTGGGATTTAAGGCCACGTACAATTCAAGGCAAGGAAGACAGCAAGGCCAGTAGAGACAAGGGGAGATGGGAAGGGCAAAGCAGACCAGGCCTGGGGCAAGGTACGGTCAGGCAAACCCAGGAGGAACGCATGTTCAAATTTGGCTGGGCAACCCATGCTGAAGCAAGGGAGATCACAGACTTCAAATGGATCAAACACATTGATGTAAGACCTGAATTCTGTAAACATATATAAGAAAAAGTAGTGAAAATACTTCCATATGCAGCTGTAGAGAAGGACTTCCTGAATAGGATCTCAGTTCCCTGGGAAAGAAGACAACTGACAAATAGGACCTCATGAGACTTAAAGCTATTTTACAACTAAGGAACCATCATGCAAGTTCATAGGCAGCATGCAGCCCATTTGTTATTTACCTCACTGCCTGGCCTGCCTGTCTGTGCTGCCAGAGAAGGGACACCAGAGCTTCTCACACTCCACTGGCACATGCCTTAACCCTGGCCACTAAGCAGGCCACTCAGGGATCAGGCGAGTGCTCCCCTGCTGTCTGCCTGTGTGCATTTAGTCCCTGGGATAAAATACTGGCCCACATACACTCAGATATGGAATCAGTTAAATTTGACACTGACCTCACTCCATGCCTGCAATCCTATGCCACACTTAGTATGGACAATAGAGCTGCCTGCATTACCAGCCCCTGGCAGTGTCAAGGAGACCCAGGCTCCAGTAAGTGCACCACACCCCTTATGCACACACTCAGTCTCATATATACAACCTCAACCTGTGCATACTGAGACAAGGGCTCAGGCTCATGAGGCACTGACTTCATTCTCTGGCCTGCACAAGAGCTCTGCCCTGTGTTGGGACTCCAAATCCAGTCATTTCCCCAGTCTAGATCTGCATGAGGACCACATATTCCAGGTCAATACCCATTCCAGTTAGCCCATCTCAGATATGTGGACTGACCACCAGCCCACAATCACCTGAATCAAGATACACCAAGCCATGCAACATGAACTCTGCAAGAGTTGTTGTTGCTCCATTGTCAGCAAGACAAAGAAATATCTGTAGATGGGCAAACCCCAGTGCAAAACAAATGACACAAGAAACCAATGCAAGACATACCCAACAAGAATGCCTAGTCCCACAGTGGAACACTCCAGTAAAACCTAGTTATATGGGCTGGCAAAGTGGCTTAGCAGTTAAAGCACTTGTCTGTGAAACCTAAGGACCCAGCTTCAATTCACTAGGACCCACGTGCACTTCCTGGACAAAGTGGTGTATACCTTTAGAGTATGTTTCCAGTCGCAGGAGGCCCTGGTGTGCCCATATTCCTGATCAAATATATAAAAAAGTAAAACAAAAAATTAAATAACTACTTAGAAAAAACTCCAAAGTATTCAAAAGGGCATTTACCAAAAGCATACTTAACAAGTTTAATGAAGCCATGAACAAATGGATGAATGAAATGAAAGAGGAACAGCAAATACACCTCAACAGACAGCTGAGTAAAATGGAACACAATCAAGAGGACCTGGATAAAAGACTGAATAAAATGAATGAGTATCAAGGAAAAGAACTTAATGAATGGGAATAAAAAAAAATGAACTCACAAAGGACATGATCACATGCAGGAATGAATTTGAAGTAAAATGATGAAAGTCAAACCAAGAAATGAAAATGGAGTTAATAAAGAAATTGATATATTGAAGGAAAAACTTAAAATGAAGCTGAGTATGGTGGCTCACACATTTAAACCCAGAACTCAAAATGCAGAGGTAGGAGGACTGCCATGAGTTTGGGGCCACCCTGAGATTACATAGTTAATTACAAATAGCCTGGAATAATACAAGACTACATAAAAAGAGAGAGAGAGAGAGAGGGAGGGGGGAAGAAAGAAAGAAAGAAAGAAAGAAAGAAAGAAAGAAAGAAAGAAAGAAAGGAAGGAAGGAAGGAAGGAAGAAAGAGGAAGGAAAGAGAGAGAGAAAGGAAGGGAGGGAGGGAAAAAAGAAGGAGGGGAGGGAGGGAGGGAGGGAGGGAGGGAGGGAGGGAGGAAGAAGTAACACATCTTAAAGGCTTCCAAGTATCAGTAAATGCTGGATATGGTGCAGGAAATGAGGAACCCTCATCCACTGTTGGTAGGAGTGCAAAATTCTTAACAAACTAGGAAAATCAGTATGGACATTTCTAAAAATCAAAATACATCTACTGTTTGACCTAGTTATATAACTTATGGACACAGCCAAAATACTATAGTCTTTCCCATAGAGACACCTGTTTAACCATGTTATTTGCTACTCTAGACATAATATTTAGGAAACAGAATCAACCCAGATGCCAGTCAACTGATGATTAGAAAATGAAGATGTGGCACATATACACCACAGAGTTTTACTCAGTGGTAAGAAAAAAAGAAATTATGATTTTGGCAATAAAATAGAAGTATCTTGAAAAAGTTCTGCTAGATGAGGTTATATAGGCTTAGAAAGAAATATGTCCCATGTTCTTGCTTATATGCAGATCCCAACATGGAATAGTTTGGTTTATTTAGAACTTCTAGTAAGCTTCAGTAATACTGGTAAATAAGCTAGAATAAAGTTTCTAAAGAGAAAAAGCAGGGAGGGAACAGAGGAGGGTATTACTAGGGAGGCAATTAAAGGGAAAGAATAAAAGTGTTCGGTGAACATGGAGGTGAATGGGTAAAGGAGGGAAGGAGGAGAAATCTACAAAACTAATGATGAAACCATCCTCAGATAAGTAAAAGAATGTTCTTTAAAAAAGAGAGGGATAGTTTGGGCACAAGTACCTAAAACCACAGGCTCTTGCTGGTAAATATCAGTGCCAAAATGGGAATACTAAACACAAAGAACTATTGATCAGAGAGGCCCATCAGTTCACAAAATTAATACAGACCATTGAAAAACACTTGGGTTACCAACCAGAAAGGCCTATTGCTTAAGATACCATAGGCTACAGTTACTTGAACTGAATGGATAAAAGTCACTAAGTAGTGTGAACAAGTAATGAATCCTATAAACTACAAAATCATCTGGCTAAGGCAAAGTGTATACACTAGTGTAAAAGGTTTTGAGTAATCCATATAGAAACTTACTTCTCCACTAGCATTTAAATATATGGAGAGAGAGAGAATATGAGTTATTTGGATGGGGTAGAAGTTTTCTGTGAAGGTAGACAATGATGTGCTTAAAAGCCAAATATTATTATTAGAAAATTTTCAGTACCAAGGGTTGGATAATTTCTAGTGAGTTTTTCACCAGGGAGGCCCCTGATTACCCCACAAACACTGCAGACTATGGCCAAGGTCTTTGGTTGCCCACCAGAATTAGATGGCAAGATCCTACTGCTGAAGACTACATATGCCTGTGCTGAAGGTAATTGAGAAATGCAGCTGCAGGTGATCTGAAAGCCTTTTCTCTGTTGACTAGCTGTCTAGATGCTGGAAAGAGCTATGCACCTTGTTTGGTGAGAAGTCATTGATGTTATTAACCAACAATGTACTCTGCAAGCTTGATGGCTGGCCAGCCAGGCCAAATGTACAACTGGTGCAATGGTGGCATGTCTGCTATGGGTGAATGAAGTGCTATGGGTGAATGAAGTGCTCTCTGACTGGACTTGAGGATTGTTCCAAGGGAAAGTATTCATGGCTAGTACTGAAAACTTAATAAAAATCTATTGCTGGGCAGGACACAAACCCTTGAGGGGGAAATTACTACTGTTATCAGGTTAAATTGATATATTTTACCCACCAATATGCCCTCTACATATATACCTTTATGACCACATATTAGTGCTACTCTCATATTTGGTTAGAGACACTTTTCTTTTCAAGGGGTAATGACCACTGGGATGATTCAAATATTGCCAACATGTTGAGAAGAAGTGACAGTGGAGTGTTCGGTACTAAATGAAACATATCTACTATACCCTCCAAGCCTCAGGGACCACTGCAGAAAATATGGCAAAAAGAATTTAAGAGCCAACTGCCTACTATGCTGCCTTCTGGAATGAAAGTGGTTATAATATTCATGGTCTCACAGTGGTTGATGCTACCTACATAAGACCTGCATAATAAGAGGAAAAACTTGTTACATTAAAATAGAAGAGAATTGTCGAAAGGAAAAGAAATTTAGTAGATAGGATATTTGGAAAGGTGAAAAGAAAGGGTTGTGAGAGGAAGCTGTGACCATATTGTCTACTTGTATGGAAATTGTCAATAAAAAATTTTTAGATGCAACAAATATAGGGAATATACATAATGGATGAAAATTCCCACCTATTAAAAAATTTGAATATGATATGTAAAGAACTCAAAACATAGAAATACAAAATCAAAGAAGGGATATAAATGGTATATGGAACTGAACAGAGAGTTCTCAAAAGAAGAAGTACAGATGGCCAATAAATATTTCAAAAAAGTATTGTACATTTTAGCCATGAGGGAAATACAAATTAAAATGACTTGTGGTATGGAGAGAGTTGTGACTGATTGCTCTCTGACTCCATTTGAGGTTTACTACATGAGAGTGAATTTATGCCTGATAATAAAAACCTGCTCAAATAATCTATGATTTGGGGCTGGAGAGAGGGGTTAGCAGTTAAGGCACTTGCATGTGAAGCCTAGGGATTCAGGTTTGATTCTCCATACCAATGTAAGCCAGATTCACTAGGTGGTTCCTGCTTTGGGAGTATTTTTTGCAGTGGCTACAGGCCATGGCATTCCCATTCATTCTCTCTCTCTCTCTCTCTCTCCCTCTCTCTCTCTCTCTGCCTTTCTCTTTCTCAAATAAATAAATTAAGTATTTAAAAAGTTTATGGTTTGGAAAGACATAGTTCCTGAAGGAAGCTATTAGGGTGATGTGGCTAAATGAATATGTTATACCTACAAAATTTCTCTCTTGGTGTCTATTGAGGAGGCACTAAAGTCATCAAAGTTCTGAGAAAAAGTGACTGCTGTGATGGAGAGATGGCTTAGCGGTTAAGGAGCTTGCCTTTAAACCAAAAGACAAAGGTCCAAGTCCCCAGAACTCATATAAGCCAGATGTACAATCTGGAATTTGTTTGCAGCAGCTGGAGGCACAGGTGTGCCCATTCTTTCTCTCTCTCTCTCTCGTTCTCTATTTCTTTATCTGTCATAAATAAATAAATAAATAAATAAATAGATAGATAGATAGATAGATAGATAAAACAAAAATATTTTAATTTTTTTTGTTTATTTATTTATTTGAGAGCGACAGAGAGAGGGAGGCAGAGAGAGAGAGAGAGAATGGGCACGCCAGAGCTTCCAGCCTCTGTAAACGAACTCCAGATGCGTGCGCCCCCTTGTGCATCTGGCTAACGTGGGTCCTGGGGAATTGAGCCTCGAACCGGGGTCCTTAGGCTTCACAGGCAAGCGCTTAACCGCTAAGCCATCTCTCCAGCCCAAAAACAAAAATATTTTAAAAAGAAAAAGTGACTGCTGAGTTTTCAACACAAAATTAGACATCAATGGCACCTAATGCAAGGCTCAGGAACAACACAGAAGAGGTGCTGAAAGGGCTTTGGAAAGCTGTCTTCTGGACACCTTGCACCCTTTGTATTCATGAGCATCCTTTTTATTCATGACTTCACAGCAGGTGTCATGACTTGCACAAGACTGCCACGATATTGGACACATCAACATTTCCAGGTGAATGATGAAGGAGGTCAAAAAGATATCAAAATAGAAGAGGGACAAGCGAGATAAAGAAGTAGTTCAGTGGAAGGACAATTCAGAAGAAAGAATTAAAGATGAAAAGAGAACAGAATTATGATCAAAGTACACTATGGACCTGCATGGAAACTGTCAATAAAAGTATTTTGAAAAGGTACAAAAAAAGGGATTGAGGAGATGGCTCAGCCATTAAAGGTGCTTGGCTACAAACCATGTTTAGTTCTCAAATCATGCATATATAAGCAGATGAAAACACTGACAAGATAAAATCTCACATTCGTTTACAGCAACAAGAGAACTTCTGCACTCATACTTCTCCTACACATATACATAATCAATAAAAACACACATAAATAAATAAATAATCCTCAATGTACAAGAAAATTAATGAGGTTAAAAATCTAGTTACAGGCTTCAGAGATTGCTTAATGGTTAAGGATCTTGCCTGTGAAGCCAAAGGACCCAGGTTCGATTCCCCAGGAACCATGTAAGCCAGATGCAAAAGGGACACATGTATCTGGTGTTCGTGTGCAGTGGCTAGAGGTCCTGGTGTGCCCATTCTCTCTGTGTGTCTGTCTCTCTTCTATCTCCCTGCTTTCAAATAGATAAATAATTTTTTAAAAAATATTTAGTTATAACCTAAGCTATTTGCCCATAAATGTTTAGTTGATTAGCCTTAAAACATAACCCATATCCAATTTACATAACTTTCAATTTATATCAGAATCATATCCCCTACAACTATGATACCTAACTGCCATACAAAATAATTTCTCATGGAAAATATATAGCAGTAACTTGAGATATGGCTCAAACGTAAAGGTGCTTGCTTGGAAAGCCTGGTGCCCCATGTTCAAATCAACAGTAGTGATGTAAACCACATGCACAAACTGGCACATGCATCTGGAATTCATTTGTAGTGTCAGGAGACCCTGTCATGTCCATTCCCTATCTTTCTTACCCTCCTACCATCCATCTCTCTCTCTTCTCTGCTTTCAGATAAACAAATAAAATATATTTTAAATATGTTTATAGCTTGATATCATCATAAGAAAAAGGCACAAAAATCACATAAGTCAGAAATATTTCCTGGTTATAATTAGAGCTTCATTTAGACAACTATTACAAAGCATTTGACTTTCTCAGTTAACTCATTAATGAAAGGAATATTTTGTATACATTCATAGTGATTTCACAGCTTTAAAGTTGAAATATCCAGGAATTAACTACTGATGGGTATCTTTAAAAAATCCAGACAAAGCTGGGCATGGTGATGCACACCTTTAATCCCAGCACTCAGGAGGCAGAGGTAGAAGGATCGCCATGAGTTCCAGGCCACCCTAGGATTACATAGTTAATTCCAGGTCAGCATGGACTAGAGTGAAACCCTATCTCAAAAGACAAAAGAAAAAAAAAATCCAAACACTACAGCTAGTCATGGTGGCACACACCTTTAATCACAGAAATAGGAAGGCAAAGGTTCAAGGATCCCTGGAATTCAAGGCCAGCCCTGGACTAGAGAGTAAGTTCCACATCAGATTCTGTTAGAATGAGTCACTATCTAGAAAACAAATTGAGAAATGTACACACATAGAAAGCTCTGCATGAATGTACCTACAACTGAATGAACTTCCTGTAAATGAGCAAAAGTCCTTAATAAAGATGTGCCCAGTGAAGATGGCGACCGCCTAGCTGCGCTGCAAATCCCGGGGAAAGAATGGCAAGACATTAAGGGTACATAGTGGCTTTTAGGGGAGAGAAATCTGGGAGGGCACAGAGGCGGGGGAACAGGGAATCGCGGATACCCTCACGGGCGGGTAGCCCACCCCTCACCCCAAATAACCACCGTGTTCACAGCACTGCCACTGCCACCACGCACTGAATGTTCCCTGCATGTGGAAGCTTAGACGGTTCCGCACTCTCATCCACTGGCCCACTTACTGAGCGAGCCCAGTACCACAGCAGCTGCCACGCAAGCTCAGACTGTGTCTCTGGCTTGCGAGAGCTCAGGTGCCATGCCCTACCTGTCTGCTGTGCTGGCCATCCACCATTGTTCTGTGACAGGGGAGTGCAGACTGCTTCCGGGTCCCAGCATTCCCAGCCTGAGTTCGGGCTGCTTCAGTGCTTGTTGCCTCAGTCCCAATCCTAGCTCGAACACAGGCAGCTTTGGCACATTACCGCTTGAGAACTCAGGCAATTTTGGCGCTCCGGCCAGTCAGTAGATAGGCGGCTTTGGCAAGTGAGAGCCAAAGCCCAGGCTACTTCGCCACTGCCCCAGGCTGCCTAAGATTACCATTGTTCTTGAGCCCAGGCTGATACGACCACCTACCTGCCCATACACTGTCATGGGCAGAATACAGCGCAACAGAAATAACATGAAAAATCAAATGGAAGAAAATCCAGTTAGATCACCCACTCCCACAATGAATACGTCTAACCAAAACATAGAAGAACCAATAGAACCAGAACACAAAATTGAAGCTATGAGCAATGCAACTCTGACCAACCTACTGGTAGAACTTGCAGGAAAGCAACAAAGGACCAATAATCATGTGGATGCTGCCATCACTAAACTAGAACTAATAGATAAGAAATTGGAAGGATTTCAAAGAGAGTTAAGAGATTTGAGGGAGAGTGAAAAAAAAAGAAGACCTTAAAAATCAGCTAGCCATGCTAAACGGAGACATAAAGAAATGCAAGGATGAACTCCAAGAATCATCAAGAAAATCAGAAAATGATGTCAAAAGGGAGCTTGACAGAGGGATGGTAATTATACATACAAAAGTAGTAGACAATGCAAACTTAATTGAACAAATCCAAAACTCTCTAAAAGCTCTCAAGAATAGAGTCAGCCAAGTAGAGGATAGAAACTCTGATCTGGAAGGCAAGATGGAAGAAACAGTTAGAGAGTTCAAAAATTTCAGTAAGTTCAAAAGCTCCTGTGAACAGAACATGAGGGAAGTATGGGATACACTTAAACGACCTAATATCAGGATCATTGGAACACCAGAAGGAGAAGAAATTCAGACCAAAGGCATGGAGAACTTATTTAACAAAATAGTTGAAGAAAACTTCCCCAGTCTCTTAAAAGAAAGGCCCATCAAGATGCAAGAAGCCAATAGAACTCCAAACCGACTGGACCAAAGGAGAAACTCTCCAAGACATATTATCATTAAGACTCTAAACATTGACACCAAAGAGAAAATCCTAAAAGCAACTAGGGAAAAACAGCACACCACCTTCAAAGATAACCACATCAGAATTCCTTCAGACTTCTCAATGGAAACCCTGAAAGCTAGAAGGGCCTTTAATGAAGCACTGCAAAGTCTAAAAACCTATGGCTTCCAACCCAAACTACTCTACCCAGGAAAAGTATCCCTCATAATAGATGGTGAAAGAAAAACATTCCACGACAAAACTCAGCTTTACAATTATATGAACACAAAACCAAACCTACAGAGAGTATTTCAGGAAATTCTCCACACAGAAGAAACAAATAATCAAACACAATTGCCTACAAGAAGCAGATCACAACAACCAAACTCAGAGTAGGCACAAAAAACTTCAATGTCCATGAAAACACCAACCCACATTTACCATCACAATATGGCAGGGATCAAATCAAATCTCACAGTCATTACCCTAAATATTAATGGCCTTAATTCACCCCTCAAGAGACACAAGCTAACAGGATGGATCAAAAAATTAGACCCCACAATCTGTTGCCTTCAAGAAAGCCACCTCACCATTAAAGACAGACATCTCCTCAGGGTGGAAAACAATATTTGAAGCAAATGGGAATATGAAACAAGCAGGCATAGCTATATTAATATCGGATAAAATAGAATTCAAACCAAAAATAATGAAAAAAGACAAAGAAGGCCACTTCCTACTGATGAAGGGAACAATCCATCAAGAGGATATTACAATCATAAATCTGTATGCACCAAACACAGGGGCACCACAGTTCATAAAACAAAACCTACTTGACAATAAAACAGAAATAACCACAAACACCATCATAGCTGGGGACTTCAATACACCATTATCAGTAATAGACAGATCATCAAAACAGAAACTCAACAGGGAAGTAAGAGAGCTCAAGAAAACCATACATCACTTAGACCTAACAGACATCTACAGAACCTTCCATCCCAAATCCACAGATTACACATTCTTCTCAGCAGCTCAAGGAACATTCTCTAAAATAGACCATTTATTGGGTCACAAAGACTGCCTCCACATATTTAGGAAGATTGACATAATTCCCTGCATGATATCAGATCACAATGCTATATTGCTAGAAATCAACAACAAGAGACCCACAAAGAATCCCAATGTCACATGGAAACTGAACAGCACACTTTTAAACAATAAATGGATAGTGGATGAAATAAAAAATGAAATTGCAAAATATCTGGAATTGAACGACAATGAGAACACATCGTACCAAAACTTATGGGACACAATGAAGGCGGTCCTCAGGGGAAAATTCATAGCACTCAATGCCTTCATAAAAAAGACAGAAAGGTCCAAAATCAACGACCTAACCATCCACCTAAAGGCACTGGGAAAACAAGGAAAATCCAACCCAAAGAGCTCCAGAAGGAAAGAAATAATTAAAATCAGAGCTGAAATCAATGAACTGGAAACGAAGGAAACAATTAAGACAATTGACAAAACAAAGAGCTGGTTCTTTGAAAAAATAAACAAGATTGACAAACCCCTGGCCAATCTGGTCAAGCAAAAAAAGGAGAAGCTTGAAATTAACAAAATTCAAAATGAAAAAGGAGAGATCACAACAGACATTAGTGAAATTGGGAGAATCATGAGGACTTATTTAAAAAACCTCTACTCCACAAAACTGGATAATGTGGAGGAGATGGATAAATTCTTGGACGCATACCATCTACCAAAGCCAAACACAGAGCAGATTAATCACCTCAATCAACCCATCACACTCATGGAAATTGAAAACGTAATAAAAAAAAACGCCCCAAAAAGAAGAGTCCAGGACCAGATGGATTCTCAGCTGAATTCTATCAAACCTTCATGGAAGAACTCAAACCAATCTTCCTCAAACTGTGCCACACAATTGGTGAAAACGGAAAGCTACCTAACTCCTTTTATGAAGCTAGTATCACCCTAATTCCAAAACCATGCAGAGATGCCACAAGAAAAGAAAACTACCGGCCTATTTCCCTGATGAATTTAGAAGCAAAGATCCTAAACAAAATCCTTGCAAACTGAATCCAATAACACATCAAAAGCATTATCCACCTTGACCAAGTGGGATTCAATCCAGGAACACAGGGGTGGTTCAACATATGGAAATCTGTCAATGTAATACACCACATAAACAAGGTTAAACATAAAAACCACATGATCATTTCGATAGATGCAGAAAAGGCCTTTGACAAGATTCAACATCACTTCATGTTCAAAACATTGGAGAGAATTGGCATGGTTGGTTCATACGTTAACCTAATAAAGGCAATAAACGAAGCTCCGAAGGCCCAAATAATACTTAATGGAGAGACACTGGAGGAATTCCCATTAAGATCAGGAACAAGACAGGGTTGTCCACTCTCACCTCTGCTTTTCAATATAGTACTGGAAGTCCTAGCTCAAGCAATAAGACAGGAGAAGGAAATAAAAGGGATACAATTTGGAAAGGAAGAAGTTAAGTTAGCTTTTTTTGCTGATGACCTGATTATATATGGAAGAGACCCAAGAGACTCCATCCCAAAACTCCTGAAGGTGATTAACTCCTATAGCAAAGTAGCAGGATACAAAATCAATGCACAAAAATCAGTAGCCTTCCTTTATGCAAAGGACAAAGATACAGAGAAAGAAATAAGGGACATAGTAACATTTTCAATAGCAACAAAAACAAAAAAATACCTTGGAATAATGTTAACCAAGGAAGTGAAAGATCTATACAATGAAAACATAAAAACACTCAAAAAAGAAATTGAGGAGGACTTGAGAAAATGGAAAGACCTCCCATGCTCCTGGATAGGCAGAATTGACATTGTGAAGATGACAATCCTACCAAAGGCAATATACACATTTAATGCAATTCCAATTAAAATACCTACCTTGTTCTTCACAGAGATAGAAAAAATGACTTCAAATTTCATATGGAAAGGCAGAAGGCCTCGCATTTCCAAACATATCCTCAGCAAAAGAAATACCTCTGGAGGCATCACCATACCTGATCTAAAGCTATATTACAAAGCCATAGTAATAAAAACAGCATGGTACTGGCATAAAAAAGGAGTATAGACCAATGGAATAGACTTGAGGACCTGGACTTTGGGTCAAGCAACTATAGCTGCTTGATATTCGAGAAAGGCCCGAACAATATAGGCTGGAAAAAAGACAGGATCTTCAACATATGGTGCTGGACAAACTGGATAACCATATGCAGGAAACTGAAACTTGACCCACACATTTCACCATGCACTACACTTAAGTCCAAATGGCTCAAAGATCTCAATATAAGACAAGAAACTCGAATACTGCTGGAAGAAAATTTAGGAAGTACTTTCCATGATATAGGAATGGAAAAAGACTTCCTGAACAAAACCCCAGTAGCTCATGAACTTAAACCGTCAATCAACCAATGGGATCACATGAAGCTGAAGAGTTACTTTACAGACAAGCATACAATAAGCAATGCCAATAGATTACCCACAGAATGGGAGAAAATATTTGCGGGTTATCCAACTGATAGAGGCCTAATCTCTAGAATCTACAAAGAACTCAAAAAACTAAACCGTAAGAAGTCAAACACCCCACTCACAAAATGGGGCAATGAGCTGAACAGGCACTTCACAGAGGCAGAAATGGACATGGCAAACATACACTTAAGAAAATGTTCAGCATCCCTAATCATCAGAGAAATGCAAATTAAAACAACTATGAGATTCCACCTTACCCCAATAAGGATAGCAAACATCAAAAAATCAAATAAAAATAAATGCTGGCGAGGATGTGGAGAAGTAGCAACACTCATCCAATGTTCGTGGGAATGTAGGATGGTACAACCACTTTGGAAAGCAATATGGAGACTTCTGAAAAAGCTGAGTATAGAGATACCAACAGACCCAGTTATTCCCTTACTGGGCATCTACCCTAAAACCTTCAAACCACAGGCTAGAGAGATTTGCTCAACCATGTTTATAGCGGCTCAATTTGTAATAGCTAAGTCCTGGAATGAACCCAGATGTCCATCACTAGAAGAATGGATAACTAAGATGTGGTATATGTACACAATGGAATTCTATACAGCAGTGAGAAATGATGACACAATGAAATTTGAACAAAAATGGCTGAAACTGGAACAGATGATTCTCAGTGAACTTACCCCATCACAGGAAAAAAAATCGCCACATAGTCTCACTCATCTATAGCACCTAACCTGAATCTACCCAAGATACCTTACATATCCAGCAAGCATCTCCCAGACTAGACACTAGGATGGAAGGGGAGGGAGGGGAGGGCATCAAAGGGGTGGGAAACACAAATCTAGACCCAGACGGTAATGGTACCATAATTTTCTACTTACTAAAAGAAAGTCCAAATGGCTGATCCTTCACCAGGCCCTTTCAGGGAACACTTCAACCACAAGACACTGGAGAGGGTAAGATCAAGACTAACCTTAATCTTCTACATTTTCCCTCCCTCACTTCCCCTCTCCCTCTCTCTCTCTCTCTCTTATCTCTAACTCTTGTATATTAGTTTTTTTTCCCTCATTTTCTTAGTGGGCAATGACCTGTAACTCCAAGAAGCAGCATGGGGCTATCATCCACAATGAGCTTTTGATCAGAGACCTACAAGGTTTCCTAACAGACAGATTTCTGTCAGAGTACTTTATGACCCACCAAAGGCTAGTGGTAAGACCCTACTGCTGAAGACACCTTATGTGATTGACATGCAAATTAGAATGGCATGGCTGGAAGTTGGAAGAGAGTCAGTCCCCAGACAGTGAGCGCGTCTAGTACCAGAAGGTGCTATATGGTCGACTGGGGGAAAATGACCAATATCTGTCCAAGTAACTCATCATCTAACATACTTAGCAGCAAATAACTTGTTGTGATGCCCACACGAGTGCAGTAGTGCCACACAGCCATGGTGGGGAACCAACTCCTCTCAATTTGGCTAACTGATCCCCTCACTGGTATGGGACCCATAGCTGGAGCTGGGAAACAAGTCAGAACCATATCCAAACATAAGCCCACTCTCCAATATCAAGCTACCATCAATTGTGGGCTACAAGAGGGCCTACACCTATTAAATTCTTTATAAAAAAAAAAAAGTAAGGGTAATCTCATTTGTCTTGGTGCTAACTTACTCTCCGTTGGAGAATCTGCTTCTCTTTTCAAGATAGATGTAGATCCTATGGAGAGAGCCACCCCATCATACCTCAAAAGGGCCCTGGCTGAAACTAAGAAAAATTGGTGAAACAAGCAAGGGGGCTGTTTTCCTGATGAACCAGATACCAGCAGAAGGGGGAAGGAGATCAACACAGAGAAAAATCAACTCCTAGCAAATCAGAGAGCCAGAGCCTCAGAGGCCCCCAACACCTCATCACTGAGGCAGACCAAAAATGAACCCAACATGGCTCAGGGAAATTTTGCAGAAGATGGCACAGAAAGAATGTAAGAGCCACATGTTGGGTCATGATATGCAGAGACATTTATTTTACCCATAACTGTGGGGTAACTCCACAATGCATGACCCATATACCTCAACAAGGAGGGGCCAGGCGAAGGGCGTAGGTCATGGATGAGCCTAATAATGGTGCCAAACTGACTGTATTTACTGAATACAAAACTAACTAATAAAATAAAATAAAATAAAATAAAAATAGGGCTGGGAGATGGTTCAGCAATTAAGGGCACTTGATTGCAAAGCCTGCTTGTTTGGGTTTGATTCCCCAGTACCCACATAAAGGCTTATGCAGAAAGTGATGTATGCATGTGGAGTTTGCAGTGGCAAGAGGCCATGGTATACCCATACACACATGCTCTCTCTCTCTCTCTGCTTGCAAATAGATAAATTAATTAATTAAAAATTTTAAAAAAAGATGTGCCCAGTGATTCAGAAATCAAACCACTGAAAACTTGCCCATGACAAATAATGATTCATCTGTTAGGCCAATGCCTGTGAAAAAAGCAAGACCCTTTCTAAGAAAAAAAAAATACTATCTCTAGCATTAATATTATTAGAGGCATTACCTGTTTGTTGACACTTCTTAAAGAACTGTAGTATGCTGAGTATAAAAAGGTAACATAATCATTTTTCCCTTAATTGGGGACTTGTATGAATGACCAAAACGGGGAATAATTATCTCTTACTTCCAACCAGTGTAATTGACCTCCCAGTGAAGAGTCTGGAATAAATTAATAGTTGAGAATATCTTCTGGATCTAAAACTTTTTAATTCCCTATCAAAACTTTATCCTCATAGACTAATCAATAAAAACAAAATTAATAATTTTGGTTGAAATAGCTTAGGAGAACAAAAACTCCTCTGAATGAATTTAACAGACCTATTTATTATAATTTGACCCAATAAAATTGATCAAACCAAGTAACCCCATGATAAGAGCACTAGCCCTTTATAGAGTCCAGCAATAGGGTTTATGACCTCAAGGCTGGATTAGGGCATCCCAGAGGCACTCTGTCCTCACTAACTCATACATGAGAATAAACATGACTGATTTTAATGAAGCAACCTTTAGCTATAATGTCATTGACAGAAACCAACCATGCCCTACCTGATCTGAGGGAGATCTAAAGTAGTGTCTGGTTTTGATGTAGAATGAACTTCAGGCCCATTAAGAGTATTTTCATTGATGAATATGTAAATATTATTCTTATAAATGTCCCAACTACTACTATCTTCTTAGGTACTTTTATAACTCTCTTATTCAAGAATGATTAATCTTAGATTTCATAAATAAAATGTTAATCTTGTCATTTCTATTTTTATGAGTTTGAGCATCATACCCAAGGCTCCATTATAATCAGTTAAGGAATAAAATATTTTTAAAATTTTCTACCCCTAGCATTAACTCTTTGAATATGATATGTATTATTACATATTGTGACATTTTATAATACCCCTTATATACAGAAATATGTTTGAAAAAGAAGAGTCACTTTGATCAGGCCATAGAGGCACATGCCTTTAGGACCAGCACTATGGAGGTTTAACCTGGTTGGTCACCATGAGTTTGAGGCCAGCCTGAGGTACAGTGAGACTCTTCCTCAATAATAAATTCAGAGTTACTGTGATAGAAGAAATCACAGAGGATTAAGCCTTTTTATTACTAGAATGTTAGGATTTGAACCTATTCTTAAATATATCTATACTACAAAGGCTGCTATAAGTGAAATCAGATAACTAAGCTGGCAGGCCCATCAACTGAAACTGTTGGTTTGTATCCTTCCTGTACACAGAAAATTTTTGAGTAATGTCTAATATAATAACAGTAATCTAAGGGTCCCTAATCACCATCTTAGTTATCATGCTTTAGTTATATTAGCAGGCCTTGAAATGCACAAGTTAGTAATTATCACAATTCTAATAAAAATATCAAAGTCCCCACAGAAGTAGCAGGGGAATATTTTCAGACACAAGCAACCACCTCAATCCTTCTCTTACTAGCCATTTGAATCACAGTATACATTCAAGGCCAGGGACATTTACATAAATTAGAAAATGAAATTACGCCCCTGATCATAACATTATCACTATTAATGAAATTAGGCCTGTTACCATTCCACTTCTGAAAACCAGAAGTACTCAAGAGGTATCGTTAACACAATTTAAAACTATTACCAGCATCACAGAAACTAATACCTTCTAAGCCCTACAATTTATCTAAATTATTGGTAGCTGAGGAGGATTAAGTCAAACACAATCATGAAAAATCCCATTGTTTAAATTTTTTGTTTATTTTTATTTATTTATTTGAAAGCGACAGACAGAGAGAGAAAGAGGTAGAGAGGTCGAGAGAGAGAATGGGCCCGCCAGGACCTCCAGCCACTGCAAAGGAACTCCAGACTCCTGCACCCCTTTGTGCATCTGGCTAACATGGGTTCTGGGGAATCGAGCCTCAAACCGGGGACCCTAGGCTTCACAGGCAAGTGCTTAACCACTAAGCCATCTTTCCAGCCCTGTGCTTGTTTATCCTAGCTTTTCAACCACCCCTCCCCCTACTCCCAACATGGCCTTGTTTTCCCATTGCCTGGTTGACCTAGTGTAACCATACCCTTCTCCTGCCCTTGATTGGCCCCTGGCCTGGCCTGTCTTGGCTTTCCTTCCCTTTTGCCTACCTGGCCTTGCTTTCTGCCTGGACTGACATCTGGCCTTGCCTGACCTTGTCTTTTTCCCTTCCTTGCCTGGATATGCCTTCCCCTTGCTTGGCCTCATCTTATCTTCCCCAGCCCTAGCCTGCCTTCTCCTCTTATTCTCCCTCAGGCCTGTGCTGCCTTACCCCTGCCTTCTGTCTTGACTTCATTCTCTTGGCCTTCCACAATACATGGTGTCAGGTCCTCTGTTTCCATGCTTTGCCTCAAGTGCGGTCTTGTCTGGCCTTGCCTTCTTCTGAATGGATTTGCCTTCTGCCTTTCTTTTTCTTGTCTGGCCTTCTCTCCTGTCCCTTAAACTTTGCACTTGTCTGTCCTTCTCCCTTGTCCAACTGTTCCTTCCTCCTGTCTTTCTCATGCCTCCTTCCACCTGCACTTGCCTTCCTTCTGGCTTGGCTTAGCCTTGGTTCTCCCAGCTCTGGCCTGGATAATCCCTTGCCTTTCCCTTAACCTGGCTTTTTCTGGTCTGTGTTTTAATTTTCTCCTTCCTTGTATAGCTTCTTGCCTATCTTTCACCTTGCCTGTTCTTGTTTGGCCTTCTCTTCTCCCTTGCCATGTCTACCATTGCTTTCCCCCTTTTTGTCGCATTTCACCTGTCCTGGTCTCACATTTTCAGGTCCAAGACTGACCTTGTTTTCACCCCTGCCTGGCACTCCATATTTCCTGGCCTTTGATGGCTGGAGCATGCCTGATGGCCTTTGCTGTCCACCTTGCCTGGTCTCTCCTTTCCTTCCTGTGGCCTGGCCTGGCATGGTTTTCACACTTACTGGGCCAGGCCTTGCCTGTTCCTTTGCTCCCTCCTTTGCCAGGTCTAGTTTGCCTTCCTTTTGCCTGGCTTGGCCCATCCTTCTCACTTGCCTAGTCTGGCTTTGTTTTTCCCTGTCTGTTGTCCCTGGTGTTGGCCAGTTCTCACTTTTGCTTTACCTGGCAGTTGTCTTTACTATAAGATTGTTTTCCCATGACCTTGCCTTGTTACTTCCTGTCTGATGATTTTGTATCTCAATACATGGTTGAATTATCTTAGCTCTTCTTTTTTTTTTAGATAGGGTGTCACTGTAGCCCAGGCTGTCCTATAACTCACTCTGTCACCCAGGTTGAGCTCAAACAGTGATTCTCCTGCCTCAGCCTGCATACTACTGGGTTTAAAGGTATGATCTGCTGTCTGGCTAATGACTGATATTACTTCCTTCTTTCCAGGATATGATTAACTACTCCTGCTCAAAGCTATGGAGCCCTCTACACCTTACATTTCAGAGGCTGTCTCTGCAAGTGGATGGAATGGTTGGGAGCAGCAAGTGGGTTGGATGAGGGGTATTTCCATGAGATGGAAGGTGCACATCATATGCACACAGTGTAGAAAGCAGGGGGCTATCTGCACCCCACACTCCACACTTCAGAGGTTTCTGTTTTCAGAAACAGAAGCAGCAGCTCATGTGGTTCACAAGTGGTAGGGAGTCTCAGCACTACTTGTTTCCTGGGGCATTGGGCAATGTGGTTGGGGATCAGCTGCCTAGAGAAGCACACTGAGATAGTCCAAGGCCTAGCCTCACTCCCCAGCAGAAGACAATGACACTTGAGAATGTGACCTAAGGATAATTTAGTTCCTTCTCACAGGTACATAATCTGGATTAACATGGTGCTCTCTGCTGGTGGGGCCACACTCCACCCTTGCAATCTGTCTTCCAGCACCTTCCCGCTGTGTGTCCAGCATCCACAAAGTTTCTGTGGAGCAGGTCTCCAGCCACAGAGCATGTCCAGTTGGAATGGTTGTGGAGGTCAACTCCTGAGTCCTGAGTCTGTTCTTGTATAGACCAAGACCATTGGTAATTTTTCTAAACCTAAGACCATTAAGTACAATCTTTTCAGGTTGTTGATCCATTTCTTTGTCAGTTCTTGGCCATGTACGTCTTCCAGAGGTCTGCAGAGGAATCAGCTTCAGTAGCATGAAATTTGAATTCCTATAATCATTAATAATGGTGAACGTCTGTGTTTCATTTTGCATTTTTGAGGGTGTGTTTTGAGGTCAATCAGTCGATTGTTTGGTGGTCACAGGTTCTCTTTCCTGAATGCCATCTGCCCTTTCCCATCACTTCGTTTTCTTGGATTTGTCTTACTTTTTTTGTGGTTGTTCTTTGTAGATGTTAATTCTGTGGGTTGCAGATTACTTCTCTGAGAGTGTTGAGGATATTCCTTTGGGGAATTATTGGTCTATGCAAGTCCCAAAAGTACTATTGATTTGTAATGATCTTGCATGAATGGGAGATAATTCTACTTGCCACGTTAGAGGTGTGTGATCCTTATTGCTTTATTTAAACTGCCTACTGTGGTTCTGCTTTACTCCCTGCCTTTCTTTGGCCTGGCTAGGTATGGCCACTGCTTACATGGCCTTGCTGTTCCCTAACCTTGATCCCTCATGTTTCACCTAGTCTTGTCTTCCTCTAGGTCTACACTCCTCTCCCTTTGCCTTCTTCCTGGCTTTGTCTTCACTTACATGGGATAGTCTTCCACCTGGCCTGGCCTTGCCCCCCTTCCTTGTCTTTCTGCTGAAGTTGAGCTTCAGATTCCACCCAGGTATTCATGAGTGCTGGAGAATTGAACTTACGTAGCAGGTTTTACAAGCAAGTGCATTTCATTTCCCCAGCCTCTGTTTTAAGCAGGGTCTTATTCTATAGGCCAGGTGGACATGTAACTCATGGTGTTGGCTAGACTAGCCTTACAGCTGCAGGAATATTCACGGCCCAGGCTCCTATGTCATAGGTTTACAAGCTTGATCTAACATGCCCCATTTGTTGTATCTCTTTTGGTCCTTTGTGTGCAAGAAACTTGACATGGTCACTTGATGTAAGAATTATTTTGTTATCTCTGTCTCTTGGAGGCATGTACCATTGTCCACCATCATTTTTGGTTGTGACAACTTGTGGGAGACTCTGGGTGGTGCCTGGTAAGAAGTCAGGATGCTACCAATTCTACCCTATTCTGTGCAGGACAATCAATAACAAAGTATTGTGGAGACCTAAATACCATACTAATGTGAATGAGAAGGGCGAAGAGAAACTTGAAAAGCAGCTGTGTGGATGGGAGAAAAAAAAAGTAACCATTGCATATTTGTTAGAAATCTGGTTGAATATCTGAATCTTTTGCACATTTTTAAATATGTGAATTGCATATAGTAAAAGACTTAGAGTAAGATTTCTCCATTCTACCATTGTGTTGAAACTAATTTAGTTTTTACTTTTAAATTCTACTTTCCTTGCATTTATTCTGCCTGTGTTTTATAACTTTTCCTTTTGAGGAATTAGTTCTTTAAAATTTTCCCCCTTTCTTGTTTTCCATTTAAATATATAGAGCCATAAGAGTTAAATTACAAAGAGTGATGGATATCATTCAATCTACATTTTGTTTTATGACATGAAATACATTCCTACAATGTTTTTCCTTTTCACAGCCTGTTTGCTACATGAGTTTCTTAGTATCCACTCATTTACCTGTTTGGCTACATAGTATTTCCTTTTTTGAAAAAAAAAATTATTGGCAAGGAGAGGGAGAGAGGGAGAGAGAGAGAGAGAGAGAATGGGCATGCCAGAGACTCAAGCCAATGCATGCAAACACTAGACACATGTGCCCCTTGTACATTTGGCTTACATGGGTTTTGGGGAATTGAACCTGGGTCATTTGGCCTAACTGCTAAGCCATCTCTCCAGCCTAGTTTAGTATTTCTTTATAGGTGAGTGATATTTCATTTCTGGGGTTATTATTGTTGAAAAAAAGTGTGTTAATTTTTTAGAAAAAGATTTTGGGTATGAAAACAAAAATGATAACCTGATTCTCATTCTGAAATTGCTCATGATTTTTTTCAGAACTTCATGACTTAACAGAAGTGAAATCAAATGGAATCATGTGATTATTTAACTCAAGAACTGGCCCTATGCTCATTCACAGGTTTGCTTTAGGAGTACTGTGTAAGTCATCCACAATCCACCTCTTTTTAAGACTAGGTCTTTATTTTCACTTGAATTCACCAACTCACCAAGTAGTAGGTTAGCTAGCCAGTGAGCTCCAGAGATCCTTCTGTCTCCTCATACCTGAAGGTCACAGAAAAGCACCATGTGTGTATTTTCCTTACATTCTAGATTTGCCACAGAGGTGCTTTCTCTAACTCTAGACCCGTTACCTGTGTAATTACTCTAAATTCGGGGTAGCCAAAGATGTAAAACTCTTCACTATTCATTTCTTACCTGAATATTTTCTCTTTGCTATTCTTCTTTAAGTCATCATCATTTGTCCTTTTAATCTTCTTCCATGTGGAAACTCAGGGTGGACATCATGGGTGTTCCTTCTAAATTTCCCTACACAAGCTTCTAGATCTACTTTCCATGCATTTGCAGCTTTACTCTAACCTCTCTTTAAAAGCTTCAATTTCTCTGAAATCAACTTCATGAACTTCCTTCCATGTACTTGCAGCTCTACTACAGTCTTTACCTAAAACAATCAATTTCTCTTAAATTAATGTCATAAGACAATGTTGTGTTTTCCACATGAGTATGTTTCCTGCCTCCCAGATGTCTATGATTCTGCTCTAGCCTCCTTTCCTAGACTGCGATCTCCCTTAAATAAATCCTACAATTTGTGATTTCCCCCATAAATAAACTTAATAGTTCATAATTTGTTCTTCTTGATTCAGCCTTTATTAATTCTTTATTGAATATAGAACAGAATTCAAAACTTGGGGTTTATAAATTCTGGTGAACAATACCTGAGCCATAAAATCCTCTATCACCAACACTTGGAAGGTTGAGATAGGAGAATTGCTGTGAGATTGAGGCAAGCCTGAGACTACATAGTCAATTCCAGATCATCTAGGGATAGATTGAGACCCTACCTCAAAAAATACAAAAATAATAATACATTTTTATCTATTTAACTTAATGCATATTATTGCAGCAGATACAAATCCAAATGGTTTCAAACATTTCCACAGTAACTCTGGTTTTATATTCACATATCTGTTCTTCAATTTTTTGTTTTGTTTTGTTTTGTTTTTAAATATTTTACTTTATTTATTTGAGAGAGAGAGAAAGAGAATGGGCATGCCAGGGCCTCCAGCTGCTGTAAACAAACTCCAGATGTGTGCACCCCCTTGTGCACCTGGCTTATGTGGGTCCTGGGGAAGTGAACCTGGGTCCCTGAGCTTTGCAGGCAAACACCACCAAGCCATCTCTCCAGCCCTCACCTTCTCTAGTTTATTCCAACTTGATTCTCCAGAATATCCATGCCAGACTTTCTCACCCACATAATGCAAGAATACAGGTATGGGATTCTGACTCAAACACCCTGAGGAGAAGAAGCCTCATTATCCTACAACATTCCAAGTTAGCACAAGATGGTAGAGATATGAATTATGTAGTCCCCAAGAATTTTCCCTCCTCCATCCTCTAGTGCTACAAAATTTGTTCTGTTATTTTTTTATATAAACAAGTATAGAGAGTTTATAATCCCAGTGCTCTCTCCAACCAGCAGCCTATGCATAGACAAAGCCTATGATTTAGGAACCACCTCTAGTTATTGTAATTGAACTGATATTAGGGTATGCCACCTTCCCCAGGCCCTTCCCCAGTACATCACTCAAGGACCCTTTCTCCCAGGACAGTTTCTCTCCTCTTCCCAGTAAGCACTCTCTGGTCTGTAGCTTCCTTGCACCATCTTGCTCTTTTTCTGGCTTATGCCTCCCTCACTCTTTCTGTTGCTCTTTCCAGGTCTAATGCCTCTATCTGCCTCTTCTGGTGTTAAAATGAAGTATTAGACTCCAGAAATAGTTGGCCTCAGTGTTTATATCGTAACCCCAAATATAACAATAAGCTCTATCTGTTTCTGGTCTCTGATGACCTTAGGTGACCACCATCTGGCCTTGAACCTTAGAAGGCTACTCAATTTTGCCCTCCATGTTGGGGCACAAGGACCAGCAACATGTTTTAGTTACCAGGCAGTTATCCATGGAGACTTTCAGACCTCCTGTACCACAGAGAAAACAGTGAGTTCAGACCCACTGGGTACAAGAACCACTGCATCTGGACCCTGTAGAGGGGTATGAATTGGAACACTGTAGCTATAGTGTGGTATAGAAAGGAGGTTTCCTCAGGTGTGTTATATGAGCTGGGTTAATGGGACTTTCGTTAACCTGAGGCAGTAATTGGGATAAGGAAATTTAGAAGCCCCTGCTCCAAAGTTATGTCCTATACTCTAATAGACTTTTGTATTGGTTATGTCCTGTACAGTATAGTCCTTTGAGTGGGTTAAGCCTAACCCTGTAGTCTTCGTATTGTTTCAAGGCCATGATCTCTACTGCAGCTTCTATCCTGAATTGTAAACCATCTTGCATTTCCCTTTAATCTCTATAGCACAGCTGCAGGAATTGTAGCAAGTATTAGACCATAAATGAACAGAAGACCACCCAAATAAAATTGTAAAGGAGAATCTGTATTAAGCCAGCCTGTGTCTGTCCCATCACAGCAAGGAGAGCAGACCCATCTTTCTTCTACAGTGACTTTTTAAAGGCAAAACCCACATTATTTACAATTACCTACCCCTTACTATTCAGTCATCCCTCCCCCATGATCTTTTTCAAAAGTAATCAAGCACGATTTACAAAAGCAAAATTTGGGCAGAGTAAGCACAAGATAAGGGTGACACCAAACACCAGATTAAGTTTGTCTGAAGTACCTGGTCACTTTGACTCCAGAACAAGACTAACAATGGATGTCTTTATTGGAATTATGTTCTCCGGCTTGTAGTTAGTGTTTTGTGTTAATCTTTATTCTCTTATAGCTCCTGAAGAATGTCAAGATGGCTGAGTGGTCTAAGATGGCTCCCCTTATGTTTGGTCACCAGAGGTTTTATTCATTCCCCACTGGTTTTAGTAACTGAGTCAAATCTTAGATTCACCAGTTACCATAGCCTCATACTTGGTCCTAAGAAACACTAATTTTACTGAGAAAATTCTCTGTTGTACAAACTTCATTACAGCATTTAAAATGCAGGGGCCTACAATTAATCCTAAAAGTAACAGAATTATGTGTCCTGAGATGGCAGTAATCAGAGCAGTGAGCCAGGGTGAACAATAAAACAAATTTTTATACAAGCAAATGAGCAGCTGCTTTACAGTAACAGAATGTGACAGTGAGCTTGTGTAGTCTATATTATTCAAAACAATTTTTCAAAAGATACATTAACCATGAGCTCAATTTTAATCTATTTTAGTCTTAACCTGTCTTCCCACTTATTGTCCATCTGGGTCCCCCTTAAATAATTCTCTTTTTAGGGTTCCTTCAGCTACTGACAGAGATAAGTTCAGCTCCTCAACAGTTAACTCTTACAGTGACTTAGTGCATCACTCCGGCTTTCAGCATTTCCATTACATCTTGCTCCTTTTCCCAGTCATAATCCCTTAAGTTCTAACATGTAAGTTTCCCAAAAAAGTATAGCAAACACTAATAGGACTGGTGTATATCATGTTTATTGTTTATATATTTTAAAGCTTTTATTGACAACTTATATACTTGCAGACAATAAACCATATTTCTCTCTACTCCCCTATCTTCCCCTTCACAATTCTACTCTCCATTATATGTCCTCCCTCTGCCAAATACTCTCTTTTATTTTGATGTCATCATATTTTTCTCCTACTATGAGGGTCTTGGGAAGGTATTTCTAGGCACTGTGAGGTCATGGATATTGAATCCAATTTCTGTCTAGGCAGTTGCATTGTAAGGTATGGTGGCTTTCCTTTGGCTGTTACATTCTTTCCACCAACTCTTTCATAATGGATCCTGAGCCTTGGAGGGTATGATAGAGATATTTCAGTGCTGAGCACTCCTCTGTCATTTCTTCTCAGCACTGTGTTGTCTTTTGAGTCATCCAGTGTTCACCACCATCTGAAAAGAGAAGCTTCTCTAACCAAAAGTGAGAGTAAGCATTAATATATGGATATGAACATTAAGTGTAGTGCTTTCAGGGCAGTTTGGTGAGAATAATATATGCACTTAGCCAGACAGGAGCATGCTTTATACCTCTAAGGCACATGACCTTCCCTGCCATAGGCTTTTGATTAGATTTTAAGTACCAGGCATGTATTTCCTCCCATATAGCAGGCTACCAATTAGTGAGCAGTTGGTTTCCCTCAGAGCAGCCATGCCACTATTGCAACCATTCAGTCATTTGGCCTATCTAGACACACTTGAGGTTTCAAATGTCTGCTGTTTTCACCACTGATGACTTCTGTCTCCCATAGAGCTGCATGCAGTGCAGCTTTTTCCAGCTTACAGTTGGATGGTCTACAGGGAAAAGGTTTTCAGCTCAGCACCAGCATGATTTTTCAGTGATCTTGCTGCCCATGCATGTGAAGTCTTCAGCAACAGAGTCTTTCCATCTGTTACTCCTGGGAGAACAAGGGTGTTGGCAAAAGCCCATACTGTTTTGTAGGCAGCAGGAACCTTGCTGACCAACAACTCCCGCCCCTGGCACTGCAAATTTTCTATGGCTTCTGGGTGTGCTGTTATCCAAAGAAGTAGGCTTTCATACGTTTTATTCAGAATATCTTGAAGTTTCAATGACCCTCCCCCACACCTCCCCTGGCCTCATTTAGCCCATTCTACTCCCTGTAATCTGTTCTCCTACATACGTATATAAAATATCATCCCCTAAAGTCCTTCACTCTACCCCCTACCTTACAGCCATTGTCCAGATTAGTGGCTTCTGTTACTAATTTTTTGGTTCCAGCTCAAACACAAATCTAAACATTTGTAGCTAGGATCAACATATGAGAGAGAACATGCAATGTTTGGCTTTCTGAGCCTGGGTTACCTCACTTAGAATAAACCTTTCCAGATCCACCCATTTCCCTCAAATTCAATAATTTCATTTTTATTTACTGATGAATATAATTCCATTGTGTAGATGTACCATATCTTCATTCCTGACTTGTCTGTTGAGGGACATCTAGGCTGGTTGCATTTCCTAGCTATTGTGAATACAGAAACAATAAACATGGCTGTGCAAGTATTTCTAAGGTAGGAAGAAGAGTCATTAAGATATATTCCTAGGAGTGCTATAGCTGTATCAGATGGCAAATCTCTTTTTACTTGTCACATGACATCCACACTGACTTCCACAGTAGTTGTACCAGATTACATTCCCACCAACAGTGTAGAAGGGTTCCTCTTTTTCTACATCCTTGCCAACATTTATTGTTTTCTTCATGGTAGCCATTCTGACAGGAGTGAGATGGAATCTCAAAGTACTTTTCATTTCTATTTCCCTGATGGCTAAGGATGTAGAACACTTTTTCAGATGTTTATATGTGATCTTTATTTAGTCCTAAGAGAACTCTCTAGTTCTATAGCCCATTGTTTAACTGGGTTGTTTGATTTCTTATTGTTTTTTTTTTTTTTTTTTTTGAGTTCTTTGTATATTCTGGGTATTAATCCTCTGTCAGATGTATAGGTGGCAAAGATTTTCTCCCATTATGTAGATTGTGTCTTTGCAGTATTGAGAGTGTTGTTTTGTATATAAAACCTTTGTAATTTCATGAGAACCCAATGGTTGATTGATAGTTTTATTTCCTGATCAATTGAGGTTACATATAGAAAGTCATTACTTATGCCAGTATGTTAAGTTGTTGCCCTATCTTTTTTTCCTCTAGCAATTTCAGAGTTTCAGGTCTGACATTAAGGTCCTTGATCCATTTAGACTTGACTCTTGTGCATGGAGAAAGACAAGGATCTATTTTCATCCTTCTACAGATAGATATCCAGTTTTCCCCATACCACTTGTTGAAGAGGCTGTCTTTTCTCCAATGAATATTTTTGGCATTATTGTCAAAAATCAGATGGCTGTAGCTGCCTAGATTAACATCTGGGTCTTCTATTCTGTTCCATTTATCTTTGTGTCTGTCTTTGTGCCAGTACCATGCTGTTTTTCTTACTATGGCTTTGTAATGTAGCTTAAGATCAGGTATGGAGGTACCACTAGCCTTATTTTTGTTGCTCAAAAGTGTTTTGGCTATTTGATGATTTCTTATGCTTCCAAATGAATTGTAGTTTTGTTTTTTGCTATTTCTGTGAAGAATGCCATTGGCATTTTAATAAGGATTGCATTAAATGTATAGATTGCTTTTGGGAAGATTGACATCTTCACAATATTGATTCTTCCAATCCAAGAACATGGGATGTCTTTCCATTTCCTAGTGTCTTCTTCAATTTCTTGCTTGAGTGTTGTAAAGTTTCATTCACCTTCACTTCCTTGGTTATGTTTATTCCAAGGTACTTTATTATTATTTTTGATGCAATTGTAAGTGGGAGAGATTCCCTGATTTCATACCTCCACATGTTTGTTATTAGTATATAGGAAAGCTACTGATTTCTTTGTGTTTATTTTGTACCCTGTTATGTTGGCAAGTGTTTATCAGCTCTAACTGTTTGCTGGTAGAGTCTTTAGTGTCCTTTATATATAGAATCATATTATCTACCAACAATGATAACTTGATCTTTTCTTTTCCAATTTGTATCCATTTTATGAGTTTCTCTTACCTTATTGGAATAGCTAAGACTTCCAGTACTATATTAAACAGAAGGGGGACAATGGACACCCTTGTCTTGTTCCTGAATTTAATGGAAAACTTCAAACTTTTCCATATTTAGTATTATGTTGAAATATGTTCCTTCTAGTCCCAGTTTCTGTAGGACTTTTCCCATGAAGGAATTTTGGATTTTTGTGAAATGCTTTCTCTGCATCTAATGAGATTATCATGTGATTTTTATCCTTCAGTCCATTTATATACTGTATTAGATTTATTGATTTGTGTATGTTGAATCATCCCTGCATCTCTGGGACAAAGCCTACTTAGTTGGGGTGAATGATCTTTCTGATATATTCTTGTATTGTTTGCCAATATTTTGTTGAGAATTTTTACATCTATGTTCATAAAGAAGATTGGTCTGTAATTTTTTTGTTGTTGTTCTGTCTTTGTCTGGTTTTGGTATCAGGGTGATCCTGCTTCACAGAAGGAGTTCAGTAGAATTCCTACTTTTCTATTTTATAGAAAAGTTTGAGAAGCAGTGGTGTTAGTTCTTCCATGAAGTTCTGGTAAAATTCACCAGTGATTACATCTAGGCCTGGACTTTTTTAGTTGGGAGACTTTTCACAACTACTTGGATCACTGAACTTGTAATAGGTCTATTTAATTGATTTATCTCATCTGGATTTAAATTAATTAAGGAAGTTATCCATTTCCTTCAGATTTTCATACCTAGAGGCGTATTTATTCTCAAAATGTGACCTTATGATTTCCTGAATTTCTTTGGTATCTGTTGTAATGGTGCCTTTTTCATCTCCAATTTTATTAATTTTTCTCTCTTCCTTCTTTCTTCTGGTCAGACTTGCTAATATTTATCATTCTTTTTTTCCTTTCAAAGAACCAACTCTTTGTTTCCTTGATTGCTTGGAGTTTTTGTTTCTATTTCATTTATTTCTGCCCTGATCTTTATATTTCTTCCTGTCTACTTATTTTTGATTTACCTTGTTCTTCTTTTAACAAGGCTTTAAGGTGAAGGATTAAATTGTTTACTTGTGAACTCTCTAATTTTTTAATATAGACACTTATAGCTATATATTTCCCTCCTAGGACTGCCTTCATTGGGTCCCAATGGTTTTTGTATGTTCTTGTCTCATCACATTTGATTCTATGAATTTATTTATTTCATTTTTTATTTCTTCAATGACACATTCATCATTCAATAGTCTCCATAAATTTGTGTATGTTCTGTATTTTTCTTGTTACTGATTTGTAGTTTAATCCTGTTGTGCTCAGATAGAGTACAGGGGATTATTTCAATTTTCCTGTAATTGTTAAGATTTGCTTTATGTCCTAATATATGGAATATGTTAGAGAATGTTCCATGTGCTGCTGAGAAAAATGTATATTCTGCAGCATTTGGATGGAATGTTCTATAGATATCTCTTGGGCCCATTTGTTCCATGACATCATTTAATCCAGACGTCTCTCTGTTTATTTTTTCTGTGATGACCTGTCAACTGATAAGAATAGGGTATTAAAGTCACCCACTACAATTGTGTTTTGTGTTATCTGTGACCTTAAGTCTAGTAGTATTGTTTGATGAAATTGGGAGCCCCCATGTTAGGTGCATATATGTTTAGGACTGTAATATCCTCCTGTTGGAGTGTTCCTTTAATCAATATAAAGTGACGTCTTTATCTTTCCTCATTAATGTTGGTTTGAAGTCTATCCTGTCAGATATTAGGATAGCCACCCCTGCTTGTTTCCAAGGACCACTTGCTTGGAACACCACTTTCCATCCTTTCACCCAAGACAGTGTCTATCTCTTATTGAGAGACGAGCAACAAATTGCAGGATCCTCTCTTTTAATCCAGTCTGCAAGCCTGTGTCTTTTGGTGGTGCATTGAGGCCAGTGATATTAAGAGTTATTATTGAAAGATATGTATTTATTCTCTCCATTCTTCTTGGTTTGTAGTCCTTCCTGTTTTCCCTTTACTCACTTGTTTCAACTGTTATTTGAGTATGATTTATTTTTTCCTATCTCCTCCTGTGTGTGTTTTGTTTTTTCTTCAGCATGAAGGATTCCTTCAAATATTTTCTGTAGAGCTGGTTTAATTGTCATAAATTTCTTTAGCCTGTTTTTGTTGTGGAATGTCCTTATTTCTCCATCAATTTGGGTAGATAGCTTTGCAGGATATAATAATCTTGGTTGACAGTTGTTATCTTTCAGAACTTGGAATACATCATTCCAAGCCCTCTGGATTTTAATATTTGTATTGAGTAATCTGCTGTTACTCTGATGGTCTTGCTTTTGTATGTGACTTGCTTTTTCTTTCTAACTGCTTTCAATATATTTTCTTTGGCTTGTTTAGTAGTTTAATTATAACATGGTGAGGAGAGGTTCTTTCCAGGTTTTGTCTGCTTGGTGTTCTAAAAGCTTCCTGTATCTGCACTGGCATTTCCCCCCCAATTTGGGAGGAATTTTCTTTCAGGATTTTGTTCAATATGCCTACTAAGCCTCTGAATTGAAATTCTTCTCCTTCTACTATACCCTGAAATCTTATGTTTGATCTTTTCATAGTGTCCCACATGTCTTGAAATTTCCATTCACAGCTTCCTATTAGCTTGTCTTTCTCTTTGTTGGACTGTATTAGGTCTGCCACCTGCTCTTCTAGTTTAGATATTCTGTTCTTTTCTTCATCCATTCTACTAGTGTGACTTTCCACAGTTTTTTTTTTATTTTTTGTTGTTTTGTTTTTTATTGGACTGAAATAATTTTTAATGGATTGTGCTTTTCAGTGCTAGAATTTCTGCCTGGTTTTTCTTCAGTATTTCCTTACTTGTGCCTTGTAAAGACCTCCTTATTTTCCTTATTTCATTAAGCTGGCTTCTGTTGGAGTTACTTTGGGAGTTAGTTTTCTTCTCTAATTCCTTTTTTTTTTTTTTTCTTCTTTGAGTTCTTTGAATATAGATAAAATCAGTTTTTTGAAATATTTGTCAGGCATTTCATCTAAAACAGTCTCACTGGGGGCCATTTATGATGGATTTATTGTCTTGATTCTTTGTGTTTCTTGTACTATAATGTTGTGATTTTTGAATCCTGAGTTGATTTTGGGTTTTCTAATAATTTACAGTGCTTTTATATTTGGAAGTCCACCTTAATGTACCTTCAGAGTAGGAGGTTATAGTGCCAAGTGTAGCTCTTGTGCTCCAATAAGCTGCAGAAGTAATCCTAGGTATTGATTTTGCCTGCTATTCAAGTATTCTAGTGGGCTGGGTGGTGCATTTTACTGGCAAATTCTAAAATTCAACTGAGCAATATGCACAATCAACAAATACCAGCAGAGGGTATGCAAGTGGTGGGTATGAAACAGATAACCTCATAAAGCCACAAAGCCTAAGGGTGTTTGTTGCTCTAGACCCTTAATCCTGTCAGCTGGGAGGTTGAGATTTCTGTTCTGAAATGAGTTCCAGTTGACCCTGGATCTGAATCAAACCCTGCCCCCAGTAATGACAGAAGAAAAAGGTAAAGGCCTAAAAAGTCTGAGTGCATTAAAGGCAACAATAATCAACTGTAAGGCACTGCCAGGCACAGGCTGGAACCTTCAGAAGAGGGGCCTGAGCTGCCAGGCAAGGCTAAGGACCCCTGAGCTACAGGAGGCCATTACCTCTCCAAGTCCAGCACACCTGAACTTAGGCTTTGCCCATAGCCCTGTGACCTTTGGCCAGTTGCCTAGGAAACTCCTTATCAGCCAGTACCTTCACAGCCTAGCCCCCTGACACCATAGATGACCTGATCCCCTCTCCCAGCCATTGCCTATGTGCTGGAATGAATGTCCCCATATGCTAATTAGGCATCAGCAATGAATCTTGTACATCCAATCCCCTTAGGACCCTACCCCCACTCTCAGATGCTTATAAACCCATTTCCCTGACAATAAACGGAGAGATCTGTCCACTGAAACTATCTCGCAAAAGTCTTTACTTTTGCGTGCTCACCTCCCTGGTTGCCTGGGATGCCTTGGGGGATCATGGCAGGCCCAAGAACCCAGGAACCCACAGTCAACCCCCAAATACAGCTTGAGAGTGGTAATTTCAACAAAGAATATGTGACCCATAACATTCCCTGATATAGTGACTAGCACTTCCAGTGCAGGCCTATGTACATGATTTTTTTGTCAGTCAGCCTCGTTACCTTTTGGAGTGGCTTCAAATATCACCAATACTGAGAGCCCATCCTGATCCCTCCATGTTGTGCTATTAATCTTGTGCTCTGCTCACCTGTCCTGGATGTCATGCTACTGCTGCTAGGTGCTAACAGTGTTCTTCAGAGGGTCGCAGTTCTGTCAGTTGGAGGATGGGAGAGTGCACAGAGCCTGGAGTTGTACTGGAACTACTCCATTCATCATCCCACTGTGTCTAGCTGTCTACCCTTCAGATTTCTTGACATTACAAGCTGACTGATGAGGTTGGAAAATCCCCTTGTTTTGGTCTCTGTTCTTGCAGCTGTGTGCAAAGTGGGAATTTGGATCTGCACAGGTCCAGTGTCTTGGGTCTCTGAGCTCCTTGGTGGGACTCAACCAATTTCCTCCTTTCTGATAAATCTTAGTGTCTCCTGCTTCTCTGCTGTGATGAGAAAAATCCTGTACACCTTCACTTTTCAGATAAAAAGTGTATTTTGCTGTGATTTTGCTCAAATCCCTCCATAGGCTGGGTTAGTGTGACTACTATGCAGCCATCTTACCCAGAAGTCCTGTGCTCTGCCTATTTTTTATATTTTGATACCTCATGTTGAATTCCTCAAGCTTCTGTGGTGTGTACACTAATCATCTTCCAGAGTAGTTAGAGCAGAGCTGTAGTCTCCTCATCAGGAGCAGGTGCCTTCTAGAGCTTGACTTGGAGAGGACCCTCTGGGTCCCTGGTGACCTGTTAGATGCTATAATTGGCAGAGGACACTATCCCCTGGATTCTGGTGTGAGGAATTTATACCCCTTGGCTGATGGGTATGGACTCAATTCCCTGAGGTTATGAGGGTCCCCTTGTGTTACAAATACAATGGCAGGAAAATCTGGTTTGACTTTGTAAGTCTGAGCATACAGACACCTTCAAATAACCAGAACCACCCACATCAGAAAGTACAAACAGCTAGAATTCTAAATTCTTTTTACATGTTAGAATCGGAGTCTGAGATCTGTCTTTAGTGATATACCTCTTTAATAAGACATATCAAGGAGAGACTGGACTAATACAAACCAATGACTATCAGGTAAGCATAACAAGGGAGGAAATTTTTGGATTTTTTTTTAATTTAAAGGCTGCAGTGGCTGACTAATCAGGGACAGGCAGTGGCAGAAGGCATGAGTTAATGTTAAAGTTTAGTATTGTAAGCCAGCATCAGACAGGGCAGTCTATTAGTCTGAATCTTTGCTTATATTGTAGTTATATTTTCCTAAAACCATGCAGGCTGTCAAAATTAACTATGAATCCCATATTGGCAGTCAATAATGGCTCTGTAGGAGAGATTTTCAGGGACCTGTGAGGAGTTCTATGACTCTCAGCATTATCATCTGCTAGGATAATCAAGGTCATGCTGAGTAAGTAGCTCTTCCTCTTTTGGGAAGCCTGGAGGACTGACTTTCTTCTGATGTGATACTCCTGTTGCAGATACACTGATTTGGAATTCATCTCTAGGTACCCGTATCCTCTCTGACAAAGAAGACAGGTAACTTACCACAGTCTAGAAACCAGCAAGTGTCCCATCATCTCGTGTGGTCTTCTGAGCTGGAAGCAGAAAGCAAATTATTGGTTATCCTTTAATTCCAATGTTTCCAATTGATTTTGGTTTCTACAGATGGTTATTAATCACTCAGAGACTGTAAATATCTGATTAGGAAAACAGATTCAGTCAAAAAGGTGCAGAACATCAGGTTAGCAAAGCAGATCTGGTCAGAGAATGACAGAAAATTTTAAAATCATTTTGATTAGTATTTAAGTTTAGTTGTCAGGTGACAGTGTAAGCTATACCTGGAACATAGAAGACATACATATTTTATCTTTTAAGTATCTGTCAGTTATAAGTATAGGCAGAATATTTCAGTAGCCCTGAAAACAATATTTTACCAATTATTTTATCAATAACTTTAAGCCAAGTGATTTAATCTAGATATTGTATGTCAGGAAAAGACCAGGCAGTTTATACTTGGCATCTGTGTTGTAAAACAACTTTGGCTAGTCTGTATACCTATGTAGATACCAATTACCACCCAAACTGAAAGAAAAATAGCAGTTTAAAATTATTTTCCTAGAGCAGGAAATATGTCTTAAGTGTCTATATATCTATAAGCAATGAACTTTAGATACCAGAAATGAGACAATTATTAGGTAAAACCCTGACTGAGGCTGATTAGACATAGCTTAAGAATAAAGTCAAACCTGGTCATTGTTGAGCTGAACTAGCCTGATTTTTAAACATACATTACAGATATTTTGACAGACAAAATGTTCTTTCTTTTAAAAAAATATTTATTATTTCACAGAGAAAAAGGGAGAGAGGGAGAGAGAGAGAGACAGAGAGACAGAGAGGGAGAGAATGAATGGGTATGCCAGGGCCTTCAGCCACTGCAAACAAACTCCAGATGTGTGCCACCCCTTGTGCATCTGGCTAACGTGGGTCCTGGGGAATTGAACCTGGGCCCTTTGGCTTTGCAGGCAAATGCCTTAACTGCTAAGTCTTCCCTCCAGCCCACAAAGTTATTTCTTAAGCAAGTACCTTTAACTATTGAACAATTTTATATTTTAACATAAAGAAACATTTATGACTGTTAAAATATATAAAGCTTAGACAACATTAACATTGTTTGTATATAGTAGATTTCCTAAGACATTCCAGAGAGCTTCCTCAGATTTCTTAATGACTAAGCTTATAGCATCAGTGATGACCACCCAGCAAAACCAACATGAACAAGACAGGGGCCATCTTAAAATTATAGGGTTTTAGCCAGGTGTGGTGGTACATGCCTTTAACCCCAGCACTTTGGAGGCAGAGTTAGGATCACTTTGAGTTCAAGACCATCCTGAGACTACAGAGTGAGTTCCAGGTCAGCCTGGGTCACAGTGAGACCTCCTACCTTGACAAAAGTAAATAAATAAAAATTACCCTAACTTTTAACTTTTTTCAAGAGAAAAAGCACATTAAGAAAAACTTTAGATAATATTCAATGATCTGACTGGCCAAAAATAATGTTAAACAAATGAAATGTAAGATCTAAAAGTTTTGATTTCATTTATATTCTATTACTACTGATTGGTTTAGCTGAATAGTTTTGCTTATTGATAGCCAAACATCATGTACTTTGTATAAACCAAATAATAATATTCTGATATCTGGAAAAGTCTGATATTGACAAAAAGTAGAGTTCACATACTTAAGACACATGAGGCTACACAGAGTAAAGTATGAACAAAAGATTCACTAACAGAATTCAAAACAGACAAGAAATCTATATTATATAGTAACATTTTTGGCTTCAATATGAATACATGAAAAATGTTACAACGTTTGAAGCTCATTGGAATTGGTTTACCTTTATTTTGTTTTTCTTTAAGAGGAGGTTTAGCTCTTTTAAAAAGCTAAATATATGTCCACCCAATCTATAAGTCAGTTTCTGAAATTAATTCAGCTATATCTAGCATACCAAAAGAATAGAGACACTGGACTAAACTGCCATGATCTAATGAAAATGGAGACAAATCTCATGGAAAACAAAGGGAATTGGCATGCTAGGGCCACTTGCCACTGAAAACAACCTCCAAATCCATGCCCACTGTGTGCATCTGGCTTTATATGGACACTGGGGAATCGAACCCAGGCCATATGGCTTTGCAAAGCCTTTAACCTTTAACTGCTGAGCAAGAAAGAACTATTTTTAATCTCTTCCAAATCAATTTTATAGAACTGTAGTGACTCCAAACATATGCTAAATTTCATGACACAATCTATAACTACTCAAACCTAAACCAACTCTATAATTCTGCCTATATCACCTTGGTAAACTTGCTCAGCAATGATGTAAATAAAATCTAAAGTATTAAGACTCTGATTGTTGGAGAAATTGAGGGATTATATCTGAACTCACCACATAACTTTATTTAGAATTTTCTTTTACTGTGGCCACACAGAACTGAAACAGACAGACCAGGAGGCAGGAAGTAGTGCTTTGTCCAGCCTTCCATTGAATCCCCCTTACCTCTGGCAGTTTTCAGACCAGAGGACTCTCCATCCATGGTGTTGATGTCCTCTGACTGACACCCCTTCCTGCTGAGGCCTGGAGAGTGTCCCTGGGGCTGAGGGTCTCTCAGTGGCCACCACGTAGGGTCTTCCACCTGCAGTTTGAGTACAGTCCCAAGAATTCAAGACTCTGTGAGACCAGATTTGAGGGTGAGTTTAGTGAGAAGAATATAATTTCTTGCAGGGGCCTCCAAATGTAACAAGTTCCAGACCAGAAATGAACAGAAGACCACCCAAATAAAATTTAAAAAGACAGTCTTTATTAAGCTGGACGGCATCTGTCCCCTCACAGCAAAAAGGAGAGCAGCCTGTCCTTCCTCTACAGTGAGTTTTTAAAGGCAAAAACCACATTCTTTTATAATGACCTACCCCTTACTCTTCAGTCACCCCCACCCTCCACCACCAATTATCTTTTGCAACAACAAGCAAGCAGGGTTTTCAAAAGCAGAATTTGGGCAGAGAACGACATAAGAGCAAGAGCAAACACCAGATGAAGCTTGTATGCAGTTTCAGGCCACCTTGATCTCAGAGCAAGACTAACAACAGATGTCTTTACTGGAATCATGTCCTCGGGCTTATAGTTATTCTTCTGTGTTAATCTTTATTCTCCTATAGTTCCTGGAGAATGTCAAGATGGCTGAGTGTCCTAACATGGCTTCCCTTGGGTCTGTTCACCAGAGGTTATTTCAGCATCTGTCTCTTAATGTTTTTCTGTTTCTATAAAATTTGCCTATTTCATACTCAAAACATTAGCCCAGGACTTTGAGCTCTGAGTCTTTCCAATAATAAGAATAATTGTAGATAAGGTATAAAAGCTCTGAGCCATGAAGAATCAGAGTAGAGGCTTTGGAAGAGGTTCCACTGGGCCCACATTGGCATGAAAATAAACTGATTTTCTACTCAGTGTCTGGTTTTGGGTCTGTGACTATGGTGGTTTGATTCAGATGTCCCCCATAAACTTAGGTGTCCTTAATTCTAGGTTCCCCAGCTGATGACAGTTAGAAATTAAAGCCTCCTGGAGGCCGTGTATTGTTGGGGTGGTCTTATGGGTGTTATAGCCAGTTTCCCCACCCCAGTGTTTGGCACACTCTCCTGTTGGTATGGTCCACCTTATGTTGGCCAGGGGATGATGTCCACCCTCTGCTCATGCCATCATTTTCCCCTTCTCTTGTGGAGCTTCCCCTCAAGCCTGTAAACCAAAATAAACCTTTTATTCCTCTTACTTAATTGGGTGATTTCTACCACCAATGAGAACCTGACTGCAATAGTGACCCTCAGTTTCCCCTATCAAGCCAATGAAATGAGGTCCCTTCTCAGCCAGCCTAGGGATTCCCAGACCAAAGCACTGAGAAGTAGAATGACTGCTTTTGATTCCAACTGGCTACTGCCCACCTGGGTAGCTCTGGAACAGCCCTGTGGGTACCTCTGGGTTTGTGACACTGGCTGTCTAAATCTGACTCACTGTGGTTTCTCTGTGTCTCAGTCTCTGTGGCTATCTGAAATCTAGGTGTGTGAGAGCTACCTCCCATTTTTCTCTGCTGTATGTGGCCCATCTTTCCCTTCCACCTCTGTATCTCACCACCTGTTCTTCAGCTACTGAGGTTTCTAACCCCTAGGCCAGATTGAAGATTTATACTTTCTGGTTGGAATACTGTTATTATTTACTTCCCTTCCTGTAGTGTGTGTGTGTGTGTGTGTGTGTGTGTGTGTGTGTGTGTGTGTGTACAGTACCAGGCTGAACTTAGAGCTTCCTGCATGCTAGGAAAACAATCAGCCACTTATTCACATCCTTGGTGCATTATTTCATTTCTTATTTGGAGATGAAGTCTCACTCTAAACCAGACTGGCATTCAACTTGGCATACTCTTGTCTTTCCTGCCCAAGTAGCTGGTATTACTGGTTTTCACCTTTAAGACTAGCTATGTGTCCTTGCAAAAAGAAGGGCCCAGGGCACACACTTGCTATGCTTCTGGTTCCTTGCCTCAACTACAGCCTCCTGCTCATGCCCCCCAGTTTCAGGTTTGGAGGTGGGGCTGCTGCAGAGGTGCTGAATATGTGTCTCCTAGCACTACCATTCCTCTACATCAGAATCCCTGAAGCACAGGGTGTTGTTCTGAGAATCCCAGATATTCAAAGTTAAAGAGACTTGGAGATGGAGGTTCAGAGATTGTTAGTCATGTTAGCTGACAGACAGCAACAGGATCAGACAAATGAGCACACTGCAGTTAGGATCCTATAGACAGAGGCAGGGGGACTTCTGACCCCCCCCCACTTCCTCTACAACCTTGGGCAGATGAACAGGTAAGGGACATTGAGGACGTGAAGCAGTTGTTCAATAGCAGGAGGGGAAGAGCACAGAGACTCTCCTCTTGTCTCCAGCCAGTGCTTTGTCTACAGCCCCGATTTTAACATTTTCCTGGGTTTAAGGTTGGCCCCTTAGTGACAGGACAGAGATGAAGGCTTTAGAGCAAAGGGAGAGGAAATTAAAGATTTCATCCCAAACCTGCTTTGGGACACACACAGTCTACTTTTTCCATGACTATCCCTACATCTCTGCAAATATGTTTTTCCATTCCTTGACACGTAAGACCTCACCCTGTCTCATTGTTTTGTTGTTTGATTTTTCAGAGAAGTCTCAGTCTATAGCCCAGGCTGTCCTTAAACTTATGGTGGTCTGCCTGTCTCAGCCACTTAAGCACTGCAATTTATAGCCATTCACTACAAACCCTGTCTTGTGCCTGTAAATGCCAGCAGTTTTGGACTCCTTATCTCTGTGTGTTCTTAGTGGCATAGCTGTCACTCTACTGGTTTGAAGACTGGGCAATGGCCTTGAGTTGCCCCCTCATACCACATGCACATTTAAGTTAGACACATGATTGCAGGAACAGCAGTATGCAACACCCTCACCCTGGATTACAACTTCTCTTACTGTGGATTTACCCTCAGTGTACTGTTAGTATGAAACATTGGAAAGCACCTAGACCTGGGTTCAAATCCCACCTACAAACCAAACCTGGTGCCATTAGCCTGTAATCCTATGCTGAGGCTAGTGAAGCAGAATGAAAAATGTAACTTCCCAGACCAGCCTGAGTTCTAGGAAAAACTATGTATCTTAGATCCTGTCTCAAAAAATTCAAAACAATGAATGAAGGAGTACTGCTCATGGCAAAGTGCTTGCGTGTCACATGCAGGGCCCTGGATCCCACTCCCAATACCTTTGTCATGATGGGACCTCACAGAACCAATCCCTTCTCTTAAGACTCAGTTTTCCTGGAGAATGTGAGTGATGTGATCCTATATCTGTTGTCAGTGGTGTATGGGTAGTTCTGGCTCCTTGGAGATATACTCAGAGTATTAAGGAAAGGTGCATGTAAGTAGTTAAGCAGCAAGAAAATTTATTGAGAGCAAAACATTATTGATTTGAATACATTGCAAAAGTGTCATCAGGTCACTTTCATGGACAATACTCTAAGGCTCCAAAAAGTAGTCTGGGGCTTCTCTTTATAGAGTTCTTAAGGGAAGGGGCTGGAGGGGTGACTTCCTGGCTAAGGCACTTCCCTTTGAAGCCTAAGAATCCTGGTTCAATTCCCTAGTACCCATGTAAACCAGATGCAAAAGGAGGCACATGTAGCTGGAGTTCATCTACAGTAGCTGGAGGCCCTGGTGTGTCCATTTTTTCTCTCTCTGTTTGACCTCCCACTCAAATAAATAAACAAAAATAAAATATTTAAAACAAAAAATTCATAAGGGAAAGATGAACAAGTTGCTTGGTGTGGTGGATTGAATAAGACGTACCTCAAAAACTTATTTGTTCTGAATTCTAGGTCCAGATGGTGGAAATTTGGGAATTGGAACCTCCTAGGGGCAGTGCATTATTGGCTGCCTGCTTATGCATGTTATAATCAGTTTCCCCTTACTAGTAATACCTCCATGCTGCTGTCATCCACATAATGTTGGCCAGAAGGTGGTGTCCAGCCTCTGCTCATGCCATGTCTCCCCCTGTCATCATGGAGCTTTCCCTTAAATCTCTAAGCCAAAATAAACTCTTCCCCCATAAATTGCTTTTGGTCAGGTATTTTCTTTCTCTTTCTTTCTTTCTTTCTTTCTTTCTTTCTTTCTTTCTTTCTTTCTTTCAGACAGAAAGAGGGAAGGGGGAAATGGGCATGCCAGGGCCTCTAGCCACTGCAAACAAACTCCATATGGGGCCTGGAGAATCAAGCCAGGGTCCTTAGGCTTTACAGGTATGCACCTTAACCACTAAGCCATCTCTCCAGCCCCAGGTCAGGTATTTTCTGCCAGCAATAAGAAGCTGACTGCAACATGTGGCATGTATTTTTGTGTGTGTGTGTGTGATACTCTGGTTTTACTGACATTTTAGTTAGATATCATTTTCTCCACTTTGCTTGTTCCCCCCTCCCCCCCCCCCCCGCTGATGCATCTGGTTTTAGTAATATGTATACTGTTTTACATAAGCATAAGATGGCAAATAGAGGTTTGCTCTGTATCCAAAACAAGTCCAGGCTGGATGGCCACCTGTTGTTTGGATTAGGCTCTATCTAGCAACATATCTAAATAGGAACAGATCAGGTTGTGAAGGAGAAGCTAGGAATGGTAAAGCAGAGCGATTACCATCAGTCTGAAGAGAGTCTGACCTACACAGAGCATGATAGCTGGAATTTCATTGTGAGATGTATACACACACACACACACACACACACAGAGAGAGAGAGAGAGAGAGAGAGAGAGGTGTCCCGTGAAGTAGCACTAACCTTTAATCCTAACAATTAGGAGGCCAAAGCAGGATGACCACAAGTGTCAAAAAAAAGTTTTTAAAAGGCCATGGTGGGGATGGAGAAATGCCGTAGTGGTTAACACACCTGCAAAGCCAAAGACTCAGGTTTGGATCCCCAGTACCCACATAAGCCAAATGCACAACATGGCACATGCATCTGGAGTTCATTTATAATGGCTAGAAGCCCTGGCATGCCCATTCTCCCTCTCTTTCAATCTGCTTCTCTCTCTCTAATAAATAAGTAAATAAATAACATATTTAAAGAAAATTAAAGAAAGGCCATGGTAGGGGGAGTGATCCTGCTTTATCCTTCATTCACAAAACTAGGTGGGAGGCTGCCATGGGTGCTGGGGAATTTAACAGGTATAGTGCATATAACTCCTGGCCTCCCTTCCCTGCCCTACAAGCTAAATGTAACCAGTCACAAAGATGCAGAGAGAGAGAGAGAGAGAGAGAGAGAGAGAGAGAGAGGAAGAGAGAAGGAGAGAGAGAGAGAGAGAGAGAGAGAAAGAGGGAGGGAGAGGGAGAGAGAAAGGAGAGAGAGAGATCACAGAGGCTCAGAAAGAGACAGAGACACAAACACAGAGGTGCACACAAAGCTGCACAGGCAGGCTGAGGCTGGGTGGGAACAAGAGCCTTGACACTGCTCCTAGGATTTGAGTCCAAAAAATGTTGGGGCAGATGGGAGAGGGCCCTTATAACAGTCTGACAAAAGTCTCTTCAGTTCAGCTTGCCTCGAAGTGCATGGAGAAACCACCCGTCTGTGCCACAACACACTTTGGCCACAGTCTTTATCTTCAATCACACCCTGCCCCCATAGTCCACATGGACTGTATAGAAAGGCTATACTACCTGCTTTTCAGACAACTACATAGCTCTTGGTACACTTCTGCTCCCTCATTACCCCACTATGCATAGAGCCCAGATCAACGTGGCACTAACCACCCCAATGTCTTCCTGAACCTCTCTCTAGCAGCTAAAAGTTATTGATGGTCCTCAGGTTCAAGACAGGATGGCTAGTCAGAATGAGTGGCCTTCTGAGAGTGAGGGCCTTGTCAAGGTTACTTACAAACACCAGAGTCCACAGATAGTATCAGAACACAAATAGCTGGAAGTTGTGGGTAGCTGACAGACTAAATGTAACATATCATCAAAGGTCTGTTTGCAATCTTCTAGAAACCATAAAGAAGGGCTCAGGAATTGGAGTTCGTGGTATCCTGTAGGACAGAATCCAGGATCCAAATGGAATACACAACAGAGAGCTGGGAACAGTGTCTTATGGTAGAGATATAGGACTTACAGATTCCCACCCCTAGGTAAGGAATCCAGTCCACAAACTTAATATTTTGGGCTTCTTAAGCATAAGGTGCCCTGCTTTAATCCCCCCACAAGAGTTTTTTACAGAGAATACCAGAAATTTTTATGTTTACACCTGGAAAAGTAGTAATACTGGCCATGCTAAAAGGTGATATACATATAGGACATAAGCAAGGCTTATTACTCCTTTACAATTATTATCTGAATTAGCACAAAGTAGAAGGAATAGTCTCTGTATGTTGACAACCTTCATAGAAAACATTAGAAATTGTACTGGAATTCTTGACTCTTAGAGATTACTCAAATGCCACACGAAAGGGCTACTTTCCTTCTCCATGACCCCTTAATTTTCCTTATTTGATTCTGTCTTTCTCTAGGCCATGTCTTCAACACCCCCGCCCCCATACTCTAGATCTCCTCTAATCTCTCTCCTGCATCAGGTCTGGCCTCTATGCTCAGATACCCTTCAAACCAAACCTCTTCTCTCAGACACCATTCCTTCAATTTTCCTGCTTCAAAAGCCTTCTTTTCACTTAGTCCTGTCTGCTACAGACTGTGTCTCCTTCCTCAGACTCTTACCTCCTCCTGCAAAACTTCACTTGGTTCCTCACATTGATCGAATCTTTATCTCCATGCTTTGAAAATCACTTCTCTCAGTTTCTCAACTCATCCTGACTCCCTCGGTCAATGAGCACCTCCAGAAGGAACTCAATGCTTGCTCACACCATGAATCTTCCCTTCACACCAGTCAGATGTCATCCTAGCACATATTCTGTTCCCACAGACCACTGAGTTCATCATTCATCTTCTGAGACTAGTAGCATTTGAAAATTGATGCCTCATATCCTATTGAGGCCAAACTGAGCCTAGTTCAGAATGTTTTGGGGGCTCCTTTGATATCCTGGTCACTGTGTTGCACGACCCATGGTGACAGCTAGTGTAGGATTAAGCCCTGTCCTCCTGAAGACAGCATCCTTTTCCATACATCAAGTCAAACATTACACTCCAACCCTCTTTTTGATTTGATGGTCACTGTAGGGACAAGGGTAGGCTCTAAAGCAGCACAGGCATCCCGAGGCAATTAGCTACTCTTGCATTGCTGTGCCCACCACATTGTCCAGCTTGGAGTGCCATCACCCAATTCTCCAGAAGAACAAAGTGAGTCTCGGGAGAGAACTTGGCTTCTCTGAGATCACACATAGAGAAGTTGAATGGGAATGGAGATAAGGGCTCTGGCCATGTCAACCATAGTTACTACCACTGGACTTTATCCGTGTGGTTTTTATTTGAGACAGCCTCTAACTAAGTTAAGCAGACTGACTTGAACACACTATGTAGCCCAAGCTGGTCTGGAACTTTCAACACTTCCTTCTTCCTAACCCTCCTCAGAAGGTGGGATGATAGGCCTGAATCACCATGACTGGTCTGCAAGTGAGATTAGAACCCAGGCCTAGGCCACATCCCCTGTTTACAATTAACAGAGTATTGGGGGAGGGGATCAAAGAGAAGGGGGCATGAAGGAATGAGGTCTCTGTGCACAGCTTCTCCTTGATTCCTGAATCCCAAATTTACCATTGAAAACCTTGGGGTCCCAGCCAACCAAAGTTCCTTCCCAGTCCAGGATTTACCACCCACATCCAATGCCAGACCATTGAAGACACAGAGATGTTGAAAAAGATGAAGAAACAAAGAGGACATGTGTCTATGGGAAAGGGGTCACTGTATATGAATCCCCATGCTTAGCAAGCTGAGTCAAGATGGAGTCTTTAGTAGCTTTACAGTTGGATAACAAGATATTAACAATGAGCATACTTGGGATCTTCATGTGTACAATTTTGTTTCTCTAAAACCCCTCCTGGCAGCACAATGTATTTTAGGTAGTTCTGTAAAGGAAGAGAGTCAATAGAATGATTATGTATTAAAGGGGGGTTTTTACATTTTGCTTTCAGACTAAGATCTGGGTAGCCCAATAATGATTGGAGAGTCTTAGAACTCTGTGGTCACTCAGTCCATCACGCTGGATGCCTCATTAGTTCCAGTCTGGCACTGGAGACCCAGATGATTCCTGGTGCACTGCTGGTTTGCAGTCCATGTGGGAAGGCTGGTGAAGCTGGATTCACATGTCCATGAAGAATAGCAGCAACAAGGTGGAAGCAAGCAGCAGTGATGAGGAAAGGCAGTCAGGCTGATGGCCCTGTTTTCCTGGACCTGCTTTTTATATAGCCTGTCATGTGAAGGGCTAGGCACTCTGCTGGAAGGTCTTAATGTGTTCCTAAATAATTCCTGGAAATGCCCTCACCGACCCACACAACAGGTGGTCTCATAATTAACTCCTGATCTGATCAAGTTGACAATGGTATTAAATTATCACACGTGTATGTGACATTAATACTTCATTCTGAGTTCCCTCACCCACAACACAGTTCCTATCTGGCTAGATCCCTTCCCCTAATACTTTCAACCTAGCATTCCTGTCCCAACAGCACCATGAGTTGTAAGTTCAATTTTGAATATTTTATCTTTATTTTTAAAATCAATGAAATTGATCAGAAAAAGCAATTGTTTAAAAATTTATATTTTTAATTTCTGATTGCAAAAGAAATTTTAAAACTTGTATAACAACTCCCATATGAATACAAATTATTTCTATCCCTTTTGATACTTAGATATTGTTTATGTTTTCCAATATAAACAAAATCCAATTACATTATTTGAAAAATCTATGAAAGTAAGGGGTATTAATTTAGGATTATTATCTACTGGTAATTCATATTCATCTTGTAGCAATCTAGCTATACAAAGGAGTACATCTAGACTTTATTCTTTCATTTTAGCCATGCAATGTAGTTTTCTAATATTCAGAACTAAAATATTACAGAGTGCAAGGCACATAGCACACATGGATGTCATGCAGAGATCAGCATCCCAAGCCCTGGAACTTATGAGTAAACTGCTGACTATACATTACACTCTCATAGAAGGACTTTGTAAACCTTCAAAATTTAAGTCACACTGGAATAATAAAATCAGAATTATGATTCTGTTATTTTTATATATGCTTAAAGAATCCAAAGGAATTTAGTATGAAGCATTACCATTGTTGAACTACCTGCAAGTGGCATCTTAACTTGAGATGAAACAGTTTGCAGCTGTACTGTGGGCTTTTACTCTTACTCGTGATACCCAATTGGGGTTATACGCTCAACTCAGAATATTCTGCTCATTTTCCTCTTGACTAAACCCAGTCATGTAAGTGCCCTACAATGTGTTGGGAACTTAAAAAAGTGTTACTTTCCAAAGATGTCTTATTTTATGGAGAAAATGAGCATATAGTACACATTTTCCATTACACTTTATAACTCATATTTTCCTGTTCTTACTATGTTTCATGTAGTCAATGTTTTATTACTATCAGGAACCAATATGTTATATTTGATAGTGGTGAGAAATAATGAATGCATAATTGGTCAATAAGTCCATACTTTAAGTTGTGGATGACTTTTCACTGTGATACTTTGGTAACTTTTGACAAATATATGTCATATATCCAGCATCCCAGTATTATGTAGAATAATGTCACTGCCCCCCAAATTATCTGATATCCACCTTCTGATCACCCTTCCCTTTCTACACACACTGCAAACAGATATCTTGACCACCACTCATTTTTAAATATTTCTCTAGTTCTTCATTTTTCACAATTTTACATTTTTGCAATGATGTTTCCATGGTGCATAGTAGGGAATTAAATATTATTATTATTATTATTATTATTATTATTATTTTTGGTTTTTCAAAATAGGGTCTCACTCTCATCCAGGCCAACATGAAATTCACCATGTAGTGTCAGAGTGGGCTCAAACTCACTGTGATCCTCCTATGTCTGCCTCCAGAGTGCTGGGATTAAAGGCATGCATCATCACTCTTGGCTTAATAGTAGGGAATTTTCTTCTTCTCTTTCACAGTTCTAGTCCTATGATCAATCTCTCAGTCTTACAACCTCACAAGCATACTCTTCCTCTATTTTATTTGGAAATGGCATATATATATATATATATATATATATATATATATATATATATATATGAATATATATGCTGCAGCATTTGGATGGAATGTTCTGTAGATACCTGTTAGGTCCATTTGTTCCATAACATCATTTAATTCAGATGTCTCCCTGTTTATTTTTTTGCTGTGATGACCTGTCAATTGGTGAGAGTGGAGTAGTCTCCCACTACAATTGTGTTTGATGTTATCTTTGACGTTAAGTCTAATTTTGTTTTTTTATGAAACTGGGAGCCCCCATGTTAGATGCATATATGTTTAGGATTATAATGTCCTCCTGTTGGAGTGTTCCTTTAATCAGTATAAAATGACCTACTTTATCTTCCCTCACTAATTTTGGTTTGAAGTCTATCCTGTTTTCCATCTTTTCACCCTAAGGCAGTTTCTATCTTTTATTAAGAGATGAGTTTCCTGGATGCAACAATTGGCAGGATCATGCCTTTAAATCCAGTCTGCAAGTCTGTGTCTTTTGGTTGGTGCACTGAGGCCATTGATACTAAGAGTTATTATTGAAAGGTATGCATTTATTCTTGCCATTCATCTTATTTTGTAGTGTTTCCTGTCTTCCCTTTACTAGTTGTTTTAACTGTTATTTGAGTATGGTTTATTTTGTTCCTACTTCCTCCTGTGTGTGTTTTGCTTTCTCTTCAGCATGAAGAATTCCTTTAATTATTTTTTGTAGAGTTGGTTTAGTTGTCCTAAATTCCTTTAGCTTGTTTTTGTTGAGGAATGTCCTTATTTCCCCATAAAGTTGGATAGATAGCTTTGCAGGATAAAGTGATCTTGGTTGACAGTTGTTATCTTTCAGAACTTGGAATACATCATTCCAAGCCCTTCTGGCTTTCAAAGTTTGTGTTGAGTAATCTTCAGTTATTCTGATGGGCTTGCCTTTGTAGATGGTTTGCTTTTTCTCTCTAACTACTTTCAATATATTTTCTTTGATTTGTGTGTTTAGTAGTTTAATTGTAACATGGCAAGGAGAGGTTCTTTGCAGGTTTTGACTGTTTGGTGTTCTAAAAGCTTCCTGTATCTGCATTGGCATTTCTTTCCCAATTTGCAGAAAATTTTCTACTTTGATTTTGTTGAGAATGCCTACTATGCCCCTGGATTGAAATTCTTCTCCTTCTGTTATACCCTGAATTCTTATGTTTGATCTTGTCATATTGTCCTGGATATCTTGAAATTCCCATTCATACCTTGCTATTAGCTTGTCTTTGTCTTTGTTGGACTATATTAGGTCTGAAACCTGGTCTTCTAGTTTAGATATTCTGTTCTCGCTTTCATCCATTCTACTGGTGGAACTTTCCACAGAGTTTCATTTATTTATTTATTTATTTCACTGACAGTATTCTTCAAAGCTAGGATTTCAGCCTGGTTTTTCTTCAATATTTCTATTTCCTTTCTCATGTCTTGCAATGACCTCTTTATTTCATTATTCTGGCTTCCCATGTTCTCTTTCAGAAGTTTGTTTTCTTCTTTAATTCCTTTGTTTTCTTCTCTGATTCCCTTCATTTCTTCTCTGATTTGTTTGAGCATAGATACCATCATTTTTTTTTTTAAATTTTGTCAGGCATTTCATCTAAAACAGTCTCATTTGTGATCATCTCTGATGGATTTATAGTTTTTGGTGGGACTGTACTGTCTTGATTCTTTGAATTTCTTTTGTTATAATGTAGCAACTTTTGCCTCCTAAATTGATATGATACTTGGGTTTTCTACTTATCTGCAGTGTTCCCAGATGTGGCAATATGCTTCTATATACCCTCAGGATATGAGTTCAAGGCGCTAGGTATAGCTCTTGTACCCCAATCCAGCTGCAGAAGTAATCATAGGTGATTATTTTTCTTGCTAAGCACGTATTCTAGTCGACTGGGTGGAATAAGTTACTGGCACAATCAATGAAAACCAGCACAAAGTATGCAATTGTGGGGATTAAAACAAACAGATAGTCTCATAAAGCCAAATTCCCTAAGGGTGTGTGTTGTTCTACAACCTTAATCTTGTCATCTGGGAGGTAGAGATTTCTATTCTGAATTGGGTTCCCAGTCAACCTGGATCGGGATCAGACCTGGCCCCCAGTAATGACAGAAGCAAAAGACAAGGGCCCTATAAATATGAAAACATCAAATGCAACAATATTAAACCCCAAATAGAGGTTATTTAAAAATGGAAAGCCAACATGGAATATATAACCCATAACCTGTTTTGACAAGGAAAGACAGAGTAGCTCTTCTAATGCAGACCTATGTACTTGATATTATTATTATTATTATTATTGTCAGTCAGCTTCATTATCTTTTGGGGTGGCTTCCAATCTCACCAATGCTGAGTGCCCACCTCAATCCCTCAGTGTTTTCTGTGGATCTGGAGTTCTGATCAGCTGTGCTGGCTGTGCTGCCACTGGGGACTTAATGCTGGAGGTTCGCAGTTCTGATGGTGGGGGATTGGATGGTTCAGACTTCTGGAATTTCTTGCACTTTCAGTAGCTTTGTAGTTGATCTCAGTTGTCTTTCCTTCAGATTTCTTAACTTTGAAAGAAGGCTGATGAAGTTGAAAAGTCCCTTGTGTCATTTCTGCTGCTGCTGCCACTTGGTGCGCATGGTGGGGCAGGGCCAGGAGGGTGCAGAGTGCAGATCACGGGCCATGAGTGCCTCAGTGGGACTCTGGCCATTTTCCTCCTTTCTGGTGGATCTGGGTCTCTCCAGCTTCTCTGCTGTGTCTAAGAATAACCTATAATCCTTCACTTTTCAGAATAAGAGTGTATTTTGCTGGGGTTTTGCTTAAATTCCTCCCTAGGCTGGTTTGTTGTGGCGTCTATGCCACCATCTTACATGGAAGTCTATTTTAATTATTTTCTGTATGAGAATGAGCAAGTGAGAGAGACAGGGAGACAGAATCGGTGTGTCAGGGCCTCTATCCACTGCAGTCAAACACCAGACACATGTGCCATCTGTGTGCATATATGACCTTGTGTGCATGCATCACCATATGCATCTGGCTTATGTGGGTTCTGCGGAGCTGAATCTAGGTCCTTAGGTTTCACAGGTAAGCATGTTAACTGCTAAGCCATTTATCCAGACCCAATTTTGCTACCTTTTACTAGTCATTGTAACTTGCTCACTTTGTAAATTAATCAATTAACTGAACCCTACATGTCGATTTGATCAAAAATTTAGTATATATTTTCAGGTACTGTTTATGGCTTCAGGCATCTGCTGAACACTCTGGAACATAATCTTCTGAGGCTCCAAGTGTAGTACTATGTTTTATAGCTTGCTAATCTTAAGAATTATATTTTAAAAAAACAATGCTTTGTGGTGTCAGGATGGAATCCAGCACCTTGTGACTAAGAGGCAAATGCTCTACTGCAGATCTGCTCCTGAGCCCCAACTCACTGACATGTAAAGAAGAAATCTTTAAAGAAGCATGGCTGACAAATCTTCTCAAATTTATGAGAGAGAGAGAAAGAGTCAGAGAGAGGATGACAGAGGGAGAGAGAATGGGTGTGCCAGGGTACCCAGCCACTGCAAATAAATTCCAGATGCATGCGCCACCTTGTACATCTGGCTTTCATGGGTCCTGGGGAATTGAACCTGGGCCCTTCGGCTTTGCATGCAATTGCCTTAACTGCTAAGCCATCTCTCCAGCCTCCAGTCTTCTTACTTGTAAGTTTAGGAAGCTGACACCCAGAAAGGAAACCGATTTTTTTCTGTGTGCCTTATGTAGTGGATACAAACAGGAAGTGAAACTGACATTCCTCATTCCCAATTCAGAACTTTTCCATACATCTCATTGCCTTGTCATCAGAAAACTGACTTTGCAATTCTATCAGGCCCATCTTCTAGCTGATTATGAGGTTCTGGCCTCTTAGCTCTGGTACTCTCTAAATTTTCCTATTGCTCTGGCAGGATTGTTCCTTCTCTCTTGACTTCACCTCTCTCTTCAGTCCTATGGACACTCTCACCACTCTATGCCTTCAGACCCAGAGGTGCTAATGGATGCTGCATATCTCAGCATCACTGCTCAGTTTCTTTACCCACAATGGACTCTCCCTAACTCCCATTTTCAGATACTTCTGAATTGTAACAATGATGCCTATGTCTCCTGCTTGGGAACCTGACTAACCAAATTACACCATACTTCTGTCTCCTCTACTAAACTACAAGTTTCCTAACACTTGAGATTATCAATGATTTTAATGCTTATAGCAGTGTTGGAGCATACACTCTATCACTGAGCACAATTCCAACCCCAAGGTATAATTCTCGTGTCTTTGTGCATTTATGTTTGTATGGGTATATGTATGTGTTCATGCACATAAAAGCCAAAGGACCACATAAGTGTCAGTCTTTAGGGGGTCTTCTTTTTTGATCAGCTTTGTTTTGGGTGTATATGGTGTACATGCATGCTTGTAAGTATGCTTTTAATGTACAAGCACAGTTGTATGTGTATGTATGCATGCATATGTATGCATGTACCTACAGAGGCCAAAGGTGAACATTGGGTATTTTTCTAAGTCAGTCTCCATCATAGTCTTTGAGAGATGTCCTCCTGCTGAACCTAGAGCTTGTGTATTTGGCTATGGTAGCTAGGCAGGGATCCCCAGTGATCCGTTTTCTTACCAACCCAGTATTGGGATTACAGGTACACTCAATAATGCCTATGATTTTACATTTGTTATGGGCATCCTAACTCAGGTCAACATGCTTTTATGGCATTTTTATTTCTGAGCTATCTTCCCAGAAATTTTAGACCTTTTTTTAAGATGACAGGACCTTTTAATTTACTTGTGGTGTGTGTGTGTGTATTATGCAAATATGTTTTTGTTCATGTTCCTGTGTATAGGTGTGTGCAAGAGTCATGACATACATGTAGAAGTTAAAGGACAATTGCAGGTGCCAGTCATTACCTTCACCTACTTGAGGCAAGGTCTCACATTTTAGTTATTGACCCCACTGTACTGGCAAGGCTACATAGTCTGATAACTTCCCAAAACTCCCTTGCCTCTGCCTTCCTTCTCTCCATTAGCATGCTCTGTAGTAGAGAAGCCCAACACAGCTGTCAGCATTTACATGAGGCATGGGAATGTGAAGTCAGCTACTCAAACTTGAATCTTAAGTGCTTTATCCATGTAGACATCTCCCTAGCTCTTAAAAAAGGATCTTTTCAAATTTGCTTGACCATGTTTATAGCAGCTCAATTTGTAATAGCTAAGACCTGGAATCAACCCAGATATCCATCACTAGAAGAATGGATAACTAAGATGTGGTATATCTACACAATGGAATTCTATACAGCAGTAAGAAAAAATGACACAATGAAATTTGAGCAAAAATGATTGAACCTGGAACAGATCATGCTCAGTGAACTTACCCAATCACAGAAAAAAAATCGCCACATAGTCTCACTCATCTACAACACCTAACCTGAATCTACCCAAGATACCTTACATAACCAGCAAGCATCTCCTAGACTAGACACTAGGATGGAAGGGGAGGGAGGGGTGGGCATCAAAGGGGTGGGAAACACAAACCTAGACCCAAACGGCAATGGTACCATAATCTTCTACTTACTAAAAGACAGAACAAATGGCTGATCCTTCACCAGGCCCTTACAGGGAACACTTGAACAACAAGACACTGGAGAGGGTAAGATCAAGACTAACCTTAATCTTCTACATCTTCCCTCCCTCACTTCCCCTCTCCCTCTCTGTCTCTCTCTTATCTCTAACTCTTGTATATTAGTTATCTTTTTCCTCATTTTCTTAGTGGGCACTGACCTGTAACTCCCAGATCCAGCATGGGGCTATCATCCACAAGGAGCTTTTGATCAGAGAGACTTACAAGGTTTCCTAAAAGACAGACAGATTTCTGTCAGAGTACTTGATGACTCACCAAAGGCTAGTGGTAAGACCCTACTGCTGAAGACACCTTATGTGATTGACATGCAAATTAGAATGGTATGGCTGGAAGTTGGATGAGAGTCAGTCCCCAGACAGTCAGCGCGTCTAGTGCCAGAAGGTGCTACATGGGCGACTGGGGGAAAATGACCAATATCTGTCGAAGCAACGCATGGTCTCACCTACTTAGCAGCAAATAACTTGTTGTGATGCCCACACAAGTGCAGTAGTGGCACACAGCCATGGTGGGGAACCAACTGCTCTCAATTTGGCTGATCCCCTCAGTGGTATGGGACCCATAGCTGGAGCTGGGAAACAAGTCAGAACCATATCCAAACATAAGCCCACTCTCCAATATCAAGCTACCATCAATTGTGGGCTACAAGAGGGCCTACACCTATTAAATTCTCTATAAAAAAGTAAGGGTTATTTCATTTGTCCTGGTGCTAACTTACTCTCCGTTGGAGAATCTGCTTCTCTTTTTCAGATAGATGTAGATCCTAAGGAGAGAGCCACCCCATCATACCTCAAAAGGGCCCCAGCTGAAACTAAGACAAATTGGCGAAACAAGCAAGGGGGCTGTTTTCCTGATGAACCGATACCAGCACAAGGGGGAAGGTGATTGACACAGAGAAAAATCAACTCCTACCAAATCAGAGAGCCAGAGCCTCAGAGACCCCCAACACCTCATCACTGAAGCAGACCAAAAATGAACCCAACATGGCTCAGGGAAATTTTGCGGAAGAGGGGGCGGAAAGAATGTCAGAGCCACATGTTGGGTCATGATATGCAGAGACATTTAGCTTACCCATAACTGTGGGCTAACTCCACAATGCATGACCCATAAACCTTAACAAGGAGGGGCCAAGGGGTGGGGGTAGGTCAAGGATGAGCCTAATAATGATACCAAACTGACTGTATTGGCTGAATACAAAACTAACTAAAAAAGAAAATAAAAATAAAAAAAGCATCTTTTCATGGCTGGGAGTTCACCAAATAGGCAGGACTGGCTGTCCAGCAAGACCCAGGAATGTATCTGTATATTTCCAGCCATGAGATTACAACTGTGTGTCTTGAATGTGTGAAATGTTCTTAAATCCTCTGTTGCCATAAAAAAAAAATTTGGGTCTCTCAGACACATTTTACAAATCAATTTTGTATTATAAATAGCAAACATAAAGTAGATATATGAGAAATACTAGTATGTTGGGCTGGGATGTAACTTAGTGTGCTGGACTAGCATTTCTAATGCCATGGATTTAATCCACAGTGAAAAGGAAAGGAAAGAAATAAGAATGGAAGAAGGAACGAGAGAAACAAAGAAAAGAGTTCCATCTTTCTCTCCAAGTATTTGGAATTTCCTTCCTGCCAGCTGTACTCCTGTCCTCCACACCACTTTTTAAGTGATCCCCTCTTCCAGCCCTCTCTGAACCATGTTACTCCCCTAGGTGCCCACAAAGGGTCCATTTCTCAGACTCCTCTACTTCAAAAAATGACATATAGGAAAGTAACACATAGCTTCTCTAAGAGTCACAAGAAGTAAAAGACACTTTAAACAATTATTTTAAGCATGACTTTCAGAGAAATGCATATACTGGGCCAGACAACAGAGATAGGCATGGGCTTCTCAAGAGACCCTCAGTTATGTATCATGACATTAGCCAAGCACACATACCACTTTAGTGTCTTTCAATTACATCATAAAGAGTTGCTAAGACACTGTTTTCCTCTTCTGTCTTAAACAGTGCTGTGGTAGTTTGAATATATTTCCCCAATAGACTTAGGTATTTTATGGTCTCCACCTGCCTGGTAGGTGAAGGTGACACTGGGGACAGATCCTGGAGTCCAGCCCTAAGATGTCACTGGGAGAAGATATGATTTTCAAGCCAAAGATATGTAGAGAGGACAGAGCTCTGCCCATTTTCCTACTGTTTTGCTGCCTGTTTGTGTTTGCTTTTGGTGCTGGTTGTTTGGTTGTTGCTCTGCTTGGATCTGTGAACGGGGAGGGGGCCAGCCTCTTTCTCCATTATGGAACTTCCCCTGGATCTATGAACTTCAAATGAATCCCTTCCTCCCATAAACTATGTCTGTTTGGAGATTCATCCCAGCAACACGAAGCTGACTAAACCAGTTGCCTTGAATAAAATTGTAACATGATAATGTAAAACCAGGAGCCACTAGGATTGTACAAGTGTTTAGGACATGTCTTAGACAATAAATGGTGTTTCTGGCAAGATTCCTAGACAATTACAGGCTTACAGTTGGGAAGGGAGAATGAGATTTAGCAAATGTTATGGTGTTGGAATTTGTAATTCTTACTTCACAAGAAATTTTAACCAGACTCCTGCTGGGGGTCTCCTTTCCCTTCTGTGGGCCTTTAGTGTCCCCAGTCTTTCTTTCCTCTCTCACAGGGGGGCACACATGCTCAGGAGAAGTAGCAACAGTCCTAACTCTGCTCCCATCTGCACCCTGGATCCCAGGTGCATGTTCTGCAGCAAGCTCCACCACCAACACTCACTGGGTGCTCCTTGCTTCCCCATATACTGTTCCATGCTTGCTAAACACCAGCTTGGAACTAGTATTTTAAAAATCATGTGTGTGTGTGTGTGTGTGTGTGTGTGTGTGTGTGTGTGTGTGTGTGTGTGTAATGGCATGCAAAGGATTCTTGCAGTTGTAAATTAATAACAAACACTTCTATAACGTTTTATACCTGGACTATTTGGGGGCCATTTGGGAATTGAACTTAACCCAGGAGACTTTGCAAGCAAGCACATTTAACTTTGGATTCATCTTCAAATCTATGGAAACAGTATTTTTGGAGCCATTTTTCTTATTTAATAACTTTATGTGGCTGGAGAGATAGTTCACAGTCTAAATGTACATGTTTCAAGCCTGCTATCCCAAATTCTATTCCCCAGCTTCTACATTAATGCTGGAAGCAAAATGGCACTGGCATCTGTAAATCCAACATGCCCATGGCAGTGGGACAGACACACAATAATCCAGAACTACTGGCTTATCCAGTAGTAAAAATAACAAGGGATGCCCTGGCATCTGACAGCCTCCACACATGTGGCATGGCACAAATATGTCAACCTTGGCACTCCTGCATACAAACACACATGCACAAGGACAAAGACACAAAAGTTAAAAAGTGATGTCTTGCAGAGACAATTGGAGAGCCTTAAGAGTGGTCCCACAGGTAAAGAATGAACATGAGGGAGTTTAACAACTTTATTTTATTTTATTTATTTATTTATTTTTTTTTTTTTTTTTGGTTTTTCGAGGCAAGGTCTCACTCTAGCCCAGGCTGAGCTGGAATTCACTATGGAGTCTCAGGGTGGCCTCAAACTCACGGCAATCCTCCTACCTCTACCTCCCGAGTGCTGGGATTAAAGGTGTGCGCCACCATACCCGGATATTTAACAACTTTATATGTGATGTTCGAGAAAATCCTTTTTTTTTTTTATTAGTCAGTTCTGTATTCAGCAAATACAGTCAGTTTGGTACCATTATTAGGCTCATCCATGACCTACCCCCTCCCCTTGGCCCCTCCTTGTTGAGGTATACGGGTCATGCATTGTGGAGTTAGCCCACAGTTATGGGTAAGCTAAATGTCTCTGCATATCATGACCCAACATGTGACTCTGACATTCTTTCCGCCCCCTCTTCCGCAAAATTTCCCTGAGCCATGTTGGGTTCATTTTTGGTCTGCTTCAGTGATGAGGTGTTGAGGGCCTCTGAGGCTCTGGCTCTCTGATTTGGTAGGAGTTGATTTTTCTCTGTGCTGATCTTCTTCCCCCTTGTGCTGGTGTCCGGTTCATCAGGAAAACAGCCCCCTTGCTTGTTTCTCGAAGTTTTCTTAGTTTCAGCCGGGGCCCTTTTGAGGTATGATGGGGTGGCTCTCTCCTTAGGGTCTACATCTATCTGAAAAAGAGAAGCAGATTCTCCAACGGAGAGTAAGTTAGCACCAGGACAAATGAGATAACCCTTACTTTTTTTTTTTATAGAGAATTTAATAGGTGTAGGCCCTCTTGTAGCCCACAATTGATAGTAGCTTGATACTGGAGAGTGGGCTTATGTTTGGATATGGTTCTGACTTGTTTCCCAGCTCCAGCTATGGGTCCCATACCAGTGAGGGGATCAGTTAGCCAAATTGAGAGCAGTTGGTTCCCCACCATGGCTGTGTGCCACCACTGCACTTGTGTGGGCATCACAATAAGTTATTTGCTGCTAAGTAGATTAGACCTTGCGTTGCTTCGATAGGTATTGGTCAATTTCCCCCAGTCGCCCATGTAGCACCTTCTGGCACTAGACGCGCTGACTGTCTGGGGACTGACTCTCATCCAACTTCCAGCCATGCCATTCTATTTTGCATGTCAATCACATAAGGTGTCTTCAGCAGTAGGGTCTTACCACTAACCTTTGGTGGGTCATCAAGTACTCTGACAGAAATCTGTCTGTCTTTTAGGAAACCTTGTAGGTCTCTCTGATCAAAAGCTCATTGTGGATGATAGACCCATGCTGGTTCTGGGAGTTACAGGTCAGTGCCCACTAAGAAAATGAGGAAAAAGATAACTAATATACAAGAGTTAGAGATAAGAGAGAGAGAGACAGGGAGAGGGGAAGTGAGGGAGGGAAGATGTAGGAGACTAAGGTTAGTCTTGATCTTACCCTCTCCAGTGTCTTGTGGTTCAGGTGTTCCCTGTAAGGGCCTGGTGAAGGATCAGCCATTTGGTCTATCTTTTAGTAAATAGAAGATTATGGTACCATTGCCGTTTGGGTCTAGATTTGTGTTTCCCACCCCTTTGATGCCCTCCCCTCCCTCCCCTTCCATCCTAGTGTCTAATCTAGGAGATGCTTGCTGGGTATGTAAGGTATCAGTAGCCTTCCTTTATGCAAAGGACAAAGATACAGAAAAAGAAATAAGGGACATAGGGTCAAGATGGCGACCGCCTAGCTGCGCTGCAAATCCCGGGGAAAGAAAGGCAAGATATTAATGGTATATAGTGGCTTTTAGGGGAGAGAAATCTGGGAGGGCACAGAGGTGGGGGAACAGGGAATCGCTGGTCCCCTTTCGGGCGGTTAGGCACCCCTCGCCCCAAATAACCTCCGTGTTCAAAGCTCCACCCCTGCCGCTGCTGCTGCTCCGGGCCCGCACGGCTGCACTGCGCGCCGTTCGTTCCCTCCGCCCGGAAGCTCAGACTGCTCCGCACCCTTGTCCACTCGCCCACTTACTGAGTGTGCCCAGTCCCACAAGCTCAGACTGTATCTCTCACTTGCGTCAGCTCAGGTGCCACCCCCTACCTGCCTGCCGCACTGACGGGCCGCCATTGTCCCGTGGCGGGGGAGCGCAGACTGCTTCCGGTTCCCAGCGTTCCCAGCCAAAGTCTGGGCGGCTTCAGTACTTGGTGCCTCAGTGCCACTCCTAGCTCGAACACAGGCAGCTGTGGCACAGTACCGCTTGAGAACTCAACCAACCTTGGCGCCCCTGCCAGGTAGTAGATAGGCGGCTTTGGCAAGTGAGATTATTCCCTGCGTGCAGAAGCTTAGACTGCTCCGCACTCCCGTCCACTCGCCCTCTGTCTTCCGCGCGGCTGTCCACAATTGTCCTGTGGCGGGGGAGCGCAGACTGCTGCCGGTCCCCAGCGTGCCCAGCCAGAGTTCGGGCAGCATCAGTGCTTGGTGCCTCAGTGCCACTCCTAGTTCGAACGCAGGCAGCCTTGGCACATTACCGCTTGAGAACTCAGGCAACTGCGGCGCCCCTGCCAGGCAGTAGATAGGCGGCTTTGGCAAGTGACAGCCAAAGCCCAGGCTTCTTGGCAACGCCCCCAGGCTGCATAAGATTCCCATTGTTCTTGAGCCCAGGATGATACGCCCACTTATCTGCCCATACACTGTCATGGGCAGAACACAGCGCAAAAGAAATAACATGAATAATCAAATGCAAGAAAATCCAATTAGATCACCCACTCCCACAATGAATACTTCTAACCAAAACATAGAAGAACAAATAGGACCAGAACACCACATTGAAGCTATGAGCAATGCAACTCTAACCAACCTATTGGTAGAACTTGCAGGAAAGCAACAAAGGGCCGACAATCGTGTGGATGCTGCCATCACTAAACTAGAACTAATAGATAAGAAATTGGAAGGATTAGATAAGAAAATGGAAGGATTTCAAAGAGAGTTAAGAGATTTGAGGGAGAGTGAAAAAAAAGAAGACCTTAAAAATCAGCTGGCCATGCTAAATGAAGACATAAAGAAATGCAAGGATGAACTCCAAGAATCATCAAGAAAATCAGAAAATGATGTGAAAAGGGAGCTTGACAGAGGGATGGAAATTATACATAGAAAAATAATAGAAAATGCAAACTTAATTGAACAAGCCCAAAACTCACTAGAAGCTCTCAAGAATAGAGTCAGCCAAGTGGAGGATAGAAACTCTGATCTGGAAGACAAGATGGAAGAAACAGTTAGAGAGTTCAAAAATTTCAGTAAGTTTAAAAGCTCCTGTGAACAAAACATGAGGGAATTGTGGGATACACTTAAACGTCCCAATATCAGGATCATTGGAATACCAGAAGGAGAAGAAATCCAGACCAAAGGCATGGAGAACTTATTTAACAAAATAATTGAAGAAAACTTCCCCAATCTCTTAAAAGAAAGGCCCATCAAGATACAAGAAGCCAATAGAACTCCAAACAGACTGGACCAAAGGAGAAACTCTCCAAGACATATTATTATTAAGACTCTAAACATTGACACCAAAGAGAAAATCCTAAAAGCAGCTAGGGAAAAACAGCACACCACCTTCAGAGGTAATCCCATCAGAATTACTTCAGACTTCTCAATGGAAACCCTGAAAGCTAGAAGAGCCTGGAATGAAACACTGCAAAGTCTAAGAACCTATGGCTTCCAACCCAAACTACTCTACCCAGCAAAAGTATCCCTCATAATAGATGGTGAACAAAAAACTTTCCATGACAAAACTCAGCTTTACAATTATATGAACACAAAACCAAACCTACAGAGAGTATTTCAGGAAATTCTACACAGAGAAGAAAAAAATAATCAAACACAATTGCCTACAAGAAGCAGATCACAACAACCAAACTCAGAGTAGGCACAAAAAACTTCAATGTCCATGAAAACTCCAACCCACATTTACCGTCACAATATGGCAGGGATCAAATCAAATCTCACAGTCATTACCCTAAATATTAATGGCCTTAATTCACCCATCAAGAGACACAAGCTAACAGGATGGATCAAAAAATTAGACCCCTCAATCTGTTGCCTTCAAGAAACCCACCTCACCATTAAAGACAGACATCTCCTCAGGGTGAAAGGGTGGAAAACAGTATTCCAAGCAAACGGGAATAAGAAACAAGCAGGTGTAGCTATATTAATATCGGATAAATTAGACTTCAAACCAAATATAATCAAAAAAGACAAAGAAGGCCACTTCCTACTTATCAAGGGAACGATCCATCAAGAGGATATTACAATCATAAATCTGTATGCACCAAACACAGGGGCACCACAGTTCATAAAACAAAACCTACTTGACAATAAAACAGAAATAACCACAAACACCATCATAGCTGGGGACTTCAATACACCATTATCAGTAATAGACAGATCATCCAAACAGAAACTCAACAGGGAAGTAAGAGATCTCAACAAAACCATAGATCACTTAGACCTAACGGACATCTACAGAACATTCCATCCCAAATACACAGATTACACATTCTTCTCAGCAGTCCATGGAACATTCTCTAAAATAGACCATATATTGGGTCACAAAGACTGCCTGCACATATTTAGGACGATTGACATAATTCCCTGCATGATATCAGATCACAATGCTATATTGCTTGAAATCAACAATAAAAGACCCACCAAGAATCCCAAAGACACCTGGAAACTGAACAGCACACTTTTAAACAATAAATGGATAGTGGATGAAATAAAAAATGAAATTGCAAAATTTCTGGAATTGAATGACAATGAGAACACATCGTATCAAAACTTATGGGACACAATGAAGGCGGTCCTCAGGGGAAAATTCATAGCACTCAATGCCTTCATAAAAAAGACAGAAAGGTCCCAAATCAATAACCTAACCATCCACCTAAAGGCACTGGAAAACAAAGAAAAATCCAACCCAAAGAGCTCCAGAAGGAAAGAAATAATTAAAATCAGAGCAGAAATCAATGAATTGGAAACCAAGGAAACAATTAAGACAATTGACAAAACAAAGAGCTGGTTCTTTGAAAAAATAAACAAGATTGACAAACCCCTGGCCAATCTGATCAAGCAAAAAAAGGTGATGCTTCAAATTAACAAAATTCAAAATGAAAATGGAGAGATCACAACAGACATAAGTGAAATTGGGAGAATCATCAGGACTTATTTCAAAAACCTCTACTCCACAAAACTGGATAATGTGGAGGAGATGGATAAATTCTTGGACGGATACCATCTACCAAAGCTAAACATAGAGCAGATTAATCACCTCAATCAACCCATCACACTCATGGAGATTGAAAAAGTAATAAAAAACCTCCCAAAAAAGAAGAGCCCAGGACCAGATGGCTTCTCAGCTGAATTCTATCAAACCTTCATGGAAGAACTCAAACCAATCTTCCTCAAACTGTGCCACACAATTGATGAACAGGGACAGCTACCCAACTCCTTTTATGAAGCTAGCATCACCCTAATTCCAAAACCAGGCAGAGATGCCACAAGAAAAGAAAACTACAGGCCTATTTCCCTGATGAATTTAGATGCAAAGATCCTAAACAAAATCCTTGCAAACCGAATCCAACAACACATCAAAAGCATTATCCACCTTGACCAAGTGGGATTCATTCCAGGAACACAGGGGTGGTTCAACATACGGAAATCTGTCAATGTAATACACCACATAAACAAGGTTAAACATAAAAACCACATGATCATTTCGATAGATGCAGAAAAGGCCTTTGACAAGATTCAAAACCACTTCATGTTCAAAACATTGGAGAGAGTTGGCATGGTTGGTTCATATCTCAACCTAATAAAGGCAATATACGAAGCTCCGAAGGCCCAAATAATACTTAATGGAGAGACTGGAGGAATTCCCATTAAGATCAGGAACAAGACAGGGTTGTCCACTCTCACCTCTGCTTTTCAATATAGTTCTGGAAGTCCTAGCTCAAGCAATAAGACAGGAGAAGGAAATAAAAGGGATACAATTTGGAAAGGAGGAAGTTAAGTTAGCTTTATTCGCTGATGACATGATTATATATGTAAGAGACCCGAGAGACTCCATCCCAAAACTCCTGAAGGTGATTAACTCCTATAGCAAAGTAGCAGGATACAAAATCAATGCACAAAAATCAGTAGCCTTTCTTTATGCAAAGGACAAAGATACAGAAAAAGAAATAAGGGACATAGTCCCATTTTCAATTGCGACAAAAAAAAAAAATACCTTGGAATAACGTTAACCAAGGAAGTGAAAGATCTATACAATGAAAACATAAAAACACTCAAAAAAGAAATTGAGGCGGACTTGAGAAAATGGAAAGACCTCCCATGTTCCTGGATAGGCAGAATTAACATTGTGAAGATGACAATCCTACCAAAGGCAATTTACAGATTTAATGCAATACCAATTAAAATCCCCACAGTGTTCTTCACAGAGATAGAAAAAATGATCTCAAATTTCATATGGAAAGGCAGAAGGCCTCGCATTTCCAAACATATCCTCAGCAAAAGAAATACCTCTGGAGGCATCACCATACCTGATCTAAAGCTATATTACAAAGCCATAGTAATAAAAACAGCATGGTACTGGCATAAAAACAGGACTATAGATCAATGGAATAGACATGAGGACCCGGACTTTGGGTCAAGCAACTATAGCTACTTGATATTTGATAAAGGCCCAAACAATATAAGCTGGAAAAAAGACAGCATCTTCAACAAATGGTGCTGGACAAACTGGATAACCATATGCAGGAAACTAAAACTTGACCCACACATTTCACCATGCACTACACTCAAGTCCAAATGGATCAAAGATCTCAATATAAGACCAGAAACTTGAATACTACTGGAAGAAAATTTAGGAAGTACATTCCATGATATAGGAATGGAAAAAGACTTCCTGAACAAAACCCCAGTAGCTCATGAACTTAAACCATCACTCAACCAATGGGACCACATGAAGCTGAGGAGTTTCTTTACAGACAAGCATACAATTAGCAAAGCCAATAGATTACCCACAGAATGGGAGAAAATATTTGTGGGTTATCCAACTGATAGAGGCCTAATCTCTAGAATCTACAAAGAACTCAAAAACCTAAACAGTAAGAAGTCAAACACCCCCCTCATAAGATGGGGCAAAGAGCTGAACAGGCAGTTCACAGAGGAAGAAATAGAAATGGCAAACATACACTTAAGAAAATGTTCATCATCCCTAATCATCAGAGAAATGCAAATTAAAACAACTATGAGATTCCACCTTACCCCAATAAGGATAGCAAGCATCAAAAAATCAAATGAAAATAAATGCTGGCGAGGATGTGGAGAAGTAGGAACACTCATCCACTGTTGGTGGGAATGTAGGATGGTACAACCACTTTGGAAAGCAATATGGAGACTTCTGAAAAAGCTGAGTATAGAGATACCAACAGACCCAGTTATTCCCTTACTCGGCATCTACCCTAAAACCTTCAAACCACAGACTAAAGAGATTTGCTCAACCATGTTTATAGCGGCTCAATTTGTAATAGCTAAGAGCTGGAATCAACCCAGATGTCCATCCCTAGAAGAATGGATAACTAAGATGTGGTATATCTACACAATGGAATTCTATACAGCAGTAAGAAAAAATGACACAATGAAATTTGAGGAAAAATGGTTGAACCTGGAACAGATCATTCTCAGTGAACTTACCCAATCACAGAAAAAAAAATCGCCACATAGTCTCACTCATCTACAGCACCTAACCTGAATCTACCGAAGAAACTTTACATACCCAGCAAGCATCTCCTAGATTAGACACTAGGATGGAAGGGGAGGGTGGGGAGGGCATCAAAGGGGTGGGAAAATCCTTTTTTTTTAAATAAAATGCAAAGCTTCTTCTTTTCATATATATATACATATACATATATATATATACATACATATATATATATATATATATATATATATATATATATATATATATATATAATTCATTTATTTGGGAGCGACAGACAGAGAGAAAGAGGCAGATAGAGAGAGAGATCGAATGGGCGCACCAGGGCCTCCACCACTGCAAATGAAATCTAGACGCGTGCGCCCCCTTGTGCATCTGGCTAACATGGGTCCTGGGGAGTCGAGCCTCGAACCAGGGTCCTTAGGCTTCACAAGCAAGCGCTTAACCATTCAGCAATCTCTCCAGCCCAGAGAAAATCTTTCAAATAAGAAACAGTATAATAAATAATATAAGGTATCTTGGGTAGATTCAGGTTAGGTGCTGTAGATGAATGAGACTATGTGGCAATTATTTTTCTGTGATTGGGTAAGTTCATATCCAGCAAGCATCTTGTGGACTAGACAGTAGGATGGAAGGGGAGGGAGGGGAGGGCATCAAAGGGGTGGGAAACACAAATCTAGACCCAAACGGCAATGGTTCCATAAAATTCTACTTACTAAAAGACAGACCAAATGGCTGATTCTTCACCAGGCTCTTACAGGGAACACCTGACCCATAAGACACTGGAGAGGGTAGGATCAAGACTAACCTTAATCTTCTACATCTTCCCTCCCTCCCTGTCCCGCTCCCTCTCTCTCTCTCTTCTCTCTAACTCTTGTATATTAGTTAACTTTTTCCTCATTTTCTGAGTGGGCACTGACCTGTAACTCCCAGATCCAGCATGGGGCTACCATCCACAATGAGCTTTTGATCAGAGAGACCTACAAGGTTTCTTAAAAGACAGACAGATTTCTGTCAGAGTACTTGATGACCCACCAAATGTTAGTGGTAAGACCCTACTGCTGAAGACACCTTATGTGGTTGACATGCAAAATAGAATGGCATGGCTGGAAGTTGGAAGAGAGTCAGTCCCCAGTCAGCACGTCTAGTACCAGAAGGTGCTACAATGGGCGACTGGGGGAAAATAACCAATATCTGTCCAAGTAACTCATCGTGTAACCTACTTAGCAGCAAATAACTTGTTGTGATGGCCACACAAGTGCAGTAGTGACACACAGCCATGGTGGGGAACCAACAGCTCTTAATTTGGCTAACTGATCTCCTCAATGGTACAGGATCCATAGCTGCAGCGGGGAAACAAGTCAGAACCATATCCAAACATAAGCCCACTCGCCAATATCAAGATACCATCAATCATGGGCTACAAGAGGGCCTACAACTATTAAATTCTGTATAAAAAAGTAAGGGTTATCTCATTTGTCCTGGTGCTAACTTACTCTCCGTTGGAGAATCTGCTTCTCTTTTCCAGATAGATGTAGATCCTAAGGAGAGAGCCACCCCAACATACCTCAAGAGGGCCCTGGCTGAAACTAAGAAATATTGGTGAAACAAGCAAGGATGCTGTTTTCCTGATAAACCAGATACCAGCACAAGGGGGAAGGAGATCAACACAGAGAAAAATCAACTCCTACCAAATCAGAGAGCCAGAGCCTCAGAGGCCCCCAACACCTCATCACGGAAGCAGACCAAAAATGAACCCAACATGGCTCAGGGAAATTTTGTGGAAGAGGGGCAGAAAGAATGTCAGAGCCACATGTTGGGTCAAGATATGCATAGACACGTATCTTACCCATAACTCTGGGCTAACTCCACAATGCATGACCCCTATACCTCAACAAGGAGGGGCCAAGGGGTAGATCATGGATGAGCCTAATAATGGTACCAAACTGACTGTATTTGCTGAATACAAAACTAACTAATAAAGAAAAAAATAAAAATAAAAAAATAAATAATATGTAGGCACCTTCACCTCTCATCACATAATGAATGCTCTCAGTAAATAACCTGAGGGATAATTAAGTACACAAACCCACACAGCAGTAACAATGCATATACAGGTGTGATGAAGGGATATGAACATCCCCTAAATGTTATTTCTCAGTTTTCATCAAGCTCTCCTTTTCTTGTTCTCACCCTGTGGTCATTTAAATGGACATTTCCTTATAGATTCAGGAATTTTATTAAAGCTTCTTGGATTTCCAGCTACCTAGCTGGAGCAGTTGTCACAGGAAGGATCCTGGGGTCCAGCCCTAAGATGTTCATTTCTATTTGTGGATCAGTATTCCAAACTGAATATATGCAAAGTGCTTGAGGTCTGCCATTCTGAGTTGCTGAAATGTGCTTTCCTGTGCTGGTGGTAGTGTGGCTTTTGGTTTTTCTCTCTGCCTGGGCCTATAAAAGAGGGCCAGCTTCTTCTGCCATTGTGGAACCCCTCTATCTGTAAGCTTCAAATAAATTTCCTTCTTTCCATAACTGCCTAGTCTGGATGCTCATCCAAGCACCCCTGTTCAGACTCTTTTCTTTACTTTGTCATTTGGAGTAAAGCTCCCACCTCTGAAATCAGGGGTGTCAGTTTTGTTTGCCACTGTGCACTTCAATTTTTATTCAGTTTAATATTGAAATAAATACAAAGGAACTAAGTCCACGTACAGCCTCACCATTCTAATGCCTTATCCATTTTCTATTTTCTGTTTTTTGTTTTGTTTTGTTTTTCGAGGTAGGGTCTCCTTGTAGCCCAGGATGACCTGGAATTCACTATGTAGTCTCAGCGTGGCCTCAAACACACAGCAATCCTCCTACCTCTGCCTCCTGAGTGTTGGGATTAAAGGCATGTGCCACCATGCCCAGCAATTTTCTGTAATTTTTTATACCAGTCACAAGGATATGTTCTATTGTTTATCAAGCAGACCTTCCCTCTTCCCTTCTAGACATGCTCAACTATAGACCAGTATAACTATGAGTGTGGCCTAACAAAACTCTTTTTAAAAATTTTTGTTGTTGTTGAGTTTATTTATTTATTTATTTGAGAGTGACAGGGAGAGGAAGAGGCAGATAGAGAGAAAGAGAGAGAATGGGCACGCCAGGGCTTCCAGCCACTGCAAATGAACTCCAGACGCGTGTACCCCCTTGTGCATCTGGCTAACGGGGGTCCTGGAGAATCAAGCCTTGAACTGGGGTCCTTAGGCTTCACAGGCAAGCACTTAACTGCTAAGCCATCTCTCCAGCCCCTAACAAAATTCTTAACCTGACATAAAATAATAGAGTATTTTTTGTGGAATTTGATTGTGAATTTTCAATAAGCTGCAATGTCAACTTTCATGAACCTAAAAGATATCTAATTCATTCACACAAATGGGGCACTGGTTTGTTCTCATACCAGTCACTAAGAATTTACAGCTGAACAGTGACATGCAAGCTTTTCACAGATGTGATGATAATGTACATAATGTACTTTGAAATTGCTGAGCGTACTGGGGTGCATGTAAGACTGCATGTGTGTGGAAGTTAGAGGACAATCTTCCCCATCTATTCTTGCCTTTGACCTTGTCTGTGGTAGGGCCTCATTGTTCACCACTGCATTCTCCAGGCAAGCTGGTTGATGAGCTTTCAGAGGACTCTCATGTCTCCACCTGCCACCTGCAGTTGGCATGCAGAGATTATAAATGCCCACTACTACTATATTTGGGGTCTTTATCCACTGAACAATCTCACCAGCCACCTGAAATTTCTTTTTTCAGTTAATCCCATATTGAATCCATTTAAAAAATTCTAATCTATCTAGAAACTTTAGCCCCAGAGATAACTTACGATATGATTACTGAATAATAGTATAAAATTAAATCTAAACATATCACAAAAAGAAAATAAGTATGTCTGTACCTTGTATAAGGGAATTATTCTAATGGAATATTGAGCCACCAAGTCAGATTTACTGTACTCACTTCTTTGTCTACATTTACTCTGCATGACCTTATCCACACCTATGGTCTCAAAAGACATTAAAATGTTGAAGTCTCTGAAACATATCCTAGCTTGGCACTCTCTACTGAATGGCAGGTTTCAGAATGTACACGCTCATCAGCCATATCTGCTGATAACTAAAATAGGGCAGTTGTTAACAGTTGTGCCTTGGTAGATTACTTGCCTAGTATGTGCAAGATACACACACACACACACACACACACACACACACACACACACTCCCCTCTATCCCCTACTTGTTCCCCATCTATTCTCTATTTCATGCAATGCTCCCCTCTCTCCACTTTACTGTATTCATTTCAGACAGCCTTATTTATTTTTAAGAAGCCCCTTCTTATATCCCTTATCAGTTGCTTCACACTCAGTATTTACACACATTTTTCTAGTTCAGCCATTCAAATGGTGCATTCAGGCTGGAGGTCCTTTTTAGTGGTGGATCCCTTGTCTGGTGTGAAGGACTGGATTCATCAGCACGTTCCCGGGGGGGGGGGGGAAGCCCTGCCTGCATTAAACATTCTAGATGGCTGATTGAATGATTAGAAAGTCTGTGGTAGTAGAAAACTGGTCTGTTACATGTTTGTGTCCAATTTTGTTGGGTCATGTTCAGTGTCATAAATAGGCATTCATACCCAACCTCAGTGTTTGATCTGCCGTTCTCATTACTATCAGGTAAAATTCTTCTTGGAATGTTGAAACAAACTCTTGGGTTTCACCAACCCATAGGCTAAGGAGGGCTTCAAAAATCCCCTGAGGCCTCTAGGCTTTTCTGCTTTGTAAACAACTACTCCATGTTTCTATGAATGTACTTAAAATGCCTAGATGTATAATTTTCTTGATTCTGCCACTATAAAAATTCCACGAGCCAGGTAGGATGACACACATTTTTAATATCAGCAAAGAAAAGAATAATATAAAGGTCACTGTGACCTTGGGACTATCTTGGTTTACAGATTGAGTTCCAGGTCAGTCTCAGCTAGAGTGAGACCTGCCTTAAGAAATGAAACAAAGCTGGGCATGGTGGTGCACGCCTTTAATCCCAGCACTCGGAGGCAGAGGTAGGAGGATCATAGTGAGTTCAAGACCACCCTGAGACTACATAGTGAATTCCAGGTCAGCCTGGGCTAGAATGAAACCCTACCTTGAAAAACCAAAAAGGAAAAAAAAAAAAAAAAAGAAATGAAACAAAAAAGTCTGAAAACTTTACCATGTTGAAACATCATTTTCCCAGGCCATCTTCACTCATATTTGGCAAAGAATAAACTACTGTTATTCACTTTGATGTGATAGTTGTGGTTTGACATCCACAGGTTCTATCCCCAGCACTACAAGATAAAAAAAAAAAAAAAAAGGAAAAAAAAATCAGCACATAGTCTGCCCTGTGAATTTCAAGTTCTTTCACACATCCATGTCATTGCATTTGGCATTCACTTTGCCACATTGATATTTTGAATCAGATAGACTTTTGTTTTCAGAATAATATGTACATTGAATGGTTCACAGCATCCCTATCCCCACCCACAAGGTTAGGTGCAGCATTGTATGCCCCACCCAAAATTAAATAACAAACATGACCTCTGACATCACAAAATATCTGTTGAATGGTTAAAGCAAACTCATTCCTCCTCTATTCAACCCGAGAAACACCCTTAGTACCATTTTTCTGGTAATGTCAGAGAAGTAAAAGGGCTACTTGCCATTGGAGACATGCAGTGACTTTTGCTTTGATTATGGGAGGGAAGGCATTGAAAAATTGCAAGTGGCCACCAAAGGAACAACATTAAGACAGGTCCTAGCCTCAATCTGATAAAAGACACAAGAGAGTACAGGCCAGAATGGGGAAAACTTTCAATGTTCAGAGAGTGCTGGGGTCCCCTCTTCCTCACAGCATAAGGATAGGAGTGACAAGAGAAAGGTAGAGACATGATGTCTTATGTAAAAGCATCTGAACACACTGGTATTTGATCTCTGGGAACTTTTGATCTAGATATAATCCAACAGAGATCACAGGAATGCAAGGGTCATTGACCTTGGTATATATGAAACCATCTCTACATGGAAAGAAGAGTCCATAAGGAGACAAACAGGTCCATTAACACCATAAATCTCAGAGGCATTGGTACTTGATCAAAAAAATTGAAATGATTTCCTTTGTTTCCCTTATTATATTCAATCTGTTACTTATAGATGAAATACATCTCTAAGAGAATTATCCCTTTGTTATCCCAAATTTTAAGCTCTCTCAATAGAGCACCGGCTTAAGGTTAAATTCCTGTCTTTGCTTACTGTCCACTGAATGACAAATATAAAGGACTGAATTCTGGTTTCAGAAACACAGGATCACTGACATAGATGATAGTTGTAGGAAGAATCAGGAGTTTCTGAAGTCACTAGTCAAAGGGATGAGAAGGAAATGATGGAAAAAGACTATATTTTTGTTCCACACAAAGCCAATGTCTCATGCATTAGAAACTTGAGAGACAGATACATAACAGCCCTGAGCATTGCCCCTACTTCACTGGCAGTCTGAGCTTGGCTCCCTGCTCATCCACCTGGTTACTCCTTCCTCCACATCACCATGATAACCAGATCCCAGTTCTGAGAAGAACCAACTCAGCTTCAATTACCAGAATGGGGGAAGTGGGTTGAGAATGGTCACTCACCTTGCACATGGCATGTGCCTCTCCTCCTAAGATGCCAAGACCACACTACCTACTTGTATTCTGGTGGCAGGAATCCCACAAACTCCATGCACTGGTTCTAGCCCTTCAGATTCCATTGCAAATTCAGAGTGCCATCTCTAGAGTAGAATGCCAGGGCCCAGCTCCTCAGGATGTCCTCACTGTGAGAAATGGGGTGATGAATTTGTTTGTTTTTGAGCTCTACCCACTAGCTGTCTCCTTCCTGTCTGGTGTCTGGGGAGCCAGTCCATGCAGGTAATGTTCATGTAGGTCTGATGGTGCCCTGCCCATTGCTTCATATTTGGGCTGCATGATTCAGTCCACCTTGTTTGCTAAATAACAGAAATGGACATTCTGGTTCAAGGACATTTGATATGTGCCACTGTATGCCATTTAGTGGGGATTACACATCCATATTAATTGTTGAGGTTTTATGTGTGAGACAGGCTTCAACACATACTTTTGAAATATTTATTATTTTTATTTATTGGCAAGAGGGACAGAGAGAGAGAGAGAGAGAGAGAGAACAGGATACCAGGACTTCTAACCACTGCAAATGAACCCCAGACATATGTCCCATCTGATGTATCTGGCATATGTGGGTCCTGGGGAATTGAACTTGGGTCCTTTTTGGTGAGCTGTTGCGGCTGGGCAGGGCTTGTATCACCTTAGATCAGCCTTGCCCTACTCCCTGCACTCCCCAGGGGTCTGGTCTAGTACACGTGGAGGTAATGGCCAAGAAGACGGCCGGGAGGCCAAGGATTCTGACTACCTGAAGGGGAAAAGGGGGGCTCCCGGACTGCCAGGAGGCCTCTGAAGAAGGTGGCCCACTGGGAGAGGAGGTGGAGACATGGCACCTGCATGGGCAGAGGAGCCATTGTCTGTCTGCCACCTGACTCTGACCCAAGCCACTTTGCAAAGCTGGCTTTTAGTTTTGCTGCTTAAAGGGAGTGAGCTTTTCATTTCCTAGCCAGATAAGCTATGTGGGTCCATATGGATGCCCAGAAATCCAGAGGTGACCTGGAAGACTTCTTCCCAAAAGGAGCCTACCTCCCTCTGGGAGAGCAAATTCCCTTAACTTTCAGAAGAACTCTTATTCCGTGAATCTGAGATATATATATATTTTGGCAGGACGCAATGTTACCCATGACAGAGAAAGATTAGAAACACCAAGACCAGAGGGCAATGTTCCTGAGGGCTGATTAGCACATCCCCAAAGTTCCGGGCGTGAGCCTGTCCACAAGTTTAAGAGGCCAGCAACCTGCCCTACAGGCTTTTAAGAGGTCGATGTGTTACCAGTTGTTTTGTGTCAGAGAGAAATAGATAGAGGGTTTTTGCCAACACCCAACAGGCTGTTGGGGTCCAGGCAGAGGATGGCTGGACTTCAGTCAATACTGAAGAGTGGCCTCGGCTAAGAGACATCAGTTGCCAGTTCGTCATGTCTGGTCCCACGTGATGGCACGAACCAAAAATAAAGGAGGAGAAAGAGAAACCTGGCAGACCTCAAAGACATGGAGGCAAGGCCACATGGGCTGATGTCTCCCAGTCCCTCTGGGAGAGCACTCACTCACCCTGTCCATCTCATCAGTGCCCCCCGCAAGAATTGGGGCTGAAGCTTCAGCAGTAGGCTTGGTGTCTCTTTTGGGTGTAACTGCCAGCACCTGTAAAGGAAGGGGCAAGGAAGGGAGCAAAGACTTCACCTAGGGGAGAGGCTCTTCTATCACGTTCCTCCAGGTCACAATATAAGGGATTTTATCAGGGTGTCCACTTGTAGGGTAAAAAACATTTTTTTTTCAACTTTTAACATGGTATTCAGGTGAAAAGTACCCTCCAGTGGCCATCCTACATCAAAGGTGGGCCACTCAGAGGTACAGAGAATGATCCATTTGCCTTTCTTAACAGTTACTCCATTCTCCTGGGCGACACTTTTGACATCCCTCCAGTGTGCCAGACAGAGTTCCATAGGGGAAGAAGGTGTCTGTCCCATGTTATAAACGTCCAGGGAAAAGTGTCCATAGGATCAGGGTGAGCGTAACACACAGACACACGAGTACAACACAAACACAGAGGGCTCAATAGAGAGCTATGCACACTTCAGAGCTAAATTCAAATCCGTGATGGCCAAACGAGTCTGTGTCCTTAAGGGATGGCTCAACAATACCAAACATGGTTCGAATGGGAGCTGGTCTCCCCTGTATGTTGGCTCTGTCCTCTGGGACAGGGTCCCCACTCAAATGAGGGGGCAAGATGTCTCTAGCCTCCTCCAGGTCTGCCCTTATGGTGCGTCCACCAGGGACATAAGACCTGTTCAAAATTACAGAATTACAAATGCCACAAATGCGGCTTGCCGGCAAACTGGAAGTAAAAGAGAAGAAAGAAAAAAAAAAAGAAGAAAAGGAAAAGGAGCACTCAGTTACTCACCCGAACGGTTGGAGAAGAAACCTTCGGGGTCTCGGGTTCGTTGAGGGTCTCTGGGGATCCCAGACGAGCCCCCAAGATGTTGTGCCAAGACCCCTGACCAGGAGCCAAGACCCCCGGTCACCCAGGAGTCACCCGGAGGACCGCCACAGAAGCCGAGACGCTCAAATGTAAAAGCAACAGGTTTCTTTTAATGTCAAGCTTAAGCAGGGTCTCTATCCACACAGACCAATGCAGTGGGAGTGGGAGAGAGCCCTGACCTTCTAAAAGTAGGGGTTTATAAAGGAAAAAGAGCAGGAAGGGGAAAAAGGGGTTACATCACATTGCATCTTTTAACATGATTGGTTCCAAGAAGGCGCGCGTGGGAACATTTCTAGTTGCTCATCTCTGGTCAGCAGACTGCTTGCAGAACCTATCTTTTGCAAGAGGCCAGAGGCCCCCACAGCTAAGTATTTCTGGAATGTCCTATTGAGCAAGCAAGCATGATTTACAGAAGCAAAGGTCAGCGCCAGCGCTAGTCAGCTAGTTCCTTATCTGAGCTGAGCCTGGGCTCCTCCTTTGTTCACAATGATTTGTCCCACAATGGCAGTGCCATTGTTTAACTATTTCTTTTTGGTCTCTCACTGCAAAGCAAAAGGACCCAGGTTCAACATCCCAAGGCCCACATTAGCCAGATACACCAGGTGGCGCATGTGTCTAGAGTTCATTTGCAGTGGCTGGAGGCCCTGCCGTGCCCATCTTTTTTTCCTCTTTATCTGCCTGGTTTTCTCTCTTTCTCTAATAAATAAACAATAAAATATTTTTTTTTAATTGTGGGCAAGAAGACTAGTTTTTTCAAAATCAGCATTAAAATATCTTTAATAATGAAGCTCTGCAAGTAAAGCACTAGGATTTCCTGGTTTAGTGGTTCATTTTTTAGTTTATTTCAGGAATATTACTGCACTGAGACTCTGAGTGGGCACTTTTGAGAAGAGCAGAACCAAATCAATCCAAAAGTCATCGCTGACCATTTTACACATGTACTTCTGTGAGACATTACAACAAACAAATAACCAACAAAACATAAAGCTTGTAATAATTCAGGTCTACATAAGTGCTACTGAAGTGACAAATCTGGTGTTAAAGTGTAGAATAAAAAGAGGGAGCAGCTTTTGAGCCCACAGTTGTCCCAGTCTTCCTAGTTTGGAGGAAAGTGGAAGGTGAGGCAGGAATTACAAAGGCAGGAAGCATAACAACAGGTTTAGAGGTCAGGGTGGGTTTACAGTGATCTAAAAGGAAAGTTAAGACCTTCCCATTCTATGCATCCAAAGCAGCATTTATTAACTTCTCTTTTTGACAACAGACTCTTATCTGAGTAAAGGACCAGGTCACTGCAGTTGGGATGTTTTCTGGAGATTCATAATGTAGAGCAAATTGTCATGCTTGTTTTATATCTTCTTTCAAGAAATATCTATTTGGGTCCTTTGTGCACTTTTTAATCATGGCTTGTTTTTCATGTTTTAGATAAAAGAATATTCATGAGAGGTCTGGGGAGACACTTAGGGGCACTTCCTTGCAAGTTTGACAGCTTTAATTCAATTCTCTACCATCCACATAAAGGCAGATACAAGCAGCATACCCACTACAAGGCAATGTGAGTGGAGCCAAGAGAACCCAGAAGCCTGCAGGCCAGTGAGAATGGTGCCCACAAAGCAGCTAAAACAAATACAAAGTACTTCCGGTTAAGATGGTGGCAAAGGAACCACGCCAAAGCAGCTTAGGGGAGAAAAAGACAAACAGCCAAAAAAAAAAAAAAAAAAAAAAAAACCAGCAAAATACACTCTTCTACTAAAAAATGAGGTGTATAAGAAATTACCAACTGCAGCAGGGAAGTAGGAGAGATCCAGAGCATCTAGAGCCCACATAGGCCAGCAGAAGTGGCTACAGCAATGGCGACACCAGGTCTGCAGGGCCACAGCTGCAAGGTTCGGCCTGAACTGCAGGAAAAGCCAGGTGAGGAGATTCTCCACTCACCCCAGAGCTCCTCACGAACTCAAGAAAAGTGAAGGGGGGATAGCAGGGAAGAATGGAGGAGCAGCTCATAAGGAAGATGATCACAAGGATCAGCAGAGAAACATGAGCCACCATCCACAGCCTCCCCTCCCCACTGGCAGCACAACTACAAGCAAGCACCAGAATCCTGGGGAAGGGAGCTCACAGCACCGCCGACCAGAGCAGTGATCCAGTTACCCAGCCAGCCTACTTGAACCCACAATGCAGCAAAGAGGGACCCAAGCAAGAGGACAACATAACTGAGACCAAAATCATCCCAAAAGGTAACTGGGATTATACCAAGTCAGTACCTGCCAAATAATTCTGGCATATAGGCTTGAATTGGAAGTGGTAATTGCACCTTCCATATCAGGATAAATTATATGTTAAATCTGATGGATGGTCAGATTTGCCATACTTAAATAAGTTATATTTTGAGCTTGTCATTTGTTGCTTCCTGATTTATAGTACCTTTGTTTCCTCTTCCATTGTTCATTAGGGAAGGAACTCACTTGGTCACAAGCTGACGTGGAACCCTCAACAGACCAGAAATCTTAGCCTCCTAGCTGACAGGATTAAGGGTGTGGGGCAACAGACATCCAAAGGGACTGTAACTTTGTTAGAGGATCTGGTTGTCATAATATCTACCCTTGCATAAATACTCTATGCTGTTTTTCATTGAATGTCTACATTGTTTAGTTAAATTTTAGAATTTGCCTGTATTTTGTTCTACTCAGCCTACTTGAATACTCTCACAGCAGGAAAACCCAACATCTAAGGTCACTTTTTTAGATATGCTGAGAGACAGAATTACTAGCAATGAAGAACACAGTCAATGCAATAAAACCTCTATAGAAAATCACACAAGTAGAATGGATGAAGGAGAGGACACAGTATCTAAACTAGAAGATCAGGTGGCACACCTAATACAGTCCAACAAAGAGAAAGACAAACTAATAGGAAAGTCTGAATGGGAATTTCAAGATACTTGGGAAACTATGCAAAGATCAAACATAAGAATTCAGGGCATAGTAGAAGGAGAAGAATTTCACTCCAAAGGCATAATAGGTGTTTTCAACAAACTCATAGAAGAAGACTTCCCCCAAATTGGGAGAGAGATGCCAATTCAGATTCAGGAATCCTTTACAAAACCAACTAGAGAAAACCTAGAAAGAACCTCTCCTTACCATATCATAATTAAATTACCAAACATACAAACCAAAGAAAATATAGTGAAAGCAGTTAGAGAGAAAAATCAAGTTACATACAAATGCAAGCACATCAGGATCACAGCAGATTACTCAACACAAACTTTAAAAGCCAGAAGGGCTTGGAGTAATGTATTCCAAGTTCTGAAAGATAACAACTGTCAACTAAGGTTAATTTATCCTGCAAAGCTATCCATTCAAACAGATGGAGAAATAAGGGCATTCCACAACAAAAGCAGACTAAAGGAATATTTGAAGACAAAACTAGCTCTACAGAAAATACTTGAAAGAATTCTCCATGCTGAAGAGAAAGAAAAGCACACATATAATGGACATGGGAAAAAAAAAACCATACTCAAATAGTAGTTCATACAAGACAGCAAAGGTAGAACTGAAGAACTCCAAAAATTGGCAAAAATACATACACACCTTTGACAATAATATCTCTTAATATCAATGGCCTCAATGCCCCAACCAAAACACACAGGTTTGAAGACTGGGTTAAAAAGCAGGTTCCTTCAATTTGTTGCCTCCAAGAAATTCACCTTTCTACACAGGATGGACACTATCTTAGGGTGAAAGGATGGAAAATGGTGTTCCAAGAAATTGGGCCTAGAAAACAAGCAGGGGTTGCTACCCTAATATCTTACAACGTAGATTTCAGTCCAACATTAGTTAGGAAAGATAAGGAAGGCCACTTTATATTGATTAAAGGCACACTCCAACAGGACATTACAATCCTAAACATATATGCACCTAACATGGGGGCTCCTAACTTCATCTAACAAATATTATTAGAACTAAGGTCACAGATAACACCAAACACAGGTGTAGTCGGTGACTTCAACACCCCACTCTCATCAATTGACAGGTCATCCCAGGAAAAAATAAACAGAAAGGCAACTGGATTAAATGAGGTCATAGAACAAATGGACATAACAGGTATATACAGGACTTTCCATCCAAATGCTGCAGCATTTTCAGCAGCACATGGAACATTCTCTAAAATAGACCATATATTAGGACTCAAAGCAAAACTTAACAAATACAGGAAAATTGAAATAATGTCTTGCATTCTGTCTGACCACAATGGAATCAAACTACAAATCAATAGCAAGAAAAGCTATAGAGCATACTCAAAATCATAGAAACTAAACAATACACTACTAAATGATGAATGGGTTAATGAAGAAATCAAGAAGGAAATCAATAAACTCATAGAGTCCAATGATAATGAGAACAAAACATACCAAATCCTTTGGGACACAATGAAGGTACTCCTAAGAGGGAAATTATAGCTTTAAGTGCCTATATTAAGAAATTAGAGAGGTCTCAAGTAAACAACCTAATGCTTCACCTTAAAGCCATGAAAAAGAAGAACAAGGCAAACTAAAAATCAGTATATGGGAAGTAATAATAAAGATTAGGGAAGAAATTATTGAAATAGACACCAAAAAAAAACAACCTAAAGAATCAATGAAACAAAGAGTCAGTTCCTTAAAAGGATAAACAAGATTGACAAATCCTTAACAAATCTGATGAAAAGAAAGACAGAAGAGACTCAAATTAATAAAATTAGAGATGAAAATGCAGCATAACAACACATACCAGAGAAATTCAAAAAATCATAGGGACATACTATAAGAACGTATACTCCACTAAGTTTGAAAATCTGAAAGAAATGATGATTTCCTTGATTTATATGACCTACTTAAATTAAATCAAGATGAGTTTAATCACTTAAATAGACCTATAACAAGTATGGAGATCCAAGCAGTTATCAAAAATATCCCAACTAAAAAATGTCTAGGCCCAGATGGATTCATTGCTGAATTTTACCAGACCTTCTGGAAAGAATTAATACAAATGCTTAAGCTTTTCCATAAAATAGAAAAAAAGGAGTCCTACCAAAGTCCTTCTATGAAGCCAGCATCACCCTGATACGAAAACCAGGCAAAGATAGAACAAAAAAAGAAAAAGAAAAAGAAAATTAAAAATCAATCTCCCTCATGAACATAGATGCAAAAGTTCTCAACAAAATATTGGCAAACAGAATACAGGAATATAATGCTTTTGATATGTTGTTGGATTCGGTTTGCAAGGATTTTGTATCAGAAAGATCATTCACCCTGTCCAAGTAGGCTTTATCCCAGAGATGCAGGGATGTTTAAACATATGCAAATAGATAAATGTACTGAAAGACAAAAATCACATGATCATCTCATTAGAAACAGAGAAAACATTTGACAAAATCCAATGTCCCTTCATGGTAAAAGTCCTGCAGAGAGTAGGAATAGAAGGAACATATCTCGACATAATAAAGGCTATTTATGACAACCCTACAGCCAACATAATACTAAATGGGGAAAAATGGAAGCTTTTCCACTAAAATCAGGAACAAGTCAAAGATGTCCACTGTCCCCACTTTTATTTAATATAATACTAGAAGTGTTAGCCACAGCAATAAGACAAGAGACACACGTAAAAGGGTTACAAACTGGAAAAGAAGAAATCAAGTTATCATTATTTGCAGATGACATGATTCTATATATAAAGGACCCTAAAGACTCTACCAGCAAACTATTAGAGCTGATAAACTCCTATAGCCATGTAGCAGGATAAAAAATAAACACACAGAAATCAGTAGCCTTCCTATATGCTAACAACACACACACAAAGGGTGAAATCAGAGAAGCACTCCCATTCACAATTACACCAAAAGAAACAAAAATTTACTTTGGAATAAACCTAACTAAGGAAATGAAGGATCTCTACAATGGAAACTTTAAAACACTCAAGCGAGAAATCACAGACGGCACTAGGAAATGGAAAGACATCCCTTGTTCTTTGAACAGAAGAATCAATATTGTGAAAATGGTATTGTTGCCAAAAACAATCAACACATTCAATGCAATTCCCATCAAAATTTGAATGGCATTCTTCACAGAAATAGAAAAAAAAACCAAAAATTCATTTGGAAGCCCCAAATATGTTGAATATTCAAAACAATATAGAGCAACAAAAATAAGGCTGGTGATATCACCAAACCTGATTTTAACGTATCCTACAGAGCCATAGTAACAAAAACCGCATGGTACTGGCACAAAAGAAGACATGTAGATCAATGGAACAGAATAGACGACCCAGATATAAGTCCGGGTACCTATAGCCACCTGATATTCAATAAAAATGCCGAAAATGTCCATTGGAGAAAAGACAGCCTCTTCAGCAAGTGGTGCTGAGAAAACTGGATATGTATCTGTAGAAGGATGAAAATAGATCCTTCTCTCTCTCCATGTAAAAGAAGTAAGTCCAAATGGATTAAAGACCTTAATATCAGACATGAAACACTGAAACTACTAGAGAAAAAAGTAGGGGAAAACCTTCAACATATTCATCTTGGCAAAGACTTTCTGAATATAACCTCAATTGCTCAGCGAATAAAGCCACAGATTAACTGCTGGGCCCTCATGAAATTACAAAGATTTTGTTCAGCAAAGGACACTTTGAATAAAACAGAGAGGCAACCTACAGAACGGGAAAAAATCTTTGCCATCAATACATCTTTTTTTTTTTTAATTTTCTTCTAGCAATAGAAAAGTTTAATGCAGAGTTTATTCTAAATCATTCTTTGGACAAATTACTTTCCTTAGATAAAATAAAGGTGTGAAAGTTGGAAGTTATAAGGATTACAATCTGTCTAACATATATCCTGTTTCAGCTTGTTCAGATCTATATATCTCATGTGGGAGCATTGCCTTTCAGGAGCTAGATGGCATTTCAACAGATATCCTTCCCTGTGGATTGGGTTTGATTCTTTCAGTTACTTAGTGGTCCCAGAAAATAAGCCTGCTGTCCTGTTTGTGTGTAAATTAATTGTCACAGAACCATTTCTATTTTACCATTGTTTTCCGACAGGCATTTACTCTCAGTGAAATCTGGTTCTTTATGATAGTTTATAAGCTTGGTCCCTTATTTATATCTTTCTTCTCTGTTCTGTATTTTTTCTTTTCTTTTTTTTTTCTTTATTAGTTAGTTTTGTATTCTAAGGAGAGAGCCACCCCATCATACCTCAAAAGGGCCCCGGCTGAAACTAAGAAAAATTGGAGAAACAAGCAAGGGCGCTGTTTTCCTAATGAACCAGATACCAGCACAAGGGGGAAGGAGATCAGCACAGAGAAAAATCAACTCCTACCAAATCAGAGAGCCAGAGCTTCAGAGGCCCCCTACACCTCATCACTGAAGCAGACCAAAAATGAACCCAACATGGCTCAGGGAAATTTTGTGGAAGAGGGGGCGGAAAGAATGTCAGAGCCACAAGTTGGGTCAAGATATGCAGAGACATTTATCCTACCCATAACTTGGGCTAACTCCACAATGCATGACCCATGTACCTCAACAAGGAGGGGCCAGGGGAAGGGGGTAGGTTACGAATGAGCCTAATAATGGTACCAGCAATACATCTTATAGAGGATTAATATCTAGGATGTACAAGGAATTCAAAAAAATTAAATAATAAGAAATCAAATCACCCAATTAAAAAATGGGCTATGGTACTAAATAGAGAGTACTCTAAAGAAGAAATACAGATGGAATATAAACATCTAAAAAATGTTCTATATGCCTAGTCATCAGGGAAATGCAGATTAAAACTACATTGACATTCCATCTCACTCCTGTCAGATTGGCTACCATCATGAAAACAAATAACTATAAATGCTGACAAGGATGCAGAAAAAGAGGAACCCTTCTACATTGTTGGTGGGAATGCAATCTGCTCCAGCCATTGTGGAAATCAGTGTGGATGTTCCTAAGACAGCTAAAAATAGACCTATCATATGACCTAACTATAGCACTCCCAGGCATACATCCTAAGGACTCATCTCAATACCTTAGAGATACTTGCTCAACCATGTTTATTGCCGCTCTATTCACAATAGCTTGGAAATGGAAGCAGCCTAGATATCCCTCAACTGATGAGTGGATAATGAAGACATAGCAAATTTACACAATGGCATTCTACTCACCGATAAAGAAAAATGAAGTTATGAAATTTGCTGGAAAATGAATGGACCTGGAGAGGATTATACTGTGAGGTAACCCAGGCCCAGAAAGCCATACATTGCATGTTCTCTCTCATATGTGGATCCTAGCTATAGATGATTGGACTTCTGTGTGAGTAGGAAAAAATCTCAGTAGCAGAGGCCAGTAAGGAAGAAAGGGGATATAAAGGGAATAGAAAGAAAGGAAGGGGAGTACTTAATAGGATGGTATTGTATATATGTAAGTAGAAGAATAGATTAATGGGGGTGACAAGGCCTAAGTGAGGTCAGGGGAAGAGAATGAGTAATGGAAGGTGGAGGGAGGGCTAATCAAAATCTAAAAGGATATAAATAAATCATATGGAAACCTACTGTTTTGGACAATGGAACACTTAGGAGCTATAGATCGTTACTAGAAAATTTTCAATGCCAGGGATGGGATACCTTCCAGTGAGTTGTTGGCCAGGGAGGTCCCTGATGTCTCCAAAAGATTACAGGACATTGGCAAGGCTCCTGGTTTCCCACCGGGAATAGATGGTAAGACCCTATTGCCAAAGACTCCACATACTTGGGCTGCAAGGCCACTGAGAAATCCTGCTGGAACTGAGCTGATAAACTCCTCCATGTAGACCAGCTGACAGAAAGCTGGAAGAAGCCATTCTGCATGCACTTCAATGGGATAGAGAGAAATCACCAGTGAAGATACTCAACAGTGGACGCTGCAAGCCTTGTATTTGGCCAGCCAGGCCAAATGAGCCAACGGGTGAAATAGTGGCATGTCTGTCATGGTGGATACCAACTGCCCTCTAATTGGACCAGAGGCCTGCTGCATGGAAGGGAATACATCTCTGATACTAAAAACCTACAACAGGGGTAGTCATGAGCCCTAGGGGTGTAACGTCTGCTGCTGTCTGGCTAAATGTTTATATTATGCTTATCAAAATGCCCAGTAAGCACTTCTCTTAATGTTCATAACCATATATTAATGCTATTCTCACTTTTGGTGGAGAACCTTCTCTTTTCAGATGGCAGTGACCTTGGGATGACTCAGAAGGCATCATGGTACTGGAAAGAAGTGAGAGGAGTGCTCAGCATTGCAATATCTCTACCACACCTTCCAAGGCTCAGGGTCCATTGTGGAAGAGGTGGTAGAAAGAATGTAAGAGGCAAAGGAAGGGTCGGACTCCTTAAAACGTGCTCCTTCAGACACAAAATGGCCTGGATATCCATGACCCCACAATGATTGACACTATCTACACAAAACCATCAAAATAGGAGGAAAAGATTATGACAAGAAAGTATAAGAGGGAGTGGCTGAGAGGGGGAGTGGATATGATGGACAGTGGAGTTTCAAAGGGGAAAGTGGGTGGAGGGAGGGTATTATCATGAGATATTTTTTACAATCATGGAAGTTGTTAATAAAAAATTAATTACTTAAAAACAAGCAAACAAACACACATCACACCCAGTAAAACAAGTGAAACCTTGTGTCAAGCAAAGTTGAAGTTGTCCTCAGACCTCCACATGTACTCTGTGGCATGCATGTGTTCATTCACATAAAAGATACTTGAATCACATCACTTGTCTCCTTAATGTCATCATCTTCTAAATTCCTATAGGCACCCTAACTACCACATTAACCAACCAATCTAAATCTCATTCAAATAAGAGAGTAGGCATCTTTGTGCCTGTAATTCCCTGTTCTTCCTTTCCATTCAGTAACTAAACTATTCTTCCATTCCTGAAGTGTCAGGATTTTCCCAACACCAGCCTACACCTCCCAACCTGTCATCTCTTCACAGGTCTAATGACTTCTGTAAAAATCTCTACCTATCACCATGAGAACCTTAGGTAGACAACTTTTCTCAAATTAGAGTCAGTTCATTAAACGTAGGACACTCCTAATTTTGTTAATCACACTTAGTAATGCTCTATATCCATATATCACATCCTAAAAGCATTTAGAATTCTGAGTTATGGCCAGAGGCTGGCAAAGCCAAGACTTCATCTACTGTCCTTCCTGCTTTTTCCTTCTAGCATGTAGTACCTAACAGTGTAGGTTTTTACCTTCTCCTCCCATCCACAGGACAATGAAGGAAATGCCGAGAGATGCTGACAATCTTGGGTGATGCTGGAGCTGGGTATTGGCCTCAGCAGGGCCTGTCACCTGGGGTCCTCACAGCACCGCCCAAGGTGCCCCCTTGGCCTGTCAGCTGGTCTGGCCCTCCTACCTGCTGCTGAGTGGCTTCACTCACGTGGACAGTCAAAGCTACCTGCTTGCTCCCCATCCTGCTGGATAGAGGCTCAGGAAAATGAACTGTGCTGCTACCTCCACACATTTCCCCACACTCTTTGGTTGAACAACAGCATTGTGATGTCACAGTCACAGGCCATTCCATCTGCCAGTGGCATGGGGGAGGCTGGAGCCATCCACTCTTCAGGAGGGGAGGGTGCTTTCATAAGGAGTAGGGTGCAGTACTTTGGAGCAGAAACATTGTAGTTCATGGAGTTGTGTGCCCCCAACCACCCACCCAGAGAGCAGATGCAGGGGTTCCTGCTACCTGGGGTGCAGCTGTACTGGAGCAGGGACTTTGCAGCTCACAGAACTTGTGCACCCCCTCACTCAGAGAGCATATATGGAGACTCCTAGAGTCTGAGGAGGTCTCATGGGACAGGGTGACTCCTGGCCAGAAGATCTCACAAGCCCACTGTGTGTGACTGACAACACTATGGTTAACCCACAGGGATTGGCTGCACTCAGGCCTGCTTTCTGAGGCCCTGACCTGCTTTCCTTGCCTGCCCTTCTATTTCAGTCAAGTTTGCATTGCTGGCAGAAATCACCCATCAAACAGCAATTTTGGGAGGAAGAAAAAATATTTTGGCTTACAGACTCAAGGAGAAGCTCCATGATGACAGGGGGAAAGGATAGCATGAGCAGAGAGTGGATACCACTTCCTTGCCAAATCAGGTGGACAACTGTAACAGGAGAGTGTGCCAAACACTGGCAAGGGGAAACTGGCTATAATACACATAAGCCCACCTCCAACAATACACTGCATCTAAGAGGTGTTAGTTCCCAAATCTCCATCAGTTGGGAATCTAGCATTTAGAACACCTAAGTCTATGGGGGACATATGAATCAAACCACCATATCTTCCTTCTTTCTTTCCTTCCTTCTATTCTACCCTTCCTCATCTTTTTCTCCTTTTCTTCTTTCCTTCCTTCCTTCCATTGTTTTCCCTTTTTGTTTCATCCCTTCCTTCCCTCCTTCTCTCCCTCCTTCCTTTCTTCCTTATTTCCATTCTTTCTCCTTTCTTTCCCATTCTTTTTCCTTTTGTTCTATTCTTCTCCTCCCTTCCCCCTCTTTTTCTCCTTCCTTCCTTTCTTTTCATACTTTTTTCCTTCTTTCCTTCCACCTTCCTAGTCTCCTTCCTTCCCACTCTTTTTCCTTCATTCCATTCTTCATCCTTTCCCCCTCTTCTTCTCCCTTCCTTCATTTCTTCTTCCCATTATTCTCTTTCCTTTCCCCTTTTTCCTGCTTTCCTTTCTTTTCCTCCTCTTTCCCCTATTTTGCTCCCTTCCTTCCTTCCATCTTTGTTGGAGACCACTGTCATCTCTCCATGTTACTGACAACATAATTGTATAAAAGTAAATGTGTATGCCAATGCAGTTTGAGGAATGCAGCTGCTCCTATCTCAAATTATATAAAAAATAAGTGAAGTCCTAACCACAGTCCTCCCATGCTCTGTTTACAATAGCCAGATATCTTCCTAGAAAACAGACCTGTTATCTTTTAACCACATGCCATAAAGTCAAGTTTTCTCAAGACAATCTGTATTATGTCAAAGTCATTATTTGTGATGCGTACATAAGCTATTTGTGACACATGCCTAAACCTAAGATTAAAAATACCATAGGCCAAGATTCAGTGCCTCTCATCCCAGTTGTGACAGAGAGCCCATCGGTGACCGCTCTTCTGCATGTCTAATGGATGTTGTGTTTCTTTGTCTATGCATTGCAGTCCCACTTCTAGTACATGAACCCTGTACCATTGGCCACAGCACCACTTTCCTTCCCTTCCTCTATCCCTCTCCTCTCCTTTTTGCTCTCGTATTTTGAGACAGGATTTCTATATAGTCCAGACTTGCCTTGAACTCTTGACTCTCCCACCTCAGCCTACCACTGAGGTAACATGGGTGTGTAACACTCAGTTTTTAGGGGGAAGGTTTGTTTGTGTGTGTGTGGTTTGTGTGAATGGGGATACATATTTATGTGCAGTTTTACACTTTTTTGTGCACATATGTGTGTGTAGGCCAGAGGACAATGCCAGGTTCCTTCTTCAATTGATCTGCACTTTATCTTTTTTTGAGACAAACTCTTGCACTGAGACCTGAAACTCACCAATTCAACTAGATTATCTAACCAGCAGCAAGCCCCAGGAATCCTCCTGCCTCCACCTCATCTGTGCTGGGATTATGGGTACAAGCCAGTACCCCTAGTTTTTACCTGGGTGTTGGGGATCTGAACTCAGGTCCTCATGCTATGTGGCAAACACTTTATCCACTGAACCATCTCCCCAGACCACCCAACAGCCTTATTTCTGCACAGAAAGGGACATAAATGTCCTAACACATTGGTTGGAGGCTGGCAATGTGGTGAGATGGAGCGAGACCATGAATCCTCAGTTTCACTGTCAGTAGCATTAGTCGAGGATGACACAGCTGCCTGCAGGATAACGAAGGCCCAGGGTAATTCTGATTTCCCAGAGTGGCCCCACAGGATAGCCTTCCCAGTGTTCTCTCTCGTGACACTCACCTCCGCTAGGAACTTGAACAAAGGATTTCTTTTCATGACAATCATCCTGAATAGCCAACAAGATCCTGTTGCATGACTTGGTGGTTTGCTGGTATTTACTGAATTTTCCAGAAAAGAAAGCCACATCTCTGATAAATATTCTATATGTCTGACTGGCTGATTAGAATGTCAGTGATTGTGGGGAGCTGGAATGTTGCAGGTCCAGTGCCAAGTGATCCTGTGTTATCTTTGTTTCCTAAATAGCCACTTACTGCCGGCCTCTGCATGTGACCTAACATCCTATGCTACTATGTAAATCCACTTGTAATGTACCATCAGACCCCTTGATTCCACCAACCAAGGCTAAAAATGACATCTCAAATGTCTCTCAAATACAAAAATGAAAATGAAATAAAATATTTAAAAAAAGACCAACTCACATATACATGACTGTAGCTTGCATGGTAGCTGTCTTGAGTTGCTGTTCAAATCAAAGTAGTGACTTATAGATTATGGTGTTCTTTTTCATTGTCTCTTACTTTTGTGTATAAGACATGAGACAGGGAGAGATGAAAGGAAGAGATAGGGGTGAGAAAGCAACAATTATGACATACCTTCTCTTTAAAAAACCTTTATTTGGCCAGGTGTGGTGGGACATGCCTTTAATCCCAGCACTCGGGAGGCAGACATAGGAGGATCACTGTGAGTTCGAGGCCACCCTGAGAATACAGAGTGAACTCCAAGTCAGCCTAGACTAGAGTGAAACCCTGCCTCAAAAAAGCAAAAAAAAAAAATATATATATATATATATATATTTGTCCATTTGAGAGAAAGTGTGAGAGAGGAAGAGTCAGATAGAGAGAGATGATAGGTGTGTCAGGGCCTCCAGGCACTACCATGTTCATTTGGCTTTATGTAGGTACTGGGGAATTGAACCTGGGTCCTTAGGGTTCATAGGGAAGCACCGTAACTGCTGAATTATCTCTTCAGCCCATTATATCCCTTCTTATAAATATATTTTTGTCATAACAATGATCTATAATAGTCATAATTTCAGTTTTGAATGTGAGAGTTTAGTAGGCACACAGCATGGAATAGTCACAGAAGAAATACCAAGAATCAGACAATGAATAAAACATCAAGATGGGCACTGAATGACACCCATTAGAAATGTCTGGAGTGGGCTGGAGAGATTGCTTAGTGGTTAATGTACTTGACAGCAATGTCTAATGACCCAGGTTTGATTCCTCAGTACCCACGTAAAGTTCAATGTACAAAGTGGTACATGCATCTGGAGTTCATTTGCAGTGGCTGGAGGCCCTGGCACACCCAATATCACTTGCTTGCACACATGCACACACACACTCCCTCTCCAAGCAAATAAATAAATATAGTAACATAAGGGATGGAGAGATGGCTTAATGGTTAAAGTGTTTGCCTATGAAGCCAAAGGACCAAGGTTTGAAGCTCCAGTAAACATGTAAGCCAGATTGACATGGTGGCACATACATCTGGAGGTTGTTTGCAATAGCTAGAGGTACTGACACACTTATTCTCATTCTCTCTCTCTCACTTTGCTTACAAATAAGTAAACAAAATTATATATATATATATATATATATATATATATATATATATATGTTGCAAATATGGCACATTTATACAATGGAATTCTACTCAGTGGTAAAGAAAATTGAAATTATGAAATTTGCAGGAATATGGATAGATCTGGAAAGGATTATACAAAGTGAGGAAACCCAGGCCCAGAAAGCCAAGCATTGCATGTTCTCTCTCATATGTGGTTCCTAGCTACAGATGATCAGACTTCCGTGTGAGTAGGAAGAAAACTCAGTAGCAAAACCAAGAAACTAGAAAAGAAATATAAAGGGAAGAGAAAGGAAGGGAGGGAGGTATTTAATAGGATGGTATTGTGTGTGTGTATGTATGTTTGTGTGTGTGTGTGTGTGTGTGTGTGTGTGTGTTTGTTTGTTTGTGTGTGTAGAAGAGTAGATTAATGGGGTGAAAAGGCTCTAAGTGAGGTCAGGGGAAGAGATTGAGTAAAGGAAAGGTGGAGGGCTAAACCAAATCTAAGAGGATATAAATAAATCATATGGAATCCTACTTTTTTAGACAATGGAACACTCAGGAGCTATAGATTGTTGATAGAAAATTCTCGGTGCCAGGGTTGGGATACGTTCCAGTGAGTTGTTGGCCAGGGAAGTCCCTGATGCCCCCAGAACATTATAGGCCATTGACGAGGCCCTTGGTTTCCACCAGGAATAGATGGTAAGACCCTATTGCTGAACACTGCAAGGCCACTGAGAAATCTTGCTGGAACTGAGCTGATAAACTCCTCCATGTAGACCAGCTGACAGAAAGCTGGAAGAAGCCATTCTGCATGCACTTCAATGGGATAGAGAGAAATAACCAGTGAAGATACTCAACAGTAGACGCTGCAAACCTTGTATTTGGCTAGCCAGGCCAAATGAGCCAATGGGTGCAATAGTGGCATGTCTGTCATGGTGGAAACCAACTACCCTCTAATTGTACTGGAGGCCCACTCCATGGGAGAGAATATATCCCTGATACTAACAACTTAAAACAGGGGTAGTCATAAGCCCTAGGGTCTAACGTCTGCTGATGCCTGGCTAAATGATTATCAAACTGTCCAGTAAGCTCTTCTCTTAATGTTCATACCCTTATATTAATGCTACTCTCACTTTTGGTAGAGAATCATCTCTTTTCAGATGGCAGTGACCTTGGGATGACACAGAAAGTATCATGGTGCTAGAAAGAAGTGCTCAGTACTGTAATATCTTTGTCATACCTTCTAATGCTCAGGGTCTAATGCGGAAGAGGTGTCAGAAAGAATGTAAGAGCCAAAGGAAGGGTGGGACTCCTTACAATGTGCTCCCCCCCAGACACAAAATGGCCTGGATATCTATGACCTAACAGTGCCTGACACTAACTACACAAGACCATCATAAGAGGAAGAAAGGTCATGACATCAAAATAAAAGAGAGACTGATTGAGATGGGGAGGGGAGATGAGGGAGAATGGAGTTTCAAAGGGGAAAGTGGGGGAAGGGAGGGTATTACCATGGGATATTTTTTATAATCATGGAAGTTGTTAATAAAAATTTGAAAAAAATCCTAATTCTCTGACTTTATAAATATACATATAAACTTGACTCAAGTTATATTTTGTCATAAAAGCTTTTTTTCAGTATTTTGGATTGAAATATGAAACCAGGGGTTCATCCTAAATGAGTAGCAATGTTGTTCTTCATGTATAATGTGTTTCAACTTGTAATTCTGATAGAAGGCTGGAGAGATTGCTCAGTGGTTAAGGCACTTACCTGCAAAGTCTAACGACCCAGGTTCAATTCTCCAGCACCCATGTGATGGCAGATGCACAAAGTGACACATGTATGGGGAGTTTGTTTGCAGTGACTACATTTCCTGGTGTGCCCATGTTCATTTATTATCTCTCTCTCTCCTTACAAATAAATAATTAAATAAAATTTCTTTTTTCAATAGCTAGGCATGGTGGCACACACCCTTAATTCCAGCACTGGGGAGGCACAGGTAAGAGAACTGGCCATTAGTTTGAGGGCAGCCTGAGACTACATAGTGAATTCCAGGTCAGCATGGGCTAGCAAGGAAAAACCAAAAGTAAATAAACTAATGAATTAATTAATTAAATTAAAATAAATTTTGATTAGAAAAAATCCAGATAGAAAATGATACATGGAATGGAATTAAAAATCTAGGAACTCTCATGGTGGAGGGATGACTTACAAGTTGAGATGCTTAGGATCCAGGTTTGATTCCCAAGGACACACATAAGCCAGATGCATCTGGAGTTTGTTTGCAGTGTCCAGACGCCCTGGCATGCCCATTCTGTCTCTCTCCCAAATAAAAATAATAAAAATAAATCTCACCTCTCTCTTTCTCAAGTGAGAACACTGAGAACAGGCTGCTTGAAAATCTATCATTTCTACTAGTTTCCTGCATGTGCTTTCTCCATCAACACCAGGCTGTAGGGCTTGAATCTGAATCTAAAACACACTTGATGGAAACTTAAACTCTGTGACCACACCTGAATGTCATTCAGAAATAAGGTGGTGTGGGGAGATGATTGGGTTTAGATGTGGTGATGGTGAAGTCCCCATGATAGCTCTCACTAATAGGTTTACAAAAAGAGGAAAAGAAGCTCAAGCTATCAGGCTTGCTCTGTCTTACCACACAATATCCCTTTCAGGTATGCAACACAGCAAGAAAGCTTGCAACCAGAGTTGAACAGATCGGTGCTATGGGTCCCAGGATTTCCCAGTCTTCAGAATCAAGAGTAAAAAACAAACTTCTACCATTTGTTGATTAATTGGCCTCATTTATTTTGTTACAAAACACAGAGGGCTAAGACCCCCCCACTCTACAGGCAGATTCTAACTTAATGTTCACACTTCTTTCTGCCTCTTCTTCAAAATATAACCTGCCATATATTTTTTTAAAAAAATTATAAATATGGGGCTTGAGAGATTGCTCAGTGGTTAACGCACTTGCCTTCAAAGCCTATGGACCCAGGTTTGATTCTACAGGACCCACATAAAGTCAGATGCACAAGGTGGTTCATGTGTCTAGAGCTTGTTTGCAGTGGCTAGGCGCCCTGGTGCAACCTTTCTCTCTCTCTCAAATAAATAAATTATAAATAAATTGTATCTATATCATCTATATCTATATCTCTATATATAACTGGATGTTATGTTATTGACCAATTTTCAAAACTCAAATAACTTCCCATATCTCATTGAAGGATGTCCAAAGCTTTTACCTGGACTTCCAGAACCAGGTTTATGGAAACTTACTGGCTCAGCCCCAGCCTCCTGACACTGCATATTTTCATTTTCTACACATATCATGTCCTCTTGTTTCTAAGGTGTTCCTTGTGATGTACCTGTTGCCCATAATTCTCTCTCCCCCAATCCTCCTGTCTCGCACTCAGTCCCACCCACATTATGTAAAAGTTCAACCTCATTTCCCTGAACTCCCAGTGTTTTCTATGTATTCCCTCTAAATGCATCTTTATTTATTTAATTTGTTAGAGAGAGAGGGGGGCTGATAATATAGTGAAAATGGGCGTGCCAGGGTGTTGCAGTCAGGTTCAGCATTGCTGGTAGAAATCACCCAACCAAGAGCAGCTTGTGGGAAAAAGAGGTTTATTTTGGCTTACAGGCACAAAGAGAAGCTCCATGATGGCAGGGGAAAACGATGGCATGAGCAGAAGGTGGACATCACTCCCTGGCCAACATAAGGTAGACAACAGCAACAGGAGAGTGTGCCAAACACTGGCATGGGGAAACTGATTATAACACCCGTAAGCCAGCCCCCAACAATACACTCCCTCCAGGAAGCATTAATTCCCAAATCTCCATCAGCTGGGAACCTAGCATTCAGAACACATAAGTTTATGGGGGACACCTGAATCAAACCACCACACAGGGCCTCCAGCCACTGGAAACAAACTCCAGAAACAGGTACCACTGCGAGCATCTCGCTTTATGTGGGTACTGGGTAATCAAACCTGAGTCATAAGGCTTCGCAGGTAAGTGCCTTAACTGCTGAGCCATCTCTCCACTCCTCCAAATGTATCCTTGTCACTGGGAATCCTACTATTTTATGTTACCAAGCTCTCCTGCGAACCCCGGCCCCACTGCCACCACACACACCCGTGTCTGTTTTCTAAGATTAGAAAATACATGGACCTCCCAATACAATACTCCAAGGAAGAGTTGTCACCCTTCAGTCCTGACCACATACATAAACATATTGTTGTCTGAATACCAAATTCCACCTACTGACCATCTGAATAACAGTCAGCTTTTGGAAATACTATGTAAGCTACACATTCAGAAGGGAAAAAAAAACTATCAATCGAGCAAATATTGGGGGATGGATACCTTACATGACAAGCTTTCTATAACAACAGAAGAGCTAGCTGAGTGTGATGGTGCACACCTTTAGTTACAGCACTCAGGAGGCAGAGATAGGAGGATTGCCATGAGTTTGAGGCCATCCTGAGACTACAGAGTGAACTCCAGGTCAGCCTGTCCTAGAGCGAGACCCTACCTTTAAAACTTCCCACCCAAAGTGCTGGAGAGATGGTACAATAGTTAAGACACTTTCCTGCAAAGATAAATGACCTGGGGGTTGGAGAGATGGCTTAGCAGTTAAGTGCTTGCCTGTGAAGCCTAAGGACCCTACATCAAGGCTTGATTCCCCAGGATGCATGTTAGGCAGATGCACAAGAGGGCACATGCATCTGGAGTTTGTTTTCAGTGGCTGGAGGACCTGGCGTGCCCATTTTCTCTCTCTCTCTCTCTCTCTCTCTCTCTGCCTCTTTCTCTGTCACTCACAAATAAATAAATAAAAATAAACAACAAAAAAGACTAATGACCTTGGTTCAATTCCTCAGTACCCACATAAAGCCAGATGCACAAAGTGGTGCATGGATCTGGAGTTTGTTTGCAGTGTCTTTGGGCCCTGCTGTACCCATTCTCTGGGTCTCTCTCTCCCTTTTAAAACAAAAAATATTTTCTAGGACTGGAGGGATTACTTAGTGTTTAAGTTGCCTGCCAGTGAAGCCTAAGGACCCAGGTTCAATTCCCCAGTACCCATGTGTGGTAGTTTGAATAGATGGCCCCCAGTATGTTCAGCGTTTTATTAGTTTGTAGTTTGCATCTGCAGCCATCTGGCTGTAGGCAGTGCCACTGGGAAGACCTTAAGGTGTGGTGGTAAGTTTAAAATTCCAATCAAAAGATATGCAAAGTGCTTAGTTCTGCCTAGAGTTCCTGAAGTGTGCTGCGTGGTGAGGCTTTTGGCTTTTGGCTTTCTTCTCTCTGTGTTTGGTGCTGTAAAAGCAGGCTAGCTTCTTCTGCCATTATGGAACTTCCCATGGATGTGTAAGCTTCAATAAATATCTCTTCCTCCATAACTGTGCCTGGTCTGGATCAAGGTGGTGCACATGTCTAGAGTTCTCTTGCAGTGGATGGAGGCCTTGGCATGCCCACTCTGTCTATCTGCCTGTCTCTCTCTCTCTACATACATACATACATACATACATACATACATACACACACACACATATATGTAATATTTTAAAAAATACAATTGAAAATTATGAAGGAAGACATGCTATGTTAATTCTGGCCCCACACTCACACATGTATGCACATACTCACCCATGTATACACACACACACACACACACAATTAGCACCAGAAGCTATGCATATGTTATTGAGTGACTATGCCTTACTGTGGCCCTGAATGATAATGTTTTTAGGTTTTTTTTTTTTTTTGAGGTAGGGTCTTGCTCTAGCACAGGCTGACTGGAATTCACTCAGTAGTCTCAGGATGGCCTCAAACCCATGGCCATGATCAGCTGACTTCTGCCTCCTGAGTGTTGGGATTAAAGGCGTGTGCCACCAAACCAGACTTTGAATGAGAATTTTGTGTAAAGTGATGCATGAATATAAACCACCACTCTTTAGGATGGCAAGCAAACTATCTGCCAAAATAGCTGGGAGGTGAGAGAGGTACCCAGGCAGTTGGAATACAGAGTTGGGCTCCTGGTTAACTGAGAGATGGATGAGTGTGACCCACAGTCATATGATGCTCAACACAGTGTGATGTAGTCACATTTTGCAAGAGGCATGCAAGGATCCGCATGGTTTCACCACCAAATAAAATAAAAATAAGATCCCTGCTGAAAAATGGGGCCAGACTGACATGTTTTATTAGAAATGATTAGCAGAATTTGAGAAGTAGTGATTTTGGTAATTACTAAAATAGTGTGATTTTTCTCCCAATAGAGCATATGTTACATTACATAAAAATGTTATTTTGTTGCTTTCCACTTTTAAGATTTTACATACGTACTGTGAAAGTTTAAGTAATCCAACATGCTCTCTGTTTACTGCTGAATTAATTCTTCATGTAAAAATCAGCTGTCATACCTCTTGGGTTTTTTTGTTTGTTTGTTTGTTTGTTTTCTTGTTAAAGTTTCTTTTGCACTCTACCAATGTTTTCTTTTTAATTTATTTTTATTTTTATTTATTTGAGAGAGAACAAGATGAGAGAGAGAGAGAGGGAGAGAGAGAGAGAGAGAGAGAGAGAGAGAGAGAATGGGTATGGCAGGCCCTGCAGGCACTGAAAATGAATCACCGTAATTGCTGAGCCATCTCTCCAGCCCCCATCATGGCATTTTCTAACTGACATCATTAAACCTTACTTCTCCATCAGTCCTGGTTTCTAGCTAGCATGATTAGAATGGGGTAGTGGTCCATAAGTGAGGATGGAGAAAAGATGTCCATGATTCCATGTGTTCTCTAAATAATTGTATGTCTGTATGGGTCCATATGCATGAATGGATGGATACACACGTGTGAACACATTTTCCATTTCTACATCAATCTTGCAAAGGCATGCATTTGGGCAGCTTCATAATAGAGTGCCAGGTAAATGATATTGGAGTCATCAGTAATACAATCACTTAAATGTCACTCCTTACGCCCTGGCTCTATCTGACTCAGTCTCTGCTCTGAATTGATGGTTGGAGACATCAACATTAGGGCCAGTCTAACCACTGATGTTACCTGAGTCCCTCCTGTAATGAGTTGACGGTGGTTGGAGATGGGCAAGACCTCACATTGTTCAAGGCATTTACCACACCATCATATAGTACTCATGTCACATGCTCACCACAGTCATACAAAGCAGACATCTGTGTTATTAAAAAGAGACTATGAGCTGGAGAGATGGCTTAGCAGTTAAGGCACTTGCCTGTTAATCCTAAGGACCCAGAATAGAACTCCCAGGACCCAGGTAAGCCAGATGCACAAGGTGGCACATGCATCTGGAGTTCATTTGCAGCAGCTGAAGGCCCTAGTGGGCCCATTTTTTCCCTTTCTCTATCTGCCCCTTCCTCTCTCTCCGTCTTCTCTCCCAAATTAAAAAAAAAAAATCAAAGAGTAGGTGTGCATCAGAAGGTTTTATTTGTGTGTATCTATTAAAGGGTAGTGTGTGGATCACAGCTATTCCCACCCCTTACCAGTCTGTGATGAGTTCAGTACAGACATGAAAAAGACTTTTTTTTTTTTCCTGAGGTAGCTTCTCTGTCTGGCCCATCCAGGCCTAGAATTCACTATGCAGTCTCATGCTGGCTTCAAACACACAACTATCCTCCTACCTCTACCTCCCAAGTACTAGGATTAAAGGTGTGCACCACCATGTCTAGAGTATATTAAAATTTGCATAATAATTGAACAGAGAGCTTGTATAGTTGTCAAAACTGATAATTAAAAACTTGAGTTTGAATTGATAGATCACCTTATGTCATCCCCACCATAGCTTGCTTTTAAGTTTTACTTAATCCCAGAATATTGCACATCACTTGGGTCCTGTCCATGTCTCATGCAATGGCACACATAGATTCAGGTCCATGCCTTTGAGATGATTACCACATGTGTGTTCTGATCCTGCCCCGTATTATTTGTACCACCTCATCCTTTTGTTTGGTGTGTATATGTATGCTATGTATGTGTGCATAAACGCACATGTGTGTATGTGCATGTGGTGGGCAGAGGTAAGTGTTGGATGTCTTCACTCAATTACCTTCAACCTTATATTTTTTAATTTTTAATTATTATTTATTTATTTGAGAGAGGAAGAGAGAATGAAAGAGGGAGAGGGAGAGAATGGGCACACCTTGGCCTTTAACACTGCCAATGAACTCCAAATACATGTGCCACCTTGTACAACTGGCTTTACATGAATACTGCCAAAAAAAGTCACCAGATTGCATTCTAGGAGTGTGGTAGTTTGAATAGAATAGATGACCCTCAATATATTCAGTTATTTGTTTGTAGTTTGCATCTGCAGCCACCTGGATGGAGGCAATGTCACTGGGTGGATCTTAAATTGTGGTGGTGGGTTTCAGATTTCAATCTAAAGATATGCAAAGTGTGCCTAGCAGGAGGTCCTGAAGTGTGCTGTGCTATATGGCTTTTGGCTTTTAGGTGCGTGCTTCTCTCTCCTCTCTCCCTCTCTCTCTCTCTCTCTCCTTGGGCCTGTGAAGGCAGGCCAGCTTCTTCTGCCATTATGGAACTTCCCATGGATCTGTAAGCTTCAATAAATCCCTTCCTCCATAACTGTGCCTGGTCTGGAAGTTCATCTCAGTGAACCTGAAGCTGTCTGCTACAAGGAGGGAGATATTTCCCACTGAGTTTACTATTTACACATTATGTAGAAAATTTCTCTGTGATATTTTAGTGTCTGTGGTACAAGATATATGGATGGATTCACAAAGACCAGAGATAGACTGTCAAAGGGCATTATCTTCATTGGGTGTGGTGGAGCATGCCTTTAAACATAGCACCAGGCAGGCAGAGGTAGGATTGCTGTGAGTTTCAGGTCACCCTGAAACTTCACAGTGAATTCCATGTCAGCCTGCACTAAAGTGAGACCCTACCTCGAAAAACAAAACCAAAAACCTATTTTTAAACAAGAGGTAGCTTAGCAGTTAAGGTGCTGGCCTGGAAAGCCTAAGGACACAGGTTTGATTCCCTAGTCCTACATAAGCCAGATGCACAAGGTGACACATGCATCTGGAGTTTGTTTGCAGTGGCTGGAGGCCCTGGCATGCCTATTCTCTCCCTCTCTCCCTCCCTCTCTCTGTCTCAAATAAAAATAAACCAATTTAAAATTGTAAAAAGAACAATAGGGGACTGGAGAGATGGCTTAGCTGATAAGGCGTCTGACCCACGAAGCCTAAGGATGCAAGTTCAATGGAAAGCCAGATCACAAGGTGGCACATGTGTCTGGAGTTTGTTAGCAGTGGCTATAGGCCATGGCATGACCATTTTCTATGAATATATCTGTCTTAAACAAATAAATAATTTTTTTTAATTTAAGGAAAGGGGATTCAGTCAGCTTCTTCCACACTGGGGCCCCCTCATTATGTTTGCATTATTGTGATTTGTCTGCATGCACATGAGGTGTTTGAACAATTGTTTATCCTGGAACAATGAGTGTTGTGGCTATAAGGGGGAAACTCAGTCACTGCAATGACTGATGATTTTACAGGCATATCTGTGTTGGAATTTTTTGCTGTTGTTATTTTTCTGGGTTGTTATGGACAGTTTGATTCTGAATGTGTCTTGGGGAAGACTATAATTCCCTCATTCCCACTCCACACCTTCCTGCTCAACTTGCCACCTTATCCTAGGGGAACTGAGAACACAGCAAAATCTTGGAAGTACAAGGTCCCCAGTACCACCTCATCCTAGGGGAACCTAGAACACAGCGCCATCTTGGAAGTACAAGGTCCCCAGTATCATTTCATCCTAGAGGAACTTAGAACACAACACCATTTAGAAGTAGAAGATCCCCAGTACCCACCTCATTCTAGAGGAACTTAGAACACAGCACCATCTTGGAAGTACAAGGTCTCCAGTACTTTGTGGCATGTCTCAACTATCTTCTCACACAAAAGTTCGAGCCAAAGAAGAGTAAGAAGAAAAGCACAGAACTAGACCTCGTATCTTATGACTCTCCCCCAACTTCTTCCCTGCTGCTCTAACTCATCCCCTGCTCAGCTTGGCCATGCTTATAAAAAGATCAGCAATGACCCCAAGACACTACCGACACCGCAACAACTTTGCTAAATAAGTAAACAAGAAATAAAACCACATCCTCATGAGAAGAACTGAAGATGGTTTTTCAGAGATGTCATCAAGTACCTTGAGGTGCAAAGGTATGAAGACATTAAACTTGTTTTTGTCTCAACATGCTAAAGCACAAAAGCCTGTGTGAAAAGCAAGCTTATTTTTGGCTGCTCTCACCCCAGGATGTTGCATGAGATCTTTCTTTTTCATGGAGAAACAAATTAGACGGTTTAAAGGTGTAATGGTGTGACTCTCCAAGGCCTGCTTGTATTCTCAGCCTTCTGCCTATGCCGCACTGGCTTCTGTCAGAACCCTAGAAGTTGGATATAGAGAAGACATGCATACATATATATTTTAATTTTCTGTATTTGAAAGAGTGTGAGAGAGAAACAAGCAGAGAGAAAGAGAGAGAGAACGGGTGCATTGCAAATGAACTCCAGATGCATGTACCATTTTGTACATCTAGCTCATGTGAGTACTGGGGAATCAAACCTGGGTCCTTAGGCATTGCAGGAAAGCATGTTAGCCATCTCTCCAGCTCACATACATATATATTTTTTTCAAAGACTATCAAGCTGTGGGAGAATGAGGCATCCTTTAAAATGTACTCATTACATATTTATTTATTGCATCTGAATGTATGTCATGTGTGCATGTATATGAGTGTTTGTGTGGGGGGGTACACGTGTGTGTGAAAGCCACATGTTAATGATGAGTGTCTTCCTCAACCACTCTCCACCTTGTGTTAGGACACAGTGTCTCTCACTGAACCTAGAGCTCACCAGTTAGGCTAGACTCTCTGGCCAGCGAGTCCCAAGGGTTTTCCTGTGTCCACGTTTCCCAGCACTGGGATGATGGGAATGTACCAGCACTCCTGGCTTTTACATGGGCACTGGGGATTGGAACTCAGGTCCTTGAGCTAACAACTGAGCCATCACCCAAGCCCCAAATGTTTGCATATCTTTTTAAAAACTTTTATTTTTGTTTGTAAGAAAGAGGCAGAGAGACTGGGTGCACTGGAGGTCCTTCAGCCACTGCAGACACATGTACCACCTTGTGTATCTGGCTTTACATGGGTACTGGGGAATCAAAACTGGGTCCTTTGGCTTTGCAGGCAAGCGCCTTAACTCCCAAGCTATCTCTCCAGCCCAGTCTGCATATATTTAACTTGATCAGCAGCCTGCCTGCAAAACCTAGCCAAGAAGTTTTGTTTGTGCCCAGGGTTCACAGATGAGAAATTAACGTGTGTATCTGTCAATGCATGTGTGCAGACAACAGGAGCAATCATAATTCTTCATTTCTCAGCCTTATGTGACCCACAAACAAATCAAAGATGGGTAAGAGATGACAGACTATATAACACTTTTATTTATTTATTTATTAGACAGAAAGACAAATAGAGAGAGGGGAGAGGGAGTGAATTAACACCTCTGGTGGCCTCCAGCCACTGCAAACAAATTCCAGATGCATGTGTCACCTTGTTTGTATGGTTTAGTTGGGAACTAGTGAATAGAACCCAGGTCCTTAGGCCTCACAGACAGGCGCCTTAACTGCTAAGCCATCTCTCCAGCCTCAAAGATGATTTTAAATGAAGACCCCTCCAAACTCATCTTATCTCAAAAAAAAAAAAAAAACCTTATCCCCAAGTTAGACCATGCTTTGGGATTCCAGGTGGCTTGCATTTGACTGGAATCCTGTGGCACTCAGAAGATGATATTCCTTTCCTTTATCCTGACACCTTTCTGTGGCCTTCACTTTAACACAATCCCCAAGGAGATGAGACGCCATCTCAACATAGGAGGAACAAGGACAGGGTCTGCTATTCTGGGAAGACACTGGTATTTTTAGAATGAAACTGCATGGACCACTTTCACAGGGACCAAAGAAATCTGCAGGGACAACTGTACTCCTCAGAGCCAAGGACAATAAACAATCACAGAAATTAGAACTAGAGAGGAGAGACAGAGAGGATAACAGGATCAGGAAGTGAGGGCAGGAACCCCAAGATTCACCCTCAGAGGGACACACGAGGCTATTTGCTGACTCTTCCCATTTTTTGCAGCTATCATTGGATATTGTCATTTGGCTGAAACTTAATAAGCTCTGGATTGCTTCTATGAAAGTTGCTGTTGTATTTTACTTTTTTCCCCCTTCTTTCCTACTCCTTCTCCCTTCTTCTCCTAATCCTCCTTCCTCCCTCTCCTTCCCCCTCCTCCTCCGCTTCCCCATCAGTGCATTGGTGCCCAGTACTGCATTTGGCTGCAGGAGTTGGGTCCCCCAGCCTGTCCAGTCCGAGGCACACCCGCAAGAAGGGTTTGCTGCTGTATGGCTGCCTGCCAAGTCCACAGAGAGACGCCCCAGCCCCAAGTCCCACTCAGAGGAGAAGATCTCTGCTTTCCGAGGAAGTGTTTCCAGCCCAGGGCAATGTTCGCACACCTTCACATCTGCTGCAGACCTGGGATGGTGGTGGTTACAGCAAGTGCCCAGTGGGCAAGTAAGGAGAGAGATGAGTGTTAGGCCAAGGAAGACCACAGTGTGTGCCTCCATGTCAACTCTCCTCACTGTGAGCAGAGAGAATTGCACAGCCACCATGTATCATCCTGCATGAGTACCTATGCATTAATCCAATCTCCAGAGCACACAAGTGGGGAGATGTAGGCATCAGGGAGGAGAAAGGCACCTCGTAGCTATCTATCAGCTTTTGTGAGGGTAGATACCGTAGAAAACACGCTGATCCTAGCGATTATGGGAAAGTTTTTAGAGTTAATGGTGATTTTCTTTTCCAAAAAAAAACATTTAATTTATTTATTTGAGAGAGAGAGAATGGACACATCAAGGCCTCTAGCCACTACAACAAAACTCCAGATGCATGTGCCACCTTGTGCACTGGCTTACATGAGTACTTGGGAATCGAACCTGGGTCCTTAAGCTTCACAAGCAAGCACCACTAAGCCATCTCTCCAGCCCCTTAATGGTGATTTTCTTGAAGTGAAAAAGAATTCACATTCTTTCTTATCTTTTCATACTTTACTTTTATGAGAGAGAGAACGCAAGAGAGAATGGGTGCACCAAGACCTCCAGTCAGTGTAATCAATCTCCAGATGGTGTGTCACCTAGTGGGCATGTGCAACCTTGCACACTTTCATCACCTTGTGTGTCTGGCTTACGTGGGATCTGGACACATACCTGGGTCTTTAGGCTTCACAAGCAACCACCTTTACTGCTAATCCATCTCTCCATCCCTGAAGTAAATAAATAAAATATTTTTTAAATAAAGTGGGGATTGTTTGAGGAAGACATCTGACAACAACATGTAGCCTCCAAACACATGGGCAAACATATGAACGTGCATATCATAAATATACATATATATGCAAAAATAAAAGTTATATTCCTCACAAGCTTCACTGGGAGTCAGGCTGGACAGCTATCTTGACCTTGAAAACAAGACCTTGACATTAAGTGTAAGGGTAGGCTATTCTTCAGGGAGTCAGGGCACCCAGGGGAAGTTTGTCTACATGGTTAGATCATGGGATTGCCTTGTCTTATTCAAGAATTCCTTTTTTTCCTTTTTTTTTTGAGGTAGGATCTAACTTAGCACAGGCTGACCTGGAATTCACTATGTAGTATTAGGCTGCCCTCAAACTCATGGTGATCCTCCTATCTCTGCCTCCTGAGTGCAGTGATTAAAGGTGTGTACCACCATACCCACCCTCAGCATTCCTTATTGAAATACTCCATCCATCCATTTTCAGAGCTAATGCAACAAACTGATCACAGTTCATGCATTGTTTAACAATGGTGATATGATCTGAAAAATGCATTGTTGGGTGAGTATGTCATTGTGCAAACATCATGATGCAGGATGGACATAAGGTCCATCACAAGATGTGCTGCAGGAAGGTGTATTCGAAATGCAGGTGGAGGTGACACACACACAGCCCATTACTTGATCATAAATGTTTTCTTCTAAGTAGAGGTATATACTATAAAATCATGATCAAAATTAGCCTAGGTGGGTAACCAATGGCTCTCTGATTAGCTAAGAGATCTGCTCGGTGGAAAGGAACCCATAACTGGAAATGGGAACAGGTCAGAATCCTATGGAGACCAAGATCATGGACCCCAATTACAAGCTCCCACTAGTTTTTGGCCAATAGATCAAAATCTCTCTAAGTTAAAAATATTTATTTCCTGGGCTGGAGGGATTGCTTAGCCATTAAGGCATGTGCTTGCAAAGTCAAATGACCCAGGTTTGAATTCCCAGTACTCACAAAAGGCAGAGGCACAAAGTAGAGCATGAATCTGGATTTCATTTGCAATGCCTGAAATCCCTGGAGCGTGCTCTCTCTCTCTCTCTGTCTCTCTCTCTCTCTCACACACACACACACAATAAATAAACTTTTTTTTAAAAAAAATGCTTATTTCCTTTAACCTATCCTGATCTCATTCTTCACTGGAGAATCTATCACCAAGACAAGGAAAGATAGCTGACTCCCAGGCAGGAATTGAACCAGCCCTTGTACATCAGCAAGGGCCCAGGAGAAACCACAGAGGAACTGGCAAGATGAGCAAGAAGGCTGCTTCCATGGTGAGCCTGACAACCTGAACCAGGGTGAACTAAACAGAGACTGGGGATACAAAATGACTGACTGCTGCTCTCACAACTCATAACTCACAACCCCAGGGGGGAATACCAGCAATCCCACTGAGGATGACCCTCAGTGGAATGGGGGCAGGGTGGAAGGAAATGATGGTACCAACACATGATGCGTCCATACAAAGTTTCTACTTAATACAAAAGTCAATGGGGTATTGGAGGGAGAGCTCAGCAGTTAAAAAAGCTTGTTTGCAAAGGCCAATGGACTGGGTTTGATTCCCCAGTACCCACATAAAGCCAGGTGCTGTTGAGATAGCTCACTGGATAAAGTGCTTGTTACATATGCATAAGGACCTCACTTCCTCTCACTAGGCTGTGCCTCTTAGAGGTACTTCCACCTCCTAATATCCCAGAATCCTATGACTCCATGCATAGAATAACCTATAGATGACATCAGATTTCTCAAGATCTAATATCCTCACAAAGGCCCTGTCACTGTCCTGCACAACATGACTGCATTAGGGACTAAGATTCCAACCCAAGAGCCTTTGAGGGAACATTCAGATTCAAATCATAATGAAGAATTTTTATGAATGCTTTTTTAACAAAATTTTTATTTATTTATTTGCAAGTAGAGAGGAGAGCATCTCAGGGCCTCCATCCACTGTAAATGAACTCCAGACACATGTGCCACCTTGTGCATCTTGGCGTTTTAATGGTACTGTGGAACAGAACCCAGGTTGACAGGCATTGCAGGAAAGTGCATTAACTGCTGAGCCTTCTCTCCAGTCCCATAATGAGGAAGTTTTAATTATGAAACCCACCACCCAGACAATTGTTTGGCATGACATAATTGACCAACAGTTGTTTCTTGTGTTGAATATACAAATGACATCAAGGTTGTAGACTAGGGAATAACATTGCTTCTTTGGAGTTCTCTGGTGCAAGGGTAAGAGGCATGGAGGTTCATGCATAAATATGTTGATTTATTTTTATTTTTGTATTATTTTTATGAAAGTATGAAAGAGAGAGAGAGAGAGCGCACACATTGTTGCACCAGGACCTCCAGCCACTGCAATCAAACTCCAGATGCATGTGCCACCTTGTGCACATGCACGACCTTGCAGATGTGTCACCTTGTGCATTTCACTTATGTAGGATCTGGGGAGTTGAACATGGGTCCTTAGGCTTTGCAGGCAAGCACCTTAACCACTGAGCAATCTCTCCATCTGTACTTTATTTATCTGCAAGTAGAGAGATGAGATAGAGATCACAGAGATAGAGATAGAGCACAGAGATACAGATAGAGGTCAAGAGAGACAGAATGGGTGTTCCAGGGCCTCCAGCCGTTGCAAATGAACTCCCGATGCATACGTCACCTTGTGCATCTGGCTTTACGTGGGTGCTGGGGAATCAAACCCAGGTCATTAGTCATTGCAGGCAAGTGCCTTAACTGCTGAGTCATCTCTCCATCCCCATAATGAGGAATTTTCATGTATGAAACTCACCACCCAGACAATTGTTTGATATGTCATAACTGACCAACAGTTGTTTCTTGGGTTCAAATAACAAATGACAAAGAGCATGCTGACTAGGGAAGGAGTGTGAGGCTAAGAAGCATGGACGTTTATGCATAAATATGTGGACTATTGTCCTTGAATTTAGTTCTGGCCAACATGTTAGCCACTTATTATATGAAAAGCACTGTCAGAATCTCTGGGTCTTCCCCTTTTTGGTTTTACTTCCTTCCTCATAATCTAGAAGTAGAAATAAGTAAGTAAAAGGTGAATCACAGGCTGGAGAGAGGTGTCTTAGCAGTGCAGGAGCTTGCCTGCAAAGCCTAAGGACTCATGTTCAACTCTCCAGATGCCACATAAGCCCAATGCACAAAGATGAGGCAAGCACAGGGTTGCACATAATCATTAAGTGGCACAAGCATCTACAGTTTGATTGCAGTGGCTGAGGTCCTGGACCACCAATTCTCTCTGTGTCTCTCTCTAAAATAAAATAAAATATAAAATAAAATAAAAGTAAAAGGTCAATCACAATGTAGTATGAACAAGGCAATGAACAGATGTGTCCATGGTAGTGAGACAGTGCCAAGAGCAGTTAGGTGGGACTCTCAGAGGATTAAGGAATATGAGGAAAGGTGAAGAGGGCATGGGTCTAAAGAGGCAGACATAGAGCAAGCTTGTGAGACCCTGGGAAGGTCAGACTGAATAGAAAGAATTCCAGGGCATGATATAAAATCTGGCACACCTGTGGATATGGACACAGACAAGGCTGGACAAAGAATGCCTGTCATATTGCAGTAGCAAGGATCAAACCAAACATCATGAGAAGCCCAAGATGATTCTTGAATATAAAAACACTACAGTTGGAGAGATGGCTCAGCAATTAAGGCACTTGTCTGCAAAGCCTAAGAGCCCAAGTTTGAATCCCCAGTACCCACATAAGCCAGATGCACAAGGCAGTGCCTGCATCTAGAGTTCCTTTGCAGTACCTGGAGGCATTGTCATGCCTATACTCCCTCCCCCCTCCCTCTCTCTCTCTCTCTGTCTCTCTCTCTCTATATATATATATGTGTGTGTGTGTGTGTGTGTGTGTGTGTGTGTATCTGCCCCCCCAGTAAATTTTTTTAAATTACTCTAAAGTGGCTCACACCTTGGATCCCAGCATTTGAGAGGCTGAGGTAAGAGGATGGCCATGAGTTCAAGGCAAGCCTGGCCTACAGAGTGAGTTCCAGGTGAGTTTGAGATTCAGTGAATCCCTGCCTCAAAACAACAACAAAAACAAGTCCCATGAGTTCACTCAAAAGTGATGTTGGACTAAAAGGAAACAAACTCAAATGCACCCATACCCACTCTCTCTCTCTTTCTCTCCCTCCTTCCTTGAAAGAAAAATAAATTCTTTTAAAAAAACACACAATATTGAGTACATATCTCAAGAAAAGCAATGAATTAGGAAGTTACAGTTTCCTGACTCCAATGTTATTCTCCAACATATTTCTCTGTTATGTGAAACTAACTAAGTGTGATATGTGCTGTTCTGGTAAAAGTAGGTGGCTTTAACTACATCTAATCACAATTTGCAGGGCTTTGAAATAAAAGAAAAATATATCCTAGTCTGATATATTGATATGCATTCAAGCAAATTGAAAGGTAATTTTCTGGGCTAGGGAGATGGTTCATTGGTTAAACGTGCTTGTTTGCAAAGCCTGATAGCCTGGGTTCGTTTCCCCAGTACCCAGGTAAAGCTAGATGCACAAAATGTTGCATGCATCTGGAGTTGGTTTGCAGTGGCAGGTGGCTCTGAGTATGGTCTCTCTTTCACCCATGATACACAATTTTTTAAAAATAAAGTTATTGGTATTGAGTAGGACTGACTCCTTTACACATTTGACTGTAATATATATCATTTATTTATTTATGTGTGCATGACTGTGCCGGGGTCTTATATCACTGCAACCAAATTCCAGACTGATGCACCACTTTATGCATTTGGCTTTATATGAGTACTGGGGAATCAAACCCCAGCTATCAGTCTTTGCAAGAAAATGAGTCATCTCCTCTTTGGCCCTCCAAAATGAAAATATATTTTATTTAACACTGCAGCTGCATCCATTTTGTGAGAAGGGCCTGGCATGTTGCAGACTTGTATTTATGAGACATCCACAGCATGAAAGGGCTGGTGCACTGTAGCCAGTCAAATTCATGAATTTTAGTGAGTTGTCACTTCTAATAAGTTGGGATGTGGGGAACATATAACCACACTGGTGGCCTTGTTGCTATTCATGTCTGAACTTGTGTTAACCCTGAGGATTGACTATCAACTTCAAAGACTCTGTATTTGTTTGTTTGTCTATTTATGTATTTATTTTGCATCCTTTCAACTCTGGCTCTGGGCATAATCATGTATTTCAATCATGCAAAACTTGTGTGGCTTCTCTTTTCCTGACAGACCTGAGCAAGCATCATTTTCAGTACCAAATTCAGGAATAATTATGCTCCCAACATTCCCCAAGGTCATGGGCTTAATGAAGATTCACAACTTTTTCCCCCTTCTTTCTCATGTACAGTCTAACAATAGTATACATCTGAACCCTCAAAGTCTATCCTATTAACATGCATAGTAGAAATGTTAATATCCCAAAAATAATCAAGTAATTTTTTCTATTTCTAGAAAATGTTAAACTGCAATTAGTTATTCAGTGTGAATATAAAGGAAATATATATCCCAGCCAGGCAATAGGATAAGAGATTCTAGACTATTCAAGGTGGTAGAAAGAAATTCAATGTGTCAAGCAGGATCAGATCAGAAAACAGTTCAGTGAGATAACAGACCAACTTACCGTCACCACTGTTACACTTTAATAATGAAAAATACATTTGCTAGAGGGCATAGAAGCCAAAAGGTAAATGGAATGGTGCATGCTTTTGCAGATGAGTCAATATTAAGTTTTTAATATTTTATTTTTATTTGAGAGAGAGAAAGCGGCAGGTAGAGAGAGAGAATAGGCATGCCAGTCCTCTAGCTACTGCAAATAAACTCCAGACACATGTGCTGTCTTCTACAACTGGCTTTATGTGGGTATTGGGGAATTGAGCCTAAGTCCTTGGTCTTTGCAGGCAAGTACCCTAACCACTAAGCAATCTCTCCAGCCCTTGATATCATTTTTTAAATCTTCTGTTTGTTTGGTTGGTTGGTTTGGTTTTTCAAGGTCTCACTCTAGCTCATGCTGATCTGGAATTCACTACGTAGTCTCAGGGTGACCTCAAACTCATGGCGATCCTCCTACCTCTGCCTCTCAAGTGCTGGGATTAAAGGCATGCGCCACCATGCCTGGCTTTAAAAATCATTTATTTATTTGAGAGGCAGAGAGAGGCATTTAGAAAGACCAAATGGACGTTCCAGGGCCTCCAGACACTGCAAAGGAACTCCAGATGCATGTGCCACCTTTTGCATATGGCTTTATGTGGCTACCCAGGAATCAAACCTGAATCGTTAGGCTTCACAGGCAAAAGCCTTAACCATTAACCATCTCTCCAGCCCCAATCCAGTATTGTTGGCATGTTAGGGTTTTCATTGTTAACTCTATAAAGCCATGCACAAAATTCATGAAAATCACAGTGGAATTCATTGTGTTTTCATAGTTTACTTACTTTTTTTTGTTGTTATGGTTGTTGCTATAATTGGATACTGCAGAGGTGGTAATTTATAAGACAAGAATTAATTCATTGTATGGTCTGATAGCTGTGAGGCATTTTGTTCCGGAGCAGACTCTCTTGACAGCCCTGGCTGTGTGCATGACATCATCCAGAAATCGTAGAATGTGACAGAAGAAAAAAAATTATAAAACCATTCATATACCAGCTTAAGAAAATCTTTTATTTTTATTTATTTATTTGACAGAGAGAGACTGGCCTCTCCATGGTCTCAAGCCACTACAAACGAGCTCCAGTCACATGCACCATCTTGTGCATCTGGTTTTATGTGGACATTGGGCAATTGAACATGGGTCCTTTGGCTTTGCAAGCATGTGCCTTAATCACTGAGCCATCTCTTCAGCCCCATATATTTACTCTAAATATACCAAGACTCAATGCTCCACTCATGGTGTTAAGTTTCTAGGTGGAGATTCAAATGGTAGATTTTATAAAATGCTCTAGGCTTTTTGATTATCTGAGAGACTAAATGTACATGGATTCATGTGATAAATTGAGAAAGAAAAAAATAGCAGGTGGGGAAAGGAGGAGGATGGCACTAAAGTTTATACCAGAATAAATCTTCAATTCTAATAGTTTTGTGATGTGGTTAATAACTGTAGAGCTACTGATTAACAAAACAGACAAACAAAAGAAGAAAACAAACTCAAAGGCAGAAAAGTACAGATGGTTTTGGAAAATCAGATGCAAAATCATGACCATCTGATATACCTATTAAGGGCAAACATTTTTTTTCCTGCTTAATCGAACATTGTGATTAAATATAATTGTTAAGCGTTACACTTGCACTTGAGAAAGGAACACCATCAATCTAATAAAAAAGAGAAGGATCCGCGAGTGGTGGTGCATGCCTTTAATCCCAGCACTTGTGAGGAAGAGTTAGGAGGACCACCGTGAGCTCAAGGCCATCCTGAGACTACATAGTGAATTTCAGGTCAGCCTGGAGTAGAATGAAACCCTACCGCGAAAAACAAAAACAAACCCCCCCCAAAAAAAAGAGGAGAAGGAAGTTAAAATATTATTTTATGATGTAAAACAATACTTGTTTTTTCTTGGTTTTGTTTTTTGAGGTAAGGTTTTGCTCTTGCCCAGGCTGAGCTGGAATTCAGATCAACCTGGAAAGGGAGGTAGACAGAGGAGTATCCTGTAGAAGGTCATGGGCCAGTAGAGAGCCATGGGCCATCCTGCCTCTATAGAGAGGGGGAAAATGAACAACTTCATCCACCTAGGTCCCATCTCCCTACATTCCCTCCACTTCTTACAAGAGCACCACTATCTGGGATCCAAACTTTTCCAGATTCTGTGAACCTGTGGAAGATATTCCTGTTCAAAGCAGGACATGATGTAAATCAACAGTTGACATTCTGCATGATGTACAAAATAACATTAAGAGAACCTCAGTGAAAGTTGGAGAGATGGCTGCGTGTTTAAGGTGCTTGCCTGCAAAGCCTAAGGACCCAGGTGTGATTCCCCATTACCCACGTAAAGCCAGATGCCCAAGGTGGTGCATACAACTGGAGTTCATTTGCAGTGGCTGGAGGCCCTGGTGCACCCATTATCCCCTTCCCTCCCTCCCCTCCCTTCCCCTCCCTCCCCCGCTTACAAATTAGCACAAAAAAACTTTAAAAAAGAAAACACCAATGAGTGTCACAATGATACCATGTAAAAGTGTTATGTTAACCACTGGATAATCAAAACACAGAAAATGTCATTCTATATCAATCCATCTTATAGATCAATGGATGAAAAAATAGCCCTGCATAGTAAGGGTCAACTGTCATACCAGCTACATGAAAGACTGAGGCAGAGGGACAACTGGGGCAATTTAAGAAGGGCTTATCTCAGTAAAGAAAAATAAAATAAAATAAAGTTTTAGAAAGTCAAAGGATGAGGTTAAGTGGTAGAAGAGTCACCTAGCATGTGAAAGCCATGGATTCCATACCCACAAATACAAATAAGAAAGAAAATGGAGTGAGGACAAGGACAGCTATATCACAAAAAATACACATTCCTGTGATGTGATTAGTACCTCAAAACCAGAGAAAGAAAAATAGGAAGAGGGAGGAAAGGAAGGACAGAGGGATTGAAGGGAAACAGAGTAAAGAAAAGAGAGGAAGAGAAAAAGAAAATTAGGGAGGAAAGGGAGAGAGGAAATTAAAGTCAATTTTTGTTTCTTTTTTTTTTTTTTCTCCCCTTAGGTTTTTTGAGGTAGGGTCTTGCTGTAGCCCAGGCTGACCTAGAATTCACTATGTAGTCTCAGGCAGACCTCAAACTCATGGTGATCCTCCTACCTCTGCCTCTCTCCCTACTCTCCCGAGTACTGGGATTAAAGGCATGTGCCTCCATGCCCAGCCAGAAAATCATTTTTTTTTTTTTGTTTCAGTAACAGAATACTTGAGGCTCTGTAACATTACAGAGCTGTAGAGAGATCAGCTTTCATGAGGTGAAAGGCTGTAGTCCCCATTTCCCGTTAGCTCAGGTGAGGTATGATGCATGGTGCATGATGTCACAATGGCTGGAGAACTCATGGTCCTTAGGAATGACATCACAAAGCAGAAAGTCAAACTGGACCAGGAAGTGGCCAATAAGGACTTTACATTGGGGTCCACCTCTGAACCGTCCTCCTGGAAGGTCTCTCAATATGATATGGGGACAGAGGAGACTCTAATGTAACATTCCTTGGAGGACACATTGGAACCAACACCCACACCAAGGTGGAAGTAAAAAAAAAAAAACAAAAAAATAAAAAAAAAAGTTGAGGTAGGAAGATTGCCCCAGAGTTTGAACCCACCCTGAGACTACATAGTGAATTTCAGGTCAGCCTGGGCTAGAGCAAGACCCTACTTCAAAAAACAATACAACAACAACAAAAAAAAACCCCACAAAATTAAAAAATCAAAGGGGTGGGGGAGAGAGAAAGGAATGGAAGGGACAGAGGAAGCCAAAGAAGTTCTTGAGCAAACAAAAGCTGAGTTCTTTTCCCACAAACCTTTTCTGTGAGACTTAATGATAATAAATTTTTAAAAAGCTAATAACATCTTCAGAATGAAGGAAAAGTAATACCAGGCTAAAAATGCAGTTATATATGATGAAAATATGACACCAGAAAAGGTAAGTATTGTAGACCAGCATAAACTATCTCTTTCTACTTTTCTATTCAAGTGTCTCTCCCTCCCTCCCTCTCCCCCCCCCTCTCTTGTTGGTTTAACAAGCATGTATGGTCTGAAATAAATATTACCATGATTTGTTACATGTCTACAAGTCGGTGGAGGAGGCAACTTCAAGTTAATGAGAACACAAAGAGTGGCAGGAAATAAATGCAATTATTCTATTGTAAGAATCCCAGGCTATTTGTGTAGTTCAGAAGGTCATTATTTAAGTGTACTATGACAAATTGAAGACAAACATTGGACTGCCAGAATATTTGTTTTTCTCCAGAACGTTCTGAGATAATGGAAGTTGTCTGAGACTATGTGATGTGCTCTCAGAATATCAAGAGGGCGTGCCTTCTCACTGGTGCTCAGCTCTTCTTGAAGACTCTGCTTCTTACAATTTTATTTCCTTATGACTGTGGGTTGCATGATTCCCCATGAGAAATTTTGTTATTTCAGACCTCTTACCCTTAGATTTTTACAAGTTTCACTGAACTGATGAGACATGCTCTGCATAATTACTCTCTTGATAATTCAAAATCAACCAATTTTGGGGCTAGAGAGATTGCTCAGTGGTTAAGGTGCTTGTCTGCAAAGCTCAAGTCGCTGAAGGCCCTGGAGCACCCATTCTCTTCTCTTCTCCTCTCCTCTCTCCTCTCTTCTCCTCTCCTCTCCCCTCCCCTCCCCTCCCCTCTCCTCTCCCCTCTCCTCCCCTCCTCTTCTCTTTCTCTCTCTCTCTCTCTCTCTATATATATATATATATTTCTCTCAAATAAATACAAATTCATAAAAAAGTCAACAAAACCAATTATCAACTTTAAAGCTATGTACAAGGAGCTAGGGAGATGGCTCAATGCATAAAGCTCCTGCCAGGCAGCATGAGGACTTGAGTTTGAATCCCCAGCACCCACATAAATGCCAGCTGGGTGTTGCGGTGCATACCTGTCTTCCCAGCTGCAGGAAGGTGGAGACTGGAGGATCCTTGAACCTTGCTGGCTAGCTAGTTTATCTGAGTCAGTGAACTCCAGATTTAATGAGAGAACCTGTGCCAAAAATAATAATAATAAGGTGGGCAGGGTATGAGGAAGAAACTTGAGAATGACTCCTGGTCTCCAAATGCATGTATACGCATGCAATAAAAGAGGCAGAGGTAGGAGAATCACGGTGACTTTGTGGCCAACCTGAGACTACATACTGAATTCAAAATCAGCCTGGGCAAGAGCGAGACTCTACCTAGAAAAACAAAACAAAAATAAATAAATAAAAATGTGATGGAGACACATGCACACCACACACACACAAGCATGTACACAAATCCTCTCTGACACACACACACACACACTCGCCTTTCCTGTCCACCTAATTACAGAAAGATCATTCATGTTGGTAAAAGACCTTGCCTATGCTTGAGGGTCTATAAACATCAGCAAGGAGCAGTTATGGGAGGTGTTTTATCATGCTGCCCTCCTCCACCACCACCTCCATATTCAGATCATTCTCTGTCATGAAACACTCTGAATAAACAAATGGGTTTTGCCTGTGACTTAAACAATGTCGATTAGATTTTAAAGGCCATGTTTATTTTTACCTTTACCCAGAAGACTTAATTAAGCTACAGATGCATCTAATGAGAGAGTGTGCTGGTACTTGGGAAAGTGATGCTGACTAAATAACTGCATTGGTCTGTGACTTTTTTAAAAACATTTTTTTGTTTATTAATTTATTTATTTGAGGGAGAGAATGGGGGCGCCAGGGCCTCCAGCCGCTGCAAACGAACTCCAGACTAGTGCGCCCCCTTGTGCATGTAGCTAACGTGGGTCCTGGGGAATCGAGCCTCGAACCGGGGTGCTTAGGCTTCACAGGCAAGCGCTTAACCGCTAAGCCATCTCTCCAGCCCAAGTCTGTGACCTTTTTAAAAGTTTTAAATTATGTGTTTGAAAGAGAAAAAGATGTTCATAGATACATACATACATACATACAGAAAGAGTGAGAGAGAGAATGGGTGCACCAGGGCTTCCAGCCACTGCCAAAAAAAAAATACAGACTGATGTGCTACCTTGTGGATCTGGCTTATGGAGGTCTTGGGGAATTGAACATGGGTCCTTAATCTTCTCATGCAAGCACCTTAACTGCTAACCCATCTGTGCAGCCCATGTTCTGTGATTAAAAACTAATAATAATAAATCCTAGTAGCATCTGACTTGTTTTACGTCCTATAGAGTTAATTCACTGGGGAATGAGAGCTTTTACTTGCTCAAAATAGTGATGTAAAAGAGTATGGAGCCAGGCGTGGTGGGCATACTTTTAATCCCAGCACTCGGGAGGCAGAGGTAGGAGGATCGTCATGAGTTCGAGACCACCCTGAGACTACGCAGCGCAGGCGCCAGCCGCGGCCGCCAGCCGCCGGATTTCTGGGCGGAGGGTCCTCGCTGTCAGGCCCTCCCCCGGGACAGCCTTCGCCGGAAGCTACTCACCCAGAAGTACTCCGTCCATGTCAAAGATGAGGTGGGTGACGGGCCAAGGACGGGACGCCGGGGCGGGAGCCTCCACAGTGACGAAGGGGCGGGTGGCGGCGGGGAAGAGCTGTGCGCGCCTCCCTGTTCACCCCGAGCCGCCCTGCGCACGCGCGACGTCCTCCCACTCCCCCCCCCCCGTGCGCGCTCCACGCGGCGTCGTCCGCTCTCGCGCCGTACTGCGCATGCGTTCCTTCAGCAGGTGCTCCTCCTGCAGAGCCTCAAAGCCATAGCCGCGCACGTGTGCAAGCGGACCTGGACCTACTCTGCACCGGCGCCAGGCAAGGAGCCAGCCGGCTCGCGCCCCTTGTTCCTTTCCAGTTATGTCCCTCACTCACCGCGCTTATTTTCTTTTTCCACGCATAGAAACAAGCTGGTCTGCTTAGCCAGTGTCCTGCCATATTTGATCGTGTATTCTGGGGCACAGATGCAGGGCTAGAATTGGGAAAGGGAAGGCGCTTGCTTGCCTAGCTTAAGTACCTGGGTACATTCCCCAAGACCCACATGCAGCCAGATGCACATGATGGCACCTGGAGTTGGTTTGCAGTGGCTGGAGGCCCTGGCACACCCTACATTCTCTTTTTCTCTGCCTGTTTCATAAATATTTATTTTTAAAGAAGAGGACGGGCGTGGTGGTGCACACCTTTAATCACAGCACGTGGGAGGTAGAGGTAGGAGGATCGCCATGAGTTGAAAGCCAGCCTGAGACTACATAGTGAATTCCAAGTCAACCCGGACTAGAGTGAGTCTCTACCTCAAAACAAAACAAAACAAACAAAACAAGGCGGGGGGGGGGGGAGGTTGGAGAGATGGCTCAGGGGTGAAGGTGCTTCCCTGTGAAACCTTCCCCAGGACCACGTAAAGCCAGATGCACATGGTGGTATGTGTGTCTGGAGTTGTGTGCAGTAGCTGGAATCCCCCCAGGCCCATTCATTCTTTCTCTTTTCCTCTCTTCTCTCCTCTTCTCTCTTCTTCTCTCCTCTCCTCTCCTTTCCTTTCCTCTCCTCTCCTCTCCTCTCCTCTCCTCTCCTCTCCTCTCCTCTCCTCCCTCTCCTCTCCTCTCCTCTTCTCCCTCTCCCTCTTTCGTTCTCAAACAAATACTTTTTTAAAAGAGGTGAGGGACTGGTAAGTTGGAACTGCGTGTAGACGTGGAGATACTCATATGGCATCATTGGGTTGTAAGAGGTGGGTCAGAAGGTTCCTTGGTGGCTTCTTCCAAATTATAAGTTCCAGTCTTGGGCATCTGGATTGATTTCCCTTTTTAAGTTCGGTCTGCCTGATCCCCTTCTTTCCTGCAATCCTGGACCAGAGCTCACTGAGCAGGGCAGTGCTGCACCTGCTCCCAGAGCATCCCTGGCAGTGTGCATTGACCCAAAGTCAAGCTCTAGCAGGATTCTGATAGGAAAGCTATCCAACGAAGATACTTAAATAATGGCAATTAAAAACAATGCCCTGCTATTTCTGCTTCCTAGTCCATATTTTAGGAGTGCAATCTTAGAAGGTGTCCCAGCTGTTCCCCTACCCATCAACAGAAATAAAATTTTTGTTCCCATTTCTGCTTTCATTTCATATACACAAGGAAAAAATGAAAATGGCACCTACCACAAAATGGCAATTCCTGACTCTTTAACACACGAAGGTGTATTTGTGGTTAAAGGACACCCAACTTGTATGATAAGTGGCAAATTTCTAGGCCAGTTTCCTCAGGTATAGAATGTGAGTTCCCAAGGAAACTGGGTAGGTGAAGACCTGGTAACTAAAGCTTAGTATATGTTCAATTACAATCATTTTAGAGACATTCAGATTTTTGTGATTGTGCAATGCAATCGTGATTCTTCTTGGAGGGTGCTAGGTCTCAGAGAAAACAGTCTAGGAGAAAACTATTTATTACCAAGGAGAGAAATAGAGCAAGAATGAATGGGGAGACCAGGGCCTCTAGTCACTGCAAAGAAACTCCAGATACGTGCATCACTTTTTGCATCTGGCTTTACGTGGGTATTGGGAAATTGAACCTGGGTCGTTAGGTTTTGCAGGTAAGCATCTTAACTGTTAAGCCATCTCTCCAGACTCTTAGGAGAAGGTTATAAAGACATTGTGAACCACAGCCAGATATGTACAGATGTGAAATTACCTTGCCTGAAAAGAAATGAATCACAGTTGTGATGCCAGGTCATGTTGATGACTGCAAGATATTTCTTCCTGAGGACTGTTGAATAAAGGAATGTAGGTTGGGGATTGTGGAGCATGCCTTTAACCCTAACAGAGATAGAGGGAGCCAGAGGTAGGAGGATCGCTGTGAGTTTGACGCCAGCCTGAGACTACATAGTGAATTCCAGGTCAGCCTGGAAGGTCCTACCTTAAAAAAAAATTAAAAAGGAACATATTTTTTTCCAGGTCTCCCTCCTTGGCTTCTATGTGGGTATCTTTTCCTTGTATTTTGTAATTTTACATTCCTTCCATGTTCAGAGTTCTTCCCTTTGTAACCACATCAACTATATTGGATTAAAACATATACAAATGTCACATTTCAATGTGATCAACTATATAGAGTCCCCATTTCCACAAATGCTCACAGATTGAACTACTGGGGAGTAAAGGCTCCGACATAACTGTATCCCATTTTTGGAAGGATACAATTTGTCCCATAGTATGTTCATTCCAGAAACATTGGATATACTTCCTAGCTGGCGTTTTTAGATTTCTCATTGTGGATTTCTTTCCTTTCTTGGGAAACATGGATACTCAGAGGGGAGATTTTTTTTTTCATATAAAAGCACCAGTTTCTTGTTTCTTTATTAAAACGGGTTTTCTTGTTGTTGTTTTGAAATAGCATCTTTCTCTAGCCCAGGCTGACCTGAAATTCACTATGTAGTCTCAGGCTGATCTTGAACTCACAGTCATCCTCCTACCTCTGCTTCCCAAGTGCTGGTATTAAAGGTGTGTGGCAGCATGCCTGGTAATTTTTAAAGGAAAACAGTTTCCAACAGAACTAAGATTTGAGAATCTCAAGGATTGCCATTGTGCTGTAATTGTAAAGGAACACTTCAGGAGTGCTCCTGGGATTTACATATATATATATATATATATATATATATATATATATATATATATATATTGCTGGCCTACCTGGAAACAGAATTCCTTCATGATTTCTTTCTTTTTAAAAATATTTTATTTTTATTTATTTATTTGAGAGAAATAAGCAGAAAGAGGAGCAGAGAGAGAGAGAAAGTGAATGGGCGTGCCAGAGTCACCAGCTGCTGCATTGAACTCCAGATGCATGTGTCACCTCGTGCATATGGCTACTTGGGTTCTGGGGAACTGAACATGGGGCCTTTGGCATACAGGTAAATGCCTTAACCACTAAGCCATCTCCTCATACACACACACACACACACAGAGAGAGAGAGAGAGAGAGAGGGAGGGAGAGAGAGAGAAAGAGAGAGAGAGAGGAACACACCAGGACCTCTTGCCACTGCAAATTAACTACAGACACATGCACCACTTTGTGCACTTAACTTTTTGTGGGTATTGGGGAATAGAAAGTGGCCTGTCAGACTTTGTAAGCAAGTGCCTTTAACTGCTGAGCCATTTCTCCAGTCCCTCATGTCATAATTTATTTTTATTTTATTTATATGTTTGAGAGGGACAGAAAGAACAAGGCAGATATAGAGAGAATGGGCATGCCAGGGCCTGTAGCTACTGCAAATGAACTCCATACACATGGGCCACTTTTTGTATCTGGCTTACATGGGTCCTGGGGAACTGAACCTGAGTCCTTAGGCTTCACAGACAAGTGTCTTAACTGCTATGCCATCTCTCCAACTCTCATGTCATGATTTTAAAGGCTTATCTTGAACATACATTTCTTGCACTCAATAAAATGGAAGACACCTTCTTTCTTAAAGAAGAATAAAATGAAGCTGGCCGTGGAGGCACACACCTTTAATCCCAGCATTCAGAAGACAGAGGTGGAAGGATCACTGTTTGAGGCCAGCCTGAGACTAAATAGTGAATTCCAGGTCAGCCTGGGCTAGAGGAAGACCCTACCTCATAACCCCCCCCCCCAAAAAAAAAAGCCAGGTGTGGTACCTCACACTTTTAATCCCAGCATTCTGCAGGTAGAGGCAGGATGTTAATGAATTTACATAAGAAAAGTTCATCTCAAAAGAAAGTAAGATACCTAAGGATGTGAATACCTTTTTGCTCACAAACCAGACTGGAAAATAATAAGTGATATGATACGATTTGCATGTTAGTAAAAAGTTAACCCTTTATAAATTTCCTAACACCTGATGCTATGTAGAAAGTTAAACATGCCACTTCTGCATGGGACACACACACACTCGGGCCTTAGCTTTGATCAACTTCCTTACTTGTGGTCTTGGTTCTAACACCTCTGTGTGTGCTATCTGTTGTCTTTGGAAAGCTGTTGGATTGCTTCAGTTATGTGTGGATGCCATCCTGGCTTTGGAGTTCCACAGGGAGTGGTTTGCAGGAGGAAACTATCCCAACATGTCAGGCAGTGACAGTGAGCGTCAAGTCCCAGCCAGGCACTCATTCACTGGAGGAAAGAACAACACTCTACACCATGCCAGGTTGCTCAGCTGGGTCATTCAGGAGGTGGGGCATGTTCTACTGTATTAATCAGCTTCTAGTTGCCTGATGAAATGCCTGACAAAGATCAGTTTAAGGGAGCCAGGTGTGATGGTGCACATCTTTAATCCCAGCACTTGGAAGGCTGAGATAGAGTCACTGTAGCAGACAGCTTCAGGTTGCTGAGATGAACCTCCAAACCAGGCACAGGTTATGGGAGGAAGGAAATTTATTTGAAGTCCAGGGGAAGTTCCATAATGGCAGAAGAAGCTGGCCTGCTTTCACAGGTCCAAGCAGAGGGAGAAAAGCCACCACTAAAAAGCAAATAAGCACACTGCAGGAACTTCATGCAGAACTCAAACACTTTGCCTATCTTTAGACTGGAATTCCAAATCCACCCCCAACTTAGGACTGGACCCTAGGACCCACCCACAGTGACATCTCCTCAAGCCAGTTGACTAGAAATCCAAATTGCAAGCTTTAATAAACTCCTGAATGTATTGGGAGACATCCATTCACGCTACAGTCACCAAGAATTTGAAGCCAGCCTAGAACTACAGAGTGAGTTCAAGGTGAGCCTGGGCTGGAATGAGACCCTTCCTCATGGGAAAAAATCAGCTTAAGGTGGGAAGCGTTCATTGCAGTTTGTAATTCCAGGGGGTAGAGTCCATCATGGTGGGGAGAGGATGTCAGGAGAAAACAGCTGGTGCCGCATCATTACATTGGCAGGGAGGAAGCAGAAAAAAACATCAATGCCTGTGTTCAGTTGGTTTCTCCTTTTTATACAGTCTAGGTAATGCCTGCCCATGGGATGTGCCATCTACATATATTTCTTTAATTAGAATATTTTATTTATTTGTTTGAGAGAGAGGAAGAGGCAGAATGAGAGAGAAAGAATGGGTGCACCAGGACCACCAGCCACTGCACACAAACTCCAGATACATGCACCACCCTGGGCATCTGGCTTATGTGGCTACTGGGGAATTGAACTTGGATCCTTAGGCTTTGCAGGCAAGAACCAAGCTATCTCTCAGACCCTGGGCTATGTATATTGAAAGTGTGTCTTCCCACCTCAATGAACCTCATCTATTTAATTCCTAACAGGTGACTCTAGGTCTTGTCAAGTTGACAATCAGTATAAACCAACACTTCAATGCACTTTTGCTTTCTATGGTTTTCAGCTGGCAGTGTGCTTATCAGAATACAGCCACACTGTAAGTCAAAGAGCATATGCTAACTTGGAAGTGAGGGGCGGGCAGAAGGCCACTGTGCTTCTGCTGCCTAAGTGCAGTCTAGGGGACCTGCCTCCAGGAAGTGGGTGTGTGCTTATTGCTGAGCTGTCAGCACAAGGAGTCCCTAGAATAACAGCCACAGTCCCCAGGAGCTGCCCATGAATACAGAATGTCAGGCTCCCCATACGTGCTCAGTCATGTATACCTTCCACCCAGGTCCCCACGTGGCTCACTGTATTTGTCTCCTGTGGAAGTATGCCAACCAGCTTCTTTGAGGTGCGGAGGGGGAAGGGTACATGAGGATCTCAACTTATAATAATTTTAGGTCTTGTGAGATGGCTCAGCAGATAGGACACTTGCCTGAAAAGCCAAACAGCTGGGGTTCAAATCTCTACTACCAACTCAAAGCCAGATGCACACTGGTGTGTGTGTCTATAGTTTATTTGCAGTGGCCAAAGGCCCTGGCATGCCCCTTCTCTCTCTCTCTCTCTCTCTCTCTCTCTCTCCTCTCTCTCTCTTTTTCTCTTTCTCTCTCTCTTCTCTTTCTATCTCTGGTTGCAATAAATAAATAAAAATATTAAAAATATTAAAAATAATAAAAATATTAAAAATAATAACAATTTTGATATAAAGAAATAGCAAATAGATCTGGCAAAAATGAGTACTTGAGTTCAGGTTGTCAGAACCCACATAAGGCTAGATGCTATAATCTAAGCATCTGTAATCCCAGGCAGCATCGTCCCCAGGAAGCACATGGGACAGATAGCCTGGTAAACAACTGCAAACAGAAACCCTGCATTGAGGTGATGGTGAGGACTGAAATCCAAGGTTGTCCTCTGACCTCCCCCCCACACACACACTAGTAGGCAACATTTTGATTGGACTAGCATTTTTGTTTTGTTTTGTTTTTTGAGGTAATGTCTCTCTTTATGCCAGACTGATCTGGAATTCACAATGTAGTCTCAGGTTGGCCTAGATTAAACAGTGAGCCTCCTACCTCTGATACCCAAGTTCTGGGATTAAAGGTGTGCACCACCATGCCCAGCTGCACTAGCATATTTTAAATCTGTTCTATTATTGGATTTCCATGGTGGGAAGTATTGTGACCTCAGATCTGGTTACCTTTCCTCGTATCTTTGGTGGGGGAATGTGGAGGAAATATCAATGTCTTCAAACATTTTATTTCATTTTATGAATCGTGACATTTTTAATTATTACTATTATTATTATTTGTTTGTTTGTTTTATTGCAATGCTAGGGATTGCAGCCAGAGTATTGTGCTGACATCCACCCTGATAACCTGTTACTAATGATGATTAGTAAAACACATTTTGAGGACTGGCAATTCAGCCCAGTGGTAAAGTGCCTGCCTTGCATGTGCAAGGCTTTCAGTATGATTCCCAGCACACACACACACACACACACACACACTATATGATATAATTTGGGCTAAAGAGATAGCTTAGCAGTTAAGACCCAGGCTTGATTCCCCAGTACCCACATAAGCCAGATGCACAAGGAGGTGCATGTGTCTAGAGTTTGTTCACAGTGGTTGGGAACCCTGACATGCCCATTCTCTCTCTCCCTCTCCTCATCTCTCATAAGTAAATGTATATATATTTGCAGTTATATTTTATATTATATATTACTGTATCTTATATATAATAATATCCAATATAAATTACTCCATATGTATAAATAGTAATATCCTATATATACATTACTACATATAGCAATCTCCATGTTAGTATGTAAGCAGATACACAGTGCACAGTGTCTTAAAACAACACTTATGGAAGGAAAATAAATACATCGGGTGCATGCTTAAACCTAACATGCTTTACACTCCCCCTCCATTATCTTCCTATCACTCTCCAAGACTGGAGATGACTGGGAATCTGCAAAAGGGGGCTTGAGGTCTGATCTGTCCATAGTGGTGATAGCCACCTTTGCATTCTTATAGGGGACAGGGACTTCCCTCCTTCCTTCCTTCTTTCCTCCCTTCCTCCCTTCCTCTCTCCCTTCCTTCCATCCTTCCTTCCTTTCTTCCTCAAAAATTCAAAACAAACAAAAAATTAAAGAATACAAGCCAAATCAAATTCCGAATTCAACCGAAAATACCTAGGCTGATATTACTAAGACTTTTACCTCTTGCTTCTTTTTGTTTTTTTCGTGTGTGTGTGTGTGTGTGTGTGTGTGTGCGCATGATACATGCATATGTGTGTATAGGCATGCAGGCATGTGCATGTGGTGGTCAGAGGACAAGCTGAAGGTGCTGGTCCTCTCTTTCCACCTATGAATGTTATAGGGTCTCTCCTTCTTGCTGGCTCCAACCCCAGACTAGCTGGACCACGTGCTTTAGATTCCTCCTGACTCTGCCTCCTATTGCCCTAAGTGCAGTGAGATCACAGGAGCATCTGCCACTTGCACCTTTCCTTATGTTGGTGCTGGGGACCCACACTGGTCAGCAAACTTTTGTAGTCATCTCCCTGGTTCCTTCCTTCTTGCTTCTTTTATCTTCCTCCACCAAATCAAATGTAGCACAAGAAGAAGGAATTCTGGGGGCTGGAGAATAGTTCAGCAACCAAGGCTTGCAACAGACTTGCCTGCAAAAGCCTAAGGACCCAGGTTCCATTCCACAGGACCTATGTAAGCCAGATGCACAAGTTGGCACATGCATCTGGAGTTTGTTTCCAGTGGCTAGAGGTCCTGGTGTGCCCATTCTCATCCCCCCTCTCTCTCATAAATAATAGATAATATTTTTAAAAAATTGAGATCCAACTCAAAAAGAAAAAGAAATCTGGGAAGGGATTCTCCAGGTCTTCTTTCCTCTATCCTACTCCATAATCTTGCTTTTAATAGCCAAAGAGAGCTCAAAGACAGAAAAGTGGTTGAGGTATTATGAGCACTGGGAGGTTTCAATCACAATTGTAAGTACCTGAGATAACCTTTCATTTTATTTTTTTAAGAGAGAGAGAGAGAGGAAGAGAGGAAGAGGTATATATTTACAGCGAGAGAATAGGCGCACCAGGGTCTCTAGCCACTGCAAACAAACTCCAGATGCATGCTCCAACTTGTGCATCTGGCTTATGTGGATCCTGGGAAATCAAACCGGGGTCCTTTGGCTTGGCAGGCAAGTGCCTTAACTGCTAAGCTATCTCGTCCAGCTTTCTGAGGTAACTTTTCAACCTCTCAAGAGAAAGGGTAAGTTTGGCTCAAAGCTCTGACAATTTCAATCCAAAATCAATTGTCCTTGTTCATATGGACTTGTGTCACCACAGGCACTATGTCAGGCACGTGCTGAGGGGCAATACTGCTCACCTCAAGCCATGGAGCAAAAGAGAGGAAGAGGTCTGGAGAGATGTCTTAGTGGTTAAGGTACGTGCCTGCAAAGCCTATGGACCCAGGTTAAATTCCCCAGTACACATGTAAGCCAGATGCACAAGGTGGTGCATGTGTGTGGAGTTTGATTGCAGTGGGTGGAGGCCCTGTTGCACCCATTCTCTCTCTTTAACTATCTCTCTCTCTCTTCACTAAATAAATAAATAAATAAATAATTTTTTTAAAGAGAGAGAGAGGAATTGACAACATTTCACAATCATCTCCAAAGACAGACTCTCTAGAACTCACTAAGACCTTCCCTGTTAAAGATTTCACCACTGGGAAGCATTACTCTGGGGACAGCCCTTTAAGACATTGGCCTTTGGGGATATTTATAATCTAAACTATAGCAGATGTCCTCATAGTTGAGGATTTTAGGGTAGTGTCAAACAAATGGGTGCAAAAAAGAGGAAACCCATACCAGGTGGGCCAGAGCACCTTGCTGCCCATGTGGGCTCTGTGTGTGTGTGTGTGTGTGTGTGTGTGTGTGACATAGAGAGAGAGAGAGAGACACAGAGAGAGAGAGAGAGAGAGAGAGAATGGGTGCACTAGGGCCTGTGGCCACTTCAAGTGAACTCCAGATACATGCACCGCTTTGTGTGATCTGACTTTATGTGAGTATGGGGGAATTGGTCATAGGCCAGTAGGTCTTACAAGCAAGTGCCTTTAATAACTGCTGAGCCATCTGCACAACCCCCAGTTTTTTGTTGTTGTTGTTGGGTTTTTGTTGTTGTTTTGGGGTTTTTGTTGTTGTTGTTGCTTGGTTGTTTTTTTGTTTGTTTGTTTGTTTGTTTGTTTGTTTGTTTTTGAGGTAGGGTCTCAATCTAGTCTAGGCTGACTTGACCTGGAATTCACTATGGAGTCTCAGGGTGATCCTTCTACCTCTGCCTCCTGAGTGCTGGAATTAAAGGCGGGCACCACACCATGGCCAGCCAGTTTTATTTTTTTTCCCCCTTAAAAGTTGAAAGTGGGCATTGGGGCTGAAGAGATGGCTTAACAGTGAAGGCACTTCCCTGAGGAGCCTTTAATCCCAGCCCTTGGGAGGCTAAGGTAGGAGGATCATGGTGAGTTTGAGGCCACCTGTGACTCCATAATGAATTCCAGGTCAGCCTGGGCTGGAGAGCAATACCTTACCTTGAAATACAAACAAACAAACAAAAAGCAAAAGCAGTTGGAAACACCAGAAGTAATTCCATTAATAAATGAAAGGGAAGCACTTAGTGTTAATTTTCCATGGGGGTGTTTGGACTGGCTGGATGTGTAACTTGCTTGGAAAACACTGCCAGTGCTTAAGGTGCATGTACTTGTGGAACAGCCATTCTAAATATCCCACTTGCTATTTCCAGTCTAAATGGAATACCCATTATTTACTGATAGAGATAGGAAACCACTACCCCATGTTCATCCCATGTTATACCCCCTGTTTTTTGGTTGCACACATGCCCTGTTTCCTTCCTGTACAGGGTAACATGCAAAATGCCTTGTGACAAGGAAATGCTGTAAGTGACTGTCTCTCGCTCCCTCCGTCCCTCCCCCCCCTGTGTGTGTGTGTGTGTGTGTGTGTGTGTGTGTCTGTGTGTATGTGTGTTTTATATGTGTATGTTTTGCTTTCTAGGATACAGAGTCAGTAAGCAAATAGATTGCAGTGGAACATTTAGAGCTGGTATACAAAGCTCCTCCAGTGTGATTACTTGGTCCAGGAAGTCTGGCTTATCTCTGATTGATGTCTGAAATATTTGGGGCATGGGGGAAGGCCAGGCAACAGGACATATGCCACCTAATAACTTTTCCACGTTGGTTGGCTGCTTCAATGACCCGGTGATGAGTTTCTGCCCAGTGGTGGTCTGATAAAACTGCCTGGCCTGCCAAAGGATTATTCACACACCAGGAGCTTTTGGCTGGCCTGGTGTCCAAAGTGATGATATGACATGGTATTTGAGATCCTGGAAGGAAAGGTGCAGTGTGTGTCTCAGTCTCCCAGGGAGCAGCCCTGGTCTGACAGCCACTGAACACTGGTAAGTTGGACCACTATCACTAGTTTCTGTTTATCAGCCACGAAGATCCTGAGATAGAACACAAAGTACCTTCTGGAGCTATTGACTCCACCTAATCTTGTTCAAAGGATGCCTTGGGATTTCTCTTTCCTCTTTGAAGAACAACACTGAGGTAGCTGGTGAAGTGAGAATTAATAAAACAGAGGGAAGTTCTATGTCTGAACTGTGGGGAAATGGTATTCACCTCTCCCCCCAAGTGGGTGGCTAATGGATGGTTTCTACATTTTTATCAGTCATCTCACATTAAAAGAAATAGGACTATTTTAAGAACCTACTGCTGAAGACACCATATGCTGTTGGGATGGAACATGGAGTGAACTGGCTGAAAACTGTAAGAGAGTCAATCCCCATACAGTTAGCTAGTCTAATGCCAGAAGGTGTTACATAAGTGACTGAAGGAAAATGACCAACATCTGTCTAAGCAACTTGTGGTCTAAACTACTGAACAGAAAACAACCTGACATGATGCTCACACAAGTGCAATAGTGGCACACAGCCATGGTGGGTTACCAACTGCTCTAGATTTGACTAACAAATCTGCTCAGTGGAATGGAACCCATGGCTAGAGCTGGGAATAAAGCCAGAACCATATTCAAAAACGAGCCTACCCTCCAGTATCAAGCTTCCACCTATAGTGGGTTACAAGAGGGCCTACACCTATTAAATTCTCTCTAAAATAATAATGGGTATCCATGTATCTTGCAATGATCTCACTCTCCATCAGAGAATTTGCTTCTCTTTTTCAGGTGGATGCAGAACCTGAAGAGAGAATCAGCCCATCACACCCCACCTGGGCACCAGCTGAAGCCACAGAGTTAGTGGGGTAAAGAGCAAGAGCTGCTTTCTCGGTGAACCTGGTGTCAGCACAAGGGTGAAGGAGACAGGCACAGAGAACACTTAACTCCTACCAAATCAGATATACATAGACACAGAAACTCCCAAGTCCTCCCGTCACTGAAATAGACCTAAAATGAACCCAACATGGCTCAGGGAAATTCGTGGAAGAGGGGGCAGAAAGATTGTTACAGCCATAAGTTGGGTCATTATGCACAGAGACATTGCCTCTCCCACATAACTGAAGGCCACCCCCACAATGCAACACCCACAATCTGCAGCAGGGATAATGACAGGAAGAAGGCTAATGATGGTACTATCATGGCTGTATACACACTTTATACATAACTAATAAAAAAAGAAATAGGACCATTTATCTTGTAAATTTTCATGTGTTCTTGTCCTGAAACAAGGTGGTCTTTAGGGAAACAAAACAATTGTCACCTTCTCTTTCAGTTAAGATGAAAGTAGTTTCTTTCTCTCAGAATTAAAACAGTAGTTTAAAGCCTGACACGGTGGCACATGCCTTTAATTCCAGCAGTGGGGAGGCAAAGGTAGGAGAATTGCTATGAGTTCAAGGCCACCCTGAGACTACACAGTGAATTCCAGGTCAGCCTGAGCTCTAGCCCTTATCTTGAAACACATACACACACACACACACACACACACACACACACACACACAAAAAAAAAATAGTTTCAAAATATGGACTTGGTTCACAAAAAAAAAAAAAAAGAATATTAAGCTGGCTAAAGGAAGGAGGTCTCTAAGCAAGTGAACACATAGAGTTGGGTTTCTGTGATAGCTTATGCAAATGGAAAATGAATTCCTTAACCTTATATATCACAATATTAGAATCACTTCCTCTGAGTTGGAAATAATAAATGAATGTAAATAAGGTGTGTTTGCCATCCGCTGTAGCCCATGGAAAACTGGTGTTCTAATTTTCATTGCTTTATTAAATTTTTTTTTGAGAAAGAATAAATAGTACAACTATTTCCTTTTACTTTTTCATTTGGAAATCTTCAAATTTAAATATACAGATTCCAAATCTGTTAGGAACACATGGAGAATTAAACTTGAGCCCTTAGGCTTTGCAGGCAAGTGCCTTAACCACAAAGCCACCTCTTCAGTCCTCATGTGGCATTTTAAATTCTGTCAAGGGGTGAGTGTGATGTTTGCCTTTCTAATATTCTCAGGGAAAAAGGAGGTTTGGTCTGACCTTCAATGACCTCTATGCCTAATGTCTGCCAAAGCAACTATTACTACCTTCTTTAAGTTTTGTTTTTTTTATGTTATTATTTACTTGTCTGTGAGACAGACTATGAGTGTATCATGGCCTCTTGATACTACAAATGAACTCCAGGTGCATGTACCACTTTGTGCATCTGGCTTTATGTGGGTACCTTGGAATCGAACTTTGGCCATCAGCAAATGCCTTTAACTGCAGAGTTCCCATGCCTTGGTTTTTGCATAGGTGCTGGGAATTGAGCTCAGGTTCTCATGCTTATACAGCAAGCACTCTTACCCATGAGCCACCTTGCCAGTCCCTATGTTGCAGTTTTTAAAAGTCCAGATTCCACTAACAACAAAACACACAAAGGCCTTATTTGGTTAAGAACCCAAAACTGTGTTTTGATGAACATGAGGACTGTAGTAGTCCCAGCTTAAGCAGCGGACATATATTCCAAGTCCCCAAGTGGATATCTGTAACCTTATACTGTTTTCTTCCTACATACAAAGACATTTATTATTATTATTATTATTATTATTATTATTATTATTGCTTTGGTGATTTGAAGTAGAGTCTCATTGTAGTCCAGGCTGACCTGGAATTCATTATGTAGTCTTAGGCTGGCCTTGAACTCATGCTGACTCCTACCTCTGCCTCCTGAGTACTGGGATTAAAGGCATGTACCACCACACCCAACTAAAAAGACTTATAATATTTGATTTATGACATACACACAGCTGGATCACCAGCAATGAAGAATGACATTGGGCTGGAGAGATGGTTTAGCAGTTAAGGTGCTTGCTTGTGAGCCTAAGGACTCATGTTCAATTCTCCAGGTCTCATGTAAGCCATACACACAATGATGCAAGTGTGCAAAGTCACACACGCATGCTAAGAGTTGCATACTTCTGGAATTCAATTGAAGTGGCTTGAGGCCCTTGTTTGCCAATTCTTTCTCTTACTCTTGCATAAAAAGGCAGTCTGTTGGGCTTGCCTCAAAAAATAAAATAAAATAAAAAGAATCATGGAATAGAACAATTATAACAGTGCACTTCAAGGTTATGAAGGTGGCTCAGTAGGTAACAGGCTTGCTGCTTGATCATGGTGACCTGAGTTTGGATCCCCAGTATCCACACAGAAGCCAGCCATATTGGTGTGTGTCAGTAATCACAGCATAATAGAGACACACAAGACAGACTCCTAGGGTTTTCAATGGCTCCTCTAGCTGAGTTGGTGAATTCTAGCTTCAGAGAGAGATGCTGCCTCAAAGAAACAGGGAAAGTGGGTTGTAGAGAAGGTTCAGCAGTTAAGGTACCTGCCAGCAAAGCTAAAGCACCCAGGCTTCATTCCTCAGTACCAACATAAAGCATAATGCACAAGGTGGCACATGCACCTGGAGTTTGTTTGCAGTGCCTGGAGGCCCTGATGCACCCATTCTCTCTCTCTCTCTCTCAAATAAATAAATAAATTAAATATTAAAAAAGGAAAAGGGAAGGCACTCAACATTTACTCTGGCCCCCCACCACACATGTTCACACAATGCATGAACATCTGCATACATGCATTCATGAACACATATACATGCATCCATACCCACACATGTGCACAACACACACACCTATGTGCATAACATACAACACATACACATGTGTGCGCAACACATACTTGTGCACAACACACACAAGACAAAGGATCTAATCTAATAAAAAACACATGGATGTATTCTTTCTGTGTCTTGGAAGTTGTCAAGACAAACACTGGTATTTGCAGCCCAAGGTTGTCTATCAGTACATCCACAGGAAGTGACAACATGGATCATGATTGAGCACCTACTGTACATCTAGGCCCAGGTTTCTCAGTGTTGGTACTATGGATATTTGGAGGTGGATAATTAATTCTCCTTTGTGTGCATTTTGGAATATTTGCATTGCTGGACGTTAATATGCACAGCTGCCTTCCTACTGGGACACCTCAAAATGCCTTCAGGCTGATGTTCCTTGTAAGGCAAAGTGCCTACTGGCTGGTGACCACTGGCTAGAAAAAGTTGTTCACAGTAAATGATGGAAATCTTAGAGTAGGGGTGTCCACTGTAGCACAACTGAGAGTGGAGGTCCCTACCACACTGTGTTGTCAAGAATCAACCTCTGCATTGGAGGTTACTTACCAGTAGCAAGGTCTCCAATGATATATACAAAATCCACTCTTTTTCAGAAAGCTGCATGTGTGTGTGGTATGCATATGTGTGTGCACATATGTGTGCTGCTGCCAATACACATGAGTGCATGTGGAGAGCAGGGGTTAACTTTGCGTGTCTTATTTGATTGGTATATGAAGTTTCTGACTTGAACCCAGTGCTCACTGATGCTGCTAGTTCAGTTAGCCAGCTTGCCATGGAGATCCTCCTGTCTCCTCTTCTCCAGTGCTAGGATTGCAGGCATATTCACACAGGGGATCAGGAGCTCAACTGAAGTCCTCACACTTGCATCATCAGCACTGTATCCCTTGAGCCACCTCCTGAGCCCCAGTCCACTAATTTTTTTAAAAAGTTATTAATTCATTTATTTTCAAACGTAGAGGGATAGAGAAAGAGAAAAAAACCTCCAGATTCATGTGCCACTTTGTACACCTGGCATATGTGGGTACTGGGGAATTGATCCTGTGTCCTTAGGCTTTGCAGGCAAGCACCTTAACTGCTGAGCCATCTCTCCAGCCCTGAACTCATTTTACCATGAACTATTGGCCAGGAGCAAATAGGTCTCCAGCCTGTGGCAGAGGAGAGGATAGCACAAAGGTTTTGGTATTAGGAACCTCTCTACTCACTGGATGTGACAACCAAAACTATCTCCAGAGTCACCAAGAGTCCCAAAGGGAAGAAGGAGGGTGACAAAGTGTGATCTGTTGAAAACTACTGAGTTAAACTTGAGTGTGATATATGGTCACATTTCTGTTCCTTTGTGTGCTAATGAATATTTCATAGAAATCAGTTTCTCCTATTTCAAATTCAATTGGTTACCTGGGCTTTCCTGCCTTCTGATTTGAACATTCTCTTCTTTGTAAAAAATAATAATAATAATTAATTAATTAAGAGAAAGAGAGAGAGACAGACAGATAGAATAGGAGCACCAGGGTCTCCAGCCACTACAAACAAACTCCAGACATGTGTGCCACCTTGTGCATTTGGCTTATATGTGTACTGGGGAATTGAACCTGGGTCCTTAGGCTTTGAAGACAAGTGCTTTTACCACTAATCCGCCTCTCCAGCCCACGTAGGCATTCTTGACATCTGTTTTACAGGTAGGAAAACCAAGCCCAAACATGCATAGATAGCATCAGAGAGTAAAGTTTTGTTTCTAGCCTACCATACTTCGAAATGTCATGTACATGACTTATGTGCTGAAGCCATCAGCTTCCTTTGGCATATTGGGTCACAACAAATAATTTAAATATTACTAGGTAGCATCACCACAGTTAGAAATATGCAGTGGCTTCCAAGAACTCTTCCACTTGCACATGAGTCTGGCTGACAAATGAATGCATTCATTTCGGAGGTTAGAGTCAGAGCTGCATAGAACACATAGGTTGGAAGACTTAGAAAGTGTTTACTTGGAAGGGCAGATGGTGAGTGCTACTTTGATCAGGGCTAGAAAGGGATTCTTTTATTTATTTTTTTTTTCAAGGTAGGGTCTCACTGTAGCTCAGGGTGTCCTGGAATTCACTATGTAGTCTCAGGGTGGCCTTGAACTCCTGCAATCCTCCTACCTCTGCCTCCCAAGTGCTAGGATTCAAGGTGTGCACTACCATGCCCTGCTTTTTATTTCTTTTTGTTTTGTTTTGTTTTGTTTTGTTTTTGTTATTTTGTGGTAGAATCTCCCTCTAGCTTAGTCTGACCTGGGGTTGCTGAGATTTCCATGGAACCCGTGGCCACAGACACCCTAGACAAATGTTCTACAGCTCCACTCCCCACCCCTCACAGGAGGATTTTAACCAGGTTCCTTACTACTGACCTGTATCCTTGCCCTTGAGTCTCACTATGTATCCCAGATTGGCCTTGAACTTTGCATCTTCATGTTCAGCCTCCTGAGCACCTGGGATGACAGATCTGAACCACCAGGCCTTGTTCTCGATGCCTTGCCATTTTCAATGGCATCTACCCAGCACTTCCCAGACTACAAGATACCATTTGAGGCCAAAGGCATCATAAAATTCCTTCCCATGATGAAGCCCCTTAGATCTTGGCTCCTCACAGTTTGGGACGTGAGTACTATGATAATTTTTAATCAAGATAGAAACTGAGGCTGAAGATGACTAAATGATGTACCTGTTAGAAGATGTAGCAGGATGGGACCTGTCCCCATGGGGTCAAGGAGAGTATCTGCTTCCAGGTACCAGCGTTTCCAGAAGTAGGGCCTACAGTGGGTCCTGACTGAAGGAGAATGATGTCACCTGGAAGTCTGGGGGAATTTGTGGGACTTAAGTAGTCTCAGTGATAAAGATAGGATCAGAGAGCTGAGCCACACCCCATGCACTTAGGGTATCCTTCAGTGCCAGTGATACAAGGTCCCACTAAGGACCTATGCACATTTTCCATTATTTATGTTACTGTGGGAAAGTCAAAATTTCCAGGTCCCCAAGCTGGGGATTTTGCATGGATTATGTTTTATCCAGAGTCTTCTTTGTGGCTGCTATAACCAGCAGCCACATTTGCAAGGTCCTATAGCCCTTGGAAGTACCTTCTTTTCTCCAAATGGATCCCCTATGGGTAGTTTCCTTCTCACTCTTGCCTCATGATACTGAGAGATGAGTTGGTCTAGGCCATTGTCAAAGGGTTGTCCCAGGTTCCAAAGACGCAGGTGGGAACCTCATATACTGACTGGGCGATTCTAGATTGAGATGCTCTTGGAAGTGCCTCTGTCAGCCCAGAAGTCTTCCTCATGGCCTTTGGTAACATTATAGAAGAGGAAGTAGGCATGTCCACCTGCACAAAGCCCCACCTGCCTTCTCCCACACCCACATACGGAGGCTCTGACAGGCTGCGGATTCATCCTCAAAGCATGAATAGAAACATCATTGTCCTTGGTCACCAGCCTGTCCCTGGGTGGGGAGGGAACATCTCATCGGCCAGGGTCACCGAAAGCCCAGCAAGGCTTGTAAGGGATGGCTTGAGCCTAGCTCAGGTGTTGACCCAGCATCTGGAGTTGAAAGCAGGCTTCTACTGGGCTCTCTGATTCCCTGCTCCACTAGAACATTCCCCCATGTTCACTTACTATAGACCACTGCCACAGGACTTGACCTCCATGGCCAGTCCAAGGTCCTGAACTACAGCTAGCTATGGCCATGTCCCATTCAGACATCCCAAGCTAAGCTGGTCATTCCTGTTGCCAGTCCTGCCTCCATCCATTCTGCTAACAACTGGCTTTGTTCTCTCCCCTCAACCTGGCTCTCACCATCATTGCTGTCTCTATGCTGACCTGCTGTTCCCTCTCCTTCTCAGTACCCATGAACCTCCTGGAGACAGCAGCCTTCCCCTCCCTCACCTTTCTTCCTCTCAGCTCTCCTCTCTTGTCCAATTACTACTTCAGTAGAGTGTTTGCTAGAATCCTCCAGTGAGGGGATGAGAGTGACTCAGTACTAGAACACCTGCTTAGACTCCCCCAGTGAGACATTGTGGACATGGCTCAGCAGTAGAATTCTTGCTTAGAATCTATCCATGAGGGGCTGAGGGTGTGTCTCAGCCTGCTTATAATACCCAGTGAGGGGCTGGAGCATGGTAGAGTACTTGACTATTTGTGCAAGGCACTTGGTTCTATGCTCAACACAAGAAGATGACCAAATGGAGAATGAGGAAGAAGAAAAGATTCTAATGTCTACCATGGGCCTTCATACCCAAGATCTTCCTTGTATTATTGGAGACACTGAGGCCCAGAGAGAGGAAGGCGCTTATCCAAGGTTTACTTGGATCTGGGCTGACAGCAGGTGACCTATCAACTCTTATGCAGACCACTTTCCTGGTCATGCTACTCCTCACCCATTCACTGTGGACCTGGGAAGACTCACCGTGTCATAGGGTCAGAGGTGTGTGTTTTCCCACAGTACATAGGACCAGCTTGTTGATGGCCACTAATGGCTAGGGGTTTTTGCTTGTTTCTTTGTTTGGTTTGATTGAGAAAGGGTCTCATGTAGCCCTAGCTGACATCAAACTCAATATGTAGCTAAGAATGACCTTGAATTTCTCATCCACTTCCTGAGTGTTAGGATTGCACACATGAGCCACCACACCTGGCTTAATGGTTAGGTTTTGATAAACATTAATGTATGAGGACTATGAACCTATTTGAGTTCCCACCTCCAGGTTGGCATCATTCCCACTTGGTCCCCTTCAGACCCAGTGTACCCAGGTACTAAACATGATACCTCAGCTTATCACACACATTCCATTCCTTGCCTGTGGCACCATTAATAAGAGAAATGGGATGTAACCACTCTCTGTGGACATCCAGGGTGTCCAGATCCTCACATGTGATTGAGTTTGGATGTCCCTGTCTCCCCCACCAGGCTTGGTCAAGGTCTTCTATGCATCCCCCACCAGACTGGGTAGGTAGGTCTCCTCTGTGCCTCCTTCCTTACATTGGGTCAGAGCCCTCTGTGTCTCCCCCATCTGAATGGGAGCCCCTGGAAGACAAAGCACTGGCTTCTCTGAGCAGGTGTCAGGAAGCTGACCTCAATCCAGCAGCTCAGGCCAGGTGGAGTTGGCCCAGGGCTCCAGACCCTCCCAGGTAGACCAAGCAGAAGAGTCAGGGGCTCTAACCCAGAGAAGTTGGAGTGGTGCACTGGTCTTGATCAAGACTGAGTGGGGTCTCTACCTCCAAATCCACAGTACCCATTTTCATCAACTACCTGAAAATTCCAGTTTCTGAAGAGGCCTTACTACCGTGGCTGGCCCCTCAGCTTCCTGAGGACCAGGCACCAATCTCTAGCTCTGGCACAACTGTGAGACACTCACCTCCGCCAGTCGCACCCTCCCTCCTCCCTCTGCTCTGAGCACTGTGAGTGTCATAAAATAGCCTGCATACTGTCTTCTTGCCATTGTGGGGCATCTCATGGCAAAATTTCCTTATCCCAATTAGATGGCAAGACAGTGCCCACCCCAGGGCACCCCTGCTGCCCTCCTGGCTGCTAGCCTTTCCCACCAGAATCGCACACAACCCTGACCAAGTTTGTGTAGCAAGCTCAGCTAGATTCCAGAATGCATGTCCCTGAAAAACTAGAGAGAAGCTGCCATACTGTAGTCTCCACTAAGGCCCTGGGTCACTGCTCCAGCTTAGCCAAAGCCTGACAGGAGCATCATGAATGTTAAGCTTCTACTTTTCCATACACAAAACAGGCTCAGAGCCTTCAGAGATGTGAAAAAAAAAAAAGCACTCTCCCCTTCCTATGAGTACCCCAAAGTGTCCCAACTAACCTCCTGTTCTCCCCTAATACACAACTCATATTAGAGCAGAATGTGATGCCTCCTTATAGGCTATGCTCACAGCTCCTCAGTGGGGGATTCTAGGCAGAAACTCTCCCATTGAACCACATCCCAGCTCCTCAGTGCAGGAGTCAAGCAAGTGCTGTGCCACTGAGCCACACCACACTTCCGCAGTGGGGTTTTCTAGGCAGGAACTCTATAACTGAGCTACACCCCTGCCCCTCACTAGGGGAATTTAGGCAAATTCTGTACTGTTTAGCCACACCCCAGCTCCTCTCTGGGAGATTCTAGACAAGCACTCTATAGAAATATTAAGGTGTGAATTGCAACTCAGACTACACAGAATCACCCTGCAGTGTGTGGTAGTCCAGATCTTGATCTCAAGAGCCAGTCAGGGGCACTCTGAGGGCAGGGCAACCACACTGCCTACCTCGCAATTCAGCCACAGCTTAGTCTGACCCTTCCTTTCAATCATAGAAACCTCCAATTTGGAGATAACTATGCAGAGGATGTCCCAGAGTCAGGAGAGAAAGAGAACAGAGATGGTCCCATTTTCTAGCCCCAGGCAGGATATTGAGTCCCAGGAGACTGTTGGTGCTCCATTACAGTTATTCTTTTAATATTTAGTTTTATTATTTATTTGAGAGAGAGGGAACAAGGCAGGGAGAGAGATAATGGACATGTCAGGGTATCCAGCCACTGCAAATGAACTCCACACACATGCGCCCACCTTGTGCATATGGCTTATTTGGGTCCTGGGGAATCAGACCTGGATCCTTTGGCTTCACAGGCAAGTACCTAAATCGCTAAGCCATCTCTCCATCCCAGAAACTGATATTTAAAACAGTGTTATGTACTGCGACTCAGGGAGGTAATATATATATATATATATATATATATATATATATATATATATAATGTTTTTTGCTTTTTCGAGGTATGCTTTGGCTGTACCCGAGGCTGACCTGGAATTCACTATGTAGTCTCAGGATGGCCTTGAACTCACTGCATTCTTTCTAGCTCTGCCTCCCAAGTGTTGGGATTAAAGGCATGTGCCATGACGACTAACTTTAAATTATTTTCCCATCTCTCCAACCCAAGTTTATAAATTCACATGAAAATGAATGACTCACAAGCTTCATCCTCACTATAATTATTCAATTTGCATATGTTGAATGTAATGTAACAACAATATTTTCCATTCTACAGATAAAACCCAGACCCTTGCATATACTAGGAAAATGCCTTACCATTGGGCTATATCCTCAGTCCATTAAGTATTTTCATAACCAAGTAACTCTGTGACTTTTCTTGAGTGACATTTAAGAAAAAATTTTTATTGACAACTTCTATACTTACAGAGAAAAAAAAAAACATGATATTTCCGTCCCCTTCTCCATTTTGCCCTTCACCCCTCTGCTTTCTATCCTATCCTCTCCCTTTCTCCATTAGTCTCTTTTATTTTAATATCATTGTCCTTTTCTCCTACAGTTATTCTTTTCTTGCAGCACCTGGAACAACTATTATGACCTCTTTGAGCATGCTCAGACTTCATACACAGCTCTCTGATCCTTTCACTGGGACTGTGGTGATTACAGAGTTTGACAAGGTAACATATCTGGCAATGGGCTCAGCCAGCCACAGTGGTTTTCAGAACCGATTTTCCCCATAGCACTTCTCTGCATGTCACTCACCATCAACAGGGAGAGGCAAAAGAGGCAGATAGAGAAGGTAAATAAGCTGGGTATGATGGTGTATGTCTTTATTCTTAGTGCTCAGGAGGCTAATGTAGGTGGAAACTGATGTAGGGCCTGGGATAATGTGTGCTTCCAGGGAATGTTGTCTGGGGAGGGGCACACTATGTTCTCAACTGTGGTTATGTAAACATCAGGGCCCCATAGGAAGACATGTCTACTCCCACTCCCTAGCCCCTCCACAGCCTCCTGAGGGCCTCCCTGTCTCTAAAGTTTCTCCTTAAACATGGTCAGGAAGACTGAAGTTAATGGGCCCTGGGACCTCCTTCACCATGGCATCCAACTACTCATTTTGGACATTGATGCAACCTGGAGGAGGGAGGTGAGGCAGGAGTGTGATGGGCACAGAAGAAAACTCAGCTCAGAAGCCCATCCATCAGTGCTCTAACTTGTAATGTAGGTGATTGGTGGCCTGCACATAGCCTGGCCTCCCCCCAGACTCAAGTAATCTACCTCATCCAGCCAGTGCAGCAAAGGTGTCTCTCACGTCCTCCTTGTTAATGAAGCCATCCTGATTCTGATCCATGATGGTGAAGTCCTGACAGAGATATGGGTCCCAAGCAGCCATGATCTACCGAGCCCAGATGGCCATACACCATTCCCCAATGGTGTTCACCTGACATCTGCTCTCAAAAGACCCTCATTTCAGGCTCCTCCTTCCCCCAGCTTTGTGATCCACTCTCTCTGAGCACTTACTGTAATTCAGCATGCTGAGAAGCTCCACACTCAACCCCTCATTTCATGACCACACCAACCCACAGAGGGAAGCTGAGGCTCAGAGAGGGAAAGGCCTTACCTGAGGTAACATGACATACACTCAGGTATAGATCGAAGGGGCAGGAAGTCACATCTGCAGAGAAGGTGACATGCCATGATGGCCAGGGAAAATGTTGCCAACATGTACAGCCTCTGAGGTCTCCTTGAATAATTTTCATATATATATATATACATTTGGGTTTTCAAGGTAGGGTCTCACCCTAGCTCAGGCTGACCTGGAATTCACTATGGAGTCTCTGGGTGGCCTTGAACTCATGGTGATCCTCCTATCTCTGCCTCCTGAGTGCTGGGATTAAAGGTTTGTGCCACCATGCCTGGCTTTTTAGAAATATTTTTATTCATTTATTTTCAAGGGAGAGAGAGAATGGGTGTAGCAAGATGCATGAGGGACTCTTGTCACTGTGAACAAACTCCAGACACTTAAGCTACTTTGTGCATGTGGTTTCATGTGTATACTTGGGAATTGAACCCAGGCCTTCAGGCTTTGCAAGCAAGTGCCTTAACCGCTGAGCTCTTTCTCCAGACCTCCTTGAATAATTTCCATGTGTTCTATTAATTCCCTCAAAGGACCTCTCAACCTCTTTACACTCCTGGTTCTGAGTCTGATTGAACACTGAGAAGACATTGGAGCTGGCTCCACTTTGTGCTCTCTTCCAGGCTCTGCCTGATACCTGCAGGGGACCAGTTGCCACTTTCTCAAGAGGCAGCTAGAACCAGAGCCAGGACTCAAATGCCAAAGCATCACGATGCTGGCTGACAGCCCTTCCCCTCTGGTACCCACAGGAATGCCATTGGCAGTTTTTGAGATAGGGTCTCTCACTGGCCTGGAACTCACCAAAAAGGCTAGACTGGCTGGCTACTCAACCCCAGGGACTCTCCTATCTCACCGCCCCAGTGCTAGGATTACAAGCCTGCACCATCACACCTGGCTCATGTATATGGGTCTGGGGATCAAACTCTGGTCCTTAGGCTTACAAGGCAAACACTACCTAATGAACCTAGTTCCCAAGAACATTTACCTGGGGTGACCAGGTCTTGCTAACCATATCCCAGGCTGGCGTTGAACTCATGATGCTCCTTGACTCTGCTTTTAGAGTTCTGGGATAACAGGTGAGTATCACTGTGCCTACCTGCACTCCCCAGTCCCCTCCTCCAAAAGGTCGTCCTGGATCCCAGAATTCAGGTTTCACCTACACTACACATGAAGCTATGCCATTTATGTCTCTAGGCTGACTTCCTGCTTCTAGATGTTTCTTGCAAACTATCCTCTGTCCACGAGCCACTTTCCTCTCCACACTGGGCATTCACCAAGTGCATTGTCTCTTGAGCCCACTGAGAAACTTTTCCCTAAAATCATCATTCCAGCCTGCAACCTTCAACAGTAAGAGAGGAATGTCTAGGAGCAGTGCCCTCATCCCAGCCAGCAATGTCCACCCTAGCCAAGCCCTGTATAGTTTCCCCAGTAGGGTCTTTCCCCAAATTCCTCACCTCTACCCAAGCACCCTTGTGGACTCTCCAGTCCCTTCTCCTCACCTTAACTTCCCTCAACTCGGGCCTGGTAGGAGCAGCAGTGCCCAGCTACTTGTAATTAGCTTTTACTGGGTGATTTGTCTCTGCTATTCCTTTGAAAGGGGCCTGATAGGACAGCCAAGGCCATGACATTAGGATGCTCTAAAGCTTCTGTACTATATATAACTCCCTTCAGATCTCATAAAGATAAAAACCTTCCTTGTGAGTTTCATCTCTTGTAATTATACATAATGTAATTATACATACAATGTCAATATACATTCCACGCTGATTTAAAAAAAAATCACTTCTCTTGGTGTGATATTTTACCTGTTCACAGGCCTGCTTTCTATCTAATCACTCTCAACACACTAGACACACACACACTCGTTTCCATCCCAGCTTTTCATGTCTATCTCTTGCCTTCCTGTGTGCCAGAACTTTGCAATATTTTAATCCTGACTGCACAAAGGAAACATGAGATGCAGTCCTCACCCAGCCCTTTGAGCTCCCTGCAAGCCAAAACTAAAGGAAGGAAGGAGGGGAAAAGAGTTGGGAAGGGAGGAGAAGAAAAGGAAGAGAGGGAGAAAACGAAGGGGAAAGGGTGATAAGTGGCATGATGAAAGTGTGAAAAAATAGGGGGAAAGTGAGGGGTTAGAATGGAAAGGAGAGAAAGGAAGGAGAGTAAGGTAGAGAAGAAAGAATGGGAGAGAAAAGGGGTTAAAGGGAGAAGAATGGAAGGAAGGAAGGAAAGAAGGAAGAAAGGAAGGAAGGACAAGGGGAAGAGGGCAGTCTGCAGAACCCTGGCCTGAGCACAGTCAATCTCTGTGGGCTGACCATAGTGGGCCTTGTGGGATCTTCTGGCTCCAGGAGTCACATCATCACACCAGGCCTCCTAAGGCCCCAGGAGTTCCCGCACCTGTTCTCTGGGTAAGTTGGGGGAGGGGCAAGCTCTGTGAGCTGCAAAGCTTCTGCTTTATTATAGCTGCACCCTAGGTACCAGGAACCCCTGGATCTGCTCTCTGGGTATGTGTGGGGTGGGACACAGGTTCTCTGAACTGCAAAGTCCCTGCTTCAGCACAGCTGCACCCCAGTGTCCATGCAAAAGACACAGCTCTCACCTCAAAGGGGATTAGGGATTGTTTAGTCTAGGGCCAAATATGAGTGACCATGGCCCAGGAACACAGATTTAGGTTACCCATATTCCATGTTCAAATGTGTTAACCGTTTCATGAAGTTTTTATAGTTACATAGATGGAGTCATAAATCAAGGCGCTTTTCAAATATGTTTGTTAACCATCAGGTAGGCGGGTTTTAGCAAAGCAGGTAAATCTCCACCATGTGCTTCAGATGCTATCTGAAGACATTCTTAGTCCTTGGGTTGGTGGAAGCTGGTGGTCTGTCAGTACACACAGCTGCACCTCAGGTCTCAGGACCCCCTGCCTCTGCTCTCTGAGTATTTGGGGGCACACAAGCTCTATTAGTTGCAAAGTCCCTGCTCCAGTACAGCTGCTCCCCACTCATCTTCTGCCAGCCGCCCTCCACTCCTGACTGGTGGATGGCTCCGACCACCTGACCTCCCTCTCATCACAGACAGGTGCAACTTTCCATGATGTCACAATGCTGCGCTGCAACAGAACATGCTTAGGGAAATAGTAAATATTAAAAGTGGGAGCGTGGTTGTTTCTCCGGAGCCTCTCCAGCAGCTAGGCAGGAGGGGGGGGGGGTGGCGAGAAAGCGGCAGTGGCGTGTCTGAGGCCAGGGAAAGTGCTCAGCAAACTAAACTGAAAGACTGAAGGCATGAGCAGTGCAGAGGAAGTGGCAGAGTTCTTTTTTCTGAGACTACCCTGGGGGAAGGCAGAGAAGGTGGCCATGGCGGGTCTGTGTGTGACCGAGAATGCTCTGCAGCAAGTAGGAGGATCATGCTGGCCCAAAGGGTCATGGGGCTCCTCAGGAGATGCTGAGTGGGAACCCAGGAGATGGGCTGGCCTCTGCCTATACCCAGCTCCAGAGCTCCACCCTGGAACACACACACACACACACACACACACACACACAGAGTCATGCCTCCTCCCCCCAAAGCGGTGCACTCCTGGAACGCCAGTGGGAGGCTGAGGTAGGAGGGTTAAGGGTTGAGGGCAAACCTAGATTATATAGAGACCCATATAGAGACCCTGTCTCAAAACACAAGAGCAAAAAGAAAAGGAAAGTGGGAGATAAAGGGAAGGGAAGGAAAGAGTAAAGGGAGACAGGGAGAAAAATGGGGGAAAGGAAAGGGAGGGGGAAGAGAGAAAAGGAAGGAAAAGAGGGAGAAAGGGTGAAGAATCAAGGGAAGGAATGAAGGTGGGAAGGAAAAAGGAAGGAAGGAAAAACAGCGGCAAGGGGGGAATAGAAGGAAGGAAGGAAAAGGGAGAAGAATGGAAAGAAGAAAGGAAAGAAAGAAGAAGGAAGGTGGAAGTGAAGGAGGGAAACAAGGAAAGAGGGAAACAGGAATGGAAGGAATGAGGCAGAGTGGGAGAGAAAGAAGGAACGGAGAAAAAAAAAAAAGGGAAATGGAAGATGAGAAAGGGAGGACAAAAGGAAGGAAGAGCAAGGGAAGCAGGGCAGGGTTTCAGAGCCCAGGCCTGAGTACAGTCAATCCCTGTGGGTTGACCATGGTGCTGTCAGGCACACACAGTGGGCATGTGGGATCTTCTGGCCAGGAGTCACCTTGTCCCATGAGGCCTCCTCAGACCCCAGGAGTCTTGCATCTGCTCTATGGGTAGTGGAAGGAAAGATCCCCGTGAGCTGCAAAGTCCCTGCTTCAGTACAGCTGCATCCTGTTCACCTCTGCAAGCCATCCTCCAGTCAGGAATGGTGGATGCACCTGCCTCCCCCCAATGCCTGGGGCAGGTGGAACATCCCGTGATGTCACAATGCTGCAGCTCTAACAGAACATTGGGCAAATTGTAAACTTAAGGTTGGGAGGCACAAATGGTGAGGAGGCAGCAGCAGAGTTCATTTCCCTGAGCCTCTATTTGGTGAGATGATGGTGGAGGAGGTGACCATGGTGATCTGCTTGCAAGTGAGACCTCTCATTATCAGGTAGGAGGGTCAGGCCATGTAGAGGGGACATGTGAGCTACCCAGTGGCAGTGCGAGGACCCCTGGTGATAGGCCTGGCCACAGTCCAAAGCCAGCTCCAGTGTGTCACCCACTAGTGTCTTGAACGCTCCATGCCAATTTTCTTTCTTATCACAGTGTGATGTGCTTACAGACATTGCCTTCATTTTCCTGTGTATATGGGTAGAAAGTAAAAATCAACAGTGTTATGTACTAAATGCTAGAAGGAAAAGCAGGAAGGAGAATAAGTGAAGTCTTGGCTTTACTAGCCTCTGGCCTTAACTCAAAAATTTAAAAGCTTTTTGGGGTGTGAGAAATGAATATCCAACACTACTGAGTGTGATTAATAAAATTGGGAATGTCCTAAGTTTAATAAGCTCACTTTATTTGGGAAAAGGTGTCTATCTAAGGTCCGCATGGTTATAGGCAGATAGAGAATGTTAGAGAAGTCACTAGACCTGGGAAGAGATGGCAGTTTGGGAGGGGCAGGCTGGTATCAGGAAATGCCTGGCACTTCAAGAAGGGAAGAATAGGTTAGGTACTTTATCGAAAGGAACAAAAGGCACAGAGATGCTTAACTTGTTATTTGAATGAGATCTTCAGATTGGTTGGTTAATATGTTAGAAGATGACATTAAAGATAGATGTGATATGATTCAAGTATCTTGTGTATGTATTGGCATGTGCATGCCACAGAGTACATGTGGAGGTCTGTGGACAACTTCCACTTTGCTGGACACAAGGTTTCACTTATTTTACTAAGTATGCTGTTTGTTGGTTTTTGTTGTTTCATGTGCACCAGTCTCACTGACCTGCAAGCTTCTGGGTTCTCCTGTCTCCACTTCTGATTGCCTTGGAGTTGGTATGTTGTGTGCATGTGCCTTTATGTGGTTGGTGGGGAATTGAACTGGAGCTGTGAAGCTTGCAAGGAAGTACCTTTAACCATCTCCTTAGACCCCTTATTTGATAGGTGGATGTGTGAGACCTATTCAACTTCCCGAAATGCCACATATCAAAACTCCCTGAACAAGGATGTTTTCTGTGATATAGTCAACAATGTGGGCTGAATCATATAGCCCAAGTATAAGGCAACATACAGGGTACCATAGGGCCTACATGAAAATTACATGCATGGTGTGGCTTCCCAGCCACCTGGAGAGGAGAAAGGAGACAGCCAGTGGGTAGAGCTCCAAAAATAAACAAACCCATCACCCTGTTTCTCACAGTGAGGATATCCTGAGAAGCTGGGCCCTGAGATTGTACTCTGGAGATGGCACTCTGAGTTGGCAGTAGGATCTGAAAAACCAAACACTGGACCTGGAATGCATGGAATTCAGACCACCAGGATAGAAGTAGGTAGATGTGGTCTTCCTTATAGGGAGGAGAGGCACATGCCTTGTGCAGTATGAATAACCATTCTCAACCCAGCTTTCCCATTCTTGAAATTGGCCTGGTTAGTTCTCAGAACCGTGATCTGGTCATCATGGTGATATGGAGGAAGAAGTAACCAGGCAGAGAAACAAGAAGCCAAGCTCAGACTGCCTGTGAAGAAAGGACTTTGCTCAGGACTCTGATGCGTCTATCTTTGAGGGTCTAATGCATGAGACATTGGCTTTGGGTGTGAAGTCTTTGTTCCATCATTTCCCTCTCACCCTACTGATTGGTGACTTCAGAATCTCCTGACTTTTCTTCCTACAACTGTCATCTCTATTAGTCATGATGTGTTTCTGAAACCAGAATTCAGCCCTTGATACTTGTGCTTTCAAAGTTAAGTGAGCAGCCGGATGTTGTGGCGCATGCCTTTAATCCCAGAACTCAGGAGGCAGAGATAGGAGGATTGGCATGAATTTGAGGCCACCAAGACTACAGAGTGATTTCCAAGTCAGCCTGAGCTAGAGTGAGACCCTACCTCAAAAAAGCAAACAAAACAAAACAAACAAACAAACAAGCAAAAAATGGTAAGTGAGAAAAGACAGGAATTCAACTTTAAACCTGTGCTCTATTGAGAGAGCTGACAATTTGGGATAAGAATGGATTCTCAGAGATATCTTATATTTCACCTATAGCTAACAGTAAGTATAGGAGGAGAAAGAAACACAAATCATTTCAATTTTTTTTGGTCAAATAATGAGAAATGACTCTGAGATTTATGGTGTCACTGGTTCTATATGTCTTCTTGTGGACTTATGGTCTCTTCGCTCCATGTAGTGAGGGTTTCATATACACCAAAGCTAATAGCCCTTGTATTCCTCAGAATCTCTGTTTAGTTTATAGCTAGATCAAAAGTTAACACTGGGCGTACCATGACCAGTGTATGAGTCGATTGCTTTATATAAAACAACATGTCTCTCTTTTCCCATTATCACTCTTTCTTAATATTTATTTATTTTATTTTATTTTATTTATTTGGTTTTTCGAGGTAGTGTCTCACTCTGGCCCAGGCTGACCTGGAATTCACTATGTAGACTCAGGCTGGCCTCAAATTCATGGCAATTCTCCTACCTCTGCCTCCTGAGTGCTGGGATTAAAGGCATGTGCCACCACACCCAGCTAAAATTTATTTATTTATTGGTTTTTCAAGGTAGGGTTTCACTGTAGCCCAGGCTGACCTGGAATTCACTATGGAGTCTCAGGGTGGCCTCGAACTCATGGCAGTCCTCCTACCTCTACCTCCCAAGTGCTGGGATTAAAGGTGTGTGCCATCACACCCAGTTTAAAATTTATTTTTTTTAAATATTTTATTTTTATATTTGTCAGAAAAAGGGGGGAGGGAGAGCATGGGCATGCTTAGGCCTCCAGCCACTGCAAATGATCTCCGCACACATGTGCCCCCTTGTTCACTGGCTAATGTGGGTCCTGGGGAATTGAACATGGGTCCTTTGGCTTTGCAGGCAAATGCTTTAACAGCTAAGCCATCCCTCCAGCCCTTAAAATTTATTTTTATTAGATAAGGTCATATTTAGTATGCAAACAACACATGCTGGTATCATCCTTTGCCACCTTCCTGCCCTTTTTGAATATGCCTTCCTTGTTAGAGATGCAGGTCTACCCCATGAAGATCGTGTGTTGTGCATTATGGAGGGAACAGTCAGTTGTGGGGGAGAGCAATGTCTCTGTGCAAAATGTGCAAACTTGTGGCTCTAACAATCTTTTCGCTCCCTCTTCTACAAAATTCCCTGAGCCATGTTGGGTTCAGTGATGGGCTCTTAGGAGCCTTTGGTAGGTGTTGAGTGTCCTCAGTGTCTTTCTACTTCATCCTTGAGCTGATGCCAGATTCACTAAGAAAACTACACTCTTGGTCATTTCCCCAGTTCCTCTGTGGTTTCAGCTGTGGCTGGGGTGAAGTGCACTGGGTCATTTATCTCCGATGGAGAGTGTGGTTAGCACCAGCTCAATGGGATAACCATTATTAATTTATCGAGTTTAAAGGGTGTAGACCCTCTTATATGTCAGGATTTGTGGCAACTGCACATTGGGAAACAAAATTGTTATTTGGATATGATTCTGACTTGTTTCTCATTTCCTGATATGGTTTCCTTTCCACTAGGTGGATCTGTTAGCCAATCCAAGAGCAGTTGTTTGCTCAACATCCTATTTTAACTTATATTTTGTGTATGGCAGAATGAGTAGGTCTAATTTAATTTTTCTGAATATGGTCATCCAATTTGTCCAGCACCATTTGTTGAAGATGCTGTCTTTTCTCCAGTCTACCTTATTGGCACCTTTGTCAAAGATCAGTCAGCTGTAGTTACTTGATCTCAGGTCTGGGTCTTCAATTCTGTTCCACTGGTCTATGTTTCTGTCTTTATTTCAGAACCATGCTGTTTTTGTTACTATGGCTTTGTAACATAGTTTTAGATTGGGTATGGTAATACCGCCAGAGGTGTCCTCTCCCCCCCCCCAACGATGTGTTTGGATATCTGAGGCCTTCTTACATTCTATATGAAATTTGAGATCAGTTTTTCAATCTCTGTGAAGAATAATATGGTGGGATTTTTATTGATACTACATTAAATTTACATATTGCTTTTGTAGAATTGTCATTTTCACAATATTAATTTAACCTATCCACAAGCATGGGAGGTCTTTCCATCTTCTCAAGTCCTCCTTGATTTCCTTCTTGAGTTGTTTATTTCCATTATATAGGTCTTTTACATCCTTAATTGGTGTTACTCCAAGGTATTTATTTATTTATTTGTTGATATTGAAAATGGGACATGCTCACTGATTTCTTTCTCTGTATATTTGTCCGTTGAATATAGAAAAGCTATTGATGTTTGCCCATTGATTTTTATATCCTGCCACTGTGCTAAAGGAATTTATCACCTTTAGAAGTTTTAAGATGGAGACTGTTGGGTCACTTATATATAGGATCATGTCATTTGAAAATAGGGTTAATTTCACTTCTTCCTTTCCAATTAGACTCCTTTGTATTTTTTTCTCCTGTCTCATTTCTTGGGCTAGTGCTTCTAGTACTATGTTGAAGAGCACTGGTGAGAGTGGGCAGCCCTGTCTTGTTTCCGATCTCAGTGGGAACTCCTTACGTTTTTCCCCATTAAGTATTATTTAGGCTTTAGGAGCTTTATATACCGCTTATATTGTGTTGAGCTATAAACCCTCCATGTCTATTCTTTCCAGTGTTTTGATCATGAAGTGGTGTTGTATTTTGTCAAAGGCTTTCTCTGCATCAATGAGATGATCATGTGGTTCTTATGGTTCAGCTTATTTATATGGTGTATTATGTTCTCCGATTTCTGTATGTTAAACCACCACTACATCCCTGGGATGAAGCCTACTTGATTAAGGTGGATAATGCTTTTGATGTGTTGTTGAATTTGGTTTTCAGGGATTTTGTTCAGGATCTTTCCATCTAAGATCATTAGGGATATAGGCCTGTAGTTTTCTTTCTTGTTGCATGTCTGTTTAATTTTGTTTTTAGGGTGATGATAGCTTCATAAGAGGAGTCAATAAGGATTCCCTGGTCTCCAGTTATGTGGAGCAGTTTGAGAAAAAATGGTTTCAATTATTCAATGAAGGTTTGATAGAATTCAGCTGAGAAGCCATCTGGTCCTGGGCTTTTCTTGGGGGAGGGTTTTGATTACTTTGTTAATCTCCATAGATGTGAAAGGTCTGGTTAGGAGACTAAGCTGCTCTGAGTTTAGTTCTGGTAGGTGGTAAGTGTCTAGGAATTCCTCCATTTCTTCCAGATTATTCAATTTTGTGGAGTAGAGGTTTTGGAATTATAACCTGATGATTCTCCCAATTTCAGTGATTCTGTTGTGATCTCTCCTTTTTCATTTTTGATTTTGTTAATTTGAAACTTCTCTTTTTCTAGCTTGATCAAATTGGCCAGAGGTTTGTCAATCTTGTTTGTTTTTTTTTCAAAGAACCAGCTCTTTGTTTCAACAATTTTTAAAATTGTTTTCTTGGTTTCCAATGCATCGATTTCTTCTCTAATCTTGATTATTTCTTTCTATCTGGAGCTCTTTGAGTTAGATCCTTCTTGTTTTTTCCACTGCATTCAGGTGTACAATCAGATCACTAATTTGGTTTCTCTCTGTCTTTGTAATGAAGGCATTTAGGGCTATGAATTTTCCCCTTATAATGGCCTTCATTGTGTCACATAGTTTTGGTAGGTTGTATTTTCATTATCATTCAACTCTAGGAATTTTACAATTTCTTTTTTTTTTTTTTATTTCTTCCATGACCCATTCATTGTTTGAAAGTATGTTATTTAGTCTCCAGGTGGGTGGAGTTCTTGATGTGTTCCTTGTTTTTAATTTCTAGCTTTAAAGCATTGTGATCTGACATGATGCAGGAAGTTACTTCAATTTTCCTATATTTATAAAGCCATGTGTTATGGCCTAATATATGGTCAATTTTGGAGAAGGTTCCATGGGCTGCTGAGAAGAATGTGTATTCTGTACAGTTGGGATGGAAAGTTCTGTAGATATCCATTAGGCCTAGTTGATCTAGGATGTTGCTGAGCTCTAGTATTTCCCTGTTGATTTTCTGCTTGGATGATCTGTCTATTGATGATAGTGGAGTATTGAAGTCTCCAACTATGATGGTGTTGGTGTTTATGTCTGTTTTATTGTTGAGTAGATTTTGTTTTATAAACTGGGCTGCATATGTGTTTGGCACATACATATTTATGATTGTGATGTGTCCATGTTAGATAATTCCCTTGATGAGTAAGAAGTGGCCTTCTTTGTCCTTTTTGATTACTTTTGGTTTGAGGTTTATTTTATCAGCTATTAATATAGCAACACTAGCTTTTTAAAATTTTCATTTCCTTGAAATATCATTTTCCAACCTTTCACCTTGAGGATGTGTCTATCTTTAGTGGTGAGGTGGGTTTCTTGAAGATAGCAGATAGATGCATCCGGTTTTTTGATCCACCCTGATAACCTGTGTGTTTTGATGGATGAGTTAAGACCATTAATATTTAAGGTTATGGCTGTGGGGTTTTAACTAACCCCTGTTGTGATGAGGCGTTTTATGAGGTTTGGTGCTTTTTTGTGTTTTGTACTAGTTTGAGCCTGGTCTATTTTGGTTATTGTGAACTTCTTCTTGTTGGCTCTTGATATTGGTTGCCTTTGACTGTCCTGTGTGCAGTATTCCATCAAGTATTCTCTGACGTTTTGGCTTTGTGTTCATATAATCACAGGGTTGACTTTTTCTTTTTTAAATTTTTAATTTTTTATAATTAACAATTTCCATGATTGTAAACAATATCCCATGGTAATTCCCTCCCTCTCCCCACTTTCGCCTTTGAAACTCCACTCTCCATCATATCCCCTCCCCTTCTCAATCAGTCTCTTTATTTTGATGTCATCATCTTTTCCTCCTATTATGATGGTCTTGTATAGGTAGTGTCAGGCGCTGTGAGGTCATGGATATCCAGGCCATTTTGTGTGTGGAGGAGCACATTGTAAGGAGTCCTAACCGTCCTTTGGCTCTTACATTGAGTTAACTTTATTCATGGAAAGTTTTTCTTTCACCATCTATTATGAGGGACACTTTTGCTGGGTAGAGTACCTTGGGTTGGAAGCCTTAGTGTTTTTAGACTTTGAAGTGTTCAATTCTAAGCCCTTCTGGTTTTCTGGGTTTACATTGAGAAATCTGATATCATTCTGATGGGATTGTCTTTGATTGTTTTGAGTTGCTTCTCTCTTGCTGCTTTTAACACTCTGTTTTTGTTGTTAAGAGTTTTAATTATGATGTGTCTTGGAGAGTTTCTTCTTTGGTCCTGTCTGTTTGGTGTTCTGTGGGCTTCTTGTATCTGGATGGGCCTCTTTATGAGAGAGTTGGAAATTTTTCTTCATTAATTTTGTTGATCATGTTCTGTATTCCTCTGGCCTGAATTTCCTCTCCTTCTGATATACCCATGATCTAGATGTTTGGTCATTTTAGGGTATCCCACTGTTCCCTTGTTTTCTGTTCACTTGTTTTTTTTTTTATATAACTTAACTGTTTTTTTGGCCCCCTGATCAATTTCTTCTGTCTTGTCTTCCAGGTCAGAGGTCTGCCTTACACATAGTAACTGTTGGTGAGGGGTTCTAAAGAGGTTTTTATAATTTCTATCTGATTTTTATTTTCTGTTGTGTTGGTTTGCATTATGCCAATATATATATATATATATATATATATATATATATATATATATATATATTTTTTTTTTAGGTACAATTTCAGTTGAAGTTCTGATTTTCTTGATGCTTTCTAGAATTCATTCAAAATGAAATTTGCATCTCATTCCCAAAACAAAGTCTGACTCAAATTGTCAATAGGGTGAAAAGAATGCCAAGTGCACTAGCATGGACACATGAAAGAATCTGAAATTCTCAGGGGAAAATATGTGCTGATGTTTTTTTCTTCTTTTCTTTTCTTTTCTTGTTTATCTTGTTGTGCTGGGATGTCAAACCCCAGTTCTTACCTCAAGTGCATAATAAATACTTATTCTGAGCCAAATATGAGAACTGATGTCTTAGGAACAGATCTAGGTTCCATCAATTATGATGTTTTAACATGGTAAAAATTTCAGATTTTTTTCATTTCTCTTTTTTTCCTTTATTTTTTTTATAATTAACAACTTCCATGATTGTAAGCAATATCCCATGGTAATTTCCTCCTTCCCCCTCTTTTTGTTTCATTTCTTAAGCCTGGTCTCACTCTAGCCCTAGCTGACCTGGAACTCAATCTGTAAACCAAGATAGCCTCAAACTCACAGTGATCTTCCTAGTCTGGCCTCTTTTTGTGCTAGGTGTAAAAATGTGGGTCAACCTATCTGACTCATGGAGTATTTATAGTAATATAATGAGAAAGTATATTGATGGAAACATCAAGTAGGAGTTTTTAAAGCAGAGAAGTATGCTAGAGTACTTCTCTGCTTTAAAAACTCCTACTTGATGTTTCCATCAATATACTTAAAATGCCTAGATTTATAATTTTCTCATCATATATATATATATATTTGAAAGCTTCTAAACCATGGTATGTCCCTCCCTTCCCTGCTTTCCCCTTCATAACTCTGCTCTCCATCATATCCCCACCCTCTCTCCATTAGTTTCTCTTTTAATTTTTTTTTTTTTTTTTTTTTTTTTTGGTTTTTCGAGGTAGGGTCTCACTCTAGCCCAGGCTGACCTAGAATTCACTATAGAGTCTCAGGGTGGCCTTGAACTCATGGCGATCCTCCTATCTCTGCCTCCCGAGTGCTGGGATTAAAGGTGTGCGCCACCATGCCTGGCTTCTCTTTTAATTTGATGTCATCATCTTTTTCTCCTATTATGAGGATCTCAGGTAGCTATTGCTAGGCACTGCAAGAGTTTGGATATTGAGGCCAATTTCTGTCCGGACAGTTGTATGTAAGGAATAGTACCTTTCCTTTGTCTCTTACATTCTTTCCACAAAATCTTCCGCAGTGGACCCTGAACCTTGGAGGTTGTGAGATATTTCAGTGCTGGACACCCCTCCATCCCTTCTTTTCAGCAGTATGTTGCCTTTGGGTCATCCCAGTGGTCATCACCATCTGAAAAGAGAAGCTTCTCTTTGGAGGTGTTTTCCAATCTCGCTAATGCTGAGTGCTCACTATGATCACTCGGTGGTGTGGTTGGAGCTGGAGCTCTGATCAGCTGTGCTGGCTGTGCTGCCACTGGGGGCTGAATGCCAGAGGTTCACAGTACTGATGGTGGGGGATGGGAGAGTTCACACTTCTGGAGTTGCTCAAACACTTCCACCTGTATCCCTTTCAGTAGCTCCTTAGTTGATCTCAGTTGTCTTTCCTTCAGATTTCTTAACTTTGCAAGAAGACTGATGAAGTTTAAAAATCCCCTTCTTTAGTCTCTGCTGCTGCTGTCACTTGGCGTGCCTGGCGGGGTGGTCCCAATAATTTTACCTGATGGTAATGAGTATGTTAGACCAAGTGGTGAGGTACCTAAAAGTACCTATTAATGGAACTTAAGGTCACCCAACAAAATTTTGATTATAAACCTGTAATGGAGTGCTGTGGGTCCAGGAAAGTCCTTGAACCCCAAACCCTAGTTTCCTTTCTAATGTTGGTCAAAGAATTGAATAAAGAAAAGAAAAATGAGAAGGATAATTACTCAATTATTATATTTATTGAGGGAAGTAGAGCCAAGGAAAGGCACTGGGGTGGCTAAAGATCCTATTTGAAGAGTCTGTGGGGGGGGGCATGGAAAGAAAGAAGAAAGTTCAAGGAGCTCCTGCCATGTAAGGAGCTGGATGGGATAAAGTACCCAGGTGGAGAGTAAGGGCTAGAGGTCCTTCCCAGCTGGGTCTGGGCTAGGGCCTAGGCTGAGCCCCTCTGTGAGCCAGCCCAGGCCTAGCCAATGAAAAAAACTCATTCACAGCTGGAAGACTGTGCTTCATAATAATAACTCATATTGTCTGGACATGAATGCAGTAAAGAGGATAGGGGGACCCTGGCATGAAATAGTGCATGGGGAACAGATGGGGGATAAAGGTGAGTGTGTGTGTGTGTGTGTGTGTGTGTGTGTGGATAATGATCAAACCCAGGGCCTTGCACATACTAGGCAAGTGATCTGTCAAGGAGACAAATGTTAACAGCTGTCCTGTTTTAGTTACCAGCAGAGGTGTCTAATGAGCACATAGGTGTTCAAACCTGCCATCCAGTGGAAAGTGCAGAGCTGGCATGTATGTTTCAGAGATTTCAACATGTTGCTGTCTTTTGAGACCCTGGGTGTGGATAAGGTGATCTAGAGGGAATGCAAACATAAAAGTGAGTGCAGTAAGCTTCGCTTGGTGGCACATGCCTGTAAACTCAGTACTTGGGAGGTGGAGGCATGAAATTAAAAGTTCAACATAAACCTTCATATGCAGTTAATTTGAGGCCAGTCTGGGTTACAGGAGACCCTATCTCAAAATCAAGCAAAGAAAAACTGCACACAGAATGAGAAGTATATGGAGGACAGGGCCAACGCAGCAGAAAATGAGTGGACTCTGTGGAAGTTTCCCAGGCTCATGAGTCCTGAGCACACCCCTCTTTGCGGGCAGCTGTTCTCATCTCTTCTGGCCATTTATACACTTAATTTTCTTTCAGGCAACCATCCTCTTCTTCAACTGTTCTTTCATTATTTTTTTCCCATTTTGACATTTTCATACATGTTTATAATGTGTTTTGATCTTATGCCTAGAAAATACACCATCTTACCAGTTGCCACCTCTCATTAACATGCTTTGCATCCCTATGACTCCCCCATATTACTTTCGATCCTTTTAAAATAATATTATTTTACATGGAGAGACAAAGAGAATGGGAATGCCAGGACCTCTATTGACTGCAAATGAACTCCAGATGCATGTGCCCATTTGTTCTACATCTGGCTTTATATGGGCACAGGGGAATTGAACCTGGGATTTTAGACTTTGTTGGCAAGTGCCTTATCCACTCAACCATCTCTCCAGCCCCAATACATATAATCTTTTTACAAAAATATCTTATATTTATTTATTTATGAGAGGGGGGAGATAGAGAGAGAAAGAGAGAGAGAGAATGAATGGATACACCAGGGTCTCTCTAGCCACTGCAAATGAAAACCTCCAGATGTGTGCACAGCTGTGATGCTTTTATTCAGGTCTCCCCCATAAACTTAGGTTTTTCCAAATGCTAGGTTCCCAGCTGATGGAGATTTGGGAATTAATGCCACCTGGAGGCAGTGTATTGGTGGGGGTGGGCTTATGAGTGTTATAAGCAGTTTTCCCTTGCCAGTGTTTGGCACACTCACTTGTTGCTTTTGTTCTCCTGATGTTGGCAAGGATGTGTTGTCTACTCTCTGCTCATGACATCATTTTCCTCTGCTATCATGGAGCTTCCCCTTTGAGTCTGATAGCCGCAATAATCCCCCTTTTCCCCTACAAGGTGCTCTTGGTTGGGTGTTTTCTGCCATCAATACAAACCTTACTAAAACAGCCAATTTGTGTATCTGACTTATGTGGGTACTGGGGAAATAAACCAGTGTCCTTAGGCTTCTCAGAAAAGCACCATAATTTGTAAGCCATCTCTCCAGCCCCACTACATATATTCTTACACATGATGGTGATTAGTCATGGAATGTGAGGTTTCAGGTAGTTAATATGTACTTTAGTTCATGTTATTATGTTATAAATGATATCAAACTTATCTTTTAAATCATTTTAAGTACCAACCTCTGGATCTTGCAATATGTAAACATGTGTCGTGGTTTGATTCAGGTGTCCCCATAAGCTTAGGTGTTCTGAATGGTAGGTTGGCAGCTGATGGAGATTTGGGAACTAACACCTCCTGGAGGCAGTGTATTGTTGGGGGTGGGCTTATGGGTATTATATCCAGTTTCCCCTTGCCAGTGTTTGTCACACTCTCTTGTTGCTATTGTCCCCCTTATGTTGTTGGCCAGGAGGTGATGTCCACCCTCTGCTCATGCATCCCCTCAAGTCTGTAAGCCAAAATCAAATATTTTTTTTCCCCAAAAGTTGCTCTTGGTTGGGTGCTTTCTGCTAACAATGAGAACCTGACTGCAACAGCATCATAACCATCTATCTCCAGAGGTTTTTTCAGCTTCCCAAACAGGAACTGAATAAGTGTACAATTTTTGCACCCGTTTTCCAACACTTTATTTAACTTGGTTTTTCAAAGTAGAGTCTCGGTCTAGCCCAGGCTGGCCTAGAATTCACTATGTGGTCTCAGGCCACCCTTGAACTCACAGTGATCCTCCTATTTTAGCCTCCTAAGTGCTGGGATTAAAGCCATGTGCCAACATGCTTGACCATTTTTCTATTTTTGTTTTAATAATGGGATCAGTTTTTTTAATTTTCTAATTTTATTTATATGAGACAAATAGCAAGAGAGAGAGAGAGAGAGAGAGATGTCAGGGCAGGGTCCCCAACCACTGCCAATGAACTCCAGATTCATGTGTCACCTTGTGCATCTGGCTTATGTGGGTTCTGCGGAATTGAAACTGGGTCCTTTGACATTGCAGACAAGTGCTTTAACTGGTAAGCAATCTCTCCACCCCTGGTTTCAGTTTTTACTAAAAAATGGACACAACTAGTGCTGAAGAATGTATTTGTAGTTCCAATATGTGTACAATAATTTGTATTTACAATCGCAGTACCAGGGAACATGCATGCATATCATACATAGGAGCCATGAGAGGCAGCCTGCAGAGTCCACTGTTGTGTACAGGACTGTTCACAGGCCTACCAGAGAGGAAGAAGGATTGAGGAAAAGAAACTAAGTACAAGAAGAGTGCCAGGGAGGAACAGTGCATTCATTAATCACTTATGATTTGACAATATAATCTATATATAGTCACCCTTGCTTTAACAGGTAAGGAAGGTTTGAGATGTGACTCAGTTGCTGGAGTGCTTGACTAGCATGCCCAAAGCTCTGGATTCCATCCCCAACACTGCATATACCAGGTGTTGTGCATGTCTGTGATCATAGCACTCTGCAGGTGGCGGCAGGAGGACCAGAAGACCAAGACCATCCTAGGCTAAACAGAGAATTTGAGGCCAGAATGGTTGACAAAAGACCTTGTTCATAAACTAATTAAAAGACAGAAGGAAGGAAGGAAAGGAGATGAAAAGATGAGGAAACAGTGAGAATGTTTAAGTAACTCCTAGAATTATATTCATTGGTTCCCCAAGATGCACTTGCATAGAATTAGGCACAGTTGCCAGAATCAGAACCCAGAGCCTCTATCCCAGCCCTATGCTATTGCCCTTTTCTGCTTTAGAGCATCATAGCTCCCATCGAAGGCACAGTGGTAATAGGGCTGAATAGGAACAGGCATATTGAATCTTTCTGCTCCCACTACCTCCTCTTATGGACAATGCTTTTGCAGATGGACAGGAAAACTGTTCTTGTGATTACTTGTTTGTGAAACAGCTTGGTGGCAGATTCTGTCAGAGCAAAGAACAGTCGATATCCTGGTTGGGCTGTGAGGATAAGACCTGGGTCTCCATATCCAGCCCACTCTGATGAGGCCTGGAAGCATCTGTACCTACAGTGAGCCTGTCCCAGAAGCCACAGTTCAGGGTCCCCTTGTCCTCTTGTAGCAGAGATCTCATGTTGCTGGAAACCTCTCCACTTACCACTGACTGCTCCCCTCCTTGCAGTCTTTTTGCTGGCTGTCTGCTGCCTGTAATTGCTGCCAAACTTTGTGGATTCTGTCAATGTATGCATGGGAAGCAAACGTCAGGGAAGCTGTGGCTCACAGTATTTTTCTTGTTGCTAGGACAATATCCTATATAAAGTCAGTTTAAGAGAGGAAGAATGTACTTCATCGTACAGTGGCAGGTTACAGAACATCATGGCAGGGAAGGCACCATGGCAGACACTCCAGGCAGCTGGTTACATGCAGACTTCAGTGCGGAAGCAGAGTGTGAGGAGTGCTGTGTGCACAGCTAGCTTTCCCCCTTTCATAGTCTGCTGACCCAGCCCATGTGACAGTGCTGCCCACAGTTAGGTGGGTTCTCCTATGGGGTATTATGCTCTTCCTTGCTACAGTTCCCACTCCTCCTTTTTGGCCAGAGCAGAAAGTACTGTGCTGCTCCAACCTTCTTTCCCATGTTCTCATTTTGAACTCGATTCTCTTGAAAGATAGGTGCTTTTCCATGAGCCCAGGGGGAGTCTCTGATCTGTTCTCCCCTTTATGGGACTGGGGTTACAGATATTCCTGGACATTACCAGCTGTTTATGTGAGATCTGGCAATTCAGACATGAATATTTGCAGAGAAAATGCACATAATCTGGAAGCTACCTCTTCCTTCCTCATACTTAAATTGTGTATAGACCTGGGATGGGGCTTTGTGAGCCCTGTCCTCTAGTTACAGTAACTGAATCCAAGAAGAGCTGCATGAGCCAGGTGTGGTGGCACATGCCTTTAATCCCAGCACTCAGGAGGCAGAGGTAGGAGGATCGCCATGAGTTCAAGGCCACCCTGTGACTACATAGTGAATTCCAGGTCAGCCTGGGCCAGAGTGAGACCCTACCTCAAAACAAAACAAAACAAAACAAAAAAAAAAAAAAAAAAAAGAACGGCATGAACCTTCCCCTCCTCCATGGTGGAAAGTTACAGGCCACAGTCATTGACAGTTCAGAGGACAATGGTTCTTCCTTGTATGGAGGATAGCAGTCCACACTAAGGTTTTTTTTTTTTTTTTTTTTTTTTTTTTTTCCCCAAGCTGCACTACTCTCTCAGGCCCTTTATAACACTTTTCTCTTCTCATTTCTTGCTTTAAACTGTCATCTTGAATTACCATTACTTCACAACCAATTCTGTGAATTTTTAAAAATGATTTCCATCATTCCTTTTTCTTTGGTCTCAAGAAAAGGTTCCTTTGAAAGTTCTTTCTGGTAATTTCTAGAGAACATCCTTAGACCTTCTCAGGGACTGTCATTGCCTTAGATGCTTTCTGCCCAGTCCTCAGCTTCTGTTGCTGTGCAGAATCCTTCCCATCCACATGACACAGGCTCTCACCTGGGTCGGCTGCAGCTCTTCACAGTGGTGCTCCTTCACAGAGTTGGGACACTTCACTGCTGCCTCCTCTCCTGACTCTACTTCCCGTTATCTCCCACACAATGAGGGTGGGACCCACATGCCAGTTAGAGGAATGATGCACTACCTTTTGCAAAGCATGCAGAATTTTGGGGTATTTTGTTTATCTTTTTTTTTTTGAGACTGGATATCAAGTAGCTCAGTCTGCTTCAGCCCCACTATGTAACCAAAGATTGCATTGAGCTTTATTTTCTAAATATCTTATTTTTATTTATTTACTTATTTGAGAGAGAGAAAGAGGGAGGGATGGAGAGAGAAAGAGAGAAAGAATATGAGTAATTACTGGCTGGCCTCAAACTCATATCAGTCCTCCTACCTCTGCTTCCCAAGAGCTGAGATTAAAGTTGAGTACCACCATTCCTGGATATTTTAAAAATATACTTTAAAGTATGTTTATTTATTTATTTGCAAAAAGAGAGAGATAGAGAGAAGTGAGACAGATAGAGACAATGGACACACCAGGGCCTCTGTCCACTGCAAACCAACTCCAGATGCATGCACCACCATGAAAGAGTTGGGCCTTTTCATCCCTGCCTCCCTTCCCTGCCTGTAATTCCATCCATCTTAAACTCACTGAGGTTGGGACCCACTTGCCATTTAGAGGAATGATGCACTTGCTTTCACAAAGTGTGCAGAATCTTTGGGTGTTTTGTTTTCTTCTTTCTTTTCTTTTCTCTTTTTCTTTTCTTGGAGGGGGGGCAGGGTATCAGGCAGTTCAGTCTGCCTCAAGCTCACTATGTAGCCAAGGATTGCTATTTTTTATTTTTATTTTTATTTTTATTTTTAAAAATATTTTATTTATGAGAAACAGAGAGAATGGGTACACCAGGGTCTCTAGCCACTGCAAGCAAACTCCGGATGCATGTGCCACCTTGTGCATCTGGATTTACATGAGTACTAGGGAATCAAATCTGTGTTGTTAGGCTTTGCAGGCAAGTGGCTTAACAGCTAAACCATCTCTCTAGCCTCCCATATTCATTGCTAACATGTGGAATTACCACTGAAAACATTTCAATTGTCTCTGCAGGAGGGTTTTTTCTTAAGAAGCAAAACAACAACAAAAAAATACTTTTGTCTTTGTCCTTGTATTGATGTTTGTTTTTGTGCAGAGTCTGAGGGTTGACATGTTTGTATCATGGCACACATGTGGAGGCTGTCAGACATCTCAATATCTCTGGTTTTTTCGAGGTAGGGTTTCACTCTAGCCCAGGCTGACCTGGAATTCACTCTGTAGTCTCAGGGTGGCCTTGAACTCACAGGGATCCTCCTACCTCTGCCTCCCGAGTGCTGGGATTAAAGGCGTGTGCCACCACGCCCAGCTGATATCTTTGTTTTTAATATTAATCAATTACTTAATTTGCAAACAGAGATATAGAAGAGAGACAGACAGACAGAGACAACAGGCATACCTAGGCCTCCAGACACTGCAAATGGTCTCCAGAACCATGTCCCACTTTGTGCATCTGACTTAAAATAGGTACTAGGGAATTGAACTTGGGTTGTTAGGCTCTGGTGGCAAGTACCTTAACCACTGTGCCTTCTCTCCAGCCCCAGACATCTCTGTTTTGAGCCAGGACTTCACTTGCAATTTTTCCTATAGGATAAGCCAGTTTAGCAAGCCCCTGAGCTTCTGGATTCTCTTGGGTCTGTCCCACTGCCATGGGCATGTTGTGTTTACAGATGCATGTTCCACTTTGCTCCCAATATTGATGTTGGAGCTGAGGAATTGAATTCAGGATGGCAGGCTTCCCACAAGTACCTGTAGTCTTTGAGCTATCTCCCTAGCCATAGAAGTTCTTAAATAAGGAAAATAGCTCCAATAATTATTTTTCCATAGATAGGAAGATGGAAGAGAGGTTAAAAGTGCTTGTTTGTAAAGCCTGCAGGGCTGAGTTTAGTTTTCATGCCACTAAAATAAGCTAGATATAAAAAGTGGCACAAGGGAATAGAGAGATGGCTTAGCAGTTAAAGTGCTTGCCTGCAAAGCCAAAGAACCCAGGTTCAATTCTCGGGGACCCACATAAGCCAGATGTACAAGATGGCAAATGTTTCTGGAGTTCATTTGCAGTGGCTGGAGGCCCTGACTCACTGATTTACTTTTCTCACTCTCTGTCTCTTTCTCTCTCTATTAAATAAATTATAATAAAAATTTAAAAAGTATTGTTGGCCGTGGTGGCACATGCCTTTAATATCAGCACTCAGGAGACAGAGGTAGGTGGATTGCCATGAGTTTAAGGCCACCTTGAGACTACATAGTTAATTCCAGGTCAACCTGGACCCTACCTTGAAAAACCAAAACAAAAAACAAAAAACAAAACAAAAAAAAAAGTGACACAAGTTTCTACTGTTCATTTCCAGCTGTAACAACCCAATAGCATGCCATTACACAGACAAACACACACAATGTTTTAAACACTACTTCCAAGCTGGCCTTTGGCTGATTTGCAACAGTGTTTGGGGAAGCGAGGAGCACCCAGTGAGTCTTGGTGGGGGAGCTTCCTGCAGAACCTGCACCTGCAGGACGTAACCACAATAAGCTGCCAAACTTACCTATCTGACTTACAAAACACCACTGTATATTTAAGGTTCACAAAAATGGAAACAGAAAATTGGAGGAAGTTGCAGGGGATGGATTTAAACAAGAACTAGATGTATAGTTTTAGGAAAGAATAAGAAGCCTCTTGTTCTGTACCTTGAATAGTGGGCTCAGGAATGTGGGAGCCCTTTTTAAGATGTCAGTTTTAAAGTGTTTGAGAGAGAATATCTGTGGTATACAGAACTGGATTACTACTTTCAGTGTGAATATAAGCTAATAGTGGTTCAAAAGTGGAAAATTTGCAGGTACATGTTAACATTAATAAACAAGTGTATATTCATTGCCAGATGACCAGAAGCATTCTATTTTTATAAAATTAATTTTTTTGATGTTTTTGAGGTAGGGTTGCATTCTAGCCTAGGTTGACCTGGAACTCACTGTATAGTCCTAGGCTGGCCTTGAATTCACAACCATCTTCTTACCTCTGCCTTCTAAGTCCTGGGATTAAAGGCATGTGCCAACATGCCCTGATTGCAATTAATTTTACAGATAAAAGAGCATCCCTTTTATACCATAATTTTTCTATTATGGAGATTTTTTAAAGTATAATTTCTTTTTTAAATTAATTTTTATTTTATTTATCCAGTTTGGGTGAGAAAGTGTGTGTGTGTGGGGGGGGGGAAATAAAGAGAATGGGTGCACCAGGGCATCCAGCCATTGCAAACAAACTGCAGATACAGGAACCACTTTGTGCATTTGGCTTACTTGTTTACTGGGGAGTTGAACATGTGTCCTTAGGCTTCCCAGGCAAGTGCCTTAACCACTAATCAATCTCTCTAGCCTTGAAGCAGAATTTCTATGAATGAAACATGATAGATTGTGATTTGTTTTCAAGAGACATCTTCCCTGACCTGTCCTGTATTGATGTGTGTACATGAAAGCTGTGGTGTCTCATTCTTTACCAACTAGACTTTTTGAATCCCCAGGGCAATCTTGACTCTATTACATCAGTTGCCACTAGTCATGTGGTAACTCTATTTTTTCCTGTCATGAGCCTCTGCACTGATTTTCACAGTGGCTGTACCAGTTTATATTTCCATCAGTAATTGAGAAGAATTCTTTCCCCATAACAACACCATTTTTTTCTTTGATTTCTTTTTACCCCCCAAGGTAGATGTGGTTAGATTCAGGTGTCCCCATAAACTTAGGTGTTGTGAATGCTAGGTTCCCAGCTGATGGATATTTGGGAATTTATGCCTCCTGGAGGGAGTGTATTGTTGGGGGCGGGCTTATGGGTGTTATAGCCAGTGTCCTCTTGCCAGTGTTTGGCACACTCTCCTGTTGCTATTGTCCACCTTATGTTGGCCAGGGGGTGATGTCTACCCTCTGCTCATGCCATCATTTCCCCCTGCCATCGTAGAGTTTCCCCTCAAGCCTGTAAGCCAAAATAAATCTCTTTTTCCCAGAAGCTGCTCTTGGTTGGGTGATTTCCACCAGCAATGTGAACTGGACTGCAACAGTAGGGTATTACCAAGATGGACCTAGAGCTAACACCATAGCTCCAGGCTGGCCTTGAACTCATGGCAGTCCTCCTGCCTCTGCCTTCCAAGTGCTGGAATTAAATCATATGCCACCATGTCTGGCCTGTCATTTGATTTATATTCCTTTCTCTTTGCTTGTTCAAAGTAGGGTCTTGCTCTAGCCAAGGCTTACCTGGAATTCACTATGGAGTCTCAGGCTGGCCTTGAACTCACAGTGATCCTCCTACCTCTGTCTCTTGAGTGCTGGGATTAAATGTCTGTACCACCATGCCAGGGTCTTTGGTTCCTTGATCATAGCCATTTTGAGAAAAGTGGGATGGAACCTCAAAATTGTTTCCCTTATTGATAAATATGCAGCACATGTTTTCTTTAGATATTCATTGGCCTTTTGTATTTCTATTTTTTAAATGTTTAATTATTTATAAGAAGAGAGAGAGAGGAAATAGGCATGCGAGGTCCTCTAGCTACCACAAACTCACTCCAGATGCACATGACACTTTGTGCATTTAGATTTACAAGGGCATTGGGGAGTGGAATGCAGGTCATTGGGCTTTCAGGCTTAACAAGCAAGCAAACTCCTTTAACTGCTGAGCCATTTCTCTATGTCATGTGTTATATTTTAGCTGGATTACTTGCAATCTCTAAAACTATATACTACTATTCACACTGTTTCAGGTTCTGCCCATCAATACCAAGTCTGATATTGCAGCAAGTCTGTGCAGACACTGAATGTGTGGTTTGGTTTTTAAAAAGTTGGCTTCAACTTTTGTTGTATGAAAATTATATGGTTTAATCACTTTTTTTCTGTACTAAAGGTAGCTTACTTTCCATAATTGAAGAATATATGTCTAGCAACAGTTCAGGTGAAGTTTCTGCTGTGCTCCTTTCACAGAGGAGGGTCCCACTTCAGGATCTTCATTGCACTGTGGGAATGAGGGGAACATCAACTCTGAGACATCAGTGGTCCAGATTTGAGGGCTGGTGGGTGGGGTGAGAGGATGAGTTACCTAGCACCAGCGCCTCAGTGTATAGAAAGAGGGCATGATCTGGAGAGATGGCTCAACAGATAGGCATCTTTTCTGTGGAAGCATGAAGATCTGAGGTTGCCCAAGAGACCATTTGAGTTGTGTGGTGGTTTAATTCAGCTGTCCCCCATAAACTTAGTTATTCTGAGTGCTCACCTCCCTGGTTGATGGTAGTTGGAAATTAAAGCCTACTGAAGGTGGTGTATTGTTAGGGGTGGGCTTATGTGTATTATAGCCAGTTTCCCCTTATCAGTGTTTGAAACACTCTCCTGTTGCTATCGTCCACCTTATGTTGGCCAGGGGGTGATATCCACCCTCTGCTCATGCCATTGTTTTCCCCTGCCATCATGGACCTTTCCCTTGAGTCTGTAAGCCAAAATAAACCCTCTTATACCAAAAGCTGCTCTGGGTCTGGTGATTTTAAGCCAGGAATAAGAACCTGACTACCACACTAAAGTTGGTACTGAGGAGTGGTGTCATTTGCTGCTAGACACCTGACTGTGTGGCTTTGTCCTTTTGGAGCTGATTTTCAAGAGGAGTGAGGAAGGATTTAAAACCTTGGTCTAAGAGATGCTTAACAGTGCTGTATATACAGCTCAATGGACTATTTTGGTCACAGTTGAAAGACATGACTGCAGTAAGAACGATGGACTGTGAGATGTGGCTTATGAGGGTGAGAAAGATCTTTGCCTGGACTGGGCTACAAGCAGTTTGTGTGAGAAGCTTCCTGTTATGTCCCTGTCCTGAGAATTTGTGCAGAGTTGCTTTGCATATAAATGAACTGGTGTTAATAGAGGGATATGTCATAGAAATGAAACCTTTGCATGGAAGCTTCTGCCTGTTCAGCTGCAATTATACAAGATTACAGTCTTTGAGATTGGGCCATCTCACCTGAACTGGGGCAACAGGAAAAATGTAGACTCTTTTGAAGGGACCTGAGTGCTCAAGAACTGTCCTATTCTTCAAAGTCTGCTTTATTCTCCCCTGGATTAACAAATTGGTACTCTACCTGGTATTATGGAGTATAAGAAATGTAGGAAACAGAGGGTCACTGAATTTGTAACATGGTCTTGTGTTTTGGAAATGGCCATAGTTGTGTGAAGCAGGATTGTCTCTCTGCATGAAGATGTGATGAAGCCATGAGGATGGACTGTTGGTTGCAGTGGAGACCCAGTGTAGATGCCAGGACCATGAGATGGATGCTAAGGAAAGCTGCTGGTTCCAGATGAAGTTTTCTAGGACTGTGAGTAGCCTAGCTGGAGGGGTGGAATTGGAACTCCAGAGACTTGTTGCTGGTTAGAATTATTGGACTTGGACATTTGTCACTGACTAGAGTTGTTGAACTTGGAGCTATAGAGTTTGATGTTTGCCTTGGTTGTTTTAAATTTTGTATTGGTTGAATATTTTTCTGCTATGCCCAATATCATCTTTTGCAGTGTGAGTGTTCATTCTGTGTCATTATGGGTTGTGTGTGTGTGTGTGTGTGTGTGTGTGTGTTATGGCTCAATTAAAAGACCTTGGACTATGGGGACGTTTGAACATCATTAGTATTGGGGAATTTTAAAGTTGGACTGAATGCATTGCGTTTTAGATCATGAGTGTTAATCGGTTTATGGGGGCCAGGGGCAGAATGTCATGGCTTGATTTGGTGTCCCCCATAAACATAAATGTTCTGAATGCTGGTCTCCCCAGCTGATGGCAATTGGAAATTAAAGTCTCCTGGAGGTGGTGTGTTGTTGGGGGTGAGCTTATGGATGTTATAACCAGTTTTCCTATGCCAGTATTTGGCACACTGTCTTGTTGCTATTGTCCCCCTTATGTGGGCCAGAGGATGATGTCCACCTCCTCCTCATGCCATCTTTTCTCCCTGCCATTATGAAGCTTCCCTAGTCTGTAAGCCATATTAACTCCCCCCCCCCCCGCTTTTTTTCCCAAAAGCTGCTCTTGGTGGGGTGGTTTATGCCAGCATTACAAACCTGACTACAACAAGTTCCATTCCCAGGATCAATGTAAACAGATTGACATTGCTATGCCCATCCTTTACTTCTGTGCAAAGCCAAGACTGGAGAAACCACATTAAATAGTTGTAAGCTCTTGGATCAGTAAGACTCCAGGTAAAGTCAGAATATGTGGAAAAAGAAGGGATGGGGACACACAACCTTTCCACTGGTGACCACTGACTGTACTTCAGCACCCATCATGCCTCATGGGCATGTACAAATGCATACAACCAACACATCACATACCACACAAAGCAAACCACGTTGTGAAATTTTACACACACACACACACACACACAGAGAGAGAGAGAGAGAAGAAAAAGGGTCCTTAGAGTAAGAGATGATAGACAGCTGGCTGAAAAGGAACCTAGGCAGATTAGAGGGTTCCATCAACACCCATTACAACAGTGGAGGATGAAGGAAGTTTGTTGGTTGGGTAGCTTGGTTGGTATTCTGATGTGGGCTGTTGCCTTCTCCTGGAAGTTTCCAGCCCATGAGCCAGGGCCTGACCAGGCAGGAGCCCTGCAACTGTTTTCCTCTTTCTTCCTGACCCTAGTCCAAATTTGTTCTTTTAGTTGAGAATGATGGATTTATGTTTATAATCTCAGCACTTGGGAGTCTCAGGCAGAAGGATGGCCCCTAAGCTGTAGAAATATTGTTTCAAGAAGCAAACAACAACAACAACAAAATTAAGTCCGTGAATTGCAGACCATTAAGCTGTTTCCAGTGTGCTAATGGACTGACAAATGACACTTTCCATGTTTTTTTTTTTTTTACTTGCTTATAATTTGCTTTTTGTGATAAGGTTCAATATCAAAGTCTCATATCAAAGTCTCCATTCTCCTATTTCATGTTCCTGAATAGATGGGATTATAGAGCTGTGCCACCACACCCAGCTCCCATTTTGTTTTGCTTTCCATATTATTTAAGGTTGATACATAAATAACCAATGGCATATTTGGGGCACAATGAGGGGTCAGAGTAAAGCTTTGTCAGAGCACAGCCATGACGGTTAAGTTCCCTTGTCAGTGGCTGTGTGCACATTGCTGTGACTGAGCTGAGGGCTTTCAGCAGAGCATGAATTGTCTGCACTTCCTAAATATGACAACCTTAGATTTGGAGAAGCTACAGGTTTCAAATTTTGCAGCCTGTAAATCCTAAAGCTAACATCCAGATGTTTCTATGCAACACAAGTGCTCACACTCTGGGACACTGGAGCACTTCTCATCTCTCTACCCTTTGGAGTTCCTCAGCTGGGCTCGTGGTGCTCCCAGTGCATTCTGCCTGTTTCTTAAATTCCTTTAAAACTCTTCACAATTAATTTATACTTGCTCACCAGGAAGGACCACATGTATGGGGCAGTTCATCCTGAAGCAATTTTTAAATGGTTCAGAAGTGGGGAAGAGGTTTGCAGTGCCAGGCACAGCTCAGTCTCCCATTTGGCTCCAGTAGTCCTTCTTCCTCTCTCTGGTCAGAGGCTGGCCACCATCTCCCCAGTGCACTTATGTTCTGAAGTATTAGGATTAACAGGGCTAGACAGTTCATATAACTGTCTGAACAGAAATGAAGCAGAAGTGAGGTACCAGGACAACAGATGTCTGTCCAGTGGCAAAGAAATGGTCACAGATAGCTCTGGCTGCTGGAGTCCACACCCTGCCTACAGCAGGTATCTTGTCATTGCTGGACAAAACAGTGGTATCATTTATAGAAGGAAAAGGTTCATTTTGGCTTACAGTTTTGAAGGGCTCTTTTATCATGATGAAGAATGCATAACAGGATCAGACAACTTCATGTTACATCTTCACACCTCAGTAGGGATAGAAGGAGAGGCATTGTGGAGAAATACACCTCAACACCAACCGCAGTATTCCTGTCCTCCAGCATGCCTCTGACTCCAGCTGAAGATTAAGTAGGATGCTTAATCACAAATAATTATGGCTATGAGGAACATAATACATTTAAACCACCACACTGGCTTTGATCACTGAGAAGGGCTCACTCCATATGGCCTGTAGTGTCTGTATTTCCAAGGTAGAGCTTCTGTGGGATCCAGATGCCATGTCAGCATCCCTATGCTGATCTTCAACACACTTGTGTGTATCAATCTCACTCCCTTTAAAAATGTTTGACAGGGGCTGGAGAGATTGCCCAGCAGTTAAGGCACTTGACTGCATAGCCTAATGACCCAGGTTCTATTTCCCCATTCCACACAGCAATCCTCCTTCCTGTGCCTGCTGAGTGCTGGGATTAAAGGGGAGGGACATCGTGCTCAATAAAATGTGGGATTTTGTAAATATATGTCCATAACTCTATCTATCTATCTATCTATCTATCTATCTATCTATCTATCTACCTACCTACCTACCTACCTACTTACCTATCTAATTTGTTGCTTTTCTAGGGTCTCATAGAGCCAAGGCTGGCTTTGAACTGTTGATTGTCCTACCTTTGCCTCCAAAATGCTGAAATTTTAGCAGTGAGCCTGAGCCTGTCACCAGTGAAGTTGTTGTGGGTTCATTCACTCATCATTTCCTACTATCTACTATCAGTCAGGACCCAAGTAGTTGGGAGGACTTGAAGCACTGTTCAAGGCATGCACTGTGTCCAGTCAGACACTCAAGAGAAAGCAGGAGGTAGGCTTTTGCAGTCCAGGACCTCTGTGCCTGATCACACTACCTGCCTGCCACCTTGGATCTACCTCTAGAACCATTTACTTCCCTGGAGTTTGGAGATTTGGGGTCCTAGCCTCTGAGATGTACCACCCTGCTTCAGGGATAGCAGAAGGATGTTCAGGAAGCCAGAAATGGTGAGTGTACTGTCATGATCCAGGGCAGGGAACTGAGCGGATGATCAGGATGGGTGGCCTCTGCTCCCCATTTTCCACTCCTGAATCCCCAGGCCCAAATGCCCCTCTAGGGCCACCCTGCCCTTGTCCCTCTGGCTGTGTGGCAAGGGTTGGGCTGTCCAACAACTTGACTGATGTCTTGCCTTATGTGGGGACCCCAGTCCTGGCTGTCACTCTCTCTGGTTGGATTTGTCCTAGAGTGGTGTGTGGGCCTTTGAGCCAAGGGAGGGAAGCTTTCACCCTATGTCTGCATCGTGTTTGGTCCCAGGCCTATGGCCCACTTGTGAGAAGCCAGCTTCATGTGGGAGCCTTGACGGCTGGCAGCCTCGCAGTGTTCCTGAGATCTCAGGGCTCTCTGGTGCCTGTGCTGCTGTGTTGTTGGGCTGGGTGCTCAGGGTCAAAGGACCATGTCCATGGATCTTCAAGGCCACTGGGGCCATGGAGCTGCCAAAAAGGGTGGTTTGGCCAGTGTTTTACCCCTCCTGAGTTAAAGGGACTTTGGTCAGCCAGGTAAACAAGGGCCCTGGTAGTTGGACCTCTCCTATACATTTTATATGCTTGCCTGGAAGTCAAGCCTATTAGCAGAGTAGCCTCTACTATTATACAAAATTTTCAATTTCTCCTGCAATCAGAAATGAAAAATGCAGAGCCAGGCATGGTGGTGCACTTGGGAGGCAGAGGTAGGAGGATCACCATGAGTTCCAGGCCACCTGAAACTATGAAGTGAATTCCAGGTCAGCCTGTGCTAGAGTGAGACCCTATCTCAATAAACAAAACAAAACAAAACAACAACAACAACAACAAAACAGTTTGGTGTTTGATGTGATTACTTTTTCTGATCAACCGCATCTGTCAATTTTTCTTTTAAAACCAAAAAGAAAATATTTCAACATTAGGGCTGGAGGGATAACTTAGCACTTAAGGCATTTGCCTGCAAAGCCAAAGGATCCTGGTTCAATTCCCCAGGACCCACGTTAGCCAGATGCACGAGGGGGCACACATGCCTGGAGTTCGTTTGCAGTGGCTGGAGGCCCTGGTGCACTGGTTCTCTCTTTCTTTCCCCCTTTCTCTGTCAAATAAATAAAAATAAAATAAAAAACATTTAAACATTGAACTTATAATTCATCTGTAGGTCAGACAGGAATGTCAGGTTGATAGCATTGGGGGAAAGAAAGGGATCTAGCCAGAAAAGGAAAGTGCTTTGGGGAGGAGAGTATAAATGAAGTATAATGCCACATATATGTGTGTCAATTTAATTCTACTGTCAACTTGATCATATCAGGAATTAATAGGCACACTTCTTAGGTGCGGTTATGAGGGCATTTCCAGGAATGATTAAGGTACACGTTAAGACTTTCCCTTAGGGTTGTCAGCCTTTCAAGTGACAGGCTATATAAAAAAAAGAAGCTCCCCCCCCCAAAAAAAAAGGATGTTTGGTGTGGCTCCCTTTGCTACTCACTGATACATGAATAATCCTTGTTGCTATCCTTCATGGACATCAGAACCCTCCTTCACCAGCCTTCCACCATGGACTGAAGAACAGAAGTTCCCCAAGAATCCTCTAGACCTCCAGTGCCAGACTGGGACTGCTGAGACATCCAGTCTCATGCACTGTGCAGCAGCAGAGTTCTCAGACACTCCAGTGTGCAGACAGTCATTGCTGGACTGCCTGTAATCCAATCTTACAAATAAATGCCCTTGTAATATATACTCATTCTGTCAATTCACGTCCATACAGAACTCTGATTGTGGTGCCAGGAGTGGTTCTAGAAAACAATTTCAAGCTTGAAGTTTTTGAGTGGGCTCAGTGTTAAATGTATCTGGCTGTCCAACTGTAATGCTACTAAAGACTCCCTCCTGCCTCGGCTTGCTAACATGGGGATTCACATACATTGACCACTTACCTGCAGACATGTGTCCAGTTTTGTCTCTTTGTCTGTGATACTGTTTCTATGTCTGCAGTTGTCTAGCATTAAAAGGGAATGCTGAATCATGTCTGTCCCCTGGACAATATATTCAATTTTGTCTGCCAGCTACCCACAATATTCATTTAGTTGTGTTCTGAGCCCTGTCTGTGGACTCTGGTTTCTTATTTAGCCCCAGTCAGACTCTGACTCTAAGGAGGGCACACTTTCTGAGAGAGCAAGCCTATCTTCAACCTAAGCCCCATCAGCAAGTTTTAGCTGTCAGACAGAGATGTTCAGGAAGACATCAGGGTGGTTAGTGCCATGGTTGTCTATAGGCTCAATTGAGGCTGGGCATAATGGAGCACTGAAGGAGAAAAAATTTCATACTAGGAGCTGTGATGTTGTCTTGGTCGGGCAGGCACTAGAGTCCTTGTAAACCATCCATGTGGATTATGGGGCAGGGTGTGATTGGAGATGGAGACTGTAGACATAATGTGTTGGGGCACAGGAAGGTGATTTCTCCAAGTACACCAAGGCAAGATGAACTGAAGAAACTTTTTCCAACTGTTATGAAGGCCCTCTCTCTTATGCCCCAATGTTTCCTGGACTGAAGCCCTGAGTGTGGAGTCGGGGATCTTGGTCCCATCCCAGCCTCAGGCTCCCTGTGCAGCAGTGTCAACTCTGGGGTTGTGTCTTTATGTCCAAATCTCTGTGAACTCTCTCTTTCTGAATCTTTGTGACTGTCCCTGCCTGGTCCAATCTAACTGTTTGTTTTCTACTGTCCTTTGTTTCTGCTGTCATTGGCCATTCTTCCTCTTGTGTCTTTTTATGCAGTTCTTAGTGGTGCATCTGGTGGGTGGCTTATGTAGAAGCACTGAACGTGTCTCTCCTTGTGGGATTCTTAGTCACAGCCTGAGCCTTTGAACATAGGTGGTAGCTGGGAAATTCCAGATGCATATAACCATAGTCTTGGAGAAAGAGGTGCAGAAAAGGTAAGAAACAGAGGGAAACGGATAAGAGGTACAGACAGACCAGAAGACCATGATTAGAGCCTGAATGACCTAGAACTTCAGGGGTTTATACCTTCTCCCACAGATATTCTGCTACATTGAGGAAGGTAACAAGTCATCAGTTATGGGGACATGAATCAAGTGTCCTGTAGCTAGAGAGGTGGAGCAGGACCACCCTCTTCCTGTCTCCAACATTAAATGGGGTACTCACAACACCAGGCTTTCAAGATTTTCCTTGATTTGCATCTCTCAAAACTCTTGTTTATTTTTGGGCTGGAAAGATGGCTTAGCAGTTAAGGCAGTTGCTTTGAAGCATAATCACCCAGTTTCAATTCCTCAGTACCCACATAAGTCAGATCACATGGTGGCACCTACGTCTGGAGTTTGTCTGCAGTGGCTTAAGGCCCTGGTGCAACCATTTCCTCTCTATATACTTCTCTGTCTCTCAAATGAATACATTAATTAAGTAAATTAAAATGTATGTTTATTTAATCCCACATGTGTGAGTGTGTGTGTGTGTGTGTGTGTGTGTGTGTGTGTGTGTGTATACACGCCAGAAGACCTTAACGTAGCTGTGGTGCACTCTGAGCAACTTCCCCAAGGGCTTTGGATTCTCCTGGCTCTGCTTCCCATTGGCTGAGGCCCAGTAAGATATTGGAAGCACAAGCTACTCTGTGTCCAGCTGTATGTGGGTGCTGGGGAATCAAACCTGGGCCTGTAGACTTGATAACACTGATGCATCTACCCAGTTCTTGTGGTTCAGTTTTGTTAACTGCGCCCAAGATTAGACAATGAGGGCAAAAGTTGGCATGTATTTGTGGAGTTCATTTGCAATAATAAAAGGTCCCAGTTCTCTATCTCTCTTTCTCTCTCAGATAAATAAAATGTGAAAAAATGAAGTTATAAAGATTAAAATAAAAACAAGTTAACTGGTACTGGAGAGATTGCTCAGTGGTTAAAGGTGCATTCTTCCAAAACCTGCTAACCCCGGTTCAGTTTCATAGTAACTATGTAAAGCCAGATGCACAAAAGTGGTGCATGGATGTGGAGCTTGTGGAAGCAAGAGGCCCTGGCACTCCCATACACACAAACACTCATTGTATCTTTGCAAAGGAAGAAAGACAGGAAGAATGCAAAGAAAAGAGGGAGAGACAGGGCAAGAAAAGAAAATGGAGAAGTTAATTTTGGGTTTATTAAAGATGAGAAACAAAACAGAAGATTTAAAAGGCAGAATCATAGTAATTACCCAGTTCATGGAACGTGTACAAAATATTTGCAGAAAAATGAATATTGCGTTGGAGGAATATAGATTCAATCCTAAAAGGGAGAGTAGAGACAGAAACAAGAATTGTTCAAAAACAGCGGAACCCAGAGGGTAGGGGAAATATAGAGGTGCCCACCAATTTCCTGGACCTCTGTCACCATGTACTTCAGAAGGTCAAGCCTCTGCAGCCTAGGTGTGCCTCTGGGGGTGTATCTATGACTGTCTATATCTGAATCTGCCATCTTTCTGTCCCTGAATCTGTGATTTTCTGAGGCACACTGAATATAGTTGTGAAAGTGTCTTATCCCCTGTGTCTGTGATGTCACTGGGTCATCTTCCCTAATGTCTCTGCGTGTCTCAACACTTCTTTCCCATGAGGCATTGTGTTGGGACTTGATTTATACTTGTTTTTTGGATGACCATTGTTGATGCAAAACACATAGCTCTCACATCAAAGGGAATAAGAGATAATTTATTCTAGAGCCAACTATCAGTGACCATGACCCAGGAACACAGATTTACATTACCCTAAATTCTGTTCCAATGTGTTAACAATTTCATGAAGGTTTTATAGTTACAGATCAAAAGAAAGTCATAACTCAAGGCACTTTTCACATACATTGGCTGACCATTTTGTTTCCTGGCTGGCCTGGGGCCACTGCACATTGGTTTCCCAGGGGTGTCGAGGCAACTGAGGAACAGTGTATTCAGTGGCCATGAGTGCAATGGGAAGAAACACCTGAGAGACTGTGTCAGAGGACAGCTCGTTTATTTGTTAGGTGAATGGGCTTTTAGGTGTTCATGTAGTGGTGGGAAAAGGTATGGGATATGGGTCACAGGGTATTGGCTGTGTGAGGGCTTCTGGATGATACCTCATTAATATATAGGGACCTTCCAGGTGAGGGGTAAAAGGTCACTTGGCCACGGGGGGGGGGGGGGGGGGGGGGGGGGAGCGACCGAAAGGTAAGTCTTATGATATCCCATGCCCCAGGCTGGGGGAGGGTGTGGCCTCAGTCCTGCTGGTCTGGAGATTATCAGGTTGTAGGTCTGCCGCAATGTCCTGCGGCCTGGGGCCCTAAGTCCTGCTGGACATCTCAGGCCTGCTTAAACTTCCAGGAGCCTGGGGCTCTCAACTTGCCTGACCACTCCCCATTTGTTTTGATAATGGAGCAGTATCATCATAATGAGTGAGATCTTTATGGTCTATTGCAAGAGGACCCAACTGATAGCAATGTTAGCAATATTTGTTATTTGTTGTCCGAAAAATTTGATGAGGCATGTGGCCACAAGTAACAGGGTTTCTACACCAAAGAGGGGACCAAGGAAGGGGAGAAGACACGTGACTAAGGGGTTAGAGAACCAGGTGGTGGGGTTGTCAGGTTTATAGTGGTCAAGTAGCTCCTTGCAGGGTTTTTTGAGAGTTTTAACATTTTGCAGCAAAAAACATTTGATTCATTGATTCAAAAGAACAACATTCTTCTCCCAAGAGCATACATGTCTCCCCATTTTCAGCAGTGATGGGGTCTAAAGCTCTTCTACAGTTTTGGAGTACCACACCCATGAGAGTGTTTAATTGTCTCTGAAGAGACTTGAGGCTGTTGGTAGTTGATATCATGGCCTGGTCCAGCTTGTCTTGGAAGTCCCCTGTGAGGTGGTTGGTTTGCACAAGGGTGGCTCCAGCAGCACTGGAGGCACGCAGGGACAGCATCACGCTAAGGCCCACCACTAGGGGGATGAACATCTCTTGGTTGACATGGGCAGAGTTTGTAGGCTGCTTATTCTTCCTCATACAGATACACCTGTGGAACAATCAAGACTGGGGAACAATAAGTGGGAGAGGAAACATTTATGCATGGGGTGATTATCCCTTTGCACCATAAGAGAACATGTATTTTGACACAAGTGGTTTTGGTTATGGAAACATGGAGAACGCATTCAGGCCTGATCAGCTTGGAGCTGTACAGGTAAAGGGGCATACCTTGACTGAGGAGTATCAGTAAGGTGGGGTTGGGAATAGTTCATTGTAGATGTGGGGTATTCAAGGGTGGCATTAATAGAAATTGCAGTTAGCAGGGGGCAGGTTATGGATGCACAAAAGGAGCAGTTAAAAGCATTGGGGTGGTTAGTAAAGGGTAGGAGGTCAGCCACGTCTTGAATGTATTGTGTTCAGATTATGGTGGCTTGTATTTTTTCATGACTTGTTTATCCTGCAAAAGAATGTGGTGGTAAGAACTTGGAGGGAAGCGGGAACAAGCTGACTACAGATATGAAGGTCAGTGGAGGGAGATAGTGATAGGCCATGAACATAAACTTTTCATGTCAACCCCACCCACCAGCATTCATCCCAGGGGTGTAATATGGAGAGTATACATTGTCTCCACCAGTGGCTGGTGAAGAGAGTATCTCCTCCCGTACACCACTTGATTTCAATGACTCATTTTATTGGCATCCCCTATAATATTCCTGGTTTGCAAGGCACTCTTTTCTCTTTTCATGATAAGCGAAGCATGGAAAAGCTTGATTAGTACACGCTGTAGAGTTAGGATAGACAGGAAAGCTGACAGTGGTCTGTCATCCCTGAATGGGGCAATATCCTGTGCCAATGATTTTATTGACCCCTTGGTAGGTCTCTCATGCCTCAAAACTCCATTGGAAAGTATTAGGGGGAGGAGCAGTGAGAGAGGCATTTGTATTGGAATGTAAGATTGTAAAAGCCACCAACAAAATGGCAGAGAGGGATGCCTGTGGTGGGCACATGGCTTTGGCTGTGTCCACAAGATCATTAATGTCTCTCTGTTTTCCTGGCTCAGGTGATGTTGGTGGTTTCCTCTGTTTCCTCCATCCTTGATTAGGTGGGCCATCCTTTTGTTTGGTGGGATTGAATCAGATATTTTGGACCAGTACCCAAATGGGCTTGGGTGCATTCTGTGGGAAGACACAAGCAAATCCCCTTCCCATAGTGAGGATGGAGTCTGGGCCCTTCCATATTCTGTCTAAATGATCTTCCCACAACACCAGGATGGGAGGGGCAGTCTCTGGTGTATGCCAGTGGAGGGTGATGGGGGTGATATTGGGAGTTTTTGTATATATTGAAAATGTTTAGGGTAGTCAGGGCCATGCTCAACTGAAGATAGGGTGGGTGGTGTTGGGCTGGTTTTTTTTGTTTGTTTGTTGTTTGTTTTAAGTTGGGCTTTTAAAGTTTGGTGTGTCATTTCTATTATACCTTGGCCTTGTGGGTTATGTGGGATTCCTGTATGGTGAGCAATCGTCCATTGTATGCAAAATGCTTTGAATGAGAAGCTAGTAAAGGGCAGGCCATTATTGGTTTTTATTTGATGGGGCAGGCCCATGATGGCAAAGGTGGAGGGCATATCATGCATGAGGGGTTTTTTTTTTTTTTTTTTTTTTTTTTTGAGCTCTCTCCTGTTTGTGCTGTGGCCTATATGAGGTGGGAGTATGTATGTATTGTTACAAAGACATATTTTTGATGGCTGAATTGGGAGATGTGGGTGCCATCAATTTGCCAAAGGGATTAGGCCTTGAGACCTCTGGGGTTAATGGCCATTGTTTGAAGGGCAGGTATTGTTATTTGTGAAGTGCAAGAGTGGCAAGTTTTAAATATGCATTGGAGTTGTTATTTAGGGATCAGAGGGAAGCATGATTGTGATCCCTTAAGGTTTATGTGGGTGTTAGTGTGGAATTTTTTAGCTTCCTCAAAGGTGGCCATGAAGATGTCTGTTGAGCCTCCATCGGAGGCCAGCCCGTCTGCTCATGTGTTCCCTTTAGTGAGGCAGTCACGTAAGGGGCTATGAGGTCTTACATGTTGTACAAACAGGGTGGGTGCTTCTTTTGCATATGAGATTAGACACTTTTATCTGCAGTGGTGAATGAGAGTTTTCATCTAGCTGGATATGCGAGTGAGCGAGCAAGTCAGGGGAGCAGGGTAATGGCAGAAATACTATCAGAAAAGTGATTAGAGGGGCCTTCTTCCTCTAGGAGTGCCAGAGAAATAACATACAGTTCCTTTTATTGTGGAGATCTGCTGGGAAGTTCCTTAAAGTGGATGGTGGGAGGCTGGTCCCCTGGGTAGTAGAGGATCATAGCTGCTCTCCTTTTCCCTCCATCTGTAAAAATGGGGGGGGGGGCGGCAGTGGCTCCAGGGATTGGTTTTCTTGAAAAAGGTGGGGTCTAAGCCATGTTAAAAAAGAGGTATTGCAGGAATCCATTTTTCATTACATTAGTGGTTGTCAATTTGACCAGAGAAGCCTATTAGGCTGATTGCAAATCAGGAATGGTTTATCAACATTCATGGGATATTGGAGAGGGAAAAGGGGGTTATGATAACATAAGGTTCCTTGCCTAAATGGAGGGCCTGGTCCCTCCTGGATTTGATCATGGCCACAAGGGCATCAATTTCTGTCATTATTCTTGGGGGTACCGTGAACAGAGGTATGGAGCCATCCGAGGATCCCCTGAGATTGATGGAGTGCTCCTATGAGGGTCATGGAGGAATTAAATACCATGAGTTGAAATGGCCTGTCTAGCAAGTGTCAGGCAAGAGCCATATCAGAAAGCATGTATTGATTTTGGTTAGTGCCTGTTTTGCTTCTGAGCTCCCAGGGAATGGGGAGGATGGGTCTTTGTTACTTTTTAACATATCATATAGGGGTTGTACATCACCGGTGGGTATAGGGAGCCATGGTCGGAGCCAATCAAGGTTTCCCAGAAAGCTCTGAAGCAAGGCCAGTGTAAGCTTCTGGGGGAAGGGGTGTATGTGTTTAAGAGGCCGAGAAGAAGTGAGGCAGAGTTCGGTCCCCAGGAAGGTCATTGGTGGGATAAGTTGGACCTTATTGGCGGAAATTTGAACCCTGGTTCAGTGAGGGAAGGTATTAATTGATCTCTTAGTTCAGCTGGTAAGGTGGGGAAGTTTTTCCATACGAGGATGTCATCCATGTAATGATAGATATTAAGGCCCCTATCTAAGTGTGGCTTTAGTGCTGCAACAACCTCTTCTTGACATATAGTAGGGCTATTGGCCATACCTTGTGGCAGAACTTTCCATTCAGAGCGTTTGGTTGGCCCAAAATCATTGATAGAGGGGGTTGAGAACACAGCATTTTCAGTCTTGGGGGTGCAGGGGATAGAAAAGAAACAATCCTTGATGTCGATAGCAAGGAGGTGGGTGTTGGCTGGAATAGCTGACACAAGGCTAGTCCCCATTGAGGGGTGCCCCAGATGAGCATAGCTTTATTGATGGCCCTGAGATCTTGTAGTAACCTCCATACTCCTGAGCCCTTTTGAATTATGAACACAGGAGTATTCCATGGGCTCCATGAGGGGCGGATATGTTTAAGTTGGAGGTGTTTTTTTCACTAACTGATTTAAGTTTTCAAGTTTCTCCCTTGGCAAAGACCACTGTTCAGCCGAGGTTGGCTCATCAGAGAACCATTCTAGGGAGATTTGTATTTAACAGTGGCCTTTAGGCTTGGAGGTGATACCAGTGAAGGTAGCTCTCATAGCCTATCTCAGTGCATTCTCCCTCTATATTGCTGTCAATGACTACATCTAGGGCCTCAAGGATGTCTCCTCCTCCCCTCCACCCCAGAAGGTTAGTCATTACATTAGCCATTACAGGTCTAATAAGACCGGTGGTTCTATCCATGTCCTTCCATTTGAATACCTCCTTGGTCTTATCTGTTGGAAGCATCCATCTCTATAGAGGGCTAGTCAGCAAAGACCAGCAGATATCACACCAGTCCTAGGGGGTGTTAAGGGAGCCCTATAGGCTCTGGAGGAGGGACGTAGTCCATGGCACATGGCTTCCATCCTCCCTGACTGCCTGTCTGAGTTCTTTAAGGTCCTTGACCTGATATGCATACCACTGTAGGGGCTGATTCCATGTTGGTTGGGCATTAACAGGAAAAGCTGTGACTCCTTGATTGTATGTATTTGTACTGTTATCTTAGTGCTTACATAGTAGTTGTTGATTGTCAGTAAGGGGGCGAATGGAGAAGGGTCCTGATCAGGAGAATTTATCATGTTGGGGTTCTTTTGGCCTGTGTAACATGAGTCCAGAGGGGGGCAGCCCAGATTGGGAGGTGGGTAGGGTGATAGGGGTGGGTAAAGAGGGGTGGCCATAGAGGAGTCTCAGGGTAATTTTCTAATTTATTCTATAGCTTTTTCAAGGGAACTGAGGTCCACCACTGGCTGGACCTTGGGACCCTCCTCATGAGAGTCATCATCTGATTTTGGCATGATGGTGGTCTTAGAAGGACCATTACGTTGTCTAATAGCCTCTACAATTGGGAGAAAGGAGGGAATTCCTTTCTGAAATTCCCATCTCCTGGCTAGATAGGCTGTGCAGGTCCACATGTCTGGGTCATATGGATCCCCAGAAATCATCCAGGGGGCTCTCTGGAGGACTTCCTCCCAAAAGGACATGGCTTCCTTCTGGGAAAGCTTAATGCCTCTAGCTGTGAGAAGTGCTCGTAAACCTGCGAATTTGTGACACTTTTTGGTGGGTGGTGACATTACTCATTATAGAAAAAAAGTATAGACGCCAAGACCAAAGAGCAACATTCCCAAGGGCTGAATAGCACCAGGAGTATTCACCAAAAGTCCGGATACAAGCCTGTCCACAAGTTTAAAAGACCAGTGACTGCCCTACAGGCATTTAAGAGGTTGTTGCATTCTGTTTTGTGTGTTGGAGAGAAATAGATATGGGGTTGTTGCCTATACTCATGTGGGCTTTCAGGGTCCAGACAGAGGGCTAGGGACCTTCAGTCAATGCCAAAGAGTGGCCTTGGCCAAGAGACATCAGTTGCCCATTTGCTGCATCTGGTCCCTCATGACTGGTGTGAACCGAAAGTAAAGGAGGAAAGGGAGAAACATGCCAGCTCTCTGTCATACAGGCAAGGCCACAGGGAGCCCATGTCCATCAGGGGCAGCACTCACCTATCCTGACACGTCTCAGAGGGTTTCTATTCAGGCACCGGCTGTGGTTCCTGGCCGCTCTAGGGCCACTGCACATCGGTTTCCCAAGGGCATCCAGGCAACTGTGGCGCAGGGTCTTGAGTGTGACAAGAAGAAACACCTGGGAGACTGTGTCAGAAGACAGCTTGTTTATTTGTTAGGCAATGGGCTTATAAGCGTTCATGTAGTGCCTGGGAAAGGTACAGGGCACAGTCACAGGGGGATTGGCTGCTTGAGGCTGGTACCTCATTAACATATAGGGACCTTCCGGGTGAGTAGTAAATGGTCACATGGCCACGAGGAAATGGAAACCTAAGTCTTTAAGAAAGTATTTTATTTGTTTATTTATTTATTTATTTATTTATTTATTTATTTGAGAGAGAGAGAAAGACACAAGGAGGGAGACAGAGAGAGAAAGAGAGAGAATGAAAGCTACATCTTATCAGGATGTCCAGATGCCCCAGGCAGGAGGAGAGAGAGGCCTCACTCCTGCTGGTCTTGAGGTGAGATTATCAGGGTCTAGGCATGCTGTAACCTCCTGTGGGCTGGGGCAATTATCCTTGCCTGACATCTCAGGCCTGCTTAAACCTCCACTGGCCCCCATCCTTTAACTGTGCCCGACAGACCATCAGGTAAGTAGGTTATAGCAAGGTTGAGAAATCTCCATCAAGTCCTAAGATGCTATGTGATGACATTCTTAGCCCATGGTTTGATGGAAGCTGGGGTCTGTTCTTGCATTCCCAAAATGACTGTACCTGATCAACTGATAGTCACCAGGATGTTAGTTCAGACACTGAAGAATGCAAGGAATGGGTAAATAAAGATAAACCAAGGTAACTTAGCTGTGACTTGCAACATTTCATCCCTCTGAGATCACTGGAGTTAGATCAGTCCTTTCAACCTTGCTGGATGTAGATGTAGCACATTCAGTGCTTTTCTGGGAACTCACGTTCACACCTTGACAGGCAGTTATCTTTCTCACCTAATCCCTGTGTCAAGGATACTGGGGAAGAAACTTGGGAATTGCCTTACACAACACTGCAGTGTTATTATTTCTTAAATGTCTTTTTTTCAGAAAGGATTTCACTCTGTAGCCCAGTATGAACTGTAAGTAACTTGATTTATAGTCCTGTACTATCAGTGCCAGCTCTGTGGCCTTTGGTGAAGTGAACTGACAAGGTCAGGCTGAGGTTGGCACTTTGCATGAGACAAAGAACTTATCTATAATTCTGCCTCCCTTACTTCAGCTTGTCCTCTTGCATGTAACTCTCAGTGACAGATCGTGGGAGTATGCATAGTATTGCTCAGTGGATCTCCCATTTTAGCATCCTTGTATGCATCCAGAGTCCCAGAGCACAAATGAGGAATTCCTAGGGAGAAAGAGAGACCTATAGACTGAGGTTCAGAGTTGGTAACAGATATGGATAATAAGACACAGTTGATAAACATTCAGACTGCATGTAGGCCCCAAGGCTAGTCACTGTGTGCAGGGAAGGTGGACTCCATCTTCTCCCCTACTTCTCTTAGCTCCAGGCATCAGATATGTTTTTTCACGTTCCATAAGACTGGGTAATTTCTAGGGGACTTTCACATGTTTCTTTGGTCTGGTATATAGAGAACATGCCAGGTTCATTTGGAGATATGGCTCAGAATCTGGGAAGATTGTACTGAGGCTATTTCCTTCAGTCCCTGCACTAACTCCCGGGCTTGGTCCAGATGCAAGGGGCTGTCCTAGATTTGGCTGAGGACAGGACTACTGCTGGATTTGACAACATGTCCACTGCTGGAGTTGAGTCCATGTCACTTAGGGGTGGGGCAGGGGAAGCCATAGGCTTATAGAATCAAGGAGATAAGGGAATGTGGACTTAACATCAAACCATGATTTTGGAAAATGTAGCCCCAAGTTCTTTGGGAGTTTCCTGTGTTTCTGCAAATTTATCCCCTTATACATTGCCAACACTTTTCTTGTTCTTGCTTTTTAGGCACAATGCCATTCTATAGGAAAGGCTGGCCTGAAACTCCTACATGGTCTCTGTCTTTATGTATTTTGTGTGACTCACTGCATTGATTTAGAGTTGTTTTTATGGGTGTGGATTAATGAGTGCATTTTAGAGCATGGGCAACGTACCCATAGCAACTACTACAGAAAGTAACCCCCTCTCCCTCAACAACCACATTGTCAGTAGCTCCCCAGGGAGATTTGGGTTTCTTGAATCCCTCCCTCCCTGTGATGGAATATTGATGAGCTAATCTTGTGCAGGTTTCCATAGATCCTGTGCATTCATGAGTACAGTGGGTGCCTTGTCCAGATGACAGTGCTTTACAGAACTCCTCCTTGTCCTCTGACTCTCAAATTCTTTCCTCTCCCTCTTGCATGATGTGTCCTGCTTCCTGGAGGGAGTGATATACATGTTCCATTTAGGGCTGAGGTCACAGTAGTCAACTATTCCCAGAATTTTTAAAAGTCTTGAGTCTCTGCATTAAATGCTGCTCACTGTAAGAAGAAAGTTATTGGACCATGGCAGAGAGCAGCATTAACTTATTGGTATAAAGTTGAATACTTAGAAAGCATCTATTTTATTATATAAAAGTGAAAGTATGATTATAAACCTTATATCAATGATCTAGTTTCAAAAAGATTGTGTGTAAGATGTGTAATTCTGCAATTATCACTATAGCTAGGTGCAAACTATGCAACAGTACAATATTAACAAAAAGATGTTAGCCCCAACATTGTCAGGCACAGTCACTTAGACTAGGATTACATACACCTGAGCAACATTAACAATGCCATATAAATATAAGCAAAGTTATGAATCATCTATTTTGAAATAAAGAAAGGCTCTTCAAAAGACTGTCCTTTGAAACCTGATTATTGACATGTGTAAGTCTGAAATGTGATCCCTATCTCTCACTTAGTATAAGTGCATCAAAGTTCTAACTTTTTAAGTTCTTAAATGCTAGTCAAGCATGATAGTACATTCCATTAATACCAGCATTCTGGAAGTTTTGTGCAGAAGCCCTTCTATTCATTTTTGCTTGTTCCAGCCCAATTTCAGTATATGCGCTGTTGAAGCAAGCACTCCTGCCTTATCTTACAAAGCAAACCTGTGAAATGGTAACTGGGTTCTGACTTTACCTTTCCTGAAGCACAGACCTAAGCCTTGGGACTTTTCTGGTTTCTCTTGTGGACAGGGCTGATGCTGGGGCTGTATGCTGTTCACTGTGTGACCAAAGTCAGAGGGGAAGGCTTTGGATACTCAGGGACAGTGGAATAAGGCATTCAACCCACACCTTCCCAGGGGACATATGACCTTCTCTGGTTCTCTGGGTATTTCCATGCTTCTAGATATTAGTCCCTCAATCTTTTCCCCCATCCTTTCCCTGTTTATTTGTTGGGGGGGTGCTCTATAGCCAAGATGGATCTGGAACTCACAGCCCAGACTTGCATGAGGATTGCATCAATCTTCTCACCTTTGTCTTCCATTTACTGAGATTTATACACATGGTCCATCTCCTTGACCCTTTTTGTTCCTTATATCTGTCTGTCTCTGTTCTCCATGGCTTACATGTATGACATTAAAAATCAATATGGAGCCCTCTTTGGGAATGTACTTGTGCTGGTTGGGACTCCACTCAAATAGATGGTTAGCATTGAATGCAAATAGCTAAGAAACTCGAGTCAGCTGTGCTTATTGGTCTCACCTCTTCCTGCTTCCCTCCTGATCTTCCTAGATGTTCTTCCATCCATGCCCTGTTAAGGTGAAACAGGGGAGAGGACCAAGACGTTGGTTCAATCTCACTTCCAAATGACGCATGGTTCTGCAGGTTCATAAACCAGCCCCTCTTGAGGTTAAGGAGAGAGAACCACAAGGTACAGACAAGCCCGGGTCTAGAGATATTTTAATGCCAGCCTAGACACCTAGTGAAAATCTCTCAAATAAACAAAAAACAATTGTGTACATTTCACTGATATAAGTGAAAGGGGATACAGTTAGGGCGACTGGACACCTGGTTAAAAAAAAGGGGGGGCAGGAAAGTCTGCACTTTATAGAAATCAAGAATGATCTGTCTTCTTATCTCTTGCCTAGTATTCTAGACCTGTTTTTCCTGAAACAACCAGGATCCATCCTGGGCGGGAGGTCTTTTGCAGGACTTAAACATTGTGGTTGGTCAAGTTCAGTGCCAGGAACTTGGTGTCAGGGCTAGCCTGTTCCTGAGACAGCCCCTAGCCCTAATGAACCAGCTATCCTTCTGGTTCACCAGAGCCAGAAGACAGCCCACCACCCTAGCTCTTACTGTCCACATGGGCTCATTTACCCCCTCCAGATCCCCACATGGCAGGAACTCCTTAAACCTTCTTTTCTCTCTTTTCAGTTTTTCCAGCCCACCCTCCAATGTACTTCTAGCCATGTGGGTGCCTTTCCTTGGCTCTGTATTTCTGTCAACAAATGTAATGATTTAACAGTTATCTTTCTCAGTCTTTTTTCTTTTTAATGAGGCTAGCCACAGACTGGACATTTTTTTTTTTTTTTTTTTTTTTGCAAGAGCTGGAGAGCAAGAGTGTGTGAGAGAGAGTGGGCATGCCAGAGCCTCCAGCCACTGTAATTAAACTCCAGATGCTTGTGCCATCTTGTATGTATGTGCAACCTTGCACGCTTGTGTCACCTTATGTTTCTGGCTTATGTGGGAGCTGGAGAGTTGAATTCGGGTCCTCAGGCTTTACAGGCAAGCACCATTACCACTATGCCATCTGTGGTGGTTTGAATAGAATAGATGGCCCCTAATATATTCAGTTGTTTATTTGTTTGTAGTTTGCATCTCTAGCCATCTGGCTGGAGGCAATGCCACTGGGTGGATCTTAAGGTGTGGTGGTGGATTTCAGATTTCAACCTGAAGATATGCAAAGTGTGCCTAGCTGGAGTTCCTGAAGTGTGCTGTGCTGTGTGGCTTTTTGGCTTTTAGGCTTGTGCTTCTCTCTTTTTCTGCTTGGTCCTGTGAAAGCAGGCCAGCTTCTTCTGCCATTATGGAACTTCCCCTGGATCTGTAAGCTTCAATAAATTCCTTCCTCCATAACTGTGTCTGGTCTGGAAGTTCATCTCAGCGAACCTGAAGCTGACTAATACACCACCTCTCCAGCCCCATAGTCATTTTTATTCAATTTCTTAATTGAACTTAGAAATAAACCTAGGGTTTAGTGTTCATGGACTTGAATGGTCCCCTAACATCCTGTTACAGAGCACATATTTAACATGGTCCTTGCCTTGTGTTCATTTCCATCAAGTCTTTGTGGCATCTCAGACAATGCAATTCTCACTCTTAGTTTTTCTTTCTCTTTTCAAATATTTTTTTTTTAATTTTTATTTATATGAGATGGAGAAAGACAGAGAAATGGGCTTGTCAGGGCCTCTAGCCATTGCCAATGAACTCCAGATGTATATACTACCTTGTGTAGCAGTCTTACCTGGTTCCTGGGAAATAAAACTTGGGTCCTTTTTGTTTGTAGGCAAGGGTCTTAAGTGCTAAGTCATCTCTGCAGCCCTAGGTTTTTTTTTTTTTTTTTCTTCTTCTTCTTCTCACAAACAGAGTGATGCTCCTACATGATGACCAGTGTGGTGAACAGCAGCATGGCAAGTGTGAGGAGTTTCATTGTAAAGAGCAGAGCTGCTTTAGGGCCTCCCAGCCCTCCTCTAGGACTCTGAATCCCAGAATAAGTACGGAATAAGGGGAGGGTTAGCTTACTGTATAGTAATGGAAACTGATGCCAGGAGTTGGGTATCTGTTGGATAAGTTCCCCATTGCTTGCCACCATGGGAAACTAGGCCAGTTTCTTGATTATCACAGGTTCCAGAAGGCTGTGTCTTTACTATGCATATCAGGTTCTAAAAAACATGGGTGAGGAATTGGCCAGTGGTGCTACCCCAGTCTCTGAGGATGGATATGAGAGAGTAAGTGGTCTGTTGATGGAGGATCTGTGTGAGCAATGCAGGCCTTGTAGGTATAAGGAAGAAGTCATGGTGGGAAGAAGGGCATAAGAGATTAAGTTAAGAAATGAGGGACCAAGGCTTAGAGGTCAGTGCCTAAAGAAGGTGATTTCCTCAGGTGGGATTTGATTCACTGTGAGAGCATGTGAGAGTTGCATTGATTAGTCAATGTTCTGACAGGAGAGGGTTCAGGGAAAGCATTCTGAGAATGAGACTGTTTGCAGGGGGTCTGAGACTGAAGTCCCTTTATTAGGAAGGAGGGATGTTTTAGGTAGGAAGGGTAAAGTCATGACCTATGGAAAGAGTAAGGAGAATGGAACAGGGGAATATTAAGAGGACATAGGAAAGGAAAGGAGCCCCTCAGTCTGGAGTCTCCGTGAACTCTCTTGTGAGCTGAAAATCAGGAATTCCAGCACCATTGGAAACATTTGCTATGAAGGTTGCTTGTGTATAGAGAATAATCCTTCTGAATACTTCAAATAATAATGTTGCTCTAGTAATAGTTTTGCTTAAGGCATAAGCTGACCTGATGTTTAGATGTGACCTTATTAATTTTCTAGATGGAAACTTAAATGTTTTAGACTTTTCTGTGAAACATGGTCCAGGGAGATCATGGGAGAACACTTTACGATCTAGGAATTGTGGGTTTGTACCTGGCTTTCTATGACAGAGGAAGGTAGCTGTAACCAATGTAACTATGAAACACTATTCATTGGCTCCCCACTGTCTGTGTCATTTGGCTTCTAGATTCTGTCCCCCAGTATCCTCTGTCCTCTCTCCTCCTGTAACCCTCATATCTAATTTCGAGGCTATTGCAACCTTGTGCCTGTGTAACTTCACACAGAGGCAATGTTATATCTTTCCTTGGGTTATGAAGTTTTATTATATCTCACATTAACCCAGAACTCCTTCTCTTTGTGTCCTTGTGATTAAAATTTTAACAATGCTGTTCTGAAGGACCTCTTCCCAAACCCCTAGATCCTATCCTGTGTTGAACAGCCCATATGCAAGCTGGAAAAAATGTGTGCTCGAATAACCAACCATGATGCCCTGCTTTTATCTTGACCCAGTACTACTGCATCCTGTACTGCGGTTAGATATTTTGCAAAGCCAGACTATGGATATAACCTCCCTCTTAAGCTAACAGCATTGCTTTCCTTTTTAACCTGCTTATTAATGAAGAATTTCCTGTGTATATCTTTTTTTTATATAACTTTAAAACTTAAAGCCCACCAACAATGCAAAGAACTCAAAGTGATGTCAGAATGCCCACTAAAAGGCCTATAAAACCTCAAATCCACCAGAGCTTGTATTAACTTTCTTCTGCCAATACATAATAAATCTGAGTCCTCTAGCCTTTCTAAGTAGCACTTAAGTACTGTAATGATTTGAACCTAAGTTATTTTCAATATTGCTTACTTTAAACTCTACCTACCACTAACCATGAGGGTGCCACTCACCATGCCCTGGCTAGTCTGTCATTGGTCTGGGGTCATATTCAGTCATCAGGCAGAGGTGTAGGAAGGCTTCAGAGTGACACTTAGTGTTGGAGCCTGTGGTGTTATGGAACCAGATTCACGGGTGCTTGTAATTCATGTCTGTGCTTTTAGGACTGTAACTTAATGTCTGGTCATGGGGCCTTTAGGAGATGATGACTGCATCTTCAGAAGTGTAGGGTGGCTTGGGAAGTTGGTTTAACCAGATATACTGTCAGAGCTGAATGGAAGGGACTTTGGTTAGCTTGGGTGGTCAAGCCCTCTCCCCAGGGAAGCTAATCCTTCCTTTGTTCCCTGAACCCTCTTGCATCCCCTCAGGGAGGCACAGCCTGAGTTTAAGGCCACAGCCTAGTCAGAAGCCTCCTGTGTGCTTCTGCTTTGTTAGGGGCTATTTACCTCTGGATCTATAATTTCTGTGGCTCTGAATCTCTGTGATTCTCTCTTTAACTGTCCTAATATAGGTATATGGGTGGGACTGTACTGTGTACTGTGACTGGCTCATCTGTCTCTAGTATCTCAGTTGTTTTCAGAGCCTATTACTTATGAAGACTTTTCTTAAAGACCTGGGCCACTTGGTCAGTGCCTGGAATCATGATTACCACTTCCTGGCTTGGTGACCTTGATTAGGCCGTGGCCAAAGAGATTTTGTGGAAAAAGTGTAATGGTATAATTATCACCATCACTAGGTGCAAATTATGCAGCAGAACAATAATAACAAAACAGCAAGATATTGGCCCCAAGATAGTCACATAGGCTATAACTATTATGACTCAGAAGTGTACTCAGTCATATGAAAAAAAAAAAACAAAATTACATGATGATCTATTTTGAAAAACACAAGCTTTTCAAAAGACTGATATTTTTACATGTGAAAGTCTCTACCTCAATCCCTATCTCTCACTCAGTACACATGGATCAAAGAATTGAACATTTTTAAAACCTTAAATGTTAGTCAGGCATGGTGTTGCATGCCTTTCATCCCAGCACTGAGGAGGCAAAAGTCAGAGGATCGCTGTGAATTTGAATCTAACTTGTGCTTGAATTAGATGATTCTTTCAAAACACAAAAGATCTTAAATGTCAGAACTACTGGAGAACTACATGAAGAAACCACATGAAGATACAGCCATAGGCTTTGACTTTCTGAAAAAGGTGAAAATGGTCTGGCAGCAAGAGTGGAGTGATACAGCCTGCCATGATGACACATGCCTGTAATTCAGCAGTGGGTAAGAGAGTCAAGGTTGTCCTCAGCTACATAGTGACTTCAATGCCAAACTAGGGTATATGAGATCATTTCCGTAACAAGACATGGAAAAGAGCTGAGAACTCTGAATGCATCAACAACACAGGATAGGAAAAAGATAATACTTGAGTGAAAAATGTTTCTAAGGAATGATTGAGAGTATTTATGTGGGCATGTGTAAAAATATGGAATATTGGCTTGAGAGATGGCTGAGTGATTAAAGACACTCACTTGCAAAGCCTGATGGTCAGGTTCAGTTCCTCATTACTCACCAAAAGGCAGATGCACAAAGTGGCATATGAATCAGCATTTGTTTGCAGTGGCAAAAAGTTGTGGTGTTTCAATTTCCTCATACTAATTCTCTGTATCTTCTTGAAAATAAATAAAAATATAAAAAGTATGGAATACATTACAATTTTTTTGTCATTCATGGGCAGAATCCAGTCTAATCTTTTCTGTATCATTTCTATTTTAGCATTTGTACTGCTGAAGGAAGCACTCCTCCTGCCTTTACAGGGAAAACCTGTAAAATAGTTATTGGGTTCTGACTTTACTCTTCTTGATGCTCAGTCCTAAAAGTCGGGGCTTTCTTGGTTTTCCCTGTGGTCAGGGCTGCTGCTGGGGTTGAATACTTTTCATTGAGTGACAGAGGTCAGATGGGAAGGCTTTGGATACTCGGGGTTAGGGGAATTAGGCATGCACCCAAAACCTTCCCAGAAAACATGGCCTCCCTGGTTCCCTGTGTGTTCCTGTGCCTCTGGATGTTTTTCCCTCTGTCTTTTCCCTGTTTCCTTTTCTTTTTTCAGGCAGTTAATCACTCTATAGGCAAGAATGTCCTGTAACCAATTATGTAGCCCAGGCTTGCCTAAAGCTTGCAGCAATCCTCTGCCTTCTGCCTTCCAAGTACTGAGATTTACACATATGAGCCCCAACCTCCAATGACCTGACACTTTTCCCACTTGTGGTGGTTTGATTCAGGTGTCCCCCATAAACTTAGGCACTCTGAATGCTAGGTTCCCAGCTGATGGAGATTTGGGAACTAACGCTCCTGGAAATAGCTTATTGTTGGGGGCAGGCTTATGAGTTTTATACCTAGTTTTCCCTTGCCAGTGTTTGGCACACTCTTTTCCTGTTGTCCACCTGATGTTGGCAATCGTGGAACTTCCCCTCAAGTCTGTAAGCCAAAATAAACCTTTTTGCTTTCTCAGAAGCTGCTCTTGGTCAGGTTATTTCTGTCAGCATTGCAAATCTGACTGCAACAGTAAAGGTTGTACCAGACAAGTGGGATTGCTGCTGGACACCTGGTTGTGTTTTGGGCCTTTTGAAGGTAGTTTTCAAGAGGAATGTGGAAGGATTTGAAACACTGTCCTAAGAGACACCTTGCTGTACTGTAATTACAGCTTTATGGAATATTCTTGTCAGAGGGGGGACCTGGAGACCTGCTGGTGGGGTGGGGAGAGAAGCCTGGTGACTGCCTGGTCTTGGAGGCAGGTATCTAGCAGTGGGATAGGATGGTGCTGACTGGTAGGGGATGGAGTGGGAGGATGGCGCAGTGCAGTCTCAATGTGGACCTAGTGTTGTGGACCAGGTGGCACGGATCCAGTCATGTGGACCTGGACCTGATGGCAGGGACTTGGTGGCACCCCAGTGATGCAGATCCAATGGCATGAACCCAGTGACATGGACCCGATATTGCAGACCCAGTGACAGGAACCAACTGATGTGGACCCAGTAGTGTGGACCCTGTGACACAGACCCATTGGCAATGTTGAGGCGGGGGTAGGGGAGTTGGGGGGGTTGTTAGGGCGGTCTCAGTGGTGGAGAAAGAGAGGACAGCCATGGGAGGAAGGCTAGAATGAGAGCCAGTTGGCTCAGGGAAATGAGAGAGGTGCCTGGCCCAGGAGCAAACCTTGTCCCAGGTGTGGAGGCTGGTGCACTGACTGGGTCTGCTGCTTGAGGGGTTTGGGGGACTGTTGGGCTAATCGCGGGTGTGGAAAATTGTGGATTTCCTGCAGTACCCCTGCGCCCTCCCACTGGAGGTCTGCTACAAACTATTGACCCTAGAACCCCACATGTCTTGCCTATTATTTCTTGAGAATACATTCCTAATGGTTACTTGGATGAGCTTTTCTGTAACTTTGACTGTGGTTATGCCTCATGGTTAATTTCTTTGAAATGTTCTCTCTTTCTCACTCTCTCTGTCTCTCTCTGTGTGTGCGTGTGTGTGTGTCAGCACAGATGTGGAGATCAGAGGACTACCTCAGATGTGGGTCTTCACTTTCCATCATCATGTTGGAGGCAGGATCTCCTTTTTCCTCTGTCTGCCAAGTTAACTGGCTTGTAAGCTTTTGAGAGATTCTCTTGTACATGCCTCACATTTTGTATAGTCACAGTGTGATTACAGACACTACCTGCAGCATCTGGGTTTTTACTTGGGTTCCAAGGATCCAACATCAGTTACTCACCCCTGCCCCCTTCTTTCACACATGGTCTTATCATGTAACATCAAACTTGTCTTCCTGCCTCAGCCTACTAAGTTCTTTTCTATAGGCATGCACATTTACTCTAATTCTTGTAAGTATTTTTTACTAGTATTTTGAATATATATTCCTCCCTCTTTGTTTACCTCACAATTTCTTTGGGTACTTGAGCTTTTCAGGTCATGCATAACAGCATCTATGGGCTCCAATTCTAAGCTGGGAGTGTAGATCTGTAACAGAGAGCTTTCTGGGCATGTATAAAGTCCTGGGTTCAATCTTCAGCAAAAATGAAAGAAAAATATATTGATATGGCCCTTTACATTCATGTACTATTTTAATTTATATATGTTTTGTACTTTTTGAGATCAATCTCTAATTTTTGGGATTTTATTGTTTCATCAAGGGTATTATTTTTAAGAAATAGTTGTGTGGGGGGGGTTGGGTAGGCACACATAGGTTTTTTGCCACTCCAATGGAAATGGAAACCCAGATACTTGTGCCACTTTTTGTGTCTGGATGGAGATTTGAGCCTTGGCCCGTAGGCTTTGCAAGCATGTGCCTTTAATGACTGAGCCATCTCCCTAGCCCTTTCATCATGAAGATTCTTTAGTATAACTGGCTTCTCCTTCTACTATGTCATGAATTCTTATGTCTGATCTCTTCATAGTGCCCCTAATGTCTTGAAATTTCCATAGGTCTTCCCATTAGTTTGTCTTTCTTGTTGCTGGACTCTATTAGATCTGCCACCTACTGTTCTAGTTTAGATATTTTGTCCTCTCCTTGATCCATTATACTGGTGAGACATTCTACAGGGTTTTATATTTGACTTACATTGTTTTTCATTTCTAATATTTCTGATTGGTATTTTTCTCTTCATTTCTATTTCCTTACTCATGTCTTGTATTGACTTATTTCATTAAGTTGGTTTCCTGTGTTCTTTAGGAGCTCATTTTCTTTCTTGGTTCATTTGGTTTCTTTGAATTCTTTGAGCATAGATATAATCAATTTTTTTCAGTCTCTGTCAGGCATTTCATCTAAAACAGTCTCACAGGATGTCATTTCTGATGGACTTATAATTTTTGGTGTGATTGTATTGTCTCGATTTTTCGTGTTTTTTTTTTTTTTTTTGTATTAAAGTGAGGAGATTTTTGAATATTGAGTTGATTTGATTCTTGGGTTTTCTAATTATCTATTTTGTCCTTAGTTCTGTAAATCTGATTTTATATATCTTCTGGGTAGGAGTTTAAGGTACCAAGTGTAGCTTTTATACACCAAGAAAACAGCAGAAATGATCCTAGGTATTGAGTTTGTCTGCTATTCAAGTATTCTGGTATATTTGGTGGATCAATTTTTTTTTTGGCAAATTCTAAAATTCAGCTGAGCAGAATACAAATTCAATCCAGAGTATTTATCCCATAGTAGGTGTTAATTATGGATTGACCATGGTGACATGAGGGATATAAGAGAGAAGTGTCAACCTCCACAACACAAACTTTAATGTAGTATACTGAGGGGCAGCCTTCTCCCACAGGAAATGAGAATGGTGGCTCCCTTGTGTGGACATTGGGGATTTTAAGGAGTTAGGTTTCAGGACAGCCTGAGAAGAGGCTGGTGGGTGTAGGGTTAAATAGACTTTAGGTTACCTTTATCTGCTGTTTATTTTTCTTTGGGAGTGAATAATGGGAAGACAGAGCCTCTTCTTTTGTTTATTAATCACCTACTGAGAGGGTATTAGACCTGGCTGTTAACTGGCCTGATAACTCCAAGAGTCTGGCCACCTTTAAGCTTGGCAGTTTTGTGGTCTAAAAGAATTGAGGTCAGTGATTCATAAATCCTTCATTTCAGACCATGAAGACAAGAAAAAGGGAGCAGGATCAATGTAAGTCTCTTTTTCCTGCTGAACAATGGAACAAAGTTGGGGCTACCAATCCTGTCTCCCGGGTCTGGGTTTAAGCATGGTTCTCCTTTGAACTTGGGGTGTTCTGGTTGTCTGATGTCTGGTGTCTGGTTTCCCTCCCTTTTGTTCTCCTTTTCAGTGTCAGCCCTGTGAGGACATGGGGCAAGAAACAGATTATTATGGGTGGTTTGTCATGGGCATGGGGGTGTAGGGAGTGTTAAAGTACATCATTTTTACGGAATTGATTTCTTGTTTGATGAATCAGAGTAGACAGTTGAGCAGATGGGAGCTATGATTATGATGAGAAGAATACTGATCAAAGGACCCCGTAAAGAGCATAACCATTGGAACCATTTTCCTAAACCTGACCAAAAGTTGCGCTCATGGATTTTGTTAACATCTTATTTTATTTTGTCTATCTGTTGTTGAATAATATTGGACTTGTCTGTAATATTGAAGCAACACATTCCAGAGAATTGCTGACAGCTAACATGATGCTTCAATAATATAAAATAAATATTGGCTCCATTTTGTAATATTGAGAGTCTAAATTCTTTCATTTCTTACTTAGTTTCTGCCAGAAGTCATGTGATGAGATTAGCAGTTTTGCTAAAGATGAAGGCCAACTTAGGTACTTCCTTTTATATCCCTGTCACTAGGCCCAGAATGGGCAGGATAAAAGCTGTTGTGACTGCTACCTGCTTGTGATCTAGGAGGATTAAATTATTATCACAGTGGGAGGGCAGGCTCCAAGTATCCAGTGAGAAGGGGTTAGGGCTGGCAGTAAGGGAAGGATCTATCCAATAGAGCACATTCTAGGGAAGTTATCAAGCTGTGCTTGAAAGGCCATTTTATTTGAGAGGAAGGCTCATCCCATGGGCAACCATTTGCTGGTGGGCAGGAAGATGTTTTGTTCAATAGACCAATTAGGTGGTTGAGGTGGTTTATCAAGGGGGAATACAATTGATGCATAGGCATTGTTGTTGGACAAGTAGGGTGACTGGGAGAGCTGATTCTGTAAGGAACACAGGATAATTTTGTTTGGGAATTCTAACTCCAGTGAAATTAACATATTCATTGTACTTAATGGACCTATGAGATTATTAGCTAACAGTTGGTGGACTTAGTTTCCCTCTTTTCTTCAATAATGGTTGTTCATGGTATCAACAGCTAATTGAATTCAGAAGTTTTGATTATTTAAGGACTACAGAGAGCCCACATATAATGAGTTTTGAGTATTTAAGCACTCCAGAGGCTGAAATATAATGTCAGGGCACAAAAAGTTACAATTTAATATAAGGGGAGAGCCTATGTTAGCAGGTCCTATTTGGGCCACTGAGGGGGGGGGGATACATGTGTCTGGTGTAATATAAACATGAGCAACAATAAGTATTGTTAGGGATATAGTAATGGGAAGAGGGGCTATAAGCCTGTTATGTTTCATCTTTAGGAGTTAAAGAATGGATGACACCTAGAAAAATTACCATAAGGAAGTGTACCTAGGGTAGGAGCACTAGGAGGGCTTTTTGGTATGAGAACACTCTAGAAATGAACAATTATTATTTCTGTCAACAAAAAAATAGTACTATGAGAAGGAGGAGTGGCAGGGCATGCCCTAGGCTCCTAGACGAAGTGGAGGAAGTATAGGGTAATGATAAAGAACTGTATTTGTTCTGGTGTGAAGGGAATGGAAATTCTGTGTAACCAGAGTTCTTCTATGGCATCCACGAGCTCATCACATGTGGAGACGGGCTGGGGCATCAACCATAGGTCCTCCTGTATATGAGTCAGGAACAGATGAAATTGTTGGAGAGTGAGTGCCATCTGGCAAAGAGGTGGGGCCAGTGAGTGTCATCAGGAAAGAGGTGGGGGGGGGGTAAGGGGATGATGGGGCTCTTTTCATGCAGGAGAGATGGACCCAGGATGGGGAGCCCTGGAATTTGGCTGCAGTGGGGATATGACCTGGTATGGCCCCTGCCATTTTGGAGACAGATTGCTGGGTGGGATCAGATATATAAACCATGTCTCCTATCTGAGTTAGGAAGAGGAGCCTCTGGATAGAGGGAGGGGAGGGTGGTGTTAGTTTGTCTCCACAGTTCTGTTCTGAGGAAGAGAGGAGACTAGTAGATATGGAAGGAATTAGTAGTGGAGACTCAGGAGACAGTCCAGGGGGAACATAGGCCTCCCATGCATGAGTTCAAAGGGGCTGATCATGGAAGGCTTTTTTGGTAGGGCTCTAAGTTTAAGTAATGATAGAAGTAAAAGTTTAATCCAATCCCATTTTAGTTCCAGTGTTAGCTTTGTGAGGGTTTCTTTCATGGTATGGTTAGTTTTCTCAACTTTGCAGTAGGAGCAGGGATGGTAGGGTATGTGAAACTTCAAGGGATCTGTAGGTACCTGACAAAGTTTTGGGAGATGAATTCTAGGCCATTGTCTGATTGTATTGAGGATTTCAAGCCAAATTGGGGCACTATTTTTGTAGGCAATATCTAAGCTACTATGTTAGCACTCTTGTTTGTGGTGAGCAAGGCTTCTACACATCCAGTAAAGGTATCTGCACTATCTAAGAGATATTTGCATCATTTAGGAGGCATATGGGTGAAGTCTTCTTGCCAATCCATGGATGGTAGAAGGCACTGCATCTGGTGGGTAGAGACTTGAGGGGGTTGATGTTGGAGTTAGAGTTTGCTCTTTGGCAAATACCTCACGAGTCTGCAAGAGCCTTGAGGAATTGTCCATCCAAGGGTTGAAAGGAGATGCTGTTTTGAAGGAAAGAAAATAGAGCTTGGTTAGAGGGATGAAACAAAGAATGAAGATATGAAAGAATCTCTTGAGTGAGGGAGACTTGGTATGCTAAGAAAGATGGGGAGGTGGAGCAGAGGTCTGGGTGTGTCAGGGTGATTTCATAGGCCAATTTATCAGCATGGATGTTTGAGAAGGAGATGTACTGTTTGTCTTTCTGATGGCCTTGGCATTTGATGAATGTTTCCTTAAAGGGGAGAAGAGCGACATCCAGAAGGTCTTGGATTAGGGAAGCATTAATAATTGGGGTCCCCTTTTTCTGTGAGGAAGCCTCTTTCCCACCACATTAGAATATTTGAGTAGATGATGTTATTAGCATATTTTTAATCTGTATAAATGTTATTGGAAAGATCCTTAGCCATATTTAGGGTTTGAGTAAGGGCTGTTAGTTCAGTCTGCTGGGAGGTGGTGCCTGGAGTCAAATGTTTCACTTCAATTAAAGCGCAGGTTCTAGGGAAGTTGGGGTAGCCCTGGATGATGGCATATCATAATGCAAAGGGGAGTGATTTTAGCTACTTTCTACTAACCAGTCAAGAGTTTGGGCTTCATGGAGTGGGTGAACAATCATGTGAGTAAAGACACCAGGGTGTCCACAATGGCAGTCCTATTTCTGATGATCTCATTGTCCACAGATGCTGCAAGCTTTTGTGGTGGCCTGGAGTTAGGGCAGACCTTGACCTAGTGTCCTGGCTGGTTACGCCTGAAGCAGGTTCCAGATATCTTTCTTCCATTGTAAGTTTTATTGGAGTGTGGTAGGCTTGGAGGCAGGTGACTACTGAGGACAAAGGTTAAGAGCTAGTATTTATTTCTTCTGTCTTTCTCCTTCTCTCTCTTGGCCTCATCTTCCCTGTTGTTAAAGACCTTAAAGTCAACATGTAAGAAGTCCTTTTGGGGGCTTCCAGTCTCTTTTCCAGTTGGTGAAGTTTACACCTGATGTCTGGGGCTGACTGATACAGAAGTTGGCCATTCAGAAAAAGGGAGCTGGTTGGGGTAGAAATATCTAAGTTTGTATATTTTGTAATGGTCTCAGTGAGGGGACCTAGAAACAGGGTTAGATTCTCATCTGGTCCTGAGTGTTCTTAATTTTGTCATAATTTACATAGGTATGGGCTTTTTTTTTTTTTCATTCCCTCTAGGAGACAAATTTTCATCTGGTTTAGTCTTCCAGTGCCCAAGTCTCCAGCCTGGTAAGTCCAGGGTGTCTCAATAGAAAGCACTACATTGGTGGTGGATTGGCCCTAGGATCTTGTTCATGCAGGGAGTCTTCATGGGTCCAAGCTGAGTGCCAAATGCATCATTTGTCATCCAGTGTCAGGGTAGAGGTGAGAATGTAATATATGTCGCTCAAGTCAGATAATAGCCCTCGGTGACACAGAATTTTTTTGTGATACTTAACAGGATTTTCAGAAAAAAAGAGCCTAATTTTTCCTCAATCTGACTCATGTCGAAGGGGACATGAACTCTGGTAGGGCATGCCACCTCTCATTGGGGGAACATTGAGGTGTGATGTTGACATTGTGGTTGGGAATAGGTATGAGGGGTCAAGGTGTTAGGTGAAGACAGTTTTGGAGTGGGTGAGGAGGAGTTGGGCATTAAGGGAGGAGGGCAGAGAATCATTTCTGAAGGTGAGGAAGAATTGGGGGATATTGGGAGGGGTAGAGAGTGGGAGTTGTTGGGGTGTCTGGTGATGAGGCCTATAGGAAGGAAGATGTGGATTTTGAAGAGGTTAGAGTCTGAGGAGGATGAAGAGTGAAGGCTGCTGGTGTGTCCAGCAAGGAGACGATGTGGGTTCTAAAGGGGTTGAGGTATGGGGAGGAGGGCAAGGAGAGGTCTCATCTGCAGGATCAAAGTCAGAAAATGTAGATGGTAGAGAAGGAGCATTGGGGACAATGGTTGGCTAAGAAGGAGGAGGAGAAGGACATACAGAAAAATTTGGTTGGCTGAGCAATCTAGACAGAGAGGGGTGTGTACAAGTGAAGAAAAGGTTTGTACATAAGGATCCTCAGATCCCTTGCCATTTCATCTTTTGAAGTTGTCCAAATCAGTGAGGACTTGTAAACTGAAATTTCCAAATTGGAGCCAGGTGTGATTATTATCCAATTGATGTTGTGGCCGTGTTTGAGTGGAAATCTGAATTAAAAAGCTGGTTTTGAGGTCAGTCAGGCCTGATGATTTTAAATTTGATTTTAGGCAATCCAAGGGATTATACTTGGGAATAGAGTTTAGGACTCATTTTAAGGATAGGTAAGGCAGTTCTATATCTTGGTATCAACTCATCACTTGATATCAAGATAAATTGGAGAATTTAGAGCTGGACAGAGATCTCAGGGGTCGAGGATTGTGTCCCTAATCTTCTCCCTCTGAAAGGCATAAAGCTGGAGGGAAGAGAGCCAGAGGACCCCTGGGGTCCAAGAAGACAGAGGACAACAGTCTAGGGCACCTCTAAACTGCATTTGAGCCTTACTTTAATGGTGTTTGGTGAGGTATTGGATAGATGGAGGATCAAATGGCAAGTGATGTCTGTGCTGGAAGTGGAGGGGATAGGAAAGTGAATAGGGGCTTGGACAAGGCTAAAAGACTGAGGGATGAGTTTCCTTAAAAGTGTCAATAATACCCCAATTCCATGGGCCTGCACCACTTGCGAAGACAAAAGCTGCAAAAGCCGAATTTTAAGTTAGTGTACTGGCCTTTGTAGAAAATATGGCAGACATTTGAGCTCTTGATAGAAACCAGTATGAAAGGGGGATATTAGGGAGGGGGGAGAGAGAGTAAGAGGAGAGTTCAGTCTTATAGACTACCCTACAAAGGACTATCAGAGGTCTGGCTAAGCTCCAAGGGTTTTTGAACTTTTGTCAGAGAGTAGCCCTGAACTGAAAGTCCTTACCCTCCACAAGCAAGCTACCAATCCCCATGCAGTCCAGCAGGCTGAATGTAGGGAGGAGAAAGTCACCTGGAGAGAGCCAGATTTGGCACCAGTTGTTTGAATTCAGTATTGACCATAGTGATATGAGTTATGCGAGAAATAGGGAAGAGCCAACCTCAACAGCACAGACTTTAATGGAGTAAACTGAGAAGCCAGCCTTCTCCCATGGGAAATAAGAATGGCAGACCCCTCAAGTGGGCATTGGAGATTTTAAGGCATTAGGCTTCAGGACAGCCTAAGTTTGGGAAAGTGGGGATAGGGTTACACAAACTTTAGGTTGTATCTATCTGCTGTTTACTTTTCTTTGGGAGTGAATAATGGGGAGACAGAAGTTCTTTTGTTTACTAATCACCAGCTAAGAAGGGATTAGTTCTGTTTCATAAGTGGACTAACAACTCTAGGAGTCTAGCCATCTTTACACTTACCAGTTTTATGGTTGAACAGAATTTTCCAGCAAGGTCAGTGATTCATAAATCCTTCAGTAGTGATTAAAACAAATAGATAATCTAAAAAAGCCAACATCCCTAAGGGTGTGTGTTGCCCCACACCCTTATTCCTGTCAACTGGGAAGTAGAGATTTCTGTTCAGAAATGGCTTCCAGGTCAGCTTGGTGCCCAGTCAAACCCGGCCACCAATAATGATGAAGAAAAAGACAAAGGTTTTATGAATCAGGTAACATCAAAGACAACAATAGTTAACACCCAAATACCACCTATTTGACAATGATAAAGCCAACCGAGAACATTCGACACATAATCTGCCCTAACATGAAAAGAGAGATTAGCACTTCCAGTGCAGGCCAATATACCTGCCTGTGTGTTAGTAGTCCCTGTTAGCTTTTGGTATGGCTTCCAATCACACTAATGCTGAGTGCCCACCTTGGTCCCTCTCTGTTGCACTGTGGATCTAGTGTTCTGACCGTCTCTGCTAGATGTTCTGTGGCCAGGGATGAATGAGTTATCTGATGGATGGGTGATGGCAGGCAATGCAAGATGCCTGAAATTGTAGTGGAGCTGCTCAGTTGGTTCCATTTTTGTTCTCCTTCAGCAGCTGCTCAGCTGGTCACTGTTGTCTTCTCCTTCAGGTTTCTTGACTTTTCAAGGAAGCTGGTGTGATTGGAAAATCCCCTCACCTGGTTTCTACTCTTGCAACTATGTTCTGGGTGGGTGAGTGGGCATGTGAATTGGGGCTACTGGTGATTAGGAAGGATTCTAGCCAGTTCCTCTTTTCTGGAAGATTTTAGTCACCCCTGATTTTCTGCTGTGGTTGATAATAACTTGTACACCTACACTTTTTGGTAGAAAACTGCATTTTGATGGTTTTTTTTTTCTGCTTATTTCCTTCCCTAGCCTTCTTTGGCTTGGCTGATATGCCACCATCATACCTGGAAGTCTTTGTATATTTTTCAATTAAAGAAAAAAATATGAGCACATTGGGGGAAAATTAAATATCAAGATGAGTCATCCTATAGTCTCAAAATTCACTTTTGGAGTTCAGACATAAGATTTGTGTTTAAATAATGAATGTTATGCGTAAGTAATCAATCTTGATCAATGTTCATTTATCCATTCTTGTCTTAACTCAGTGAACTGTGCAAGGTGATCTGAAATTTGTCAGAATTGTATGAAATCTCTTTCTGAGAGTCAAGCACCAGTATCCCCACTTTTTCCTTGCCTAGCATGAGATTTCTGAGGAAATTCCAATCCCTGAGTATTCACTATGCTCATAATCTGATAGCCCAAGTGGACAGTACAATGTCCTTTCTTGCATATGTCCCACAATCTGGAGGGTTGCTCATTTTTTGAATATCTCCCTTTGGAAGATGGAAATAATTGTCCTGATGCCCGGAAATTTATAATGTGCAAGAACTGAAAATGTTTTCTATCTGCAGATCTTCAAAAGGGCAAGACCTCCAGAAGAAAATGCAGGGTCACTATTTGATATGTTAATTCAGTTTCATACAGTTCTATATGAAAGAAGTTTGGGTGGTGGATAATTGCTGGAGGAGGTGTGTTGCTGGTATTGAACTTAGGGCTATAGTGGACAATTTCAACTTGAGAAACTTGCCTCAATCTCCTGGTGCTGTTTTCCACCAGATGCTTACAAGAAGGTGATGTCCAGCCTCTGCTCTACTATCTTTTCCCTAATATCAAGAAGCTTCCCTTCAGTACTGTCAGCTAAAATCAAACTTTCTTGCCACAATCTGCTTTTAGACTGATGCTTGATCCAATAATTGAGAAGGTGACTACAACACAAACTTGGTGCCTGTTGGGCACTGCCAGGCACAGGCTAGAGCCTTCAGGAGATGGGCCTGAGCTGCCAGGCATGGCTAAGGATCCCCGGGCTACAAGACCCCCTCCAAGGCCAGGAAACCTGAACTTAGGCTTTGCTCATAACCCATGACTTTGGCCAGTTGTCTAGGAAAGTCCTTTTCAGCCAGCAGCCTTCACATATCCCATCCCCCTGTGATCCTCTTCCTGCCACTATGTGCTCTCTCTCTATGTGCTGGAATGAACATCTCTAGGCATTGGCTAGAAACCTTTAAAGCCATCAATCACCTTAGAACCCTCTTTGTGCTCTCAACAGCTTAGAAACCCATTTCCCTAAGAATAAACTGAGCTGTTCACTGAGATTGCCTCCTGAAAGTGGTTCTTTCTGCATGTGCCTGGCCAGTCTCAAGACCCTGCTCTCCATGGTTGCCTGGAGGATCCAGGTACCCATAGCTGGCACCTGAACAAGGACCTTCTGAGATTGGCCAGGATAGGTGAGTGCTCTCGCAAAGTGACTGGGTGATATTGGCCCATGTGCCCTTCCTCCACATGTTTGAGTGCTGGCAGGTTTCTCTTTTCCCTCCTTTATTTTCAGTTCACATCATTGCAAGGGAGCAGACACAATGAACTGGTAACTGTTGTCTCTTGGCCAAGGCCACTCTTTGGCATTGACTAAAGGCCAGCTGTCCTCTGCCTGGACCCCAACAGCCTTTTGGGTGTTGGCAAAGAATTTCTGTCTACTTCTCTCCAACACAAAAATCTGGTAACACATCTACCTTTCAAAAGCCTGTAGGGCAGGTCACCAGTCTTACGCTTGTGGACAGCCTTATGTCCAGACCATTGGGGAATCCTCTGAAGTGCTATTCAGCCCTTGGGGATGTTGCCCTCTGGTCTTGGCATTTTCATTCTTTTCCTGTCATGAATGATATTGCCTCCCACCAAAAGAATCACAGATTTGTAGATTAGTGGCTGTCCTGAAAATTAGGGTAATTAAGCTCTCCCAGAGGGAGGCTATCTCCTTTTGGAAGGAAGTCCTCACAGTTGCCCCTTGGATGATTTCTGGGGATCCATATGACCCAGACATTTTAATGTCATTTATTTCTCACTTATTTTGCAGGTTTTGTGCCGATTGCATCAGCCACTATGAGGTTGTTAATGTCAAGAACAATTTTTTGTCTACCATTATGTCACTTACAATTCTTTTTTTTTTTTTTTTTTTTTTGGTTTTTCGAGGTAGGGTCTCACTCTAGCCCAGGCTGACCTGGAATTCACTATGGAGTCTCAGGGTGGCCTCGAACTCATGGCGATCCTCCTACCTCTGCCTCCCGAGTGCTGGGAATAAAGGCGTGCGCCACCACGCCTGGCTCACTTACAATTCTTTATTTTTCAGATTTTAGATGTAGGGTCCCACTCTAGTTGCATCTAGCCTGAAATTCACTGTGTATTCTCAGCATCCCCTCAAACTGATGGTGATCCTCCTACATTTGCCTCCCTAGTTTTCAAATTAAAGGCATGTACCACCATGCCCAGCTCTCACAATTCTTCATCCACCTCTTCAACAATGGTTCCTGAGCCTTGGAGTATGTGCTAGCGATGTCTCACCTAGTACTGAACATTCTACTGTCAATTATCAGCAATTTGTTGTGTGTTGAATCTACCCAGTTGTAACCACCATATGAAAAGGGAGGCATGAACATATTTGGAGGGCAGGTTGGTTGGAATAAAATATCAAATTAACAATACAACAGAAGTAGTTCTTCTCTAAGAATTATGGTCTGCTGTAATGGTATGATTCAAGTGTCGCCTATAAACTTAGGTGTTCTAAATGTTTGTGTCCCCAGCTGCTGGCATTTTGACAATTGAAGCCTCCTGGGGGCACTGTATTGTTATAGCCACCTTTCCCTTGCCAGTGTTTGGCAGACTCTGCTGTTATTGTTTTACATCTGATGTTGTCCAGGAGGTAATGGCCACCCTCTGCTGGTTACATTATTTTCACCTGCCACTCTGGAGCGTCACCTCAAGTTTGTAAGCCAAAATAAACCCCTTTTCCCCACAAGCTGCTCTTGGTTGGCTCTTTTCTGCCAGCAATGTGAAAGCAACAGCAACACCTCCCCAGCTAGGGGCTTTTGATGAAGTATTCATTACCAGGCAAAAATTCCCTCTTATGGAGGAGGCCTCAAGTCTAATCAGAGAGCATTTGGTCTCCCCCATAATGAACATAACACTATTGTACCAATTGATACATTTGACCTGGTTGACCATCACTAAAACTTGCATGGTCACCACAGGGTAACACCATTGATTATTTTCCTCCCCCAACAGGTCACTTAGCTCTCTTCCTAGTACACTGATAGCCAGCTAACTGGGAGGAGGTTTTCAACTTTGCTGCAGCTTGATTTCTCAGAGTTCTGCATCTCATGCATGTGGAGTCTTTAGCAATAGAGTCTTACCATCTGGTTCTGAAGGATAACTAAGGGTCTTGGCAATGTTGGAAGTATTCTCTGACATCAGTGGATTTTATGGCTAATAGTCAGTGGAAGACAACCTACCCTGGCCCTGAATTTTTCTGATAACAGTACATTGCTTCTAGGTACAACAATATCTATCTCTAAAGTACTTCTGCTTAAACTGTATTTTAACATATAAATTACTAGCTAGTAAAGAAATAGGTTTTATATACCATTTATCTGTTAATAAACCATTAGGGTTCAAGAGGAAAGAAAAAGTCCTAATTTATTAGCACTATTTGTAACATACATTTTAGCCAAGATGTTTCAGATTGTGTGTGTTCACTGGATTGGAGTTGCATGGCATAGTGGCATGCACAGTGCAATGTAATTGTATGGATTCCCCACATAAATTGAAGTGCAGTTGACTGATGCAACATGGTAGATTAGTGGCAAAACACCTTTAATTTATTGTTTATAATATATTTGATCTTGAGTTAATATTTTGTTATTGTTTGATTAATCCTTTCAGTTTTGCCATATTTATTATGACCCCAACATTGATGATCAGACTCCATATGTAGTCAAAATCCACAACATTATTAAGAACCTCTATTCCACTATTAGTGTTAAGAATTGAACTCATGGCCTTGTATCTTCTGGGCAGGCAGTATACCACAATGTTATGGTACAAGCCCTAATATCTGCCTTTCTATTCCATTGTATTTTCATTAAAAAAAATAATTTTCTTACACCAGGCATGGTCGCACAAGCCTTTAACCCCAGCACTTGGGAGGCTGAGGAAGAAGGATTGCTGTGAGTTTGAGGCAGCCCTGAGATTACATAGTGAATTCCAGTTTACTATTCCCTCTTTTGTAGTCTTGGGTTGAAGAGAAAGCAATTGGTGTCATTTGAAGACATAGCTGCGGACTTTACCTGGCAAGAGTCGCAGCACCTGGATGTCGTTCAGCAAAACCTCTACAGTGTTGTAATGCTGGAGAACTACAGCCTGATGTTCTTGGGTGAGCTAAACTCCTGTGAGTTTTTGAGTAGCAATTCCTTTCTTTTTGGCTGATAAGTATAGCCATTATTACTAAAATTTAGTATTGTTTTGATATTTTACTCTTAAACTGACATATTTAATATTTAATATTTTATGTAGAACAAAGTGGATTTACAGTACACACATATATACTGACAAGAGTCGTTTAGATCAGACATTAGTTGTATGGGAAGCACTCAAAAATTCTAGTAGTTATTTTGAAATACTAATGTAAGTGTTGTGAGGAGCATATTAACGTACTTCCGTGCTATACAATATAAGAAGTTATTTCTTCCAAATGCACCCAGTTAATTCTATCTATGCTCAGTCTATCTCTTTTCTTCTATTCATTTTCCACATTGTAATTACTTGTTGTAGTTTCTAGCTCTATTATGTAAAATTGGACTTGTAAGTGTAATGAGAACATGCAGGATTTTTGCTTCTGTGTTTGTCATATTTCATTTATATCCCATGAATTTTTGGGGGGAAGTTAAATCACATCTATTCACTCCAATTATAGAGGGATGTCATAACCCTAGGAAAATATTATACATTCCCCTTTCTGAGTGACCTTATTGGGTTACTTAGAAAGCAAATGCTTCTATGAGACACATTTTTACTGCCAAAAAATCAAAACCCTAAAATGTTTTTATTGCCTATTTACACATTACCAATTGGAATATCAAGTGAGAAATTTCTAGCATTTATTTCTGGTTGTTGAGTGTTGATTGTCTATTTCCATTATTACAGACTTATGTAAGTGTTGCAGCATTCTTGATTTCATTGATATGACTGTGTTGAAAATCTCTTGGAGGTCAGTAGAGCTGCTTGGATTTAAGATGATGGCAGTCAATTCATAACCAGAGTAAATAGCTTTATTACTTCATGTACTACCCTACAATTATCTTCATACCACCATTGTTAATGTTTTCTGTTTATTTGGAGACTGGATCTCACTCTACCCTAGGTTATCCTGGAGTGCACTCTGTTGCCAAGCCTTTCCTCAAAATCTTAGTGATTTTCCTACCTCAAGTACCCAATTGTTTGTGGTGAAGGAGAGTGCCACCACACATGGATCCACTTCTCCTTAGAGTCTATATATATATATATATATATATATATATATATATATATATATGGACCTCCAGACAAGTCTCCCTTGTGATTTGTGTGGACTTTGTTTATTGCATTGATCATAAATCTTAGGCTAAGGTTTTACCTTTTTTTTTCTTTATGCTTTGAATTGAACTTAGTGGTTCATACATCCTGGAAAAAATGTTCTACTACTAATCTATATTTCACATTAAGACTTGAAGATAAGTACATTGAGGCCCTGTGTTATATATAACATTACTTGTTACATTATAGTTTTGTGTTGATTTATGGAAATTTTTATTTTTCTTGTCTGTGTGTGTATAAGGACATTCATGTGCTTTACTCAGTGGCACTCTTCAAATTATTTGTATTTCATTTGTTTTACTCTAGAACATGGTTATTATATGCATTCATTTACTTAAGGGCAATTCTTATAAATGCTGAGGAAATTATTTCCTAATATTCCTTGTGATTTCTTCATTTGCCTAAGGTATTTTTAAATAGTAATGTAATTTTTGGCTCAGCTTTAACAATTTAGTTGTGAATCCTCTTTTCTGTTTTAGTTTTTTAAAATATTTATTTATTTGAGGGGGAAAGAGAGAGGATAAGGCAGATAGAATCCATGTGCCAGGGCTTTCAGCCACTGCAAACAAACTCCAGATGCATGCACTACCTTGGTCATATGGATTGTGTGGGTACTGGGGAATCAAACCTAGTTCTTTTGGCTTTGCAGACAAGTGCCTTAACCATTAAGGCATCTCTCCAGCCCCTGTTTTACCTTTTGTTTTAATTATTAAATTTTTTAATTGAACTCTTTTCCCACAATATTCCTGTTTTCTTCTTTTTATGACCACTTCCTCTTATTTCCACTTATCACTAATGTCATTTCTTGTCTTTCTAGTTTCATTATGTTTCCCTTCCATTATACTCTATTCATTTAATTTTTTAATCGTTGTCTAAGATTTCTGTTCCAAAATGTGTGAGGCTTAGGTAGAAAGACCTCCACAAGTATGAGGCCAGTCTCAGGCTACAGTATCTGTTCTTCGCCAACCTGAGCTAGAGTGAGTCCATATCTTGAAAAACAAACAAACAAACAAACATTGCATTATATATAGTGTTCAAAGTCACTTGAGGGAAATATTTTCAATGCCATTTCAGGCAAATATTCCAGTTAATGAACACCAGGAATATAAACTTTCTCTAAGCTAACTTTGAAGTTCACCTAATAGAGATCAGTTGTAGAAATGCAGATTTTGTCTTAGAGAAGTCCACCTAATATAACATATTGACACAATTCGTACATTATTTCCCAATGACAGGGAACTGTATGACCAAACTGGATTTGATCTTCAATTTGGAGTATGGATATGCACCATGGAGTGTATTAGAAGTCTCAATTCAGAAGCTTCCCAGCAAGTAAATGCATAATGTGTAACATAGGTCAGTGAGGTGAGAACTTGTCAGGACTTGTCATATGTGGTATTACTGGGAATCACCCACCTTTTATGACATGGAGAAATTTCTGCTTTTTTTCTGATACTGAAGAATGCTTTCTTTTGTGTTACAAAATTTAATACTGTGTTTAGGTGGTGTGGGAAAATGTGTGTTAGATATTGTACTATGTTGTTAATTGACCATTTTCTGTATGTTTAAGTATAATGTGGTTAGTCACTTTCACTGCTGTGACAAAATCCTTAGAAGAAACACCTTAAGGAAGAAAACTATTTATTCAAGTATACAATTCTATAATGGTGGTTTTGCTTACAATGTTCCCACAAAGAAAGTGTTTAACATAATTATATTTACTATTGCCTGTGAAATTTAGAAGCAACTGAGAAAAGATAGCATCAGAGATTCCATGATAAGAAATCAGAACAATGTGCATAAAAATGTAAGTGACAAAATTATATTGGATTTGTGAAATATAGGAATTGTGTCAGGGATTTATAAATAAGCACTTGGGACATTGAAGAAAGAAAATCTAAATGACAGTTCAAATAAAAGTAAGAAATAGTCCATTCTCCTGTTCTAGATGAAAATAAAATGTAATGGTACAACATCAGACCAGACAGTACAAAGAGCTCTTGTGTCAGAGTGGTATCTGTAGTGTTATTAGAAATATGTGTCTCTTGCAGTTGTTAATTCTAGAGATTCAGATCAGTATGGCTGTCACTCACTTGGTAACAGCAGACTCATATTAGGGAAATGTTGCAATTAACCATTTCAATTTTTTGAAACCTGAAAACATGGGTAATCTAGGGAGTCTTTACACATTTCATATTTATGTGTGGGAGATATATACAAGAAGAAATACTTGATCTGGCAGGACCAAATGCAGAATTGCTGATCATGTTTTGCATTAGAGACTCCAAAGAGGGAAATTTTGTTCTTCTCACCGTTCATTGTGAAGCATCAACCATATTGCTTACTGATGTTCAAAGTACAGGGAATGTTAAGCCTGATTATTTTGTTTGGCATTTAGACATTCATTATAATGTCACATGTTTAGTTGTAAAATGACTCTGAAAATTATAAAACCGGGTCAATTATATGGGTGGATCCTTCCCCTTACCACATGTCCTTGATATTTGCTTGGATGCAAAAATCCCTGAATTGAACTAAGAGTCCTTGGTTCTGGTTTTTTACTGTCTGATAGACAACGGTGAGGCCTTGTATTTTTGCCTGTATGTGGAATAAATTTAGGACTCTGGCTGTTATATCAATCTCAAGGTTTTCTAGTGGCTTTTCATATGAAAATACAATTTTATTTTCCTGCAGACCTGCCATTGACCTTACTTATGGGTCCATCCATCAATGCATGTATACCACCAACACCAACAGTGAACAACCTATCATGAATATGTAGAGAAAAACATCCAGTCAACATGTGCTAAAATGATGTGTAACCAATTAGGCAAGTGACCGCCAGTGGAAAATAAGAAAAACTTTTTTTCATATCCAATAGGCTATTTCACTGAAAATGAAATTGTTAAATAAACCTAATCTGAGAATTGCTGTCTTCAAAAAATTGGAGCAGAACTTATTGAGGAGGCAAGAAAACCAAACAAACAACAAAAAAATTTGTCTCATGTAGAGGTCTCTAATAAATTCTGCTAAATAGGAAAGCATTTGCTGAGTTTGCATTTTGTTGTGTAAGACATGCCCCATGTCAAGATACTCTCCATAGAGAATAGTAAAGAAGTCAATTAAAAAGTATTATTATTATAATTATTGTGAGCTCTCTTTTTGTAAATTATAATACTCTAACAAATACTAGGAAGCTCTTGTGAGTCAAATTTTTGTTTAATATTTCAAATGTAATAAGCTTGTTTATTTCTCAGAGTTAAAAACTCAACAGAAAATGCACTGGACTGATGATTTTAAACAATGCCAGAATACTGTTTACCAGAAGTTACAACAGACTTGTTATCAAGGAACAAACACAGGTGGTAAGCCGTATGAATTTACAACAACCTTTATCTCCAAGTCACACCTCTCTAATCATCAGAGAACTCAAGCAGGTAAGAAACATTATGACTGTAATGTATGTGGAAAATCTTACCTCACCCAGTCACATCTCGCTGTGCACTATCAAACTCACACAGATTATAAGACATATGAATCTAGCAAATGTGGGAAAGCTTTCATGCCCAAGCCACAACTCACTAATCATCAGATAACTCACACAGGAGAGAACACACACAGGTGAGAAGCCATATGAATGTACTGAATGTAGGAAAGCCTTAATCTCCAAGTCATATCTTATTAAGCATCAGATAACTCACACAGGAGAGAAGGCATATGAATGTTTTGAATGTGGAAAAGGCTTCATCCACCAGTCACATCTTATTAGGCATCAGAGAAGTAACACAGGTGAGAAGCCATGTGAATGTACTGAATGTGAGAAAGTCTTCATCCACAAGTCACATTAGGCATCATAGAACTTACACAGGTGAGAACCAATAAGAATGTATTGAATGTGGGAAAGTTTTCATCTCCAAGTCACATCTCACTAATCATCAGAGAACTCACACAGGTGAAAAGCCATATGAGTGTACTGAGTGTCAGAAAGCTTACATCTCCAAGTCATACCTAATGATCCAGTGGAGAATTCATACATGTGAAAAGCCATATGTATGTACTGAATTCTGGAAAGCCTTCATCTTCAATTTACAGCTCACTAATCATCAGAGGACTCACACAGGTGAGAGATCATATAAATGTATTTAATGTGGAAAAGGCTTCATCCACCAGGCAGATCTCACAAAACATCAGAGAAGTCACACAGGTGAGAAACCTTATGAATGTACTGAATGTGGGAAACTGTCATCTGCAAGTCACTTATTAGGCATCAGAGAACTCACACAGGTATGAAGCCATATGAATGTACTGAATGTGGGAAAGCTTTCTTCTGCAAGTCATATCTTATTAGTCACCAGGGAACTCCCACAGGAGAAAAGCCATGTGAATGAACTGAATGGGGGAAAGTATTCATCTCTAAGTCACATCTCACAGATCACCAGAGAACGCAAGCAGGTGAGAAGCCATACAAATGTACTGAATGTGGAAAAGCTTTCATCTCCAAGTCATGGCTAACAATTCATCTGAGAATTCATATAGGTGAGAAGCCATATCAATGTAATGAATGAGGGAGAGCTTTCCTTGCAAATTAAGACCTTAGGAAACATCAAAGAATCCATATGAATGTACTAAGTGTGGTAATAGCTTCATTTTCAAGACACATATCACTCTGCACTAGAGAACTCACACAGGTTTAAAGACATATGAGTGTATTTAATGTGGGAAAACTTTTCTTGCCAAGTCAGATCTTTGTAATCATCAGAGAATTCTAAGGGTGAGAAGCTATATGAATATAATGAATGTGTGAAAGTTTTATTGCTAAGTCAAATGTTATTAAACATTACAGAACAGCCAGATGAGAATCCATATGAATATAGTAGTGTGGGAAAGTTTTCATCTTCAAATCACTGCACACCATGTATCACAGAACTCACATTGGAAAGAAACCATATGAATATAATGAATGTGGAAACACATTCAACTCCCAGTGAGTATTAATGTAAAAGATGTGAGAAAGCTCTCAGCCTGAAGTCACAACTCAGTGTGCATCTTTAGACATTTTAACAGCCAAATTAATATACTAAAAGTGAGAAACCTTTTTGCTGAAGTCATAAGTCACGAATTATAAGAGAACACACACAGGTGTGAAGTCATTTTAATATAAATTTAAAAACATTTCTTGTAGAAGTCAAACCAAGCTTTGTATCTGAGGATTCACCTAGGAGACAAAACAGAAACCATGTAGATCTAACTGTCGAAATACACTCATCTCCCAGTCACAGGTCAATGTGCATCAGAGAACTCACACAGATGAAAACCATGTAAATGTAATGAATGTGTAAAAGCTGTCCACCATACACTACTATGTATGAGGGAATTCATATAACTTATTAATCATATGAATATAATGAATGTTGAAAAATTGCAGATAATATTCATGAATCTGAAAAAAGAATGCAGTTTGTTCTTTAAGTCATACCCTAGTGAATTTCTGAAATCATCTCAATTTTCTTCTTTTTAAAAATTTGGTTGGGGGAAGTATATGGATTGATTCAGGAACTTGCACTTGAAGAGTCATGCAATGATGTAAACAAAGCTTAATGGCCAATTGTGATGTTTGGAATAGCTAAAATCAGAGTGGAGTGTGGGTTTAAGAAATTTTTACAGTAGTATTTTGTTGGATCATTACTTGCTATGTTCTGAACAGTTCCTGGGAACTTGATTAATGTTGAATATAATAGCAGTCATCTGTTGTCTTGCAGAGGAAATTTTTAGAAGTTTTGAATTTCAAGACATAAAAACATCATTTTTGAACTGCAACTCTTTAAGAGGTTTCCATTTTTGATGATCAGAATATTGATATGTATTAGAACCATATGAATATTCCTCAGCAGTCTGAAAATACAAGAGGTCTGTAATGACAATGCTAAATGATATGACTGTTCTGTTTTGGTCAACTTATATTTCTTTTGGAAGTAGAACAAAGGCAGGAAAGAGGGGTCAGGATTAATACAAAGCCTTCACATTGCCACTTTACAATGAAGCAAAGTCTTTAAGTTCCTGTGTGGAAACCCTATGATGTCAAAAAATAGAGCTGAGAAGATAAAAAAAATGTTTCAGTATAGCTGCTTAGATTTTCCGGGTATTGCTGCTAAGGAATGCTGCTCATGCAGGCATAGTTTAATTTCCCCACAAAGCTAGCTTTCAGGGCAGAAGGGGTTAAATTTTGAGACCAGGTGATTTTTTTTATTTTTATTTATTTATTTATTTATTTATTTATTTATTTATTTTGCTCAGGGTCCTTTGGTAAAGCTGTAAGGTTTGAAGTTTGCCCTGTTTCTTTTCCCAGTTATATTGCTTCACCATTTCCTTGATGTACCTTCTTTTTGCAATGGAAATGATTACTATGTGTTGGAAATGAGTAACTGTACTTTGAGCTAACAAAGCTCAAAGTTAATAGACTTTCTAGCTTCTCAGTTGAGATGTTAGATTTTTTAGCAGTTTTATATTTGCTAAAGACTATGGAGACTTTTACATCAGAATGAATGCACATATAATCATAAAATAGTCATGGGTTTATGGGGTCCAGGAGCAAAATTTGGATAGTTGAATGCAACGTTTCTCCTTTACCCTCATATTTCTTTTTAATTCGTGCTGACCTGGAACTCAGTATGTACTCTAAGGCCATCCCCCAACTCACAGTGATCCATCTATCTCTTCTTTCTGAGTGTGGAATTAAAGGCATATACCACTATGCCCAGCTGTTATTCAAATTTTAATGTATGTATTTGATATAATATGTAATAATAATATCTGATATATGATTATCAAAAATGTTTTAAAGGACTTTGGAGATAGTTAATTTGGTAAAGTGCACACCATGCAAGCATGAAAGAGTGACTTTTGATCCCCTGTACCATGTAAAAATGCTAGTTGTGGGGTGGGCAAAACTACTCAGTGATTAATGCATTGCCTGCAAAGCCCTGTGACCAATGTTTACTTCCCCAGTACCTACATGAAGATATAAGGAGAATGTCACGTTCATGCTGAGTTTGTTTGCACCAGGTAAAGTCTCTGGCATTCATTATCTCTCTCACCCTCCTTACAAATAAAATATAAATGTATGAAATATTTTACAATACTGATTGTGGCTGTCCATGTTTATAATTCCAGCCAAAGAAAGGACACAAGGAATCCCAGATCTGACCATTTACATTTTCTAGCTGAATTGATGATTCAAGGCAAGACTTGGTATAGATATATATAAATACCCAATGTCTAAATCAGACATTTTGCTAATAATTTAAACATGTGTATAACAAGCAGTAACATTTTATGGACATTCTCTTAAACATAGGAGCAAAAGTTTTAAACAAAATCCTTGAAAACAGATGCAAGAATACATCTAAAATATCACTTATGATAGCAGTATGGCTAGATTCTACAGTTATGGGGATGGTTCATAAGGTGTGATAGTTTGAAACAATGTGCCTGTTGCAGTCAGGTTTGCATTGCTGGCAGAAATTACCTGACCAAGGCTATAATACCCATAAGCTTGCTCCCAACAATACACTGCTTCCAGGAGGCATTAATTCCCAAATCTCAGCTGGGAACCTAGCATTCAGAACACATAAGTTTATGGGGGACACCTGAATCAAACCACCACATTCTGTCCATAGCCCCCATAAACTGATAACCTTACATGATGTAAAATACAATGCATTCAGTCCAACTTTAAAAGTCCCCACAATTTTATCAATTCCAATGATGTTCAAACATGCCCATAGTCCAAGATCTTTTAACAGACCTGTAATAGGAAAAAAAAAAATCCTCCAAAAACATAATGTCGTAGAATAAGAACTCACACTGCAAAATATGGCATTGAGCATAACAAAACATAATTCAACCAATACAAGATTTAAATGTGGTGAACATCAACCTTTGTAGCTCCAGGTTGAACAACTCTAGTCCATGACAAATGTCTAAATCCTATAATCCTACTCAGCAACAAGTCTCTGGAGTTCCAATTCCACCCCTCCAGCTACACTACTCACAGTCCTGTAAAACTTCATGCATGGCTAGCAGCTCTCCTTAGCACAACACCTCATAGTCCAAGCATCTCCAGTGTATTTCCACTGCAACCTATGGTCCTTGTTCAGTTTCATTGGGTCTCCATGCAGGCATCCAGAATCCTGATTCACACTAGCAAAGGCTGTTTCCAAAATAATGACCGCATTGCAAATGCAATGACCCTATCTTTCCTGCAATTCTCATACTCCACAATACCAGAGGTGCCAGTTTGTTAATCAGGGGGGTCATAAAGCAGACTTTGAAGAACAGGACAACCCTTGAGCATTTGTGCCCCTTCAAAAGAGTCCACATTCTTCCTGTTTCCCACTACAGTCAGATAATACAACCTCAAAGATTGTAATCTCTCATAATTGCAGCTGAACAGGCAGAAGTTTCAGCCTAAAGATTTCAGATTTCTATGTCATATCCCTCTGCTCACAGAAGTCCATTTCCATAAGCCTGTTCATGTTATTAGGACATGAGCCTAAAAGCAAGCTTCTCACACAAACTGTGTCTAGCCCAGTCCAAGCAATGCTTTTTCTCACTGTCACAAGCCAACCCTCACTGTCCTTAGTTCTTACTGAATTCATGTGTTTCAACTCTTACCAGAATATTCCATCAAGCTGTATCTATTGCTTGTCAAGGCATCTCTTAGGCAAAGGTTTCAAATCATTCCATATTCCTCTTGAAAATCAGCTCCTAAAGACCAAAGCCACACAGTCATGTGTCTAGCAGCAATGACACTCTCAGTATCAACTTTACTGTTGCAGCATGTTCACATTGCTGTCAGAAATCACCTGATCAAGAGCAGCTATGGGAAAAAAAATTATTTTGGCTTACAAACTCAAAGGGAAGCTCCATGATGGCAGGTGTTGCAGTCAGGTTCACATTGCTGGAAGAATTCACATGACCAAGAGCAGTTTTACGGGAAAAGGGTTTGTTTCAACTTACAGTCTTGAGGGAAATCTCCATGATGACAGGGGAAAATGATGGCATAAGCAGAGGATGGGCATCACTTCCTGGCCAACATAAGTTGCAAAGCCAGAACAAGAGAGTGTGCCAAACACCGGCACAGGGAAGCTGGCTTTAACACCCATGAGCCCACACCCAACAGTACACTGTTCCCAGGAGGCTTTAATTTCCAGTTGACTTCAGCTGGGGAACCTAGCATTTACAACACCTAAGTTTATGTGGGACACTTGAATCAAACCAACACAACAAGGGTAAAAGATGGCATGAGTAGCATGTGGACATTACCACTTGGCCAACATCAGGTGTACCACAGGAACAGGAGAGTGCACCAAACACTGGGAAGTGGAAACTGGCTATAATACCCATAAGCCTGCCCCCAACAATATACTGCAACCATCTGGAGTTTGGTTGTAGTGGCTGAAGCTCTCATATGTCAACTTGCTCTGTTTCTCTCACTTCCTCTCTCTAAATAAATTTTGAAAAGGGTTGAAACTGCTTTTAAAATATGGAGATGAGAAATTTAAGATTTAAAGTTGGAAAAACTCAAGCAAATATATAATAACTGGCAATGAAATTGGTTGCTGAAGCTGCTCTTGTCAAACACATTAGCAACCTCAAGGGAGATGGCTTACTTGCTTTACATTAAAATAATGGAGAGAATACCTGAGGTTATTCCACCCCAGAAATACTAAATAGTAGGAATAAAATGCCTTTTGAAAAGAGATCTGAAAAGAACCGATTCTTAGAAGTCAAGATTTATTTAATTTATGCATTAAGAATAATGCTATGTCTTACACACCTGGTATTGGTTTATGAAGCATGAAAAATATATGGGGCAAGTCAAGATGTTCATGTTTCCAGGAGCTTCTGCTGACACGTGTCATATTGGCAGGGTGTAATGACCCTAATGAGGAGGTTTGTGAATACATTGGAAGATGGATCAAGGTTTCCATTGAGACCTGATGGTATTTTAGATATACCAGGGCCAGACAAGGACTACCATGGAGTGCTCTTGGGTCAGGATGGAAGTTTTCCTGGATGTTCAGCAAAGCCTGAGGTGAAGAATTGGAAATTTCATAGACTGTCAGTCACTCTTTATGATATCAGACTTAAGCTGAAGATGTTTGATGTTTTCTTGATGGTTATTGAGTTTCAATGGTCCAGATTCTCCTTGTCATGCCTTACCACAGTTCTAATTATTGATTCTAATGGTTCCCATTTTACTTCTAACTATTGCTTCTAACGCTAAGTCATCTTTCCATCTCAAGTTCTGATTGTTATATTTATGAGCCATACAAATAAGTTCTATAATCAAAAAATATTTTCAAAAGGAAAACTAAGATGTTTATTAGTATAAGTTAAGAAATCTCAGAGCTTTACTCCCTTCAAGTTAAGCCTAGCCTGTATATGACATGTACTGTATTATTCTGATTATGATAATACTCACCCTCTCTTTGGTTCTTACATACTCAGGTTTTTCACTTTCTCCAAGACAGAATACATGCCTTCACCTCATAGCAAATCAATGAATTCTTCATGATTACTGAATATCAGTTGCTGGACATCCTTTAATGTAGATACTGACTGATGAACTCAGTGTTGAGAAAGAATGCTTTAATGTTTCCTATAAGTGTGCTTACTGTTTGTGATGTACTTCCATGGACTGAAAGAGCTACATAGCAGGACTGACATCTATGGTACTATGGTAATGTTCAGAGAAATGTGAATGACCACAACATCATTTTGTGACATGCTTCCCCAATTGCCTCAGCTGACAAATTGACAATAATACACTTCCATTATGTATAGCAAAGTCAACCCCATTGTGGGAAGTGAAGTTTTGGATTTGCCTAGAAGTTGATAAATTGCATGCACTGTTCTTCTAGAGCTAAAACAAGGAATGGTAGCCTTCCTGGTTCTGATACAAAACTTCAAGATTTCTAAGGATAAAATTACAGAATTTTGAGTCTGTGTAGGACTAAAACACTACTGTTGAAGTTATAGGGACTCGTCATTAGGAAGTTAGAAGCAGAAGTATATACCCAAAGGACATGAAAGCTGTGGGGAGAGAAGTTCTAGAGCCCCCTCATCCAATCCCTTCTGAGGTTCAACATTACCAACATATTATACAAGGACAAGGATGACCATGAGCCAGTTATGGTAAGTACAAACACAATACTCATTTCCCCCTAGGAGCATGCTTCCGGGAATGTCACAGGCTGGGTTACTGTTGAAGTGGACAGTTCACTCTGGCTGGACCCCTTTAGGACTTACTTCCTTAAAGAAAAAGGCGTGCTTTGAGAAACAATGGTTCCATGACTGAATACAATGAGTGGTACTTGGCATCCAAGGATGCAGTGTCACAGCCACAGCCCTCAAGCATGTACAGTGCTATTCTCAAGAGTGACAATATGTGGGGTCAGTGAAATCCACCAGGCAGGTGGGCCACTTGGTACCCAGGTCTCTCATGGCCCTAAAATAGAATGAGCATGGAAATACTTATTTTATTCTCATAGGAAAACAAGGGGTGAGGCTGAAAAGAAGGATGCTACACCTCTGGCAATGAGTTAGAAAAGGGATGTGAATGGTTAATTAGAAAAGGAAGAAAGAGAGGAAACATTTGTTACATCCCAATTCAGCATTTCCTTACTTTGAATGAGCTTACAGAGGGCCTGGAATGGAAAACTGTAAACTCTAAGAAATTATGGCTTCCAACCCAAACTACTCTACCCAGCAAAAGTATCCTCAGAATAGATGGTGAAAGAAAAACCTTCCATGACAAAACTCAGCTTTACAACTATATGTAACACAAAGCCAAACCTACAGAGAGTACTTCAGGGAATGCTCCACACAGAAGATTCAAATAATGAACCTCAAGTGCCTCTGAGAAGCACATCACAATAAACAAACTTCAAGCAGGCACAAAAACTACAAAGGCCAAGAAAACACAAAACCACATAAACTGCCCCAATATGGCAGGTATTAAACCAAACCTCACAGTTATTACACTTAATATTATTTGCCTTAATTCACCATCAGGAGACATAAGTTAACAGGGTGGATCAGAAAATTAGACCCCTCAATGTGCTGTCTTCAAGAAACCCACCTCACAAGTAAAGACAGACACCACCTCAGGGTGAAAGGATGAAAAATGATATTCCAAGCAAATGGAAATAAGATGCAAGCAGGGGCAGGTATATTTATATTGGATGAAATAGACTTCAAACCAAAAGTAATCATAAAAGACAAAGAAGATCACTTCTTACTTATCAAGGGAATGAAGCAACAAGAAGTTATCACAATCATTAATCTTTATGTACCAAACAGAGGTGCACCACAATTCATAAAACCTACTTGACAATAAAACAGAAATAACTACCAGCACCATCATAGTTGGGCACTTCAGTATTCCACTATCAGCAATAGAAAGATCATCCAAACAGAAAATTAACAGGGAATTAAGAGAACTCACTAACGTTCCATCCCAAATCAACAGATTGCACATTCTTCATAGCAGCCCATGGAACCTTCTCTAAAATAGATCATATACTGGGTCATAAAGACTGCCACCATATATTTAGGAGGATCAATATAATTTCCTGCTTGATATCAGATCACAATGCTGTATTGCTAGAAATTAAGAACAAAAGATCCATCAGGATCCCAACATACTGCTGGAAACTGAACAACACACTCTTCGACAATAAGTGGGTAGTGGATGTTATAAAAAATGAAATTGCATAATTTATAGAAATGAATGGCAATGAGAACACAATGTAACAAATCTTATTGGACACAATGAAGTCCATCCTCAGGGGAAAATTAATTGTGCTAAATGCCTTCATAACAAAGACAGAGAGATCCTAAATCTATAACCTAACCATCCACCTAAATACATAGGAAAAAGAAGTATCCAACCCCAAAAGCTCCACATGTAAAGAAATTATTAAGATCAGAGCAGATATTAATGAATTGGAAACTAAGAAAACAATTAAGAAAATTGCATCACTGTACCTGATCTAAAGCTATACTACCAAGCCATGGTAATAGAAACACCATGGTACTAGCATAAAAACAGGAACATAGACCAATGGAACAGAATTGAGGACCCAGGCTTTGGGTCAAGTAAGTATAGCTACTTAATATTTGACAACAGCCCTAATAAGATAGACTGGAAAAAAGATAGCATCTTCAACAAATGGTGTTGGAAAAACTGGATAACCATATGCAGATATATGAAACTTCATCCATACATTTCACCATGCACAAAAATCATGTCCACATTGGGCAAAGGCCTCAATATAAGACCAGAAATTCTGATACTACTGGAAGAAAAAGTAGGAGGAAATTTCCATGTTATAGGAATGGGAAAAGGCTTCCTGAACAAACCCCAATAGCTCAGGAAATTATACAATCACTCAACTACTGGGTGTCTTGGGAAGCTGAAAAGCTTTTTTTGCAGACAAACAAACAATAAGCAGAGCCAATGGATTTCCCACAGAATGGGAGAAAATCTATGCTGGATACACACCAGACAGAGGCTTAATTTCTAGAACCTACAAAGAATTCAAAAACCTAAACAATAAAAAGTCAAAAAACCCACTCACAAAATGCAGCAGAGAACTGCACAGGGAGTTCTCAGAGTAAGAAATACAAATGGCAACCACACTCTTAAGAACATGTTCAACATCCCTAATCATCAGGGAAATGCAAATTAAAACATGTTTGAGAGTCCACCTTATGCTAGTAAGGATATCAGACATTAAAAATCTAATGTTAACAAATGTTGGTGAGGTTGTGGAGAAATAGGAACCCTCATTCACTGTTGTTGGGGATGTAAGCTTGTACAACCACTATGGAAAGCCATATGGAGACCCCTAAGAATGATGACTATAAAGGTACCAATGGACCCAGTTATTCCCTTATGGGGCATTTATCCTAAAATCCCCAAACATCAGCTCAGTGATATTTGCTCAACCATGTTTATAGCTGTTCAATTCATAATAGTTAAGAGCTGGAATCAACCCAGATGTCCATCATTAGACGAATGGATAAATAATATGTGGTATATCTACACGATGGAATTCTACCCAGCAGTATAGAAAAATGACAATGAAATTTGAGGAAAAAATGGTCAAGCTTGGAACAGATCATTCTCAGTGAACTCACCCAATCACAGAAAGATAATCGTTGCATGGTCTCACTCATCTGTGGCTCCTAACGTGAATCTGCCCATGAGGCTGACATACTTAATAAACAGCTGGAGGACTGGACAGTAGGGATGGTGGGGCAGGAGGGGAGGGTAAGGATGGGAGTTACAAAAAATTGGACCCAAATGGAAATGGTACCATAAAATCCTACATCCTGAAAGTCATGTTAAAAAGCCAAACTTTCATCAGGGGCTTAGAATACCTGATTCACAGGGGCCTGGAGAGTATATGATAAGAATTGTCCTCAATTGTCTCTTGTTTCTCTCTTTTTCTTTTATACCATCTATTTTTTTTCTTTCTTTTCCCTTGGCACTGACCTGTAACTCCCAGTGCCAGCATGTGGGTAACATCCACAATGAGCTGTTGATCAGAGAGACCTACAAGGTTTCCCAAAAGAAGGCAGAATTCTGTCAGAGTACTTGATGACCTACCCAAGGTTAATGGTAAAACTCTACTGCTGAAGACACCTTATGTTGTTGGGATGGAACATGGAGTGACAGGGCTGGAAGCTGGAAGAGAGTCAATCCCCAGACAGTTATAGAATTACTTTGCATTTGTTGAAGACCCTGGCATCCCTATTCTTTTTCTCTATCTGCTTCTTTATCAGTCTCTAAAATAAATAAAATAATAAACAAATAGATAAATAAACAAATGAAACACGTGTAGCAGACAGGCTATGGAAAAGGAAAAACATTGTAGGAATGTATTTAATGTCAGTAAAAAAAAAAAAAATCTTTGGTATTGATAACTCCTTTTAACTAAGCTCTCGTGGCTGTATATACTTAAATGGAAAATAAAAAAGTGGAAAATTTTAAATATCTAACTGTTCAAAAATACAAGTTATAAAACAAAGAGAATACAGAAAAGTATAAAGCCGGGTGTGGTGGTGCACACCTTTAATCCCAGCACTCAGGAGGCAGAGGTACGAGGATCACCATAAGTTCGAGGCCACCCTGAGACTCCATAGTGAATTCCAGGTCAGCTTGGCCTAGAGTGAGACCCTACCTCAAAAAAAAAAAAAAAGAAAAGTATAATTAATATGCAAAATGTAAATTAGTGTCAACAAAATGGTAGGGTGGTTAAATCTTAGTCTAAGTCTTTTACTACATGCAATTCACATGTTGAAAACTTTGCAAAAGATTCAGACATTCAAACAATTTACATGAGACTCGTCTGCATTCTGACAAAATTTCTAACAAATTTTCATTAGTTTTATTTTAACAACTCACGTAAGCTGCTTTTACAATTTCTATTGGCCCTTATTGGTCACATTAGTGCTGGTATTTAGGCATCTGTAATACTTGGATCTTGATTGTCCTGCACAGAATAGAATAAACTTGGTAGTATCCTGACTTCTTACAATGTACCATCCAGACATTGCCCCAGTAAGGTGTCACAAACAAACATGATGGTGGGCATCGGTACATGCCTGCAAGAGACAGAGAAAATATCAAAATAATTTTAACATCAAGTGACAATGTCAAGTTTATCTTCCTGTAGACAAAGGACCAGAAGAGATAGAGTAAATGAGGCATGTTAAATCAAGCTTGTAAACCCATGACACAGGAGACTGGGCTGTGAATATTCCCGCAGCTATTAGGCTAGTCTTTCCTTCACCATGAGTTATATGTCAGTTTGAACTACAGGTTAAGACCCTGTGTAAAACAAACAGGTTGGGAAATGAAATGCAGTTGATTGCAAAACCTGCTGCTTAGGTTCAATTCTTTAGCACACATGAATACTCAGATGTAATCTGAAGGTCAGCTTCAGCAGAAAGATAAGGGAAGGAAAAGGCCGGGCAAGGTGGAAGACTATTCCATGTAAGTGAAGACAATGCCAGGAAGAAGGCAAGGGTAGAGGACATGTAGGCGTAGAGGAAGTAAAGGCTAGGTGAAACATGTAGGGATCAAGGTTAGGGAAAAGCATGGCAATGTAAGCAGTGGAGTAAGGCCATGCCTAGCCAGGCCAAGGGAAGACAGGGTGCAAAGTAGACAGTTTTAAAAAAGCAATAAGGAACAAACACCTCTAAAGTGGCAAGTAGAATTGATCTCCCATTCATCGAAGATCATTACAAAGCAACAGTAATTTTAGAAGTTCTACAGTCTACTATTCTCAGAAGAAATCTTCCTCAACATGCTTGAAGAAGTCATCAGCAATCCATAGAATTAATATCTACAAAGAACAACCACGAAAAACCAAGACAAATCCACACAAGTACAAGTGATAGGCAAGGGCTGACGGCATTCAAGGAAGGAGAAATTATGACCACTAAACATGGAAGATGATGTTCACTGTGGCTATGTCTGCTATCCAAGCACTGGAGAGGAAGCATGGGGAATGTGAGTTCAGGGGACACACAGAGGCTGGGTTGATAAAAACAGAATATGAACATAAAATGATCTGAGGCATTTATCACCCCATTAATTGAAAAGGTGGTTTGGCTAAACTGATGGGATAGACAGATGTCCCACTGTGCCCTTGCCTAACACAATGAGCTCCTTTCCTGAAGCCGTAAACTGCAGTGTGTTCTTCCTCTTGAAGGAGGACCTTACTTCTCCAAGAGATTATGAACATTTTTGATCAAGGATATAAAAGTAACAATCACCTGATAAACCTCAAAATGCTCTCTCAAAAACCCAAAATAGAAGCTCAGATGTTCACCAATACATACAGTGGGAAGGTGCTGGAAGACAGATAACAGGGGTGGAGTGTGGCCTCACCAACAGAGGGCATCATCTTCATCCAGAGAACTTACCTGTGAGATGCAACTTAATTATCCTTAGGCCACATTCTCAAATGTTGTTCTGGCATCTCTTGAGGGATGATGCTAGGCCCCTGTCTATCTCAGTCTCCTCATCTAGGCAAGGGTTGGCTCCCCACCCAGACTTCCCAGTGTACTGGAGAGTTGTGAAGCACAGGAGATGCTCCTTCTATTTCTGGAGACAGGACCTTCTGAAGTGCAGAGTATGAGGAGCCCTCCACTTTCTTCACTGCACCCATATGAAATCTGTTGTGGAAATGACCCTCAGCCAGTGCCCTCTTTGTTCCAAATCATTCCATCCGCTTGCAAATAGAGCCTCTTAAATGTCAGGTGCAGAGTGTTCTACAGCTTTAAGCAGGGGCAGTAACTCATACCCTAGAAAGAAGGGGATAATATCAGTTATTAACCAGGCAGCAGGCTCACACCTTTAAACCCAGTACTATGGAGGCTGAGGCAAGAGAATCATTGTTTGAGCCCATCCAGGGTAATAGAGTGAGTTTTAGGACAGCCTGGGCTACAGTGACACCCTATCTCAAAAACTAGTTAAGAGAATTACACCATGTAGTAAGATGCAAAATCATTAGGTGGGGTAAGAAGGAAAGGCCATGGGAAGGCAAGGGCATGCAAAAACAGGTAGAAGGCAAGGCCAGGTGAGAGGAGGGAAGATGTGTAGGGTAAAGATTTTCTAGAGAGGCAAGGCCAGACCAGGACACAGATATGGCAAGGCAAGGAGGAAGACAAGGGAGATCACAAGGACAGGAGCAGGGAAGTGTGAAGGCACAACTAGATAATGGGAGTCAAAGGCCATAGCAAGCATGGGGAGAACAAGGGTGAAAGGTCAGAGAGAAGATAGAGCCAGGCAAAAGAGAAGACACGCCAGTCATGGCCAAAGGCAGGTTGGAAAAGTAAAATGAGACAGAAGGACAGATCAAGCAATAGGAAAATGAAGGCAGGGCAAGCTGGAAGCCTAATCCAATCACGATGGAAAACAAGGCTGGGCCAGGTAGAAGGTAAGGCATGGCAACAGGCATGCCAAGCAAGTGGGAAGGGGACAGAGGACAGGCCATATTCCAGATTGGGAAAGAAAAAATGGAAGGCATGTCCAGGCCAGGCTAGAAGAAAGCAAGGGCAGGCCACATACAGGGGAAAAGAAGGTCATGCCAAGTCAGAACAGGAAGAAAGCAAGGGGCTGGAAAAGGCCAGTGATGATGGCAAGTGGGAAGGCAACACTACTCAAGGGAAGGATAGGTCAGGAAGGCCAGGAGGAATACATGGTGAGGCAAAGCCTGGGGGTCGGTACAGTCAAAAGGGAAGTGCAACAGTAAGCAAGGGGAAAGGCATACCAGTGAATAGGATAGAAAGGCAATGTCAAGCAAAGCGGAATGCAAAGCAAGTAGGGAAACAAGACACATCTAGGCCTGAGGCAGGCAAAGCCAAGCAAGTATGAAGTCAAGACAGAAGTCAAGGTCATGTGAAAAGGTGAAAAGCTAAAGTGAATGCAGGATTGAAGGCAGTCATGGCAAAGGGGGGAAGCCATGGAGAAGTCAAGGAAAAAGGCTAGCCCAGGCTGGGGAAGGAAGCAAGGCAAAGAGGAATGCAGACCAAGAAAACTTTGGGGAAAGGCAAATGGCAGGTAAAACAAAAGTGAGAACTGGTCAAGGCCAGGGATGATGGAGAGGGGAAAACAAAGCCAGACCAGGAAAGGAAGAAGGATGGGCCCAACCAGGCAATACGCAAGCTAGGCCTGGCAAAGGAGGGAGCAAAGGAACAGGAAGGCCAGGACCAGTCAGTGTGAACACCAGGCCAGTCCAGGACATGGGAAGGAGAGACCAAGCAAGGTGAACAGCCAAGGAAGTCAGGCAAGCTCCAGCCAGCAATGACCAAGAAATATGGAGTGCCATATTTCAAGGATGAAAACAAGGTCAGTCTAAGACCTGAGAAAGCGAGACTAGTACAGGTGAAATGCAACAAAAGGGGGGCAAGCAATGCTGGATATGGCAAGGGAGAAGAGAAGGCCAAACAAGAACAAGCGAGGAGGAAGGCAGGCAAGAAGCTAGACAAGGAAGGAGAAGATTAAAACACAGGCCAGAAAAAGCTAGGCCAAGAGAAAGACAAAGGAGAATCCGGGACAGGACAGCGGGAACCACGGCTAAGCCAAGCCAGAAGGAAAGCAAGGACAGGTGGAAAAAGGCCCGAGAAAGGCAGGAGGAAGTTACAGTCAGACAAGGGAGAAGGACAGGAAAGTGCAAAGATGAAGGGACAGGAGAACAGGCCATAGAAGAAAAGGAAAGGCAGAAGGCAGATCCATTCAGAAGACAAGACCACACTTGAGACAATGCATGGAAACAGAGGTACTGAGACCATGCAATGCAGAAGGCCAAGGCAGGGGTAAGGCAACACAGGCCTGAGGGAGAGTAAGAGGAAAAGGCAGGCTAGGGCTGGGGAAGACAAGATGAGGCCAAGCAAGGGGAAGGCATGGCCAGGCAAGGAAGGGAGGAACAAGGTCAGACCAGGCCGAATGTTGGTCCAGGGGGAAAGCAATGCCAGGAAGGCAAAAGGGAAGGGAAGCCAAGACAGACCAGGCCAGGAGCCAGTGGAGTGAAGCAGAAGGGTATGATAACACTAGGTCACCAAGACAAAGGGAAAACAAGGCTATATTTGGAGCAGGAGGGGGAAGGGTGTTTGAAAAGCTAAGATAAGTAAGAGGTAAGGCCAAAGGGCAAGTCAAAGCAGGGAAGGACAGGAGGAAGCCAAGTCCAGGCATTGATAGAGGTAAGGCAAGAGCATGCAAGAGGTAAGGCAAAGGGATTGAAGGGAAGGACAGTGAGGCAAGGCCTCATGGAAGGCCAGGCCAAGGAAGGGTTAACACAAGTCCTGGCAAAAAAAACAAATCTATTATTTGGGCCTGGAGAAATGGGTTAGCAGTTAAGGCACTTAAATGTGAAACCTTGGGATTCAGGTTTGATTCCCCATGTAAGCCAGATTCACTGGGTGGCTCATGCATCTGGAGTTTGTTTGCATTGGTAGAGGCCCTGACATGCCCATTCTCTCTCTCTCTCTCTCTCTCTCTCTCTCTCTCTCTCTCTCTGCCTTTCTCTTTCTCAAATAAATTAAATATTTTAAAAGTTTATGAATTGGAAAGGCATCGTCCCTGAGGGAAGCTATTAGGGTAATTTGGCTAAGTGTATATGTTGTACCCATCAAAGTTCTCCCTAAAGATTTATCGTTGCCCATATGTTTGTGCTGCTCTAACCTAAGTTCAGATAAATTCTTTTTCAGATGGTGGTGACCATTGAGGAGGCTCAAAAGTCATCAAAGTTCTCAGAAAAAGTGATTGCTGGGATGGAGAGATGGCTTAGTGGTTTGCCTGTAAAACCAAAAGACCCAGGTTCAAGTCCTCAGAACTCATGTAAGCCAGTGTTTGCATCTGGAATTTGTTTGCAGCAGCTGGAGGCCCAGGTGTGCCCATTCTTTCTGTCTCTATTTCTTTATCTCTCTTTAAATATACAAAGAAAAATAAAATTATTTTAAAAGAAAAAGTGACTGCTGAGTTTTCAACACTAAATTACACATCAATACCACCTAATGCAAGGCTCAGGAACAACACAGAAGGGGGTTCTGGAAGTGCTTTGGAAAACTGTCTTCTGGACATAAAGAAATTAATAATCCTTAAAGTACAAGAAAATTAATGAGGTTAAAAATCTAGTCACAGGCTGGAGAGATGGCTTAGCGGTTAAAGCTCTTGCCTGCAAAGCCAAAGGACAGAGGTTTGATTCACCAGGACTCATGTAAGCCAGATGCAAAAGGGGCACATCCGTCTGGAGTTTGTGTGCAATGGCTAGAGATCCTGGTGTGCCCTTTCTCTCTCTCTCTCTCTCTCTGTCTCCTATCTCTCTGCTTGCAAATCGAAAAGTAATTTAAAAAAAATCTAGTTACAACCTAAGCTATTTGCACATAAATGCTTAGTTGATTAGCCTTAAAACTAACCCAACTCCTATGTACATAACTATCAATTTATAACATAATCATATCCCCTACAACTATGTTACCTAATTGCTACACAAAATAATCTCTCATAGAAAATATATAGCAGGAACTTCAGATATGGCTCAAACATAAAGGTGCTCGCTTGCAAAGCCTGGCACCCCAAATTCAAATCAGCAGTACCAATGTAAAACACGTGCATAAACTGGCACGTGCGTCTGGAATTCATTTGCAGTGTTAGGAGACCCTGTCATGTCCATTCCTTCTCTTTCTCTCTGTCCTGCCCTCCAGCTTTCTCTCTTTCCTCTGCTCTCAAATAAACAAATAAAATATATATTAAATATGTTTATAGCTTGATATCATCATAAGAAAAAGGCACGAAGACCACATAAGTCAGAAATACTTCTTAGTTATGATTAGAGCTTCATTTAGAGAATTATCACAAAGCATTTGACTTTCTGAGTTGGCTCATTAATAAAAGGAATACTTGGTTTACATTCATAGCGATTTCTCAGCTTTAATGTTAAATTATCTAGGAATTAACTACTGATGGGTATCTTTAAAAAATCCAGGAACTACAGCTAGTCATGGTAGCACACACCTTTAATCCCAGAACTAGAAATGCAAAGGTTCAAGGCTCCCTGTGAGTTCAAGACCAGTCCTGGACTAGAGAGTAAGTTCCAGGTCATCTTCTGTTAGAATGAGTCCATATCTAGAAAACAAATTGAGAAGCATACACACATAGTAAGCTCTGCGTGAATATACCTTCAACTGAATGAACTTCCTATAAATGAGCAAAAGTACTTAATAAATTTGTGCCCAATGATTCATAAATCAAACCACTGAATACTTGCCCATGACAAATAATGATTCACCTTTAAGGTCAATGCATGTGATCTTGGTACATTAATTACATCATGAGTTCTAATGTATGTGCACACATATACAATACAATTACATTACCCCCCCCCCAAACTATCAATTTCAAAGAAGAACCATTGCTGTGTGGTTAACAACATACACAGTGAAGAGACTTATAATGTTGTTATGAGATTATATACTCCTATTGCCACTTTATTTTTTTATTTTTTTATTTTTATTTTTTTTTGGTTTTTCGAGGTAGGGTCTCACTCTAGCCCAGGCTGACCTGGAATTCACTATGGAGTCTCAGGGTGGCCTCGAACTCACGGCGATCCTCCTACCTCTGCCTCCCGAGTGCTGGGATTAAAGGCGTGCGCCACCACGCCCGGCTCCCTATTGCCACTTTATAAAGCAGGAAATTGAATTTTACATTGGAAAAAATGGCAGACTTAGCCTTTGGTATCTGTGTTTATAAAGTTCTGTACCAGTTCTTTTCTTGTTGTTGGAACAAAACACCTGAACCACAAACTGTCCAGACCCCAAAGTTCCCAGAAACATGAGTGCACTCCATGACCCTAAATTTCCTGCATCTATAGTACTTCACCAATGCCAAGTAGGTGATGCTGACAAATTCTTTATCCAGGCTGAAATGAAGCTGGACTTCCAGGACCAAGAAACTCCTTCAGCATTCTTCCTTCAGGCCCTCCTCTTGAGCATACCTGCTACCATGAACCTACACTGGGTTGAGTCTCATCTGCAGGGAATCTTAGCTATTTCCCCCGTTCAGAGGAGCTAGACCATCCTTAAACATGGTGATCCTTTAACAATTGAAACTAAGGTGGCTGCACTCTCTGGGTCCTAAAACTTATCTGTACAGACTTCCTTGTTGCCAGTCTTCATATCATTCTGCTCTATATTTTTCTCCACCAAACAGATTAGTGCATTACTTCTAAGTTCATCTTTAGTCAAAGTGTCAGGAGAAGAGCAGAACAGTGAGAATATCACACAAATTGCTTGTATCCCAGGTCCTGACAAAGACCTCTTTGCTCTCTGAAACCTCAGGACCCTTCAGAATTCGTACCTCTTTCTAGTCTTTCATACTCTCATAAGAATGGCCTATTAATTCTGCTTACAACACTACAAGGATTTTTTTAGTCCAATGTTCCAGATTCCTTCCAGATTCCTCCTGAAATCTAGTTCCAAAAGACTAAAAATCACATGGTTGGGGGATGGAGAGATTGCTTAGTGGTAGGGCACATGCCTTCAAATGCTAAGGACACAGGTTCAATACCCCACTATCCATATAAGCCAGATGCACAAGGTGGTGCATGCAACTGGAGTTCATTTGAGGTAGCTAGAGGCCTTTGCATGGCCATTTTCTCCCTTTCTCCCTCTCTCTCTCAAACTAAAATTTTACCAAGTTACATGTTTGGGCTTTTTGTAGCATCAGCGCCACATCTTGGTAACAACTTTATGTAGTATTTACCCTCTTACTTCAAAATAGCTGATGGAAAGAAAAGGATTACTTCCAACTAACAGTTTTGAAAAGAAACTTCATCATGGTGGAGAAAAAATGTCAAGAGCAAACAGTTAGTCATAACGTCTTCATATCAGCAGAGTACAAGTAGAGAGTGAGCTTTGAACACCCAGTGTGGCTGAATCAATTAACATCAAGATCAGCCCCTAGTAACACACCTCCTCTACCTCACACAAAGGGTCCAGTACCTGGAGATTACATTCCTAAGCAATAAGAAGCTTGAAAACATGATAGCTTGAAAACAAACTGAGATTAGATAATGCACAATCCCTAACCCAAACAAACGTAATTACCTAACAAAATTATAGTTGGTATAAAAGCAGCCATCAAGTAAGAAAGTGCTCAGTGTGCTGGAGATATGACTTAGATTTTAAGGTGCTTGCATGCAAAGTGTAAGGACCCTGGACAGATTCTACAGCACCCACATAAGCCAGGTGCACAAAGTGACACAAGTGACTAGAATTCATTTGCATTGGCAGGAGGCCCTGGCATTCCCTTTCTTCCTTCCTTCCTTCCTTCCTTCCTTCCTTCCTTCCTTCCTTCCTTCCTTTCTTTCTTTCTTTCCTTCTGTCTCTCTCTCTCTCTCTTTTTCTCTCTCAAATAAATACTTAGTATCTAAATTTAAAAAGCAAATTGTACATAGGATTAATCTGTAAAGTTATAGATGAGATACTGTTAACATGAACAATAAGAATTTATTTATCCCTGTATAAGTGTAGATCAGATGAAATACTCAATTGGTAGTTAAAATTAGGTAAGTTACAATTCAATAATAAGCACATTTCCATTATTTAGGGTAAATCAAGACAGGAATGTGACCAAAAGTAAAGAGTCAACAAGTAAAAGGATACACAGGCCCTTCTTATTCCCACCAATTTAGGGGTAGAGGTAGGTATAATTGCTATGAGTTTGAGGACAGCCTGGTAGTACAGAGTGAGTTACTGATGACCCAGGACTAAAGCAAGACCCTATCTTAGAAAAAAAAATCTATAGCATTAATATTATTAGAGGCATTACCTGTTTCTTCACACATCTTAAAGAACTGCAGCATCCTAAGTATGCAAAGGTAACATAATCATTTTTGCCTTAATCAGGGACTTGTATGAATGACTAAAAACGGGGACTACTTGTCTCTTACTTCCAACCAGTGTAATTGACCTCCCAGTGAAGACTCTGGAATGAATTAATACTTGAGAATATCTTCTGGATCTAAAACTTTTTAATTCGCTATTAAAATTTTATCCTCATGAACTAATCAATAAAAAAGAATTAATAATTTTGGTTGAATATCCTCTGAATGAATTTAACAGATCTTTTAGGATTATAAATTGATCCAATAAAATTCATCAAACTAAATAACCCCATAATAATAGCACTAGCCCATTATAGAGTCCAGCAACAGGGTTTATGACCTCAATGTTGGATTACTGCATCCCAGAGGCACAGTAACTCTAAGAGCTTACTTTTCAATGATTAAAGTCCGACTTGAGGTGAGTTCAGACTGGATTAATCCAGGTCGGTTTCTTCTACTAGCAATTCTTCCTGTCATGATGAAGCTTCCTAGGCCTTTCAAGACTGAGACTGTAAGCCAAAAGAAACATTTTCCTCACATAAGCTACTTGTGGTCAGGTGTTGAGTACCAGCAATAAGAAAGTAACTACAATAAACTTGTTCAACAACATGTCTTCTTATGGTGGTAAAAGTGGTAATTGCATAACACTTAAAGCTTAATTTTCAGAGGTTCAAATTTCATTGACATGACATCTAATTAATACCATAACACCATGTATCCCAATTTCAATCACCAACATGAATTACTGAAATACATACAATTACAAAAAGGGTCAGGTGTTTTCAGACCATATGGGCTTCTCTAACCATATTCTGAGCCATACATTATTTATTAAAGAATTCCTTCACCCCATCTCCCTATTCAGTCTCTTATTTATACTAGTCATGTTGCTAGCTATAATTCTAGCACTTAGTTTATGGATCCCACTACCAATGCCCCAGCCACTTTCACTGTATTGATCTTGGCTACATCAAGTCTATCACTATATTCCATTCTATCAGTATCAAACTGTACACGTGCATGAGGACTTCAGCTGTGGCCCTGCCAATCTCATGTGCAGTGTTGCTGGAGATCAACCTACTCTCAGTTCTCTTGTTGAATGGGCCATTTACTCTGTCCTCACTAATTCATACATGAGAATAAACATGACTGATTTTAACTAACCGACCCTTAGCTATAATGTCATTGGCAGGAACCACCATGCCCTACCTGATCTGAGGGATATCTGAAGTAGTGTCTGGCTTTGAAGTAGAATGAACTTCATGTCCATGAAGAATATTTTTATTGATTAATATGTAAATATTATTCTTATATGTGCCCTAACTACTACTATCTTCTTAGGTACTTTTATAATTCCCTTATTCAAGAATTATTAATCTTAGATTTCAAAATTAAAATGTTAATCTTGTCATTTCTATTTTTATGAATTTTCACATCATACCCAAGGTTCCAAAATAATCAATTAAGGAATGAATTATTTTAAAAAATTTCTACCCCTACCATTAACACTTTGAATATGACATGCATTATTATTTATTATGATATTTTATAATACCCCTTATATGCAGAAATATGTTTGAAAATGAAGAGTCACTGATCAGGCCATAGAGGCACATGCCTTTGGCCCCAGCACTATGGAGGTTTAACCTGGTTGGTCACCATGAGTTTGAGGCCAGTCTGAGCTACAGTGAGACTGCCTCAATAATAAAAACAGAGTTACTCTCATAGAAGAAATCACAGAGGATTAAGCCTTTTTATTTCTAGAATGCTGAGATTTGAACCTATTCTTAAATATATGTATACTACAAAGTCTGCTGTAAGTGAAATCAGATAACTAAGCTGGCAGGCCCATCCACTGAAACTGTTGGTTTGTATCCTTCCTGTACACAGAAAATTTTTGAGTAATGTCTACTATAATAACAGTAATCTAAGGGTCCCTAATCACCATCTTAGTTATCATGCTCTAGTTATATGAGCAGGCCTTGAAATATTCAAGTTATTAATTATCACAATTCTAATAAAAATAGCAAATTCCATCCCCACATCAATAGCATGGGAATATTTTCCACACAAGCAACCACCTCAATCCTCTTACCAGCCATTTGAATCACATTACTCTTTCAAATCCAGGGACTTTACATAAATCAGGCAATGAAATTATACCCCTGATCATAACATTATCACTATTAATGAAACTAGGCCTGTCAGCATTCCACTTCTGAAAAGCAGAAGTACTCAAGACGTATCATTAACAGATGTTAAAACGATTACCAGCATCACAGAAACTAATACCCTCTAAGCCCTGCAATTGATCTAAACTTATTGGGGGCTGAGGAGGATTAAATCAAACACAATCATGAAAAATCCCCCTTTTTTTGTTTTTGAGGTAGAGTTTCACTTTAGCCCATGCTGAGCTGGAATTCACTATGTAGTCTTAGGGTGGCTTCCAACTCATGGTGATCCTCCTACCTCTGCCTCCCATGTGCTCAGAGTAAAGGCCTGTGCCACCACAATCTGCTTGAAAAACCCTAGTTTTTGCACCTAACACTCATATATAATGAATAATAGTCTTCATTGTTTATGACACATCAATTACACTCTTTGACTTATTTATCTATATTTATACTTACCATTAATTTCACCTTTAAAATTGTATCTCCATCCCATAGATGCAATAAATCAGAAATTATAGTAATCTCTTCATTAATTTTATCAGTAGGTATATTATAACCATTGACAGGATGACAGAATAATCTCATAATAGCACTATTTAGTAATCTTATGTTAGTAATTATCCTTGTATCCATAGCATTCTGACCTCTCCAAGGCACTGACTACATATTCATGAGGAAGTGGCACAGCCCTAGTTATTGCAGAGTTACAATACATAAGGCACCACACAAACACCAACTCTAATAATGTCCTCAAATGATATTCACCACTTTACCTGAGCCTCTGCTTCCAGAAGCCTCGGCCTGGTCCTCACTTCCCAGGCCACTGACTGGACACGGAAGAATGCAGACCTGTGTTAGGCCCCCTCTGGGTCTGAAGAGAACCTGGGCCTGACCCAGTCCAGCCCTGGGGAGCTGCGCACACCTGGGAGGAGACAAAGGTCCACTGTGTCCAGCCTCTGTCCATCTGTCCGTCTGGTGTCTCCTGAGTGCAAGGGCCATGGATATCGCGGGGCTCCACTGCTCAGCCTTCTTCTCGTGCATCTAGCACTGCTGAGCAGGCTCAGGTCCCAGGACCCTGGTCACCGGTCTTGCTCTGGGCGGTGCCTCCATCTCCACAGAGACTGAAAGACCTGGAGCCGCCTTGCCTCCCCACCTCATAGTGCAGGCTGTGAACTGAGTGCAAGTGCGTCCTTCTAATAGCCACACCCTCCAAATATTGCCTCACAGACACCAGCCATCCTTCGAGCATGTGCAGTACACTTAAAAATTTTTTTTTTCAGAATGTTGACAATGTTGGGGCTTGATAGATGGCTCAGCGCTTAAATCACTTTCCTGTAAAGCTCAGCCACTCAAACATGGTTCCAACTTTACCAGCACTAGCCCCAGCTTACCTAGAATTCATTATGTTGGCTCAGGCTGGCCATGAGGTTCTTCTAAAAATGGAAAGAAAATGATTATATATGCAAAATGAAGTCCTTCTCTATAGCTGCATCTGGAATTATTTCCACTACTTTTTCTTACATATGTTTACAGGATTCAAGTCTTACTTTGAGGTCTTTAATCCATTTGAAGTCTGTGATTTCCCTGGCTTCAGCCCAGGTTGCCCTGTACAAATTTGAACATGCGTTCCTTCTGGGCTTGCCTGACCATGCCTTGCCCCAGGCTTGGTCTGCTTTACCCTTCCTATCTTCCCTTGTCTCTCTTGGCCTCACTGTGAATTGTACCTGGCCCTAAATCACAATCCATCATGCATGACCTGCCCTTGCCTTCCCTGTTGCCTTCTGCCTGCTTTGCCTTGCCTTCCTCATCATCTTCCCTTCTGCCTGTCCTGTCTTGGCATGCCCCGTTGCCAGTCATGGCTTGCCATCTGCCTGGCCTTGTTTTCTCCATTGCTGTGAATTCCACCTTGCCTGACCCTTGCCTTCCCCTGACCTCGCCTGGCCCTTGTCAACCCTTAACTAGCCTCCTTGCTTTCCCCTGAATGTGCCTTGTGCCTGTCTTCATTCACCTGCTTGCCTTCCACCTTGCCAGGCCTTGTGTTACCCCTTGCTTGGCCTGGCTTTCCATGAGGCCTTGCCTCACTGTCCTTCCCTTCAATCCATTTACCTTACACTTTGCCTGCTCTTGCCTGGTCTTGTCTTACCTCTATCCTTGCCTGGACTTTCCTTCCTCCTGTCTGTCCCTGCTTTGACTTGCACCTTGGCCTTACCTCTTACTTACCCTAGCTTTTCAACCACCCCTTCCCCCTACTCCCAACATGGCCTTGTTTTCCTATTGCCTGGGTGACCTAGTGTAACCATACCCTTCTCCTGCACTTGACTGGCTCCTGGCCTGGCCTGTCTTGGCTTTCCTTCCCTTTTGCCTACCTGGCCTTGCTTTCCCCCTGGACTGACATTCAGCCTGGCCTGACCTTGCTTTCATACCTTCCTTGCCTGGCCATGCCTTCCCCTTTCTTGGCCCCAACTTGTCTTCCCAACCCCTAGCCTTTGTTCTCCTCTTACTCTCCCTTGGGCCTGTGTTGCCTTACCCCTGCCTTCTGTCTGGACTTCATTCTCTGGGACTTCCACATTGCATGGTCTCAGGACCTCTGTTTCTGTGCCTTGTCTCAAGTGTGGTCTTGTCTGGCCTTGTCTTCTCCTGAATGTATGTGCCTTCTGCCTTTCCTTTTCTCATCTGGTCTGCTCTCCTGTTCCTTCATCTTTGCCCTTGCCCATCCTTCTCCCTTTTATCACCTGCACTCGCCTTCCTTCTGGTTTGGCTTAGCCTTGGTTCCCCCTGTCCTGGCCTCGATTCTCCTGTGTGTTCCCCTTGGCCTGGCTTTTTCTGGTTACCTTGTTTGTTAATACTAAGCCAGTGCCTGATTTCCCATAGCCTAGCTCCATAGCTACTACTTATAAAGGTAAGGAGATACCAGGGCCTTGTGCTACTGTGGACACCTAGTGCTTACCTCTCAACACTTTCTCCTTGTGGATCTTCAGGCAATTAGCTTCAAGACTCCTTGAGTTCTAGAGTTATGAGTGTGGTCTGGGAATACAGACAGGCACATCACAAGCAGTGAGGTTACTTACAGGGGATTGAGACACATTCTTTTTCAACATCATGTATGTCAATCAGTGTCAACATTGAGGGAAACTGTCATGCCAAAAGTCCTAAAATTATTGCACATAGAAATAATCACAAAGTGCAAAGATTTAAAAGTGTTTGTATTTTTTATTTATTTATTTATTTATTTAGATCTGGGGGTTGAAACCAGGTCGTTACTCCTGAATTCAAAACTTGTGGCCAAATAATTCTATGAAAAAGCAAAGGAGTACACAAAGTTCTTTTAGTACATGTAGACTTAGAAATGTGACCTTTGGCAATTTTTTCATTGCTAGGAAGGTTTTCTATTCATCTCGGGTCTGAAAAGCATTAATGGTCTGACTGAGTATGCACTCTGAAATTACATGCTCTGTCTTAGGGAGAATATTATTGCAAAGTCTAAAAAGCAGATTTTACTTAAAACCTATTTCTGATTCAAAATAGGACACATCATTTTTTAAAATATGATTTTCAAGCAGAGAAAATAAAAGAACCAGCAAGCTCAAGCCTCCTGCCACTGCAAATGCATGTGCCACTGTGTGCATCTGTTTTACTTGGAAATTGTAAAGCTTTGCAGAAAAGCACTGTTAATGGCTGAGCCACGTCTCCAGCCCCTAAGGACACATTATTTAGATCCAAATCCATGTACTTTAAAAACCAGAATGGAATAATACACTCACAGTCCTGTTCCCAGCACTGTCTAGAATGGCTTTTATTGGCATGGTTATACCAAGAATACTTTTTCTTTAAAAAAATCAAACAGGGTCTCATTTTGCAGCCCAGTCTGGCCTTCATATGACTTTGTAGTGTATCTTGGACTTGAACTACTGGGGGACCTCCTGTACTTGCCTTTCTTGGGGTGCAATTACAGATGTGAACCAGTACATTGCCCTAACAATGATTTCTAAGTTATTTCAAAATTGTTTTCATTCAAAGGAGTCAGGCATATTCTGTCATCATATTCAATAGAGAAAACACTGGACAAAATCTCAGACAAGCTGCCTTTCTGAGTTATACCCTGTCCCAGCCTTAGCTGCTGCCTTCCTCCTCCATTAATGTAAACAGTCACCACATTCTCTGTTGGTTGTCCTGTTGTGAACCTATTTTGCACTTAGGCTTTAATGTGTAGGCTTGAAATCTCAGGTTACCTTCAGCTTTCTGCTCCAACTCCCTGTTTGTTTCTGAGAGCATCTTCATGCTCTCCAGTTCTTTGATGCTTATTGCTTACTCCTCCCTCATTCTTGGATTGTTTTTCCTTCTGTTTCTCTGGCCTGTGCTTTATGGAAACAGTCCCAATTTCCCCTTACCATCTTTGCCTGCCTAGAGACCAGTCCTTTCCTCTGCTCTCCTTCCTTTCTTTTTTCATCTAGATGAAAGAAAATGTGCCACAACTTATGAATACTACTACTTTTTATACTTTATTTTCTTTTTCTTTTTTTCCTTTTTTTGAGAAATAGGTTCCTATGTAAACCTAGGCTGGTCTGAAACTCACTATATAGCCAGTGTTGAGCTTGAATGCCTGCTTTTCCTGACTCCTCCTTCCAGTGCTTGGATTTAGTCCAGTTTTCCACCAACCTGGTGTGAACACTTGTTTTTTAACAGAATGAAATTTAAAACACCAAAAAAGTAGAAAGACCAGTGGAAACAAGCTGTTATTGAAAAAAACATCTAGGTGCATAATGTTAGTTTTTTTTTTTTCTTCTACACACACAGTCTTATTCTGTTTCTGTTTAACAGAGTCTCAAGAAGTCTGATGTCACTCTGTGTGCACATGCCCTTCAAGCATCCATACTACAAAGAGCCCAGAGCTTCCTCAGTCTGTTATCTTCTTGTGACAGGTAAAGAAACACAGTGTGGGAGAGTAAATGATATGTCCAAAGTCACAAACCCAGTGAATATAAAAGCCAAAACTGAAGTCAGGACTCCAGATCTCTGGTTCAATACTTTCCTTTTTCCCACATTATTCCAGAGAGATTATTATTTTTTTTTTTGAGGTAGTGTTTTACACTAGCCCAGGCTGACCTAGAATTCACTATGTAGTCTGAGGGTGGCCTCAAACTCAGTCCTGGGATTAAAGGTGTGCACCCCAACAACCAGCTTCCAGACACTTTTGACTGTACCTAACTTTGTGGGGGGGCGTGGGGGAAGGAAGGCATCTAATAAAAATAAAATGACAACTTTTATTCCTCACCTGTCAGAGAAGCAGTTATATCACACTAAGGCATACAAGAGATTTCAACACAGTACTTGGACATTTTTTCTATCTGAAATCACCATTGTGTATCTAATATGAGGGATACTGTTAACTTGTCACTTCCTGCTTGAGATGATCCAAATTTGTTTACTGACAGCTCCATGGAAACCCAAAGATTCTACCAGGTGATTGTTGGTTTAGAGGAAGAATGATGTCATAAGCATGCAGTAGTCATTAGGAAGGTCAGCTTCCCAGCCAAAACACAGGATTGGATAGAGAAAATGGCAGGAGAGTTAATAGGAGCCCTAGGTGGCTGAGACCTTTGCAGGTGAAAGCCCACAAGAAAGACTTGACAGTCCTTCTTAAACCTCTCTCCTAGTTTAGAGGTGACATCTCTATGGTTCTGATTAGTGTTCATGGGAAAAGTTGTGTATATCTTGCACAGGACATTTCACATTCCGGTAGATCATCACTGTAGTGTATGTTAAAAGCATAGTTGTCATCCTTGGGCAGGAAGGAAAGAGACTCTAGGTTGAGGTAACATGGTTATTCTGAAACCATTATACTTGACCTGATTAGAGAAGTGACAGCAGACTTGCAGACAAAGGAGGGATTAAAGAACACTTCTCCTTACTGGTTTGAAGAACACAGTAAAGGTCATTGTGAGCATCTTCCATGATGATATGGTCCAAGTCTTTATTCTTTTAGTTTCCTCTACTTCTCCCTTCCTTGGGCAGTCCTGGGCCAGTTTGGATTTACATCTCTTTCCTGTTAGCCCTTTATCATGACAACTGTATTTGCATAGGCCTTGAATTAGCATTTCTACATTCATAAACATTATTTTCTATGAACTTCCAGAAGCAGCAGTGTTTAGTCCACTGCCCAGATTTATTTCTAGCAATGAATTCTGAGCATCACAACCAATAACAGACTTCTAGAAGATGCAGCTGATGGCAGTGTTTCCTTTCTCACACTGTGTATGTGATTTTTCTGTTCATCCTTTTTTATATGTGCAATGAGTTCTTCTCATGTTCATCCTCCTTTTCTTCATCATCTTCCTGCTCTATCTCTTTTTTATCTTCCTGTGATCTTCATAACAGAGTCTCACTCTATAGATCTTGATGACATTGAACTCTCTTTGTAGCCATAGCTGGCTTTCATCTCATGGGCAACCTTCCTGCCTCAGCTTCCCAAATTCTAGTTTCATAGGTATGATCTACTGACCCCAGTTGCTCTCTGTGTTCTCACATAGTGAAATTTATGTGGCAGTCATAGCTTCCTCATCCTTGCTACTGCCCCTGTGGAATTTGTACCTCTAGATTTTCTGTCAGGCTGGTGTATGAGGTGAGGCAAAATGGAGAAGAAAAATAAGTAGACAAGAGAGTTAGAGTTACAGTAAAATAAGACATTACTATAGCACTGGAAATATGGGTTCAGGAAAGTCAGATCCATATACATGTTTCAGTTTCTTTGAGAAGCTAGTCAATAAACCAGTAAATATGTAAATACTTTTAATTAGGTAGATAATCTAAATTGGCTATGTATCTCTTCCTTAAGGACAAAACTTAAATGTGGCTGTTTCTTTTGTTTTATGGAATATCTCTTGTATGTTCAACCAACAGTATATTTGTGAACTGTACATTACTCTTTATGATTCATACTTACAAACGTATGTACTTATAAATATTTCAAATTTAAGTTGCCTCGCTGTGATACTTTGAATATAAAATATATTCCAGGGCCTACCACTGTGCTACCTCCCAAACCCATAAAATCCATTCCCACATTCACAATGTATACAGTGGTCCAGGAAGATGGCTAATGGATAAAATACTTAATGCACAAGATTGAATACCTAAACTTGTATCTCCAGACCCTGTGTATAAGACAGAATCTTTGGCAGGCTTCTGTAACCCCAGTATACTGACAGCAAGATGGGGGACAGAGATAGGAGAATTTCCATGACACTCACCCACAAATCACATTAGAGGTGAAAAACAGCTAGTATGAAAGACCCTGCCTCAAATGAGGTGGAAGATGAGGACCAACACCCAAAAGGTGTCCTCACAACAGTGAGGGAAACAAGAGGCTCTAATTTACACATGATGGAAGTGTAGGACAAACCCCCAGAGTTTGTCCTGTAACCTTCTGAAAAATGTGGCCATATTCACACCTATGAAGACATACAAACACATACAGAAATACATACACACCAAATGAAATTATAAACACATATAATAACCCACAGTTAGTACATAAACAGAACAATAGTTAACAATTAAAAAGATTATACCCCTTTATACATATATTCATCCAAACCAAAAATACTCCAAGATGATATAATACACAATGTAGATAAGTAGTGCATGTAGTACAAAACAGTCCATACCTCCACCCCCTATAATTTTGAAAATTTATTTTAGTAAGTTGTAAGATGTATTTTAGTAAGCTATTGGAAGAAAAGAAATGTTAGAATGAAATAACACAGCTAGGAAGTATGAGTGGACGTAAGGAGGAAGGAGAACAGAGAAGTTCATGTCCTTTGCAGGACAGCAAAACTCTCTCAAGGGTGAACTATTTGCATACAACTATTAACATACAACTTCATTCAATGATGCTTCACATAGGAATTGGAAAAATAATTTTATTTTCAAAAAAACATCTTGCTAAGCATTGTGAGTTTTTTTTTATTTTTTCAATACATGAGGAAACCAAGGAAGGAAGGAAGAAAAATACCACAATCCAAGCCCTGGGTGCTTACAAACGTCTGCAATAACACTTGGTATATATCATAGGCAGAGGGGCCTCCTAATGTCTGCACATTTTGCAAAGAGATAAGTTAGGTAGGCTGAGGGTACAACTGAATGCATATATATTTGCTGTGCTTCAAGAGATTCAACCCCTGATTCTCACTCCATAGACTTAGGATCAAAAAAAAAAAAAATCTGAACTGGGGATAGTAAGTGGTTTGAATTTTCTGCCAGTCATTTGGGAACATTTGTTGACCTCTCTGTGAAGTTGCTTTTAGGTATAGCTCTTCGCACTGGGAAAAACAAACCATGGGTTTGTCATGCCACAGTTGTTTCAGAGATTGCTCCCTCCACTGGTGAGGAAAGAACAGTCCCTAACCCCAGATACCTCATTCACATAACCCAGAGAGAACTTGTAGCATCATTTACTGTACAGTCTATCTTGTTTTCAATCATTTGTCAAAATAGTGGCTGAGCCTCAGAACTTGCCACTTCTATCCCTGAGAATTTTTTAAAAAATGTTGACACTATTCAGAAAGTCTTAGAACAATGTTGACAGGTGAAGTTGCTTTAGGAATGATAATGTAACATTTATGGAATGCTGTGCAATGCAAGCTCTCATTTTAGCTTCCACAATAATTATATGTAGTAAGCACAATATTATCTCCATTTTAAAGATAAATAAAGCAAAGTGAAATTCTATAACCCATTGAAGTGAGCAGTCAGGGCAGCATTAAACTCAGGCTGTCTCAAGAAGTACTTCCCACAGATTTATGGAATTTATTTTAAAACTAACAAATGTTGGGTATGGTAATTTCCTATAAATTGAAACATTTTATTCCGGAGGAGGCTCTTAGGAAGTTTCTAAAGGAAACATTGGCTTCTCTCAACTCCTGAGGTTCCCATGCTCACTGAGGTACAGAACATAACTACCTCACAAGTCTCAGAGGTCCTGAAATTTACATGATCCACAAGCCCCTCCACAAGGTTACATTAGGAGTAAGAACTGCTTCGGAGAAGAGTCTCCTGCCAGCCAAGCTACATGCACTTCATTCAGTGTGATCTAGCTTCTATGGGTGGTCACCTGTTGGGACAGTTTTAGGGATGACAGGACCCCTTAAGGAAAAACAAGGAATGTCTTTGAGCCTATAGGGGGTAAATCCAGGTATTTCCACTTTGCTTTTCCACTTTGTCAGAGGTGCCTGAGATTTTCTTATTGTTCCTTGGGGAAGTCCTTTCATCCCCTTCAAGATGCCTTTCCTGCAGGATGAAGATTTCTGGGAAGAGTTCCCTTTCCCAGAAAACCTGACCCAGGCACATGGGATCAACCCATCACGGGGGCTCACATAAAAGACAGCCAACCTAGTGCTCAGGGTAGGCTTTTCCATTTCTGCAAACCCTCTCTTGCCTCATTGGCAAGAGTTTTGCCTTCCTTCCTTCTCTTAATTTCTAGCATAAGCAGAACATTTCTCTCTAAACTTAACCTCTGGTCTATGGATTTCAGTTTCTCTGAATTCTTAAGACCAGAACCTGGTGGCCCCTGACTCAGTCCACTGAGATTGGTGTGATTGTGACAGTCCAGCACCCTAACTCATGGTTTACAGACCAACCAAGAGCCAAGCTCCATCGCTTTCAAAGACACCCCAGTTCCTGTGTCCTATTGGCACAGTGCCAACGAATCTGAATTCCTGTATCACTAGACTGGATTGGACTTTCTTTGATGCAGCTAACTGCATGTTCCTGCTGTGAGTAACCCTAATTATCTCACTGGTTCACTAAGCTAGACTTGGGTAGAATCATTTCTTTGCCCTTTCTGGGCTGAATTGATGTTTGCTTATGTCTCCCTGGGAAAACTTTAACTCAACAGATGCACAGTGTTGTAGAAATGTCAATGAAAAACAAGATGTTGTTGATAATAAGATGAAAATGTTTGTATGTATGTATATATTTGTAGCCAGGTGTTATGTACATACCTTTAATACCATCACTCAGGGGCAGAAGCAAAAAGATTGCCGTAAGTTTCTGATCACCCTGAGAATACACAGCGAATTCCAGGTTAGCCTGGGCTACAACAAGACCTTACCTTGAACCCCCTCCCCCTCAAAAAATATTTGTGAGCAGAGAGAAAGAGAAAGACAATGAGCATAGGTCTTCAGGGTCTCTTGCTTCTGTAAATGAACTCCAGGAGCATACATCACTTTGTGTATCTGGCTTTATATGTGTACTGAGGATTTGAACCCAGGCAGTCATGCTTTGTAAACTAGCACTTCAACTTCTGAGCCATCTCCCTAGCCCAAACTTCCTCTTTTATAGATAAGAAAATGAGTCTTAAAAATTAACCAACTTAACCAGGTGTGATGGAGCACACCTTTAGTCTCAGCACTTGGGAGGCAGAGGTACGAGGATTGTCTTGAGCTTGAGACCACCCTGAGATTACATAGTCAATTCCAAGTCAGCCTGAGCTAGAGTGAGACCATACCTCAAAAGAAAAAAAGAAATAACAAAGTTTTCCAAAGTCATAAAACTAGATATTATAAATAGAATCAGTAGTTAATTTTCTTCAAAGCCAAAACAACTGGACACAAGAAAGTAATTAAGATGTGTTAAGTGATAAGCCACAGAATGTATATATGTGGGACCCACACCCACATAAGTACATAAAACAATTCTGAGAATTGGTGTTAAAATCCCAACGTTTGTGGAGTAGCTAGTTAGTCTGGCATTTCAGTGCAGCAGGAAACAAAACAAACCCTGTCTCAAACAAGGTGGAAAGCTGAGGGGCCTTTGAAAAATCTTTTATTTATTCATTTCAGAGAGAGAGTGAGAGAGGGAGGTAGAGAGAGAATGGGCACATTAAGGCCTCTAGCCACTGTAAAAACACTTCAGATGTGCATGCTAGTCACTTTGTGCATCTGGCTTTACATGGGTGCTGGGGAATCAAACTCAGGGCCTTAGGCTTTACAGGGAAGTGCTCAACTACTGCGCCATCTCTACAGCCCAAAAGACATCAAGTTCTGACAGCTTAAAAGTACTTTATTTTTCAATTGCTTGGATTGAGGGAGAGAGGGTATGAGGGAGGAAGAGGCACATGGCCTCTTACCACAGCAAACGACCTCCAGATGGATGTGACTCTTTGTGAATCTGGCTGCATATGGGACTGGGGAATCAAACACAGACTATTAGGCTTTGCAAGCAAGCACTGTAACTGTTGAGCCATCTTTCTAGCCCAATTTTTGTTATTTATTTATTTTTTTAGACAGAAGAGGCTGAATGGCTCCTCAATATTGCTAGGAAGCTGAATCAGGTCTTGAACTCCTGATCTCCTGCCTCTGCCTTTCACAACCCATGCCACCATGTTCCACCTAGTCTTCTTTCTGAAGAGACTGAAGTAATGGAATTTATTTTCATCTTTCTGTTTAAAAATGGGAGATGGCTCTTAAAGCCTTGATTTTTATTTTTTATTTCTGTTTTTTTTTCTCCATTTTTATTAATATTTTCCATGATAACAAAAAAAATCCCATGGTATTACCCTCCCCCCTTTCCCCTTTGAAATTCCATTCTTCATCATATCCCCTCCCCATCTCAATCTTTCTACTTACATATATACAATACCAACCTAATAAAAGCCCTCCTCCCTTTCTTTCTCTTCCCTTTCTATCTCCTTTTTTAACTTACTGGCCTCTGCTACTGAGTTTTTTCCTTCTCACACAGAAGCCCAATCATCTCTAGCTAAGATCCACATATGAGGGAGAACATGTGGCGCTTGGCTTGCTGGGCCTGGGTTACCTCACTTAGTATAATTCTTTCCAGATCCATCCACTTTTCTGCAAATTTCATAACTTCATTTCTCTTTACTGCTGAGTAAAACTCCATTGTGTAAATGTGCCATATCTTCATTATCCACTCATCAGTTGAGGGACATCTAGGCTGGTTCCATTTCCCAGCTATTATAAATTGAGCAGCAATAAACATGGTTGAGCAAGTATCTCTAAGGTAATGAGATGAGTCCTTAGGATATATGCCTAGGAGAGCTATAGCTGGGTCATATGGTAGATCAATCTTTAGCTGTTTTAGGAACCTCCACACTGATTTCCACAATGGCTGGACCAGATTGCATTCCCACCAACAATGTAGAAGGGTTCCTCTTTTTCCACATCCCCGCCAACATTTATGATCATTTGTTTTCATGATGGTAGCCAATCTGACAGGAGTGAGATGGAATCTCAATGTAGTCTTAATCTGCATTTCCCTGATGACTAGGGATGTAGAACATCTTTTTAGATGCGTATATGCCATTCGTATTTCTTCCTTTGAGAATTCTCTATTTAGCTCCATTTCCCATTTTTTGATTGGTTTGTTTGATTCCTTATTATTTAACTTCTTGAGTTCTTTGTATATCTTAGATATTAATCCTCTATCAGATATATAGCTGGTGAAGATTTTTTCCCATTCTGTAGGTTGCCTCTTTGCTTTCTTCACCGTGTCCTTTGCAGTGCAAAATCTTTGTATTTTCATGAGGTCCCAGTGGTTAATCTGTGGTTTTATTGCCTGAGCAATTGGGGTTGTATTCAGAAAGTCTTTGCCAAGACCAATATGTTGAAGGGTTTCCCCTACTTTTTCCTCTAGCAGTTTCAGAGTTTCAGGTCTGATGTTAAGGTCCCTAATCCATTTGGACTTAATTCTTGTGCACGGAGAAAGAGAAGAATCTATTTTCATCCTTCTACAGATATATATCCAGTTTTCCCAACACCATTTGCTGAAGAGGCTGTCTTTTCTCCATTGAATATTTTTGGCATTTTTATCAAATATCAGGTGGCTATAACTACATGGGGTTACATTTGGGTCCTCTATTCTGTTCCATTGATCTACGAGTCTGCTTTTGTGCCAGTACCATGCTGTTTTTGTTACTATGGCTCTGTAGTATAGGTTAAAATCAGGTATGGTGATACCACCAGCCTTATTTTTGTTGCTCAGTATTATTTTAGATATTCGAGGTTTTTTGTGATACCAAATGAATTTTTGGATTGTTTTTTCTATTTCTGTGAAGAATGCCTTTGGAATTTTGATGGGGATTGCGTTAAATGTGTAGATTGCTTTTGGTAAGATTGCCATTTTCACAATATTGATTCTTCCAATCCAGGAACAAGGGATGTTTTTCCACTTCCTAGTGTCTTCTGCAATTTCTCGCTTGAGTGTTTTAAAGTTCTCATTGTATAGATTCTTTACTTCCTTAGTAAGGTTTATTCCAAGGTACTTTATTTTTTTTTGATGCAATTGTGAATGGGAGTGATTCTCTGATCTCATCCTCTGTGTGTTTGTTGTTAGCATATATGAAGGCTACTGAATCTGTGTATTTATTTTGTATCCTGCTACATGACTGTAGGTTTTTATCAGCTCTAACAGTTTGCTAGTAGAGTCTTTAGGGTCCTTTATATATAGAATCATGTCATCTGCAAATAATGATAACTTGACCTCTTCCTTTCCAATTTGTATCCCTTTTATGCATGTCTCTTGCCTTATTGCTATGGCTAAGACTTCCAGAACTATATTAAATAAAAGTGGGGACAGTGGACACCCTTGTCTTGTTCCTGATTTTAGTGGAAAAGCTTCCAGTTTTTCCCCATTTAGTAATATGTTGGCTGTAGGCTTATCATAAATAGCCTTTATTATATTGAGATATGTTCCTTCTATTCCCAGTCTCTGTAGGACTTTTATCATGAAGGGATGTTGGATTTTGTCGAATGCTTTCTCTGCGTCTAATGAGATGATCATGTGATTTTTGTCCTTCAACCCATTTATATAATGTATAACATTTATAGATTTGCGTATGTTGAACCATCCCTGCATCTCTGGGATAAAGCCTACTTGGTCAGGGTGAATGATCTTTCTAATGTATTCTTGTATTCTGTTTGCCAATATTTTGTTGAGAATTTTTGCATCTATGTTCATGAGGGAGATTGGTCTGTAATTTTCCTTTTTTGTTCTATCTTTGCCTGGTTTTGGTATCAGAGTGATGCTGGCTTCATAGAAGGAGTTTGGTAGAATTCCTTCTTTTTCTATGTCATGGAAAAGCTTAAGAAGCAATGGTGTTAGCTCTTCCCTGAAGGTCTGGTAAAATTCAGCAGTGAATCCATCTGGGCCTGGGCTTTTTTTAGTTGGGAGATTTTTGATAACTGTTAGGATCTCCATGCTTGTTATAGGTCTATTTAAGTGATTAATCTCATCTTGATTTAATTTAGGTAGGTCATATAAATCAAGGAAATCATCCATTTCTTTCAGATTTTCATACTTTGTGGAGTATATGTTTTTATAATATGTCCCTATGATTTTTTGAATTTCTCTGGCATCTGTTGTGATGTTACCTTTTTCATCTCTAATTTTATTAATTTGTGTCTCTTCTCTCTTTCTTTTGGTCAGATTTGCTAAGGGTTTATCAATCTTGTTTATCCTTTCAAAGAACCAGCTCTTTGTTTCATTAATTCTTTGTATTGTTTTTTTGGTTTCTATTTCATTAATTTCTGCCCTAATCTTTATTATTTCTTCCCGTCTACTGATTTTTGGTTTGCCTTTTTCTTCTTTTTCCAAGGCTTTAAGGTGAAGCATTAGGTCATTTATTTGCGACCTTTCTAATTTCTTAATATAGGCACTTAAAGCTATATATTTACCTCTTAGAACTGCCTTCATTGTGTCCCAGAGATTTTGGTATGTTGTGTTCTCATTATTGTTTGACTCTATAAATTTTTTGATTTCCTTCTTGATTTCTTCATTGACCCATTCATCATTTAGTAATGTATTGTTTAGTTTCCATGATTTTGTGTATGCTCTATATCCTTTCTTGCTATTGATTTGTAGTTTGATTCCATTGTGGTCAGATAGAATGCAAGGAATTATTTCAATTTTCCTGAATTTGTTAAGATTTGCTTTGTGTCCTAATATATGATCTATTTTAGAGAATGATCCATGTGCTGCTGAAAAGAATGTATATTCTGCAGCATTTGGATGAAATGTCCTGTATATGTCTGTTAGGTCCATTCCTTCTATGACCTCGTTTAGTCCAGATGCCTCTCTGTTTATTTTTCCCCGGGATGACCTGTCAATTGATGAGAGTGGGGTGTTAAAGTCACCAACTACCACTGTGTTTGGTGTTATCTGTGACCTTAGTTCTAACAGTGTTTGTTTGATGAATTTGGGAGCCCCCATGTTAGGTGCATATATGTTTAGGATTGTAATGTCCTCCTGTTGGAGTGTGCCCTTAATCAATATAAAGTGACCTTCCTTATCTTTCTTGACTAATGTTGGAGTGAAGTCTGCCTTGTCAGCTATTAGGATAGCAACCCCTGCTTGCTTTCTGGGTCCATTTGCTTGAAACACCGTTTTCCAACCTTTCACCCTAAGATAATGTCCATCCTTTGTAGAAAGGTGAGTTTCTTGGAGACAACAAATTGTAGGGTCCTGCTTTTTAACCCAGTATGCAAATCTATGTCTTTTGGTTGGAGCATTGAGGCCATTGATATTAAGAGATATTATTGAAAGATGTGTATTTATGCTTGCCATTTTTTTTTTTTTTTTGTGGTTCTGGTTCTACCTTTGCTCTCTTATATTAACTAGTATTTGAGTGTTGTTTGTTGTTTTCCAGGTTCCTTATATGTGTGTTTTTCTTTCTCTTCGGCATGGAGGATTCTTTCAAGTATTTTGTGTAGAGCTGGTTTTGTCTTCAAATACTCCTTTAGCCTGCTTTTGTCATGGAATGTCCTTATTTCTCCATCTATTTGAATGGATAGTTTTGCAGGATAAAGTAGCCTTGGTTGACAGTTGTTATCTTTCAGAGTTTGGAATACATCACTCCAAGCCCTTCTGGCTTTGAAAGTTTGTGTTGAGTAATCTGCTGTGATCCTGATGGGCTTGCCTTTGTAGGTAACTTGATTTTTCTCTCTAACTGCTTTCAATATTTTTTCTTTGGATTTTGTGTTTGGTAGTTTGATTATAATATGGCGAGGAGAGGTTCTTTCCAGGTTTTGTCTGGCTGGTGTTCTAAATGCTTCCTGTATCTGCATTGGCACCTCTTTCCCAATTTGGGGGAAGTTTTCTTCTATGATTTTGTTGAAGATGCCTACTATACCTTTGGATTGAAATTCTTCTCCTTCTACTATACCCTGAATTCTTATATTTGATCTTTTCATAGTGTCCCGAATATCTTGAAATTCCCATTCATACTTTTCTATTAGTTTGTCTTTCTCTTTGTTGGATTGTATTAGATCTTCCACCTGGTCTTCTAGCTTAGATATTCTGTCCTCTCCTTCATCCGTTCTACTGGTGAGATTTTCTACAGAATTTTTTATTTCATTAACTGTGTTCTTCATTGCTAGTAATTCTGACTGGTTTTTCTTCATTATTTCTATTTCCTTATTTATGTCTTGTATTGATTTCTTTATTTCGTTAAATTGGTGTCCTGTATCTTCTCTGATTCCTTTGATTTCTTCTTTGAGTTCATTGAACATATTTACAATCATTCTTTTGAAATCTTTCTCAGGCATTTTCTCTAACTCGTTTTCACTAGAGGTCATTTCTGAAGCATTGATGCTTTTTGGTGGATTTATATTGCCTTGGTGTTTGGTGTTTCTTGTGTTATAATGTATATGTTTTTGCATCTTGGATTAAGTTACTGCTTAGATTTTCCAGTTAGCTGGGTATCCTTTGCTGTATCTATTGATCTGATATTGTATATCTTCTATGTAGGAGATTAAGATGTTAGGTGTGACTCTTACCACTCTCAGAGTATCTAGACATGTGGTCCTAGGGGTTAAGTTTGCCTGCTATGGGAGTATTCAAATAGGTTGAGTGGAATAAAATACAGGTATATTCTAAAATTTAACTAAACCCTATACACATTCAGTCAAGAACAGCACCGAGCATTTATGCAAGATTAGGTATTATAAAAACCAGATCCTCTACCAACAAAGAAGTTAAGATTTCTGGTCTGTTGAGGGATCCAAGTCAGCTTGTGACCAGGTGAGACCCTTCCCTGGTTCAATCCCAGTTACCTCTTTGGATGCTTTTGGTCTCAGTCAAGTTGCTGGCTGGGATGTTGGGCCGCTGTTCTGCTTTCTGGAACTGGGTACTGGCTTTTCCTGTGGGGCAAACCAAGCCTGGCAGCTGTGGCCCTGCAGATTGGCACCCCTGATGCTGGATCCCCGCTGCTGCCGCTGGAGCTGCCGCTGCTGGGACCACTGCTGCTGGATCCGCCACTGGAGATGCCGCTGCTGGGTCTGCCCCCGCTGATCCGCTGGAGCTGCCGCTGCTGGGTCCTCCGCCTCTGATCCGCTGGTGCTGCCACTGCGGGATCCGCCTCTGCCGCTGAAGCCGCTGGAGCCTCCGCTGCTGGATTCGCTGCCCTGAAGCCGCTGTGGCCGGTACCGGAGCAGCTGATGGTGTTTTTGGGGCTGGAGTCACGGCTTCCACCGCCGCTTCCGGCTTCCACCGCCGCTTCCGCTGCCGGGGTCTGAGCCGCCGCTGTTGGATCTCGAGTCGCCACTGCCGGAGCCCGAGATGCAGCTGCCGGTGCCCGTGCTGCCGCTGCCGCTGCCAGAGTCCGAATCTCCACTACCGGGTCCCGAGGTGCCGCTGCCGGATCCCGAGCTGCCGCTACCGGGTCCCGAGCTGCCGCTGCCGGAGCTGCTTCGGCCTGCCCGTGTGGGCTCTGGATATCTCCTACTTCTCCGCTGCTGTTTTAATCTCTTATACACCTCCCTTGTGTATTTTGCTGGGTTTTCTTTGGCTTTTTCTCCCCTAGGCTGCTTAGACGTGGTTCCTATGCCGCCATCTTGACCGGATTATTTCTGTTTTTTTGAGGTAGGGTCTTACTCTAGCCCAGGCTTACCTGGAATTCACTATGGAGTCTCAGAGTGGCCTCAAACTCACTGCAATCCTCTTACCTCTGCCTCCTGAGTGCTGGGATTAAAGGCATGTGCCACCACACCTGGCAAAACCTTGTTCTTTAAAAATCAATTTTAAATTGCAAGACAGTAAATGTGTATTGTGAAAATTTTTAAGAAAATTGAATAATATACAAAGTATTCATTTAAACTTTTCATTGCCTTAGTTAGTTATTGATTTTTGAGACAGGGTCTCTCTGTGCAGCACAGGCAGGCTTTGGACTCATGATCCTCTTTCCTCCACCTCCTTCAAATATTTAGGGGTAGATCTCAGGGCCTCACTCTACCACTGTACTACATTCAGATACCATTTTACTGCAAATAAGTTTCCAATATATTCATTCATGTGAAACTTTCTGAACACAAATCTGGATACCTAACAGGAACAGAACACAATCTGCTCTTACGAGGCTTACAATACACAGGGAACACATGCACAGATTCTTGCCAATAAGGCAAAGCTTGTCAAATCACACAGCGAAGCCAGACATGGTTTTTAATCCCAGTGCTCAGGAGTCAGAGGGCAGAGGATTGCTCTGAGCTGTAGGCCAGCCTGGGACTACATAGTTCCAGAGTGAGACCCTACCTCCACAAAAACAAAATAATGTTAATAAATAACAATAATAATGAGAGTTGATTCTTACAGTGGGTAGCTGATAATTCATTTTCGAATTCTTATGTTCTTTCCCAACATAAAGCAGGGGTGGTGAGGTACTACTATTCTTGGCATTATTTCAACATCAGTTCTTAGACTATAAATACCACAGTTAGTACTTGAGATGTTTAAGCCTTTCAGAATCATCCTGTTAAGCAAGTTGGGCAGGCGCACATCTGGGATAAACATGAAAAGGCTGACATACAGTTCAAGGACCACATTGACATCGCCTAGAGAGTGGTCCTCATGGGACTTATAGTCCAACCTGGACCAAGGAAATACCCACTGGTCCATGTTCAATTTTCTGGCTCAATAGTTACATTAAACTATAACCTAAAGCAAAACTTGATATTACATTTATGTAAGGTCATGTGAAATTTTATTTATTTGCAAACATGGAGAGAGTGGGCACACCACTGGAAATGAACTCCACATGCATGCACCACTTTTTTTTTTCTTTTTTTTTTTTTTTGTTTTTCGAGGTAGGGTTTCACTCTAGCCCAGGCTGACCTGGAATTCACTACGGAGTCTCAGGGTGGCCTTGAACTCATGGTGATCCTCCTACCTCTGCCTCCCGAGTGCTGGGATTAAAGGCGTGCGCCACCACGCCCGGCTTTTTTTGGTTTTTCGAGGTAGGGTCTCACTCTAGTCCAGGCTGACCTGGAATTCACTATGGAGTCTCAGGGTGGCCTCGAACTCACGGCAATCCTCCTACCTCTGCCTCCTGAGTGCTGGGATTAAAGGCGTGCGCCACCACGCCCAGCTCATGCACCACTTTTTGCATCTGGTTTTAGGTGGGCACTGATCTCCGAGGCCCAGAGGAAGGAGGACCACGGGTGGCCGCGCCCTGCGGGACTGAGAAGCGAATGTAAACCCGCCGCAGGCACCAAGCGAGCCTGGACCCTGACGAGCACCACTTCTCCGAGGTCGACGTTTGTGCCCGACGCTTCGTGGGCAGAGTGAGGCTCCCTCGACCTGGAGCAGCCTCTGCCTGCAGCGAGGCCCAGGATGGACCCTCTCCACGACCCCGGGGCTGGTGACCCAGAGCCCAGAACACATTCTTTACCCTCTCTGAATGTTATGTGAGGGGTTTCTCCAAGGTAGAGAACATTTATATATGTATATCCAAAACAGGGCTGGAGAGATTGATCCATGGTTAAGACCCTTGCTTGCAAAGCCTATTACCACTTTAAATGAACTCCAGATTCATGTGCCACTTTGTGCTTCTGGCTTTACATGGGTTCTGGGGAAGCAAACTCAGGCTGTTCAGCATTGCAACCAAGTGTCTTTAACCACTGAACAATCTCTCCAAACTCTAAAATAATTTTCTAAAGTTTTATAAAATAGGGGCTGAAAGGTGGGTCAGTGGTTAAGGAGTTCCCTGCAAGGCTTACAAATCTGGGTTTGATTCCCCAGTACCCATTCAAAGTCAGATGCACAAAGTAGTGCATGTATGTGGGTCTGAAGGCCCTCCCATTCCCATCCCCCCTCTGTGTGTGTGTGTGTGTGTGTGTGTGTGTGTTCTCTCTGCTTGTAAATAAATAAAAATAACTCAAAAAATATTCATAAAACCAAAAATCAGTAACAGAGGCCAGTAAGCTAGGAAAAGACTATAAGAGAAGCAGGAGAGGGAAAGATTTTAGGGGATGATATTTTATATATGTAAGTAGAACAGATTACAGGGAGTGGAATAGCCTACGTGAGGTCAGGGGAAGAGATTGGATAAGAATAGGGTGGGGGAGGATCAATCAAAATTCAAGATATTCTGCATTAGATATATGAAAGCCTACCTTTTTGGAAAATGGCACATCCAGAAGCCATAGATTGCTATTGGAAAATTTTCAATGCCAGGGATGAGATACCTTCCAGCCAGTAGTTGGCCAGGGAGGTTCCTGTTCCCTCCAAAGCATTGCAGGGTATTGCCAAGGCCCTTGGTTTCCCATGAGTAACAGATTGCCAGACCCTATTGCTGAAGTCTTCACATGCCTGGGTGGCAAGGTCACTGATAAATCAAGCTGGTGCTGAGGAGAAAACTTTCTCCCTATTGACCAGCCAACTGAAAGCTGGAAAAAGCTACACTGTATGCAGCCCTATGGGAGACAGAAGTCATCAGCAGTGAAAATAATGGACACTGGAAGACTCAAGTTTGGTCAGACAGGCCAAATGCCTGAACGGGTGCAATAGTGGCATGTTGGCTCTCCACGAAACCAACTGCTATCTAATTGGACTGGAGGCCAACTCTATGGGAAGGAATACATGCCTAGTACTGAAAACCTAATCAAAATCCTATGGCAGGGGAGGTCATGAAGCTTAGGGGTATAAAGCCTGCTTTTGTCTGTTTAAATTCATGTAATATTCTCACCAAACTGTCCTGGAAACACTACACATAATGTTCATAATCATATATTAATGCTGCTCTCAGTTCTATTTAGAGAAGCTTCTCTTTTCAGATGGCAGTGACCACTGGGATGACCCAAAAGGCAACATAGTGCTGAGCAGAAGTAACAGAGGAGTGTCCAGCACTGAAACATCTCAATCACATACTCCAAGGCTCAAGGTCCATTGCAGAAGAGGTGGTGGAAAGAATGTAAAAGCCAAAGGAAGGACACCACTCTTTACAAAGCAACTGTCCAGACAGAAATTGGCCTTGATATCCATGACCTCGCAGTTCCTAGCAATACTTTCACAAGACCCTGACAATAGGAGAAAAAGATGATAATATCAAAATAAAAGAGATAATGGAGAGAGGGAGGGGATATAATGGAGAGTGTAGTTGTGAAGGGGAAAGTGGGAGAGGGGAGGGAATTAATATGGTTTGTTTTCTGTAAGTATCGAAGTTGTCAACAAAAAATAGTTTGAAGCCAGTTGTGGTGGTGCACACCTGCAATCCCAGCACTTGGGAAGCAGAGGTAGGAGGATCATTCTGAGTTTGAGGCCACTCTGAGGTTACATAGTGAATTCCAGGTCAGCCTGAGCTAGAGTGAAACTCTACATCAAAAAAAATCACATTGAAAAGTTGAAGGAAATATGCTAATAAAGATATTGAAATTTAAAATAAAAAAAATGCAAAACCCATTGATACACAAAATAAAACGGAAAAATTTCAATAGACCATAATTTCACTTAGCTTCCTTTTGCTCTTTCTGCAATTACACATCTGTGACCCCTTATGAGCCATTTCCTTGTGCAGAGTGGCCACTCTCTGAGGCAGTCTCACTCAAGCTCTGACTTGGAATTTACTGTGATCATCATGCTGCACATTTCCAAATACTGAGATTGAACCTGTGATCTACTATACCTGGCCATTAACTGTTAAGCACAATTTATTTCTGTAATTTTTTGACTTTTTTTTAGTTGTTACTATTTTACTGTGTTAATTAACTGAATCCTATATATAGATTCTGTTGAAAAATGAATATACATTGTTAGGTACTATCCATGCCTTCAGGCATCTGTAGAACATTTTGGAACATAATCTTCTGAATCTCCAGGTGTACTAGTATGCTTTACAGCTTGCTATTCTTAGGAATTATATCTAAGAAACAGTGTTCTCTTTGGTGTCAGAATGAAACAGGGTCTTGTGCATATCAAATGTTCTGTTGCAGATCTGCTCCCCACCCCCAATTCACTGACAAACAAAGAAGGAGAAACTGTTTTAAATAAACATGGCTGTCCAATGTTCTTGATTTTAAATTTAGGAAACTGGCATCCAGGAAGGAAGTTGATTTTTTTTTTTCATGTACCATAGTGAATAACAAACAAGGAATGAAACTCATATTCCTCATTTTCTTTTTTTTTTTTTTTTTTTTTTGGTTTTTCGAGGTAGGGTCTCACTCTAGCCCAGGCTGACCTGGAATTCACAATGGAGTCTCAGGGTGGCCTCGAACTCACGGTGATCCTCCTACCTCTGCCTCCCGAGTGCTGGGATTAAAGGCGTGCACCACCACGCCAGGCTTTCTCATTTTCAATTCAGGACATTCCCACACATCTCATTGCCTTGTGATCAGAAAACTGACTTTGCAGTTCTATTGGGTCCATCTTCTGGCTGATTTTCAGCTTATGGCCTCTTAGCTCTGGGACTGTCTAAGCTTTCCTATTTCTCTGGCAGGATGTTTTCTTGTCTCTTGGTTCCACCTCTCTCTGGGGTCCTATGGACACTCTCACTATGGTTCTCACAAGTGCCTTTTCACTGAGACATCTCTCCAGCCCTTGAGAAAGGATCCTGCTATGGTTGTGAATTCACCAAATAGGCTAGACTGACTGGCCAGCAAGACCCATGGATCCACCTGTATGTGCCTAGCCATGGGATTATGTGTGTGCTTCAAATGTGTATAATGTCCTTGACTCCTCTTTTGCTGTAAAATAATTTTTAAGTCTTTTAGACACATTTTGCAAATCAACAGTGCAGTACACATAGCAAGCATAAAGTAGATACATAAGAAATACTAGGTGATTGGGATGAGGATTCAGCTTTGAATACTAGCCTGGCATGGCAAAAGCCCTGGATTTAATCCACAGCAGAAAGAAAGGAAAGAAATAAGGATGGAAGAAGAAAAGAGAAACACAGATCAAGACCACCATGAGAGTACATAGTGAATTTGCATTAGTCTGGCTTAGGGTGAGACCCTGCCTCAAAAAAACAAAGAAGAAGATAAAAGAGAGAAACAAAAAAATTCATCTTTCTCTCCAGCTTTTGGGAAATTCCTTTATGGTGTACTCCTGCCCTCTACCCTGCCTTTTAAGGACTCCCTTCTCCAACCTCTCTGAACCATGTCAGTCTCTGAGCATTCCCATGAATGGCTCCATCTCTCAGAGTCCTCTACTTCTCAATATAACCATGGGAAAGTAACACATATCTGAGAGAATGAATGCAGGCTACTCTGAGTAACAATAATTAAAAGACATTTTAATCAAATATTTTAAGCATGTGGTAAGGAAAAAATCATAATCCAAACAAAAAAGATAGGCATGAGCTTCTCAAGGGAGTCTCAATTAAGTATCTTCCCATGCATACATAGCATTTTGGTGGCTTTCAACTACATCTCAAAGAGTTTATAAGTAACTTTTTTTCCCCTCTTTTGTCCTTTGGGTGCATGTGACTAAAGACTGGCTCCAGCAATGCTATGGTACTTTTAATGTATGTCTGAAAATAGACAGATGTTTTATTGTCTCAATCTGCCTGGTTGAAGAAGGTGTCACTAGGGGTGGAGACTTTGAAATCAAGCACCTTTGGTCCATCTTCCCATCTATAGAAATGGAACTTTTGAAACCATTTTTCTTATTTATGAATTTCTTATGGCTGGGGAGATGGCTCAAAGATTATAGGTACTTGTTGCAAGCCTGTCATCCTGAGTTCAATTCCTCAGCTCCAGCATCAATACTAGAAGCAAAATGGCACATGAATCTGTAAACCCAATGTTCCCATGACAGTGGGACCAGATCCAGGAGAATTCAGAAGCTCAGGTACCAGCTAGACTGACTTAGCCAGTAGTAAACATGACAAGGGTGCCCTGGCTCAAAACAGAGATGTCTCACAGCCATCACATGAATGGCATAGCAAATACATTTAAACCTTTTCTCTCCTGCACACAAACACACATACAAGGACAAAGACACTAAGGTTAAATTAAAAAAAAAAAACCCTCTTGCAGAGACATTGAAATGTTTTCAGTATAGTCCCACAAGTAAAGAATGAACATGGGGGAGGGTTACTGGAGGGATGGCTTAGCGAATAAAGAAGGACCCAGGTTCAATTCCCTAGTATACACATAAGCCAGAAGCACAAGGTGGCACATGCCTCTTGAGTTGTTTCCAGTGGCTACCCTGCAAACCCTGGTGAGCCCATTCTCCATCCCCCCTCTTTCTCTCTGCCTCTTTCTCTCTCTTTCTCAAAAACATAAATAAAACATTTTTAAAGAATTTATATGGGGGACTTGGGGGTATGATATTTAGTAAAATTATATATGTTTGAGAAAACCTTATAAATAAGGAACAATGTGAAACATAAGATGTAGGCTCCCTCACTTCTCATCAAATAATAAATGCTCTCAGCAAGTAACCTGAGGGATAGTTTTGTACACAAACCCACACAGCATTAAGCACTGCATATGTATGTGTGATGAAGGGATATGTACCTTCCCTAAATGTAATTTCTGATTTTTCATCAAGCTCTCTTCTTTTGATCTCACTCTTGTTCAGACTCTTTACTTTGTCATTTGGAATTATTTTCTACCTCCGAATTCAAGGGTGCAGGTGTTCTTAGGCATTGAATACTCCAATTTTTAATCACTGTAATATGATATAAACACAAAGGAACTACAACCTCACCATTCCAATGCCTAATACCTTATCATTTTCTGTACATCTATGACGTCAGTTACAGCTCAATTGTGCTCAGCAAGCTGTTTTTATTCCCTTCTTTGAGACATGTCCAACTGTAGACCAGGATAGCTGTGAATTTAATCAAACACAAAAATCTTAAGTTTACTTAAAATATTAACAATATTTTTATGTGATTTATTTATTTTTTTTTTTGCAGTACTAAACCTGCAGCTCTGAAGTGTGACTATCAAAAGGTTCACTGACCTACAGGTATCTCATTCATTTACACACACCAGGCACCAACTTGTACTATGTGCCAATCACTAAGGTACTAGAGCTAATGTTTTTCCAGCTGTGAGGATTATGTATATAAGAATTCCTGTGAAATTGCTGAGTGTATTGGGTGTGCATGTACCACAGTGTGTGTGGAGGTTAGAGGACAATTTTCCCTGGCATTACTTGCCTTTGATCTTGTCTGTGGCAGGGCCTCATTTTTCACCACTGTGTTCTCAAGGCTAGCTTATTGATGAGCTCTCAGAGGACTCTCATGTCTCCACATCCCTTTTCCAGTAGGCACCTTGAAGTTATAGATGCTCACTACTGCTATATGTGGGATCTTTATCCACTCAGCCATCACACCAGCTTCTTGAATTGCTTTTTTTGAGTTAAATCCATATTGAGTGCATTTTTTTCTATTCTCATATGTCTAGAAATTTTGGCCCCAAAGATAGCATATAATATGGTTATGGAATGAAAGCATAAAATTAAGTCTGAATATATCACAAAAAGTAAATGTGTCTATGCCTTGTGTAAAGGAATTATTCTAATGTAATATTAAGTTCAGAGATTTCAGCCAAGGGAAAACTGAAAAAATCAGACAGGGCTGAGAATGTGGTTTGGTCCATAGAGGGTTTACCTAACATGCATAAAGCCCTAAGTTCAATATCCAGTAATCACATAAACAGGAATAAGGAGATGATAACAGGAGCATCAAAATTTCAAGGCTATCCTTGCCTACATAGTATGTTTTAGACAGACTGAGCTACTTGATACTGTCTCAAAAAAAAAAAATAACAATGAAAACAAACAAAATGCTGAAATAGTTAATCAGTCATTCTACTTGCTCTTTGAAAGCAAATGCCTCATTCCTCTAAATGGCATATGGCTCTCAATCTCAGTGTGTGCTTGGTAAAGGGAATTAGAAGCAGGAGGTAGTGGTGAAGAGGTCCAACTCTTTCAAGGAGCTACACTATGAAGAACTGCAGCCATTCTGAAGGCAGAAGCTGAGGACTGGGGAGAAAAAATCTAAGGTAATGACAGTTCCTGAGAAGTTCAAAGAATGTTCTCTGGAAATTGCCAGAAGGACCTTTCATAGACCCTTTTATTGAGTCAGAGAAAGAAAGAAATGATATAAATCATTCAAAATAGGTACATTAAATTGGGTATAAAGTGATGGTAATTCAGGCTGACAGTTTAGAAAGAAAGAGAAGGAAAAAATGTGAGAAAGGGCCTGAATGACACAGCTTGAAAAAGAAAAAAAAGGTCATTTTCCCCCAGTCGCCCATGTAGCACCTTCTGGCAGTAGACACGCTGACTGTCTGGGGACTGACTCTCTTCCAACTTCCAGCCATGTCATTCTATTTTGCATGTCAACCACATAAGGTGTCTTCAGCAGTAGGGTCCTACCACTACCATTTGGTGGGTCATCAAGTACTCTGACAGAAATCTGTCATTCTTTTAGGAAACTTTGTAGGTCTCTTTGATCAAAAGCTGATTGTGGGGGAAAATGACCAATATCTGTCCAAGCAACTCATGGTCTAACCTACTTAGCAGCAAATAACTTGTTGTGATGTCCACACAAGTATAATAGTGGCACACAGCCTTGGTGGGGAACCAACTGCTCTTAATTTGGCTAACTGATCTCCTCAGTGGTACAGTACCCATAGCTAGAGCTGGGAAACAAGTCAGAATCATATCCAAACATAAGCCCACTCTCCAATATCAAGCTACCATCAATCATGGGCTACAAGAGGGCCTACACCTAATAAATTCTCTATAAAAAAAAAGTAAGGCTTAGCTCATTTGTCTTGGTGCTAACTTACTCTCCATTGGAGAATCTGCTTCTCTTTTTCAGATTGATGTAGATCCTAAGGAGAGAGCCACCCCATCATACCTCAAAAGGGCCCCGGCTGAAACTAAGAAAAATTGGAGAAACAAGCAAGGGTGCTATTTTCCTGTTAAACCAGATACCAGCAGAAGGGGGAAGGAGATCAACACAGAGAAGAATCAACTCCTACCAAATCAGAGAGCCAGAGCCTCAGAGGCCCCCAACATCTCATCACTGAAGCAGACAAAAATGAACCCAACATGGCTCAGAGAAATTTTGCGGGAGAGTGGGCGGAAAGAACATCAGAGCCGCATGTTGGGTCATGATATGCAGAGACATTTATCTTACCCATAACTTGGGGCTAACTCCACAATGTATGACCCATATATCTCAACAAGGAGGGGCCAAGGGGAGGGGGTAGGTCACGGATGAGCCTAATAATGATACCAAACTGACTGTATTTGCTGAATACAAAACTAATAAAGAAAAAAAAGAAAAAAAGAAAAAGAAAAAAATGTAGTGTGGACTGCTGTCCTGCATACATAGCAGAACCACTGTCTGTTGAACTATCAGTGACTGTGGCCTGTAACTTTCCACCATGGAGGAGAGTGGGGTTCACAAAGCTCTCCACCTCTTTAAGAATTCAAAAACAATTATTGTTAGAAGGGAGGCCTCACAAAGACCCACCAAGGATTTACACACAGTTTAAAGTTGAGAAGTGAAGAGGTAGCTGAAAATTTATGTGCATTTCCTCTCCAAATATGAGGACATAGTCGGGGCTGAAACAGCTCAAGTTGAATTTTCAGATCCCACATAAACAGCTGAGAATATCCATAAAATCTGGTTACCCCAGTAAAACAAAGGGGAGCAAAGCTCATAAACTTCCCCTGGACTCATTAAAAAGCTCGGGAATATCAAGAGAATCCACTTCAAAATGAGAATGGGGGGAAGAACTATAAAATGGGATACCCTATTTTCAGCTCTGGCCAACAGAGAGGAGTGGAAAGTATAGCAGAGAAGAACATAATGCCCTGTAAGGGAAAGTGCACACACACACACACACACACACACACACACACGCACACACACACACGCACACACACACACACCACAACACAGTACACTCACATGTACACACAAAGGGTTATTTAAGAAAGGGACATTTTCTTCCATGATGTATCTGCCCATCAGTTGCTCCTATATAAACATCCCTAACTTAAATCATTGTTCAACAAGCTCCACTTCTATGCCAGGTTTACTTGCTTCCGGTGATGTTTATTTAAGCCTCCTCAGAAAAATCTCACAGAACAAACACATAAGGTGTGGATGCTGCTGCATGCTGAACCTACTGATAGCCACTCCTGGGTTCAGACTATTGGGACCCACATATCCAGGTGCAAACTGAAGGAAAGGTACAGAACAGGACAGGAACATGATCAAGGTACTTGTCCATCTTCAGATCAGGCTCCTGTCTCCCAAAATGCTCCCACCCTTGGTGTGATGGTTCTTTCTTGATTGTGAACTTGACAACATTTAGAATCACCATGGAAGCAAATCTCTTGTTGTGTATGTAAGATATACAGATACATTCTTCAGGACTAGCTGTGTCTATTCATTAGAAAAAGACACAACAAAATAGAAAAAAAAATGTCAGGCATTGTGGTGCATGCCTTTAACACTAAGGTAGGAGAATCACTGTGATTTGAGGCAGACCTGAGACTACATAATGAGTTCTATGTCAGCCTGGAATAAACTGAGACCCTACCTTGAAAAACCAAACTAAACAAGTAAATAAATAAAGGTGGAGATATTGCTTAGTGGTTAAGTTGCTTGCCTGTGAATCCAAAGGATCCAGGTTTGATTCCCTAGTACCCATGTAAGCTTAAGCACAAGGTAGCACATGCGTCTGGAGTTTGTTTGCAGTGGCTAGAGGCCCTGAAACTGCTGTTCTCTCTCTCTACCTCCTTCTATCTCTCATAAGCAATTAAGTATGTAAATAAATAAAATATTTTAAAAATAAAAGTAAATAAATAAATGAAGTGTTGGCAAGGGTGTGGGAAAATTGTACATTTGTATAGTTTCTGTTTGGGAATCTCAAAAAGGTATGGCAATAGATGGGTGTGATGCTTACATATTTGAAGTCACACAAGTTTCTACTTAAAATGCTTTAAAGGATAAGTTTGATATTATATTTATATTACTGCAACAACATAAAAAACTAAAGTGCATATTAACTACTCTAAACCTCACATTAAATGACTGACCACTGTCATGTGAAAGAGAGAAATGAGCATTGTGGTGCACTCTTGTAAATCCAATAGAGGAGACTGAGGTAGGAGCATCCTGAGTCTGATGCATAGTGAGACCTCATCCCTAAGTAACAGTAAAAACAGCTGATGATGTAGCTTGGTGAAAAACTTCTTCCTCAATATACAAGAGACCATGGGCTTGTGAAAAGCCAACCTGACTCTATTTTAACAGCAAGATCCATTTAGATATAATGATTAAGTTAAGTTTCTGTTTCTCTGTCTGAGCTGGGACCACAAATTGTTCCCTGTTTACTGTTCTCAGTATTGTGTATTCATAACATTCTGGGAAGCAGTTTAACTGTAATGGCTGGTGTGCTTCTGTCACCATGCTTGCTTGTCTCTGAAAATCCCCAGTCTATGATTTATATTGTTTTGCAGTAAACAAGGATCCTGAGAAGTGACTTCAGGCTGCTCTCTACACTCCTGCCATAGGGAGGCAGCCACAGGACTTGCTGTATTGTGCACAATTAAAAGTTTACTTCAATTTGGCCATAATGTGTGGTTGGTGAGCTTTATTCTCACGAATTCTGAGTTAACATTCTTTTAGACAGTAACAGAATAAACACTGACAATTACTCAAATTTAGCTGCAAAAGAGTGAAAATCTTTTGCCTTCAGACAAAATAGTGTGTGTAGCCCACCAGCACAAGGCTTGGTGAGTATACAGAACATGAAGTGTTCTGGCATTGTTACTACATGCACACTGGGCACAGCTGTGAGGGAGACCAAAGGTGTGAACCTAGTGCTGCACAGCAAGAAAGAAAAGGGAATAGTCTCCTTTTCTCCTTGGGCTTGGGCAATGTCCTATAAACACATATAGCTCTCCACAGTACATCCAGAATATCATTGCATCAACTTATGGAGAGAAGTGAACAAATTTTGTTTGTTTGTTTGTTTGTTGTTGAGAGTGAGAGGGACAGATACAGACACACACACACACACACACACACACACACACACACAGAGAGAGAGAGAGAGAGAGAGAGAGAGAGAGAGAGAGAACATCAGGGCCTCCAACTACTGCAAACGAACTTCATACACATATGCCAGCTTTGGCATCTGGCTTATGTGGGTCCAGAAGAATTGAATACTGGTCCTATGACTCTGCAGATAAGTTCCACAACCATTAAGCTATCTATCGAGCCCTAAACAAGTGTTTATTCATCCCAAATAAGGTACCAATTTCAGACCAAAGAAATAATGTACATTCAGTTAGATCACCCTCAACCCATTAGCCATTACCAGGCAAGAAACCCTCAACTCAACTCAATTGGGTAAAAAAAAGGCAAGAAGGTAAGATGGAGAACCATATGAGTGAAGATGTGTGTTAATGAGAGGTGGAGAGGGGTAAGATCATGTAATCGCTTGGCATAAGCTCAAAAAACACGTATGAAGATATCAAAATGAAAAAAAGTTTAATGAAAATAAAAGGTGTAAAGGGGGATGGTTGCATGGAACAAAATGAAAAGCATCCAAATGTCCAGGAGAGTTCAGAACAGCTGCCTATAAAGATGGGTGTGCTCAGCACTCACGGGCCTGTGCAGTTTCCATGGAGCCCACTCATGCTCTGCTGCTGTGGCCTTGTCCTCTGTACATTTGTTCTGTGTGGGCATTTTCTCTGTTTGATTTTGAGATAGGGTCTCCTGTAACCCAGGCTGGCCTCAAAGTTACTACATATTAAGGATTATGTTGAATTTTAATCTCTTGCCTCCACATCTCAAGTACTGTATTTATAGGTATGTGTCACCAAGCAAAGTTTACTGCACTCACTTCTTTGCCTGCATTCCATCTAGATCACCTTATCCACACTCAGGGTCTCAAAATGGAGTAACATGTTGTAGTCTTTAAAACATATATGTTAGCTCTGTACTTTCTACTAGATGGCAGGTTTGAACATGTATGCGCTCATTAGACACCTCTGCTGGTAATTGAAACAGGGAAGTTGTTAACATTTGTCCCCTTGACAGATCACTTGCTTGGTATGTGCAAGTTTGATCTTTAGCCCCCCCCCCCCACATCTCTATTCCCTATTTTTTCCTCATGTATTCTCTACTTCATGCAATGATCTCCCTCTCCTCTTTCATGTATTCATATCACTTCACCTCAGTTATTATTATGAAGCACCTTCTTACCTCCCTTCTCAGTTTGGCACATGCCTCTCTGTAACCTTGTTCACACTCACTATTCATCCATATTTTGCTGTACAACTATTGATATGGTGTGTCTAGTCTAGAGTTGTAGCTCAGTGGGGGATCCCTTGTCTACCTAGGATGTGTGAGGACTTGTGAACAAGTTCCCGAAAAGGCCATGCCTGTGTTAAACATTCTACATAGCTGATTGAATGACTGGAAAAACTGTTGTAGTGGAAAGCTGCTCTGCTACAGGTTTGTAACCAAATTTTGTCTGGTGACCTTCAGTCCCATAAGTAGGTATTCACAGCTCACCTCTCTGCTTGATCTAACATTCTCATTAGTATCAGGCAAAATGCTTATTGGAATGTTCAAACAAACGTGTTAGTTTCCACCAACCCATAGAGCAAGGATTGCATCCTAAAACATCTGCGGACTCCAGCAGAGACATCTCTCCTTTGAAAACTCCTACTTGATGTTTCCATGAATGTACTTAAAATGCCTAAATTTATAAGTTTCTTATTCTACACTATAAAAGTTCCATGAGTCAGGGTAAAGTTATCCAGATTTTTTGTTTTGTTTTCCAAGGTATGGTCTTCGGAATTCACTATGTAAATCTCAGGATAGCATTGAACTCATAGTGATCCTCGAACCTCTGTCTCCTGAGTGCTGGGATTAAAGATATGTGCCACCATGCCCTTCTTGGCCTATATTTTTAGTCCCAGCACAGAAAAAGCAAAACTAGGAAGATCACTCTAGTTTCAGGCTATTTTGGTTTATAGATTGAGTTCCAGTACAGCCAAGGCTAGAGTGAGACTAGGCCTAAGAAATAAAATAAAAACCTCTAGAAATTTTTCCATGTTAAAACATCATATTTGATGTGACCTAAATCTCTTCCCCAGCCATCCTCATTCATATTTGGCTCAGAATAAATGATTTCTTATTCACTTCAAGGTGGGAAGTTGTGGTTTGGCATCCACAGATTCCATCCACAGCACCACAATATAAAAATAAATATATAAATAAAAACGAAAACTCAGGCACATATTCTCACCCGAGAGTTTTGGGTTCTTTCATACCTCCATACTATTGTGCTTAGCACTCTCTTTGCCCTTTGACAATTTGAGTCAGATGGACTTTGTTTTGACAATGACACACACATTTCAGGGTGCTCAGCAACATTCCTAACCCCACCCACAAGGTGAGGTGCAGCATTGTATGACCCGCCCTCAATTAAATAACAAAAAAAAAAAAAATGACCCCTGTGCCTGGAGTGGTGGTGCCTGCCTTTAATCCCAGCACTTGGGAGGCAGAGGTAGGAGAATCACCATGAGTTCAAGGCCACCCTGAGACTACAGAGTGAAGTACAGGTCAGCCTGAGCCACAGTGAGACCCTACCTCAAGAAAACCAAATCAAGCAAAAGAAAATTAAAAAATGACCCCTGGCATCACAGTCTGTACCATTTTTCTGGCAATATCAGACCAGTTCAGAAGCACAGAGGCTATGTGGAAATAGGAGACATGCTGTCACTTTGGTTTGATTCTGTCAGGGAAGAAGCTGAACAATTGCAAGTGGCCACGAAGTGAACAACATCAAGAGAGGCACTAGCCTCAATCTGATGGAACAGGCAAGGAGACACAGGAAAGAGTGTAGAAGAATTTCAGGGCTCAGTGTGGGCTGGTCTACCCACTTCCTCACTTCAGACTGGTATGACTGATAAGGGAAAAATAGAAACATGTTGTTTTAAATAAAGGAATATATACATATACTGGTCATGTTTTGTCCTGCTGATAACTTTTGATTTAGATATAACATAAACAGAGATTCAGAGGAATGCAAGCATCATTGGCCTTGATGTATATGAAAGCCTCACTACATGGAGAGAAGAGGCCAGAAGGAGACATAGAGATACATTAACACCATAAATCTCAGAGTCATGACTGATTACTTGACCCAAAATATTTGAAATTATTGCCTTTGTTTCCACTCCTATATTTACTGTTAGCTACAGATGAAATATATTGCTAAGATAAGAATCTTTCCTTATCCCAAATTGCCAGCTCCTCAATAGAGCACAGGTTTAAGATTAAATTCCTGTATTTGCTCACTGGCCTCTGAAAGGGACAAGTATCAAGGACTGAATTCCAGTTTCAGAAACACAGGATCACTTATGTAGATGGCAGTTCTAGAAAGAAAAGTCAGGAGATTATGAAGTCACCAATCAGTGGGTGAGAGGAAAATTATTATTATTATTATTATTATTATTGGTTTTACAAGGTAGGGTCTCACTCTGGCCCAGGCTGACCTGGAATTCACTATGTAGTCTCAGGGTGACCTCGAACTCATGGCGATCCTCCTACCTCTGCCTCCTGAGTGCTGGGATTAAAGGCGTGCGCCACCACGCCCGGCAAGAGAGGAAAATTATTGAATGAAGCTCTCATACACAAAGCCAATGGTTCCTGCATTAGACCCTCAAGAGACAGATTCATCAGACCCCTGAGCATTGCCTCACAGGCAGTCTGAGCTTGGCTGCCTGCTTCACCTGATTACTCCTTCCTCCACATCGCCATGATGACAGACCACAGTTCTGAGAACCAACCCAGCACCAACTTCCAGAATGTGGAAGGTGGGATGAGAATGGTCACTCATCCTGCACAAGGCATGTGCCTCTCCTCCCTATAAGGAAGACAACACCTACCTACTTCTACCCTGATGGTCTGAATTCCACAAAATCCATGTCCAGTATCTGGTCTTTCAGATTCTATTGCCAACTCAGAGTGTTATCTCTAGAGCAGAAGCCCAGGTCCCAGCTCCTCAGGATTTCCTCACTGTGAGAAATGAGGTGATGGGTTTGTTTGCCTTTGGAGCTCTGCCCACTGACTGTCTCCTTTCTCCTGTCCACATGGCTGGGGAACCATTCCATTCATGTAATTTTCATGTAGACCCTATGGTAAGCTACTTGTTGCCTCATATTTGGGCTGTGTAATTCAGGCTAACTTGTTTGCTATATCAGCAGAAACCATCCTTATTCAGATAGATTTGATATGTGCCATTGCATGAAATTGAGTATGGCTCACACGTCCACATCAAGCGTTAAGATTACAGGTGTGAGATTGGCTTCAACACAAGTTTAATAAGGAAACAAATGAAAATAATTTGAGTTAGGTAGTATTACTTGATTTTATAGATGAAGAAAGTACATTAGTACATAAGTAACTATAGAAAGAACATGCTAAATACATTTTAAAGATTAAACTTGAATTAAAGTTTTTCCACTGCCACTCAAACCAATGTACTTTAAAGTTTTACATAAAATGCCAGCTTCTTAGCCTTGACTGAGGGGATGAAAAGGCCTAAGTGAGGTCAGGGGAAGAGATTGAGTTAAGGAAAGGTGGACGGAGGACTAATCAAAATCTAAGAGGATATAAGTAAGTCATATGGAAACCTACTTTTTTGGACAATGGAACACTCAGGAGCCACAGATTGTTACTAGAAAATTTCAGTGTTGGGGATGGGATACCTTCCAGTGAGTTGTTGACCAGGGAGGTCCCTGATTCCCCCCTCCCAAAATTACAGTCTATTGCTGAGGCCCTTGGTTTCCCACCAGGAATAGATGGTAAGACCCTATTGCTAAAGGCTCCATATGTTGGGCTACAAGGCCACTGAGAAATCTTGCTGGAGCTGAGCTGAAAACCTTCTCCTTGTAGACCAGCTGACAGAAAGCTGCAAAAAGCCATACTGCATGCAGTTCAGTGGGATAGAGAGAAATCACCAGTGGAGATACCCAACAGTGGAGACTGCAAACCTTAAATTTGGCCAGCCAGGCCAAATGAGCCAATGAGTGCAATAGTGGCACGTCTGTTATGGGGAAAACCAACCACCCTCATTTGACTAGAAGCCTGCTTCATGGGAGGGAATATATCCCTGATACTGAAGACCTACAACAGGGGTAGTCATGAGGCCTAGGGGTGTAATGTCTGCTGCTGTCTGGCTAAATGCATATACTATGCTCACCAAACTGCCCAGTAAGCACTTCTCTTAATGTTCATACCCATATATTAATGCTAGTCTCACTTTTGGTTAGAGAACCTTCTTGTTGCAGTTGGCAGTGACCTTGGGATGACTCACAAGGCACCATAGTGCTGAGAAGTGACAAAGGAGTGCTCAGCACTGAAATATCTCAATCACAACTTCCATGGGTCAGGGTCCATTGTGGAAGAGGTGACAGAAAGAATGTAAGAGCCAAAGGAAGGGTAGGATGCCTTACAACATGCTCTTCCAGACACAAAATTGCCTGGATATCCATGACCTCACAGTGCCTGACACTACATACACAAGACCATTGCAACAGGAAGAAAATATCATGACATCAAAATAAAAGACATACTGATTGGGGGGGGGGATATGATGGAGAATAGAGTTTCAAGAGAAAAGTGGGGAGAGGGAGGGACTTACCATGGGATATTGTTTGCAATTATGGAAGTTGTAAAACAAATAATAAAAGAGTGGACAAAATGAAGGGTCTTTTCATAATCAATATTAGGGCTGGAGAGATGTCTCAGCACTTCAGTATTTTGCCTGCAAAGCCTAATGACTTCAGTTATATTCCCTTGTGCCCACTTAAAAGCCAGATGCACAGAGAAGCACATGAATCTTGAGTTCACTTGCAGTGGCTGGAAGCCTTTGTGCACCAATTCTCTCTCTCCCTCCCTCTCTCTCTTTCTCTCTCTCTCCCTCCTTCCTCCCTCCCTCCCTCCCTCCCTGCTGACAAATAAATAAATAAGCAAATATGGTTTAGAAAAACCAACATTAAAATACCTACTATAATGTAGCTCTTCCAGAAAAGCACTAGGCTTTCATGGTTTCATGGCTAATTTTTAACATATCTTATAAATATTATTGCATTTAGACTCCAGAATGGGCACTTTTGAGACTGGTAGAACCAAGGAACAAAATAAAAGTGGTCTCTGAACATTTTACACACATATTTCTGTAAGATGTTAAAACAAACAAAGCAATACAAGCCTGTACAATTCAGGTCTTCATAATTGCTGTTAAAGTGACAAATAAGGTGTTAAAGTGAGTATAAGACAGTGAAGCAACTTTTGAGCATGTAGTTTTCTGAGTCTTCCTATATTGGAGGAAGGTGAGGCAGGAATGACTAACGCAGGCAGCAAACCCAGAGGTTTAGAGGTCAGGGTGGGTTTGCAGTGTTCTGAAAAGGAAAGGTAAGAGTTTCACATTCTTTGCATCCACATCAGCATTTATCTTCTCTTTTTGATAACAGACTCTTATCTGGGTAAATAACCAGATCTCTGCAGTTGGATATTTTCTGGAGATCCATAATGTAGAGCAAATTGTCATGCTTGTTTTATATCTTCTTTCAAGAAACATCTGTTGGATCTTGCGTGCAATTTTTAATCATGATTTTATTTTTCATGTTTTTTTTTTTTTGAGGAAGGGTCTCACTGTCACCCTGGCTGATCTGGATTTCACTATGTAGTCTCAAGGTGATCTCAAATTTATGCCATCTTCGTGCATCTCCACCTCTGAATCCTGAGTGCTAGAATTAAAGGTGTGTGCCACCACACCCTGCTATTTTTCATGTATTAAATAAAATAATGTTAATGAGGGGTCTGGAGAGATTACTAAAGACACTTCATTGCAAGCTTAACAGCTCCAGTTCAGCTCCCCACCATCTACATAAAGGCACATGCACACAGCATACCCACTCCAAGGCAATGAGAAGTGGAGTCAGGAGAACCCAGAAGCTTACAAGCCAGTGAGAATGGTGCACATGAAGCAGCAAAAACAAACAGCACACCCAGTGAAATAAGTGAGACCTTGTGCAGCAAGGTGAAAGTTGTACTCAGACCTCCAAATGTACTCTGTGGCATGTACGTGCTAATTCACATAGAAGACACTTGAAACACATCACTTCTCTCTTTAATGGCATCTTCTTCTAAATTCCTATATACACCCTAAGTGTTGCATTAACCAACCAAATGTGAAGGTCTCATCCAAATAGCAGGTTAGGCATCTCTGTGCCAGGAATACCCTGTTCTTCCTTTCCATTAATTCATTAATTGATTCTTCCAGACACAAGCCTGCCCCTCCAAACTGTCATGTCTCCACAGGTCTAATCTAACAATCTCTACCTGCCTGTCACCATGGGCACCTTATGGAGACACCATTTCCCAAATTATAGTGAGCTTATTAAACTTAGGACATCCCCAATTTTGTTAATCACAGCAGTGGTGATATCTGTTTTTCACACCCCAAAAGCTTTTAGCATTTTGAGTTAAGCTCGGAGGCTAGCAAAGCCAAGGCTACATTTATTCTCCTTCCCACTTTTTGCTTCTAGCATTTAGTACCTAATACTATTGCTTTTCACTTTCTGTCCCCATCCACAGGAAAATGAAGGCACTGTGATTCGAAATTGGCATGGAGAGGTGATGCCACTTGTGGGAGGCATGCTGGGGCTGAGTGTGGGCTGCCTTGGCCAGGTCCTTAGCCCGAGGTCCTCTCAGCAACATCAGGGCAGCCCTCGTGGCCCCTCTTCCAGCCCTGGCCCTCCTATCTGATGCTGAGATGTCTCACTTGCTAACAGATTGCCATGGCTGCTGCCTGCACCACCATCTTGCTACACAAAGGTTCAGAAAAATGAATTCTGCTGCAACCTCCTCACCTTTTGCGCCTCCTCGCCTTCAAGTTTACAATTTCCCTAAATCTCAGGCTGAGTTATGGCATTGTGATATCACAGGCTGTTCCACTTGCCCCAGGTATGGGGGCAGAGGGCAGGGGGCAGGGGCAGAGTCATCCATTGGCTTGCAGAAGGAAGTGGGGTGCAGCAGTACTGGAGCAAAGACCTTGTAGTTCAGCTCACAAAGCTTGTGCCATCCCTTTCCCCCTACCCCGCCACCTACCCAGTGTATGCAGGGTTTCTGGTACCTGGGATGCGGCTGTACGGAAGCAGGGACTTGTCAGCTCACACAGATTGTACCGCCCCCTACCCATAGAGAAGATGCAGGGACTCCTGGGGCGTGAGGTCTCATGTGATGGTAGGATACCTGTCCAAAAGATGCTATGTGGCCCACTGTGTGTGCTTGACCTCACTATGGTCAACCCACAGGGATTGACTGCACTCAGGCCTCGGTTCTGCAGCCCTGTCCTGCTTCCTTTGTCCTTACTTCCTTTCCACCATCCTTTCTTCCTCCCTGTCTTCTCTCTTTCACCTTTTATCTTCCTTTCTTCCCTCCCTTTCTCTTTCCTTCCTTCCATCCTTTCTTCCTTCTTTCCTCCTTTTCACTCATCTCCCTTTAACCCTCTTTTGACTTCCTTCTTTCCTTCCCTCCTTTCTTCTCTCTTTCCTTCCTTACTTCCATTCTTCTCCCCTTCCCTCTCTTGTTCCTTTATATTCTTCTCCTTCCCTTTCCCTCTTTTCCTTCCTTCTGTTCTTTTCCTTTCCCCCTTTTCTCCTTTCCTTTCTTCTTTCCATTCTTCACCTTTCCCCTTCTTATTCTCCATTTCTTAATTCTTTCTTCCCATTCGTCTTCCTTCCCCCATTTTCACTTCTTTCTTCTCCTTTTTCATCTCTTTTTTCCTCCCTTCCTTCCTTCACTCTTTTTTCCCTTCCTCACCTTTTTCTTCCTCCCCTCTCTTTATGCTCTTCAGTTTTCAGAAGGGCGTCTCTATATAGTCCAGACTTGCCTCAAACTCTTGAAACTCCTGCCTCTGTTTTTCACTGGGGATAAAGGAGTGCCCACACCTAGGTTTTTGATGTGGAGCATGCATGTATTTGGTTTGTGTTGATGTGGATGCGTGTTCCAGGGCAGTGCACTGGAGCTGAGTTTGGGGCCAAGTCCTTACATTGTCATCAGGGAAGTCCTCATATCCCCTCCACCTGGATATAGGATTCTATGGTGCCAGTTCAGTTTGGGTTCGTATTTTGTGCACCCCCCCACCATTTCCCTTCCCCAAAGCCCTGCACTCCCTATTGTCTAAGTCCCAAGATGCTATTCAGTTATGGCTGCAACTTGGGCTGACCCAGGTTAGGAACTGAAGATGAGTGAGATCATGCTACGATTGTCTTTCTATGATTGTGTGAGTTCACTTAAGATGATCTGTTCCAAGTTAAACCATTTTTTCTACAAATTTCAATGTGTCAATTTTTTTTTTCTTACTGCTTAGTAGAATTCCATCATGTAGATAAATCACATCTTGGTTATCCATTCATCCCATGATTGACACCTGGATTGATTCTGGTTTTTAGCTATTATGAATTGAGCAGCTATAAACATGGTTGAGCAAATATTTATGAACTGAGATGTTGGGCTTTTAGGGTAAATGTTCAGTAAGGGAATAACAAGGTCTGCTGGTAACTCTATATTAATCCTTTTTCAGGAGTTTCCAAATTGAATTCCATGGTGGTTATAGCAGCTTACATTCCCATGAAGAGTGAATGAGGGTTCCTATTTCTCCACAGCCTCAACAACATTTGCTTTCATCTGATTTTTTAATGTTTGCTACCCTTACTGGGGTAAGGTGGAATCTCATAGTTGGTTTAATTTTCATTTCCTTATTGGTAGTGATGTTGAACATTTTCTTAAGTGTATTTTACCCATTTGTAATTCTTCTGAGAACTCCCTATTTAGTTCCCTGCTCCACTTATGGGGTGGGTTGTTTGATTTTTTTATTGTTTACTTTTTTGAGTTCATTGTAGATTCTACATATTAAGCTTCTGTCAGTGTTATAGCTGGAAGAGATTTTCTCGCATTCAGTGGGTAATCTATTGGCTCTGCTTATGGCATGTTTGTGCAAAAGCTTTCAAGCTTCATGAGATCCCATTGGATGAGTATTTGTTTAATTTCCTTGGCTACTGTTTTTTTTTTTTTTTCCAGCAAGTCTTTTCCTAGTCGTATATCTTGGAGCATGCTTCCTATTTTTTCTTTCAGTAGTCAAAGTGCTTCAGGTCTTATATTGAGGTCTTTCATCCATTTGGGCTTTACTATTGTGTATGGTGAAATGAGTGGGTCTAATTTCGTTTTTGTACATAGTCATCCAATTTGTCCAACATCATTTGTTGACGATGCTGTCTTTTCTCCAGTCTACATTATTGGCACCTTTTTCAAAAATCAAGCAGCTGTAGTTGCTTGCCCTGAAATCTGGGTCTACAATTCTGTTCCATTGGTCTATGTTTCTTTCTGTTTTCATTCCAGCACCATGCTCTTTTTGTCACTATGGTTTTATCATATAGCTTTAGATCAGGTATGGTGATACCACCAGAGGTGTTTCTTTTTTGTTGTTGTTGTTTGTTTTTGTTTTTGTTTTTTGAGGTAGGGTTTCACTGTAGCTCAGGCTGACCTGGAATTCACTACATAGTGTCAGGGTGGCCTTGAACTCATGGCAATCCTCCTACCTCTGCCTCCCAAGTGCTGGGATTAAAGGTGTGCATCAACACACCTGGCTCAGCATTGTTTCTTTTGCTTAGGAAATGTTTGGATACTATAGTCCTTCTGCCATTCCATGTGATTTTTGAGATCATTTTGTCAGTCTCACTGAAGAATGATGCTGGTATTTTTATTGATATTGCATTAAATGTGTATATTGCTTTTGGTAGAATTTCCATTTTCACAATATTAATTCTACCTATCCAGAATAAGCTAAATTACATTAAGTCTATGTCCCTATATGAAACTTTGAGAGCATCCTTGAAAGTTTGTAAACAATTGAAAATTCTTTAACTTCAGGCATGGTGTTTAGCTTTAGCCTGAAAATTAGCTTTCTGTTCCTGCTAAAAGGAAATTAATTTTAGGCAAAATGTGGTCTTTTTACATCTCTTATATCCCTTCTACATACACACACACACACACACACACACACACATACACACACATCTTTATCCACATACTTTAACATTATGGTCTAACTTCCACTCAAAAAGCATTTTTAACAAGCATTCTATGTCCAACATTGAAAAATATCTTCCCAGTTCCTTTAATCATCTCATTTAACCCATAATAAACCATCTTTCTTATAAGGCTATTAAGAAAAACTACACCAAATTGATTAATCTTATTACCCAGTGACAAAGAAGCAAGTAATCTGGCTTCAAAGAGTTAACCATCTTATTACTGAAAATTTGTAGAAAAAAAAGCTATCCGGAGTATTTACATCACTAAAATTCTCTACTTGGCAACCAGAATTGCTTTGTAATACTATATATATATATATATATATATATATATATATATATATATATATATACCTTTAGATTTTATGCAACACACTGATTTGAGGTAGCACCTATTGGAAAACTCCATGAAATACACTTCCTATGAATACAAGGCAAATCATCATGACCATTTTGGGGATAATCTTTATCAATACCTCTAATACATTTGCAAATGCTTTTATTATCAGTAACTAAGGCAAATTTTTGTTTCTATCTTGAGGCAAGCTGGCCTAGAACTCCGGCCACTTGCCTCCTCCTTTTAAGTAATGGGACATTATAATCTTTTAAAATACCTGAAAAATTATGAGTCACCACCTCAGAGAGAATTCTGTTGTTTTTAATAATCCTCTATGTAAGTTGAAGTTGACCCAGAACATATAAACTCAGTAATTATATTTATATTATATATATATATTATATATATTATATTATATTTATGATATCATGTGACAAAGTATAGCATTGTTTATGTAAAATTGAAGCTCACCATAGGCTTTAGTTAAATCTGACTTTTAAAGACAACCCCCACCTCAAATAAGAACTTGAAATAAATCAAATGTCAAGAAAAACTTTAGGAGAGACCTGTTGGACTATTTGGATTAATAAAGAAACCAAAAGGTATCTATATGTCTTATTTGTCTAAAGCCCAGCAAAAGAGGTAATATTAGGCACCGTTCAAATTAAAGCCAGACGTACAAAGTGGCTATGTGTCTGGAGTTTGTTTGCAGTGGCTGGAGACCCTGCTGCACCAATTCTCTCCCCCTCTTAAATAAATAATTAAAATATTTTTTAAAAATAGAGAAAAGAATGCAAGGGCAGGAAGAAAAGTTGGCATGGGCAGTACTGCAGAAGGTGAAGATGGTGTCTAGAGTATGTGTGTGGAAATTGGCCACACATGAGTTCTAGGGGATACACCATCGAAGACCCCACTCCTGGTTCACACAAGCCACAACCATCGTGGCTCAGTCTCCTGCAACTGTTCAGGGACAGATGAGCTTCACTGAGGACAGACAGATAGACATCAAGGGAGCAAGAAAGGCCATTGGGATGCAAGGGTCTTTTCTTTCAAAGAAAAGAGGGAGCTGGAGAGATGGCTTAGTGGTTAAGGCACTTTCCGTCAAAGTCAAAGGACCCAGGTTTGATTCCCCAGTACCCACATGAAGCCAGTTGCACAAGGTGGCTCATGTATCTGGAGTTCACTTGCAGTGGCTGGAGGCCATGGTGCACCTATTCTCTCTCTCTCTCTCTGTGTGTGTGTGTGTGTGTGTGTGTCCCTCTCTCTCTCTCTCAAATAAATAAATAAATAAAATATTTAAAAGGAAAGATGGAGGAAGGGCATGGCAGGAAAATAAAGAAATCAGAATCCTTGTGACAGTGTCCAGTTAGGTCCAACTCCTCAGGGACAGATGAGCTTCACTGAGGACAGACAGACAGACATCAAGGGAGCAAGAAAGGCCATTGGGATGCAAGGGACTTTTCTTTAAAAGAAAAGAGGGAGCTGGATAGATGGCACCTCCTGGAACACAGAACCAAAAGACCCTTGCATTCAGAGGCAGACAAATTGCCCTGCCCTGTTCCATGCATGGATCCTCAGAACTTGAATTTCTTTTCTTTACTTTGCCTAGCAAAAAGGCTTTGCACATGTGGATATGTCCATGATTTTGAAGTGGATGACGGTGGATGATCTGCAAGGGCAGGAGTTCTTACCAAGACTTCCTCCCTTGTTTTAGCTGCTTAAGACTCATTTCTAGCCGCACACATGTCCCTAGTCATGCAATCTTTGAAAGCACTAAGTTGGAACTGCATTGAGAAATCACTGTGCTAAGAATGAGTAGAAAGGAAAGTGAATTATAACTACCACTAGCCCAGTCTGACCTGGAATTTACTTGGTAGTCTCAGGGTGGCCTTGAACTCATAGCCATGATCCTCCTACCTCTGTCTCCTGAGTGCTGGGGTTAAAAGAATGTGCCACCATGCCATCTTATTTTTTATTTATTTATGAGAGAGAAACAGGCAGATAGAGAGAATGGATATGCAAGGGCCTTAGCCACTGCAAACAAACACCAGACATATGTGGATCCTAGCTACAAGTGATTGGAGTTCTATATGAGTAGGAATAAAACTCAGTATCAGAGGCTAGCAAGCTAGAAAGGGGATATAAAGGGAATAGAAAGGGAGGCAGAGGGGACTAAATAGGATGGTATTGTATATATGTAAGTATAATAACCGATTAATGGGGGTATAAAGGCCTAAGTGAGGTCAGGGGAAAAGATTGAGTAAAGGAAAGGTGGTGGGAGGGCTAATTAAAATCTAGGAGGATATAAGTAAGTGATATGGAAGCCTACTTTTTTGGAAAATGGAACATTCAGAAGCCATAGACTGTTACTAGAAAATTTTCATTGCCAGGGATGGAACAACGGTGAGTGGGTTGTTGGTCAAGGAGGTCACTGATACTCCCAAAACATGAGCTATTGCTGAGGATCTTGGTTTCCCACCAGGAATAGATGATAAGACCCTATTGCTGAAGACTCCACATATTTGGGCTGCAAGGTCACTGAGAAATCCTGCTGGAGCTGAGCTGAAAACCTCCTTCATTTAGACCAGATGACAGAAAGCTGGAAAAATCTACATTGCATGGAGTTCAATGGAAGAGAGAAATCACCAGTGGAGATACTCAAGAGTAAACACTGTCTTACATTTGGCCACCCAGGCCAAATGAGTCAATGGGTGTGTTGTACTCAGGTTCACATTGCTGGTAGAAATCACCCAACCAAGAACATCTTGTGGGAAAAAAGAGGTCTATTTTGGCTTACAGACTAGAAGAGACACTCCACGATGGTAAGGAAAGTAATGGCATGAGCAGAGGATGGATATCACCCCCTGGCCAACATCAGGTGGACAACAGGAACAGGAGAGTGTGCCAAATACTGGCAAGGGGAAACTGGCTATAATGCCCAGAAACCTGCCCCCCAAAATACACTGCCTCCAAGAGTCATTAATTCCCAACTCTCCACCAGCTGGGAAACTAGCATTAAGTACACCTAAACTGAAGGGGAGCACCTGAATCAAACCACTACATTTTGTCCCTGGCCCTCATAAACTGATAGCCATACATGATGTAAAATGCAATGCATTCATCCAACTTTAAAAGTCTCCATAGTGTTTTTTTTTTTATCAATTCCAATCGTGTTCATACATCCCTATAGTCTACAGTCTATTAACTGAGTCATAACACAAAAAAATCCCCCCAAAACCCATAATGACACAGAATAAACCTCCACACTGCAAAAGATGGCATTATGAATAGCAAAGAAATATACAACCAATAAAAGATTTAGACAGGGCAAACATCAAATTCAGTAGCTCCAAGTCCAAAAACTCTAGTCAGTCACAAATTTCCAAGTCCAATAACTCTAACCAACCACAAGTCTTTGGAGCTCCCATTCAGCCCATCCAGCTAGACTACTCACAGTCCTGGAAAACTTCATCTGGGGCCAGCAGTTCTCCTTGGCAGTCATCTCGAGGTCCCGGCATCTCCATTAGGTCTTCACTGCAACCCACGGTTCATCCTCATGGCCCCATGGGGGTCTCCATGCAGGCATCCAGCAAACCTGCTTCACACTGCCCAGGGCCATTTCCAAAACACAAGACCATGTTGCAAACTCAATGACCCTCTCTTTCCTAAATTTCTCATACTCTACAATGCCAATTTATTAATCCAGGTAAGAATAAAGCAGACTTTGAAGAACAGGACACTCCTTGAGCACCCAGGCCCCTTCAAGAGTCTATATTCTTCCTGTTGCCCCAGTGCAGGTCAGCTGGCACAATCTCCAAGGTTGTGATCTCTCAATTTCTGCTGAACAGGCAGAAGTTTTGGCCTAAAAATTTCTTTCTGTGTCATATCCCTCTGCTCACACCAGTCCATTTCTACACAAAGCAGCCTTGCACAACTTCTCAGGACATGGGCACAACACCAAGCTTCTCACAAAACTGCTAGCACAATCCAGGCAAAGCTCTTTCTCACCTTCATAAGCCAAACCTCACAGTCCATAATTATTATTGCATTCATTTCTTTCAACTCTGGCCAGAATAGTCCACCAAGCTGTACTTACAGCACTACAAGGCATCTCTTAGGCCAAGGTTTCAAATCCTTCCATATTCCTCTTGAAAATCAGCTCCAAAAGGCAAAAACCACATAGGCAGGTGACTGGCAGTAATCCCACTCCTTGGTACCACTTCACTGTTGCAGTCAGGTTCACATTGCTGGTATAAATAACCCAACCAAGAGCATCTTGTGGAAGAAAAAAGAGGTTTATTTTGGCTTACAGACTCAAGGGTATGTTTCATGATGGCAGGGAAAATGACGGCATCAGCAGAGGATGGACATCACCCCCTGAACAACATTAGATGGACAACAGAAACAGGAGAGTGTGCCAAACACTGGCAAGGGGAAACTGGCTATAATGTCCATAAGCCTGCCCCCTAAAATATACTGCCTTTAAGGAGCATTAATTCCCAAATCTCTATCAGCTGGGTACCTAGCATTCAGAGCACCTAAATTTATAGGAGACACCTGGATCAAACCACCACAGGGTAAAATAGTGGCGGGTCTGTTATGGGGGAAACCAACTGCCCTATAATTGGACTTGAGGCCCACTCCATGGGAGAGAATACATCCCTGATACTGAAAACATATAAGAGGTGTAGTCATGAGTCCTAGGGGTGTAATGTCTGCTGGTGTCTGGCTAAATGTATATACTATGCTCACAAAACTGCCCAGTAAGCACTTCTCTTATTGTACATAGCTATATGTTAATGCTACTCTCACTTTTGGTTGTAGAAACTCCTCTTTCCAGATGACATTGACCTTGGGATGACTCAGAAGGCACCCTGATGCTGAGAAGTGACAGAGGAGTGCTCAGCACTGAAATATCTTGATCACATCTTCCAAGGCTCAGGACCAATTGCAGAAGAGGTGGCAGAAATAATGTAAGAGCCAAAGGAATGGTAGGACCCTCAGTCCTTAGGCATTGTGGGCAAGGGCCTTTACCACTAAGCCATCTCTCCATCCCTGATTTTTTTTAAATTATTTGAGACATGGTTCCCAGGCTGCCTCAATTTCCATAATTGTAGACAATAAACTATGGTAATTCCCTCCCTCCATTGACTTGCACCTTTGAAACTCCACTCTCCATCATATCCCCTCCTCCTCTCAATCAGTCTCTCTTTTATTTTGATGTCATAATCTTTTCCTTCTATTATGATGTTCTTGTATAGGTAGTGTCAGGCACTGTGCAATCATGGATATCCAGTCCATTTTGTGTCTGGAGGAGCACATTGTAAAGAAGCTCAGTCATATCACTGGACATCATTTTAGGTCTCTCATTTCAGTTTTTAAGACCCTATATGGAAAAGTTCAAGGGCATGGAGGCTCAAGCTTATAATCAAAATACCCATAAGGCTGAGGGAGGAGGATGGAGAGTTTTAGGCAGCCTGGAAACCATGTCTCAAATAATTAACAAAAAAACAGGGCTGAAGTGATGGTTTAGTGGTAAAGTCATTTGACCACAATGCCTAAGGACCAAGGTTCAATTCCCTAGGACCCACATAAAGGCAGATGCAAAAGATGTTACATTCATGTGGAGTTTGTTTGCAGTGGCTGGAGGTCCTGGCTGGCATACCCATTCTCATTCATTCTCTCTCTCTCCCTCCTCTCTCTCTCTCTCTTTCTCTTTCTCTCTCTCTCTCTCTCATAAATAAAATAAAATAAAAAATTCAAGGATATTTCCTGATTTTGTTCTTTCACGGTCCATACAGTGGATTTTTTTTTTTTTTGGAGGTAGGGTTTGGCTCTAGCACAGGCTGGCCTGGACTTCACACTGTCATCTTAGGCTGGCCTCAAACTCACAATGATCCTCCTACCTATGTCTCTGGAATTCTGACATTAAAGGTGTGTGCTACCATGCATGGCTTTATGTTGCAAGTTTTAAATGCCTGCTTTGTGTTGAAGAGCAATACTGGGGCCCAGAGATGTTGCAGAGTGGGTTAAGACCTGCCACAGAGGCATGTGGACCTGAGTTTGAATACCCAACAACTATGTAAAATGCTAGGAGTGTTGGTGCATGTCTGTCCTCCAAGTGCTGGGGAGAGAAGGAATCCTGATGTTCACAGGCCAGTGAGTCAAGCTGAATGAATGAGCTTCAGATTCAGAAGATAACCTGACAGTAAGAATAAGAATGCCAGAGAGATAGCCTAGCAGTGAAGCACTTGCCTGAGAAGCCTAAGGACACTGGTTCAAGGTTTGATTCCCCAGTACCTATTTTAATCCAGATGCACAAGATGGGGTCACATGTGCCTGTAGTTCCTTTGTAATGGCTGGAGGACTTGGTGTACCCATTCTCCCACCCTCCCTCTCTCTGTCTCTCTCTCTCTCTCCCAAATAAATAAGTTCTCATTTCCTTCTCCTGACTATGCACTTGATATCCTGTTTTCTATAGGATTTGGGAGAGGAGCTGTCACATTCGGAGCTGGGACCTGTGTCTGGAGCTAAACTCCATGCCAGGTCTATTTCAGGAAGACCTACTTTCTCTCTCTCTCTCTCTCTCTCTCTCTTATACATAAGTAAAAATTTCAAAATATTTTTAAAAAAGAATGTTAACCTCCAGCCTTCACTTATATGCATATCCCACATGTATGTGTGCACCACACATCCAAGCATGTATACCACATATATATGTGAGCATTCCAAACAATCAAAAAGAGAATTATGGCTAGAGAGATGACTCAACAGTTTAGGTGCTTGCCTGTGAAGCATAAAGACCCAGGTTTGAATACCAGGACCCATATAAGCCAGGTGCAGAATGTGGTGCATGCATCTGGAGTTCGTTTGCAGTGGCTGGAGGCCCTGTCATGCCTATTTTCTCTGTCTGTCTCTCTTCTGTCTCTCTCTGCTTGCAAATAAATAAATACAAAAGAAAAGAGAACTAGACATAGAGAGATGGCTTAGTGGTGAAGATGATTGGCTGCAAAGCCTAAGGACCCATTTTCAACTCTCCAGATCCCATGTAAGCTGGACACACAAAGGTGAGACATGTACACAAGGTGGTGCGTGCATCTGGAGTTTGATTGTATGGCTGAGGCCCTGGAGCACCAATATTCTCTCTCTCTCCTTTTCTCTAATTAAAAATAAATAAGGACTACACTTGATGTATGATTGTAATTTCTTTGTTTAATATCTAATTTAATTTATTTGAGAGAGAGAGAGGCAGATAGAGAGATAGAGAATGGGTGCATCAGGGCCTCCAGCCAAGGCAAACAAACTCCACATTCACTTGCCACCTTGTGCCTTGGTTACGTGGACACTAGGGAAGTGAACCTGGGTCTTTAGGAATTGCAGGCAAGTGCTTTAACCACTAAGATATATAATTTCTAATTTGAAAGGATGGTGGACTTTCAATTATGCATCTGTGGTAGCTTCAATGTTTGGTCCCTTAGACTGAGATGTTTTTATGTATTTATTTTCAAGCAGAGAGAGAGAGAAGTGAGACACACATAGAGGGAGGGGACAGAGAAAGGGCATGCCAGGGTCTCCGGCCACTATAAACAAACTCCAGATGCACGTGCCACCTTGTGCTTCTAGTTTTATGTGGCTCCTGGAGAATTGAGCCTGGTCCTAGGTCATTGCAGGCAAACGCTTTAAGTACTAGGCCATTTCTCCACTCCCAACTCAGGCATTTTTTAAAAAGTAAACATCCTGCTAGAGCCTCTGACAGGCAGAGTCCTGCCACAGGGGTTGTGTCACTGGTGTTGAACTGAGTTCAGCCTTAAGGTGTGTTTGCAGGTGGCTCTCCAGTTAGAACTTACTAGGTGTGTGTACAGCTGTTTGAGCTCTGGGGGTTCAAGCTTGCTTGTGATAATGGCTGTTGGTGATATCTCTCTGCTTGGATCTATGAAAGGAAGCCAGATTCTTGTACCACTGATGCTGTTTCCCTGGATCTATAAGGAAGAAATCAATCCCTCCTGTACACTGTATCCTGTTAGATGTTTGTCCCAGCAGCATGGAACTATAACAGAATAATATGTTAACATTCACTTCAAGAAGTACATATTGATGCACTGACTTTATTAACTCAACATCATCATCACAAACCACCCTCCCATGCTCAAGACATGATCAAACCTGCTCTGAGGGAGGTGTCTCAATGCTTGAAGGCACTTGATTGCAAAACCTGATGATCCACATTCGATTCCCCAGTTCAGACAGAAAGCCAGATGCACAAAATTTGCTGTGACAGTTCAAGAGCGCTTGGTGCATTCATCCCTTTATTGTCTTTATCTAGCAGATAAATAAAATATTTAAAAAAATAAAATAAGGGATGGAGAGATGGCTTAGTGGATAATGCTTTTGTGTGTGAAGCCTAAGAACCCATGTTTGACGCTCCAGATCCCATTTAAGCCAGACACACAAAGGTGAGGCAAGTGCAAGGCTGAAAACACCCACTAGGTGGGGCAAACATCTGGCATTCAATTTCAGTGACTGAGGCCATGGCACTCCAATTCTCCTTCTCTGTCTCTCTCTCACTTACTCCATGGTTAAGGCACATGCCTGCAAAGCCTAATGACCTGGGCTTGATTCCCCAGTACCCATGAACAGCCAGATGCACAAAGTGGCTGGAGGCCCAGGAATAACCATTCTCTGTCTCTTTTCTCTCTATCTCTTTCTGCTTGCAAATAAATGAATAATATTTTTAAAAAATAAAAATTCATGCCATAGGAAAAAGGATGGATTGCCAAACTTCCTTGCAAAGACTCAAATAATAATTCAGGCTCAACTTATCATTCATTTCTCTGGAGCAAGTTGTGAATGCTGGCATTATAAAAGAACCATAAATAAAAATGGAAATGGTGGACTGGAGAGATGGCTTGGCACTTAAGACACTTGCCTGCAAAGCCTAAGAACCAGGATTTTATTCCCCAGGACCCATGTAAAGAAAGATGCACAAAGTTGCTTGTGTGTCTGGAGTTTGTTTCCAGTAGCTGCAGGCCCTGTTGCTCCTATTCTATATGTCATAAATAAATAAATAAATAAATAAATAAATAAATAAATAATTTAATAAATGGGAATGGGAGGGTGTGGTTGCTTTCCCAAACCATTTTGTTAACAAAAATGGACTTGCTAATTTACTGGTCCAAACTACCTTTATGTAAACTGGGGTACATGTATGATATTGCCATTTAATCAAGGTTGACATTAATTTTTGTTGCCCAGAGTTTCAACAAAATTAGTTTATGCATAGATAACAAGCAATCACAGGAAGGTGATACATTGGGGAGATACATCTCCCATCCTAGTATATAAAACCAACATGATAAAAGCATGAATAAAGAGGGGGAAATTCAATATATTGAGGATTCAAGGTAAACATGAATTTTAGAAATGTATGAATGGTGAAGGATGGCGGTGCCTCCCCTATACAAGTATCTATGTCTAGTGACTGTGGGACTGCAAAGTCTTTTAAAAATTGCTGTATCTCACTCTAGCACTGTAAAACTCTAAATCCACAAGTCATTCTCATCAGCTGTACCTTTCAGAGCTCAGAATAGATTGTTTTAATAAAAGCAGTGGAGAATGTATTAACATTTGCAGTGGGCATAATAGATAATTGAATCTTAGGGGAAAATGTCTTCAAAATGAAGTACCTGGGTCACCCTTAAAAATATTTTTCCCCCTTCTGTGAGGAAGGAGGAGGTTTTCTTCTCTAGAAATTGGAAATAGCTGATTTATTCCATCCTCACCTCCTTCTCCCCTCCCTCACTCCCTTCTTCCTTCCCTTCAAAAAAGTGGTTTAAAACATTAAATATTTGTTGAAACTTACAGGTCCAGAAGAAGTTCCATAATGGCAGAAGATGCTAGCCTGCTTTCATAGGTTCAAACACAGAGAGAGAGAGAGAGAGAAGCCACAAGCCCAAAAGCCTCACAGCACACTTCAGAAACTGCAGGTGGAACTAGCCACTTTGCATGTATTTAGATTGGAATTTCAAACCCACTACCACACCTTAGGGCTGGACCCTAAGATCCACTCGGTGAAACTGCCTTCAGCCAGGTGGTTGCAAATACAAACTACAAACTAATAAAACACTGAATATATTGGGGGCCATCTGTTCAAACTACCACATATAATATATATATTTATGTATATAAGATATACATTCACATACGTATATATATGAATATATAGATATCCTCATATATATATGAATAGATATCCTATATACATATATATATATATATATATATATATATATATATATATTCATATATCCTATATGTATATCCATCCATCCCAGCATTTGGGAGGCAAAGGTAGGAGAATCACCATGAATTCAAGTCCATATGTATATTTCATGTGAACAAGTAAATGTCTCCCTTATAAGAATATATAGGAAACATCATCAGTAAACTCGCCCCTGTGAGAACACATACCAGGATCCCTCCAAGGAGGAGCTCCCATCCTAGAAGATCAAGCTCCAGGAAGTAAGATCCTGGAGGAGGTGGAGGAGAGATAATGAGGCAGGAAGTGACCTCACAAAGCAGTGGAGTTGAAGTCTCATTTCCAAGAACTTCTGAGATGTGTTTTTTTTTTTTGGGGGGGGGGATACTACCCTCACTTCTGGAATTTTTCTGCCCTTCTTTCTGACTTGACTGCATCATAGTTTTTACCTCATGGAACAGTGTTTCAGTGAGAGAATCTTTTCTATCTATTCATTTTAAAATATTTTTAATTAATTATTTAATTCATTAATTTATTTGAAAGAGAGGGATAAGATGGGTATGCTAGGGCCTATACTCACTACAAGCAAACTCCAGACACATGCTCTACCTTGTTCATTTGGCTTTACATGTGTCCCAGGAAATCCAACCTGGGCCTTTAGGCTTTGTAGTCAAGTGCCTTAACCACTGAGCCAACTCTTCATCCAGTCTTGTGGGATTTTAACAGACCTAAGGGGAAAACTTGTTCAGCAGAATATGACCTTCTGTTGCTATTAAACACTCTTTATCTTAAAGCAAAGAAACAACATTTAAGATATATGTACTTTTGTTTTCAGTCAATTAAAAAAATGTCATGGATGTCAGGTGTGGTAACTCATGTCTATAATCCCAACAATGGGGAGGCTGAGGTAGGAAGGTGGTCATGAGTTTCAGCCCAGCCTGGGCTTCGGAGTGAACTTCAGGTCACCCTGGGCTATAGTGACACCTTCTCTCAAAAAAAAAAAAAAATCAGGGTTTGAGATATGGCTCAGAGGCTAAGGATCTTGTTTGAAAAGCCAAAAGACTAAGGTTCAATTCCCCAATACCCACATAAAGCCAGATCCACAAAGTGGTTGCATGCTTCTGAAGCTCACTTGCAGTGGCTGGAGGCCCTAGTACTCACTGGATCCCACACATTCTCTCTCTCTGCCTATTTCTCTCTCAAATAAATAATAAACAAATAAATTAGTCAGAACTAAGTTCAATATAAAGAATGTCAACCCCCACAAAATTATCTTTATTATAAGAACTTTCAACCCATGAATAAATTCTGTAGCATACCACACTCAATTCTATTTATTTTTATTTATTTGAGAGTGACAGACAAAGAGAGGAAGAGGCAGATAGAGAGAGAGAATGAGCGCACCAGGGCCTCCAGCCACTGCAAATGAACTTCAGATGCGTGCGCCCCCTTGTGCATCTGGCTAACGTGGGTCCTGGGGAATCAAGCCTTGAACCAGACTCCTTAGGCTTCACAGGCAAGCACTTAACCACTAAGCCATCTCTCCAGCCCCACACCCAATTCTTAATGTGCTTGTCCTTTCCTCCATGGATTTATGAGTGAATGCAAAACCCTGAAAGGAATATTTCCACGCCATCTATTCTGTAATCCCCAAGACATCTTTGCAGTAAAATAACTTCTAGAATAACTCACCAAGACCATAAATATGTAAAATCCCATATCAAAATTTTGCCTTAACCCAGGTTACAAAAGCATTTAGTCCACGACCAATAGAAGAATTGAAGATAGGCTGGGCATGCTGGTGCACGTCCTTAATCCCAACACTTGGGAGGCAGAAGTCAGAGGATTGTGGCCATGAGTTTGAGGCCAGCCTGAAACAACATAATGAAATCCAAGTCAGCCTGTGCTAGAGTGAGACCCTACCTTTAAAAAAAAGAAATTAGTATAATATGAAATACTTCATTAGTCATGGGTTTAATCAATTATTTCAGTACTTGAGTCTGTTTTTTTCTTAATTTGTAATCACGTGCTTTTCTATTTGTTGTTGTTGTTTGAGTTAGAGTCTTGTTCTAGCCCAGGCTGACCTGGAATTCACTATTTCATTTCAGGGTGGCCTCAAACTCTAGGCAATCCTCTGACCTCTAGACCTATGCCTCCCAAGTGCTTGGATTAAAGGCATGTGCCACCACACCTGGCTTAATGTTATTTTTTAATTTATTTATTTGACAAAGAGAGGCCAGGTCCTCCAGCCACTGCAAACAAACTCCAGATGCAGACATCTCCTTGTGCATCTGGCTAACATGGGTCTTAGGGAATCTAATCTGGGTCCTTTTGCTTTGCAGGGAAACACCTTAACTTCTAAGCCATCCCTCCAGCCTCTGCTGTTGTTTAAAAAAATATTTTATTTATTTCAAAAAAATGAATTTTTTTTAAATGGTAGATCAGAGGGAGGTGATGTACATCCTAATGGGATGTCTTTATTTAAAGTCTCTTTTTCCCATAATGAGAGCCCACTCCTCAGTGCTATTTTGCTGCATCTAAAAGGCCACAGTATTTCTCTTTGTTGCTGGAGGGGTCTCCTCAAAGATGGAAAAGAAAATACCTTTGTTTCCAAGTTTTTGTTTTTCTCTTCATCATGGGAACCTAGCCATCAATGGTGCGTGTGCGCGCGCGAAGTTACAACAATGTATCATCCAGGACTGAAGAGATGGCTTAACAGTTAAGGTGCTTGATTGCATAGCATAAGGTCCAATGTTGGACTCTGCAGATCCCACATAAACCACAGGCACAAAGGTGAGGCAAGTGCAAGGTCATACATACCTATAGATCTGGAGTTCACTTGCAGCAGCTGAAGCCCTGGTGTACCAATTCTTTGTCTCTCTCTCTCTCTCTCTCTTTCTCTCTTTGTTTTTTGAGGTAGGGTTTCACTCTAGTCTAGTCCAGGCTGACCTTGAATTCACTCTATTCTCAGGTGGCCTCGAGCTCATGGCAATCCTTCTACCTCTGCCTCCCAAGTGCTGGGATTAAAGGCATGCACCACAACACCTGGCTTGTTTCTCTCTTTTTAACATAACAAAACCATGCATCCAATGCCACTTCTGTCAAAGCCATCTGCTTCTAATGAGGTCTTCTGACTAATTATGTCATGAAAAATTAAGCAAAAGTGATAGCAGAGACATTGCAGACAGACACCCTGGACTAGTTTCATGTGCACACTGAATGGATGCACACATAAGTGAAATAATAATTTTTAGAAATAGTCTTGTACATGTGGTGGCCCACTCCTTGAATCTCAGCCCACGGGAAGCATAGGTAGGAGGTTCGCTGTGAGTTTGAGGCCAGCTTGAGACTACATAGTGAATTCCAGGTCAGCCTGGGCTAGAGTGAGACCATACCTCAAAAAAATAAAATCATGAAATGTTTATGGGGCTGAAGAGATTGCACAGTAGTTAAGACACTTGCCTGTGAAGACTGAAGACCAGGTTCAGTTCCCTAGTATCCACATAAAGCCAGATGCACAAGGTGGCACTTGTGTCTGGAGTTCTTTCGCAGTGGCTGGAGGCCGTGGCATGTCCATTTTGTCTCTCTCCCTCTTTATCTCTCACTCTCTCAAATAAATAAATAAATAAAATTTTAAAAATGCATTCTGGGGGCTGGAGAGATGGCTAAGCAGTTAAGCACTTGCCTGTGAAGCCTAAGGACCCCGGTTCAAGGCTCGTTTCCCCAGGACCCACGTTAGCCAGATGCACAAGGGGCGCACACATCTGGAGTTTGTTTGCAGTGGCTGGAGGCCCTGGTGTGCCCATTGTCTATCTCTCTGTCTCTATCTCTATCTCTCTATGCCTCTTTCTCTCTCTGTCTGTCGCTGTCAAATAAATAAATAAATAAATAACAAAAAAATGCATTCTGGTATTGCATGGTGGCACACATCTTTAACTTGAGCCTCCAGGAGGCAGAGGCAGGAGGCTTGTGGCCATGGGTTTGAGCCCAGCTTGAGACTGAATGAATTCCAGGTCAGCCTGGCCTACAGGGAGACCCTACCTAGAAAAATAAATAAATAAATAAATAGGATAAAATGCCTTCTGGATTGAGGCTAAGGAAAAAGCAATATGGAAACCAGGGCCAACTACATATCTTGGACTATCCTCACTTGGGACCAGACACAAAGTACTCAGAGGAACTGAGTGATGACTCAATTCTGCCTGTGAATCAGGGCAGGGACAAGAGTGGGAAATAGATGCTAGATGTTGATTCTGGACTGGGGCTCCAACTCAAATCAATATACTACCCTATCACACCATGATTAGGAACCCATTTTTTAAAGTAAAGAATATGAGAGTGAATGTCATAGTGAGGATGTTTATAAAATAGGACACACACACACACACACACACACACACACACACACGTATATGTGAATGGAGAATTCCAAATGTTTGCCTGCCTGAATATTTCAATCAACATCATTGTATGACACAGAGACAATAAAGAAATAAAACAGCATATCTTCCCATAGAACCAAATTCTCAGTCATACTTGGTATGGATCCATAGAGACTTCCAGAAACCTGTTACTTTTTTATTGAATGTGGTTCTTTTAGGGAAATATGTATGAGTGCTAGTTTGTTAACAGTGACTGGAATAAAAATACAATAAATAAATAATAAATAATAAAATGGTAACAAAATCACCCATTAGAAAATAACTTGTTAGTGAAAAATGTTGTGCTGAGCTCCCTAGGGCCATGACCAATGTTATTCATTCTGAGAGTTTAGGTTTAAAAAAACAGGGTTTCTAAACCCATTTTTCTACAGATTCAGATACAGGATATTAAAACTTCTTATTTTCTCAGAGAATCTAATTTGAGTCAGTCAATGTAGTGGTTCATAAAATATCTTACCATTTCAAAATAGTCTTAAATTTGATTTTCCATGAGGCATGTTTTCTGCTGTTCCCACTAACATTAATAACTTTCAAATAAGTGATGGCTTCCAATGACTTTGTCACATCAGATGAAACTTAAATGATACCCAGTCCTCAGGTAGTGTCTTTCCATCTTTTCTGTTATCAACATGATTTTGCCCAGTTCTGCATAAGCTACTGTAGTAGACAGCTTCATGTTCACTGAGATAAACTTCCAGACCAGGCACAGTTATGGAGGAAGGGATTTATTGAAGCTTACAGATCCAGGGGAAGTTCCATAATGGCAGAAGAAGCTTGCCTGCCTTCACAGGACCAATCACAGAGAGAGAGAAGGACAAGCCTAAAGCCACATAGCACAGCACACTTCAGGAACTACAGCTAGGCACACTTTGCATATCTTTAGATTGAAATCTAAAACCCACCACCACACCTTAAGATCCACTCAGTGACTTTGACTCCATCCAGGTGGCTGCAGATTCAAACTACAAACAAATAAAAAACTGAATATATTGGGGGAGATCTATTCAAACCACCACAACTACCTACATTTTGTTTTGTGAGATAATAATCAAGGCTCTCTCTCCCCATCTCCTCAAAGAACTCAAAACTAAAAATCCAATTTAGTCTTAAGACATGTCATTGGGGCTGGAAAGATGCCTTAGCAGTTAAGCCACTTTCTTGGGAAGCCTAAGGACCTGTGTTCAATTCCCCAGTACTCACCTAAGCCAGATGCACAAGGTTGTGCATGCATCTGGAGTTCATTTGCAGGGGCTAGAATCCCTGGCCCACTCATTCTATCTCTTTCTATCTGCCTCTCTCTCTCTCTCAGAAAAATAAATATTTTAAGTCTTGAGCACTCTACAGTATGAAAGAAAGCCACATACAAACAGATGATCCTCCTATCTCTGCACCATCCTGGTGACATTAACTTACTTTGTATGCAATGGAGATTTATTTCTGAAAAATATCTGAACCAACCAAGGAGGGTTTTATTATAATTTTTCTAAAATTTTATTTTATCTATTAATTTGAGACAGAGAGAGACACAGAGAGAGTCACAGAGAGAGACACAGAGAGAATGGGTGCACCAGGGCCTCTAGCCACTGCAAATGAACTCCAGATGCATGTGACAACTTGTACATCTGGCTTATATGGGCACTGGGGAATTAAACCTGGGTCCTTATGGCTTCCCAGGCAAGCACCTTAACTGCTAAGCCATCCCTTCAGCCCCCATGTCCTGTTTTTAACATCATGCAGGGCACAATGCTTTCCAGTCTTCCCCAAGGACATCTTTGACAGACAATGTAACCCACATTTGGAAAACTGGACTTAGCCTGTGCATGGTATATTTGCATCTCTGAGAGGCATGCTCACACAAGCAAAATAAAATGGACACATTCCAAATCAGGTGTGGTGGTTTGAATAGAATAGATGGCCCCCAATATATTCAGTTGTTTGTTTGTAGTTTGCATCTGCAGCCACCTGGCTGGAGTCAGTGCCATTGTGTGTATCTTAAGGTGTGGTGGTGGGTTTCAGATTTTAATCTAAAGATATGCAAAGTGTGCCTAGCTGGAGTTCCTGAAGTGTGCTGTGGCTTTTGACCTTTAGGCTTGTACTTCTCTGTCTCTGCTTGGGCCTGTGAAGGCAGGCAAGCTTCTTCTGCCATGATGGAACTTCCCCTGGGTCTGTAAGCTTCAATAAATATCCCTTCCTCCATAACTGTGCCTGGTCTGGAAGTTCATCTCAGTGAACCTAAAGCTGTCTGCTACATCAGGTGAGCACCATATTTTCCTGATCCTGACAGCCTTCCATCCTAATAAAAATTTGTGCAATGGATAGTGAAGAGATGATGATGAACCCTGAACACAGAATTTCAGTCCAGGAGAAAACAAACAGAATAATTAGAAAACCATAAATAAATAAATACAGGAAAGAATTGTTTAAAAATAATACTAAGTCATGTCTGTTGCTATAATTCACACTGTGTATTTTATAAATAAATAGGGAAGGAAGGAGTGTGGGAGAAATGACAGGAAGAGTGAGAGAAGGGAGAAAGGAGGGAGAGAGGTGGGAAGGGAATAAAAGAAAGGGAAGTGGGGTTGGAGAGATGACTCAGGGGTTATAGCAATTGCCTATGAAGGCAAAGGACCCAGGTTCAGTTCACCAGTACCCACATAAGCCAGATGCACAAGGTGGCACACATGGCTGGAGTTCATGTGCAGTGACAGTTGAAGGCCCTGATACACCCATTCTCTCTTTTTTTCTCTCAAGCAAACAATAAAATAAAATAAAATAAAATAAAACTATAAAAAGGAAAGAAAAAGGGAAGAGGGAAAAGAAGACACAGGAAGAGGGTAGAGGGAAGGCAAGGAAAGGTAAGGTAAGGGAGGAAGGGATTAGAGGAAGGAAGGAAGGGCCTATGACATTGAGTACAACCTTCTGAAAGACTCCATTATACAAACAAAGTCTATGGAGATTAGAAATAACCCTAAAAAGGATTATACTATCATATGGTGGTAACCTTCAGACTAGTATCAATGAGATAACTGTCTACATGGGTGAGGCCTACATGTTTTTCAATGTAGCTATAGAGATAGAATGTAGATATTAGCTGGACATAGTGATGTAGACCTTTAATGCAAGTAGTACTCAGGAAGCAGAGTTATGAGGATCATGGCTGTGAGTTTCAGACCACCCTGAGACTACATAGTAAATTTAAGGTCAACTTGGGCTAGCATGAGACAGTAACTTGAGAAAAGCAAAGAAAATAAAAATAAAAAGAATGTACATCTTAAGGGTAAGAACAGATACAGTTGTGAGGGGGTTAGATCTCATTCAGATATGCAGAGAGATGTGGCTAGATGACTGACAATCAGCTGCATTTGAAACAACCAGAAAGTCCCTGAGAACAACAACCACAGCTTTTACAGCTTCAACACAAACAAATAGCTTCCACCAAACTTCCCAGTATCCTGTTGTGTTCTCCAGTCCTTCCCCCAATAATATACAGAGTGCCTTTAAAAATATTTATTTGGGCTGGAGAGGTGGCTTGGCAGTTAAGGTGCCTGCCTGCAAAGCCTAAGGATCCAGGTTCGATTCTCCAGTACCCATGTAAGTCAGATGCACATGCATTTGGAGTTCTTTTGCAGTGGCTGGAGACACTGGCATGCCCATTGTCTCCTTCTCCCTCTCTCCCTCTCTCCTCCCTGCCCCCATCTCTCTCACAGCCTAACAATTAAAAACAATATTTATAATGGAAAAATTAATCCAACAAGGCAGATGTGTACTATTGGATTCAAACACATAGTAATATCCATGTGTCCATATTCATATAAATGAATGAATAAAATGATAAATAAAATTTAGCATAATTATTTTCTATTTTCAACTATCTACCCATAAAATAATTCCTGCTCCTCTCCTCTACCCTCTTTACATGGTACCTTGGGGTAGATAGTCAAAGATAAACTATGGCCAGGCATGGTGGCACAGACCTTTAATGCTATCTTTAAAATATTTCATTTATTTATGACAGAAAGAGAGAGAGAAATCTAGATAATGCCACACAGGGATGTGGAGCCACCTATTGAACCCCCCCCCCAAAAAAGTTACAGAGGTGTGGAAATATCACACTCAGTGCCATTACTATGGAATGCATAGACAAGTAATGTCTGTTCATTGAATCATTAAAAAAAATACAACTAGGGTTAGAGAGATGGCTTAGCAATTATGGCACTTGTGTGTACAGCCTAAGGACCCATGTTCAACTCTCAAGATCCCATGTAAGCCAGACGCAAAAAGGGGAGGCAAGTGCAAGGTTACACATGCCCACTAGGTGGTGCAAGTGTCCAGAGTTTGATTGCAGTAGCTAAGGCCCTAGTGTGCCAATTCTCTCTCTTTCCCCTACTTCTCTCTCTCTCTCTCTCTTTCTCTCTCTCCCCCTATCTGTCTCTATATGTAAAAATAAAATTAAATAAAATTTTTAAAAGAACTTTGAAAGACATATGGGAGGCCTGGGTACAGGGAGAAAATTTCTTTCCTACTTTTTCCTTAGTTCTCCAGTCATAAAGATCATGAACTTGATTTAGTCATAGTTCAATGACAAAGAAAAAAAAAAACCCTTAGTTACAGGGAAGGAAGGAAGGATGAAGAAAGAAAGGAAGGAAGGGAGAAAGGAAGAGAGGGAGGAAAGAAGGGAGAGAGAGGGAAGAAGGAGAGAGAGGGAGGAAGGACAGAGGGAGAGAGGAAGCAAAGAAGGAAGAAAGGAAGGAACAGCAAGGGAGGGAAGGAGAGAGAGAGAAAGGAAGAAAGCAACGAAGGGAGAGAGGAAGAAAGAAAGGAAGAGAGGGAGAGAGAGAGAGAGAGTGGGAAAGCAAAGAAAAGAAAGAAGGGGAAAGGGGAAGGCAGAGAGAAAAAAAGGATAGAAGGAAGGTCAAAGAAAATAAGAAAATAGGTTTGGAAAATGTAAATATAATTTTCAAATTATATCATTAGTATACCAAGACACTGTCCACATAACATTAAATATGGGTAGTGTCCTGAATTTTCATACACTTTAAAAAATAATTTTATTTATTTATTTGCAAGCAGAGAGAAAGAGAGAATGAGAAGAGATACACACAGAGAGAATGGGTATGCCTGGGACTCCAGCTGCTGCAAAAGAACTCCAGACACATATGCCACCTTATGCATCTGGCTTTAACCCAATCTCCTCTCACTCATGGTTGGAGAAGCTGCTTAATTTTACAAATGACAGAGAAAAGAGAGGAGAAACAAGATACACTGATGAGACAAGAAGATAGCTGACTGCCCCATGAGATATTACATCTATACCACATCTGCTGGTGCCCAGCATCAATTTTACAGGAAGTGAGGGGAATGCTGCTCTTACTGCTAGCCTGACAACTAGCTCTTGGTGATGGTAACAGACTCTGTGATCATATCAAAGCAGAAATCCAGAGGCTACAGAAAACTCAAACCTAATTTGGACTGCCAACAAGACTGCCATAGCTCAGGGAACATTGCAGATGAGGGGGAGGAAAGACTGTAAAATCCGTAGGGGGTAGAAATATTTTTAGGCATGGTCCCACCCATCCCACCCCACAGGAACTGACTGATGCCTTCATGATCCACAGTGAATGCCATAATCCCACAGAGGAACATCCCCAGGGTAATCAGAGCAAGGGAAAGGGGATAAAATAGCTATATCATTTAAAAGTTGCTTTATTATATATTAAATTTAAAAAGTGAAAAAATAGCAGGCATCAATTTTGACATGATCATACATGCCTTTCATATATCAACAGAATGGTGGCACACACCTTTAATCTCAACACTTGGAAGGCAGAAGTAGGAGGATCCACATGAGTTTGAGGCCACCCTGAGACTACACTGTGAATTCCAGATCAGCCTGAGGTAGAGTGAAACCCTACCTTGAAAAAAACAAACAAACAAACAAACAAACAAAGAATAGAAATGGAAAGTAGAACAGTGGTTGCTAAGAATAGGAAGGGAGGGGGCACACAAGGACCTATTTCACAAGCACAGATATTCAGTTCAGAATGAAAAAAAAATGTTCTTGAAATATATAGCAACACACAATGTTAATACAGTTAATGTCAGTGAATAATATAATTAAAATTTTTAAATGGAAAATTTCGTGTTATGTATATTATACCAAGAGTTCAAAAATTTCAGTAAGTTCAAAAGTTTCTGTGAACAGAACATAAGGGAATTGTGTGATACATTTAAACGTCCTAATATCAGGATCATTGGAATACCAGAAGGAGAAGAAATTCAGACCAAAAGCATGGAGAACATATTTAACAAAATAATTGAAGAAAACTTCCCCAGTCTCTTAAAAGAAAGGGATATCAAGATACAGGAAGCCAACAGAACTCCAAACACACTGGACCAAAGGAGAAACTCTCCAAGACATATTGTCATAAAGACTCTAAACATTGACACCAAAGAAAAAATCCTTAAAGCAGCTAGGGAAAAACAGCACAACACTTTCAAAGGTAACCCCATCAGAATTACTTCAGACTTCTCAATGGAAACCCTGAAAGCTAGAAGGCCCTGGAAAGAAACACTGCGAAGTCTAAGACCTATGGCTCCAACCCCAATCTACTCCACCCAGCAAACGTGTCCCTCACAATAGATGGTGAAAGAAAAACTTTCCATGACAAAACTCAGCTTTACAATTATATGAACACAAAACCAAACCTACAGAGAGGATTTCAGGAAATTCTCCACAGAGAAGAAAAAAATAATCAAACACAATTGCCTACAAGAAGCAGATCACAACAACCAAACTCAGAGTAGGCACAAAAAACTTCAAAGTCCATGAAAACACCAACCCACATTTACCATCACAATATGGCAGGGATCAAATCAAATCTCACAGTCATTACCCTAAATATTAATGGACTTAATTCACCCATCAAGAGACACAAGTTAAGAGAATGGATAAAAAAATTAGACCCTTCAATCTGTTGTCTTCAAGAAACCCACCTCACCACTAAAGACAGACACCTCCTCAGGGTGAAAGGGTGGAAAAGAATATTCCAAACAAATGGGAATAAGAAACAAACAGGAGTAACTATATTGACATCAGATAAAATAGACTTCAAACCACAAATAATCAAAAAAGACAAAGAAGGCCGCTTCCTACTTATCAAGGGAACGATCCATCAAGAGGATATTACAATCATAAATCTGTATGCACCAAACACAGGGGCACCACAGTTCATAAAACAAAACCTACTTGACAATAAAACAGAAATAACCACAAACAACACCATCATAGCTGGGGACTTCAATACACCATTATCACTAATAGACAGATCATCGAAACAGAAACTCAACAAGGAAGTAAGAGAGCTCAACAAAACCATAGATCATTGTAGCATTCAGCTTCAGGTTCGCTGAGATGAACTTTCAGACCAGACACAGTTATGGAGGAACGGATTTATTGGAGCTTACAGATCCAGGGGAAGTTCCATAAAAGCAGAAGAAACTGGCCTGCTTTCACATGCCCAAGCAGAGAGAGAGCAGTAGAAGCCTAAAGGTCAAAAGCCACAGCACACTTCAGGAACTCCAGCTAGGCACACTTTGCATATCTTTAGATTGTAATCTCAAACCCAACACCACACCTTAAGATCCAGACAATGGCATTGCCTCCAGCCAGATGGCTAGAGATGCAAACTACAAACAAATAAACAACTGAATATATTGGGGGCCATCAATTCTATTCAAACCACCACAATCACTTAGACCTAGTGGACATCTACAGAACTTTCCATCCCAAATCCACAGACTACACATTCTTCTCAGCAGCCCATGGAACATTCTCTAAAATAGACTATATACTGGGTCACAAAGACTGCCTCCACATATTGAGAAAGATTGACATAATTCCCTGCATGATATCAGATCACAATGCTATATTGCTAGAAATCAACAACAAAAGACCCACCAAGAATTCCAACAGCATCTGGAAACTGAACAGCACACTTTTAAACAATAAATGGATAGTGGATGAAATAAACAATGAAATTGCAAAATTTCTGGAATTGAATGACAATGAGAACACATCATACCAAAACATATGGGACACAATGATGGCGGTGCTCAGGGGAAAATTCACAGAACTCAATGCATTCATAAAAAAGACAGAAAGATCCCAAATCAAAAACCAAACTGTCCACCTAAAGGCTCCGGAAAAACAAGAAAAATCCAACCCAAAGAGCACCAGAAGGAAAGAAATAATTAAAATCAGAGCAGAAATCAATGAATTGGAAACTAAGGGAATGATTAAGACATTGACAAAACACAGAGCTGGTTCTTTGAAAAAAAAAAACAAAAACCAATATTGACAAACCCCTGGCCAATTTGATCAAGCAAATAAAGGAGAAGCTTCAAATTAACAAAATTCAAAATGGAAAAGGAGAAATCACAAAAGACATAGGTGAAATTGGGAGAATCATCAGGACTTATTTCAAAAACCTCTAATCCACAAAACTGGATAATGTGGAGGAGATGGATAAATTCCTGGATGCATACCATCTATCAAAGCTAAACTCAGAGCAGATTAATCGCCTCACTGAACCCATCACACTCCTAGAGAGTGAAAAAGTAATAAAAAACTTCCCCCCAAAAAAGAGTCCAGGACCAGATGGCTTCTCAGTTGAATTCTATCACCTTCATAAAAATAAAAAATAAAAAATAAATCTGCCTCAAAATCTGCCACACAATTGGAGAACAGGGAAAGCTACCCAACTCCTTTTATGAAGCTAGTATCACCCTAATTCCAAAACCAGGCAGAGATGCCACAAGAAAAGAAAAGAAAACTATTGGCCTATGTCCCTGATGAACTTAGATGCAAAGATCTTAAACAAAATCCTCACAAACCAAATCCAACAGCACATTAAAAGCATTGTCCACCTTGACCAAGTGGGATTCATCTCAGGAACACAGGGGTGGTCCAACATACAGAAAACTTTCAATGTAATACACCACATAAACAATGTTAAACATAAAAACCACATGATCATTTCAATAGATGCAGAAAAGGCCTTTGACAAGATACAACATCACTTCATGATCAAAACATTGAAGAGAACTGGCATGGTTGGCTCATATGTTAACATAATAAAGGCAATATACAAAGCTCCTAAGGTCCAAATAATACTTAATGCAGAGAGACTGGAGGAATTCCCATTAAGATCAGGAACAAGACAGGGTTGTCCTCTCTCACCTCTGCATTTCAATATAGTACTGGAAGTCCTAGCTCAAGCAATAAGACAGGAGAAGGAAAGGAAAGGGATACAATTTGGAAAGGAAGAAGTTATGTTAGCTCTATTCACTGAGGACATGATTGTATATGTAAGACACCTGAGAGACACCATCCCAAAACTCCTGAAGGTGATTAACTCCTATAGGAAAGTAGCAGGATACAAATGTTAGTGCACAAAATCAGTAGCCTTTCTATTTGCAAATGACAAAGAAACAGAGAAAGAAATAAGGGACACACTCCCATTTCAATAGCAAAAAAAAAAAAAAAAAAAAAAAAAAAAAAAAAAAAAAAAAAACCTTGGAATAACGTTAACCAAGGAAGTGAAAGATCTATACAACGAAAACATAAAAACACTCAAAAAAGAAATTGAGGAGGACTTGAGAAAATGGAAAGACTTCCCATGCTCCTGGATAGGCAGAATTAACATTGTAAAGATGACAATCCTACCAAAGGCAATAAGGCAATATACATATTTAATGGAATTCCAATTAAAATCCCTTCAATGTTCTTCACAGAGATAGAAAAAATGATCTCAAATTTCACATGGAAAGGCAGAAGGCCTCGCATATTCAAACATATCCTCAGCAAAAGAAATACCTCTGGAGGCATCACCATACCTGATCTAAAGCTATATTAGAAAGCCATAGTAATAAAAACAGCATGGTACTGGCACAAAAACAGGAGTATCAACCAATGGAATAGATTTGAGGAACCAGATTTGTGTCAAGCAACTATAGCTACTTGATTTTCGACAAAGGCCCTAACAATATAGGCTGCAACAAAGACAGAATCTTCAACAAGTGGTGCTGAACAGGCTGGATAACCATATGCAGGAAACTGAAACTTGACCAACATATTTTGCCATGCACTACACTCAAGTCCAAATGGATCAAAGAACTCAACATAAGACCAGAAACTAGACAACTAGTGGAAGAAAATTTAGGAAGTACTTTCCATGATATAGGAATGGAAAAAGACTTCCTGAACAAAACTCCAGTAATTCACAATCTTAAACAGTCACTCAACCAATGGGATTACATGAAGCTGAAGAGTTTCTTTACAGACAAGCATACAATAAGCAAAGCCAATAGATTACCCACAGAATGGGAGAAAATATTTCCGGGTTATCCAACTGATAGAGGCCTAATCTCTGGAATCTACAAAGAACTCAAAAGTCTAAACAGTAAAAAGTCAAACACTCCACTCAAAAAATTGGCAAAGAGCTGAATAGGCAGTTCACAGAGGAAGAAATACAAATGGCAAACATACACTTAAGAAAATGTTCATCATCCCTAATCATCAGAGAAATGCAAATTAAAACAACTGTGAGATTCCACCTTACCCCAATAAGAATAGCAAACATCAAAAAATCAAATGAAAATAAATGCTGGTGAGGATGTGGAGAAGTAGGAACACTCATCCACAGTTGGTGGGAATGTAGGATGGTACAACCACTTTGGAAAGCAATATGGAGACTCCTGAAAAAGCTGACTATAGAGAAACCAACAGACCCAGTTATTCCCTATTGGGCATCTACCCTAAAACCTTCAAACCACAGGCCAGAGAGATTTGCTCAACCATGTTTGTAGCAACTCAATTTGTAATAGCTAAGAGCTGGATTCAACCCAGATATCCATCACTAGAAGAATGGATAACTAAGATGTGGTATATCTACAAAATGGAATTCTATACAGCAGTAAGAAAAAATGACACAATGAAATTTGAGGAAAAATGGTTGAATTTGGAACAGATCATTCTCAGTGAACTTACCCAATCACAGAAAAAAAAAAAAAAAATCACCACATAGTCTCACTCACCTACAGCACCTAACGTGAATCTACCTAAGATACCTTACATACCCAGCAAGCATCTCATGGACTAGACACTGGGATGGATGGGGAGGGGGGGGAGGGCATCAAAGGGGTGCGAAACACAAATCCAGACCCAATCGGCAGTGGTACCATAAAATTCTACTTCCTAAAAGGCAGACCAAGTGGCTGAACCTTCACCAGGCCCTTACAGGGAACACCTGAACCACAAGACACTAGAGAGAGTAGGATCAAGGTTAACCTTAATCTTCTACATCTTCCCTCCCTCCATCTCCCTCTCTGTCTCTGTCTTCTCTCTAACTCTTGTATATTAGTTATCTTTTTCCTCATTTCCTTAGTGGGCACTGTTCTGTAACTCCCAGTACCAGCATGGGGCTATCATCCACAATGAGCTTTTGATCAGAGAGACCTACAATGTTTCCTAAAAGACAGACAGATTTCTGTCAGAGTACTTGATGACCCACCACAGGTTAGTGGTAAGACCCTACTGCTGAAGACACCATACGCAGTTGACACGTAAAATGGATTGGCATGGATGGAAGCTAGAAGAGAGTCAGTCCCCAGACAGTGCATCTAGTGCTGGAAGGTGCTACATGGGCGACTGGAGGAAAATGACCAATATCTGTCCAAGCAACTCATGGTCTACCCTACTTAGCAGCAAATAACCTGTAGTGATGCCCACACAAGTGCAGTAGTGGTACACAGCCATGGTGGGGAACCAACTGGTCTTGATTTGGCTAACTGATTCCCTCAGTGATATGGGACCCATAGCTGGAGCTGGGAAACAAGTCAGAACCATATCCAAACATAAGCCCACTCTCCAATATTAAGCTACCATCAATCATGGGCTACAACAGGGCCTACACCTATTAAATTCTCTATAAAAAGTAAGGGTTATCTCATTTGTCCTGGTGCTAACTTACTCTCCATTGGAGAATCTGCTTCTCTTTTTCAGATAGATGTGATGTAGATCCTAAGCAGAGAGCCACCCCATCATACCTCAAAAGGGCCTTGGCTGAAACTAAGAAAAATAGGTGAAACAAACAAGGGTGCTTTTTCCCTGATGAACCAGATACCAGCACAAGGGGGAAGGAGATCAGCACAGAGAAGAATCAACTCCTACCAAATCAGAGAGCCAGAGCCTCAGAGGCCCCCAACACTTCATCACTGAAGCAGACCAAAAGTGAACTCAAAATGGCTCAGGGACATTTTGTGGAAGAGGGGGCAGAAACAATGTCAGAGCCACATGTTGGGTCATGATATGCAGAGACATTTATCTTACCCATAACTGTGGGCTAACTCCAAAATGCATGACCCATATTCCTCAACAAGGAGGGGCCAAGGGGAGGGGGTAGGTCATGGATGAGCCTAATAATGGTACCAAACTGACTGTATTTGCTGAATACAAAACTACCTAATAAAGAAAAAAAATAAAATAATTTACAAATAAAATAAAATAAAATAAAATAAAAAACAAGCAGTATCCAATCCAAAAAGCTCCAGACAGAAAGAAATAATTAAGATCAGAGCAGAAATAAATGAGTTGTAAACTAAGAAAACAAGTAAGAGAATTGATGAAACAAAGAGCTGGTTCTTTGGGAAAATAAACAAGATTGACAAACCCTGGCCTATTTGATCAACCAAAAAAAGTGATGATTCAAATCAGCAAAATTAGAAATTAAAAAGGAGAGATCATAACATACATAAGTGAAATTGGGAGAATCATCAGGACTTACTTCAAAAATCTCTACTCCACAAAATTGGATTATATGGAGGAGATAGATGAATTCCTGGACACCTTCCACCTACCGAAGCTAAACTCAGAGCACATTAATCTCCTAAACAAACCTATCACAAACACTGATATTGAAAGGGGAATCAAAAACCTCCCTAAAAAGAAGAGATCCCTACCGGATGGATTCTTAGCTTAATTCTATCAAACCTTCATGGATGAACTGAAACCAGTCTTTCTCAAATTGTGCCACACAACCAGAGAACAGGAAAAGTGCCCCAACTCCTTTTATGAAGTGTTTTGTTTTCCAAGGTAGGGTCTCACTCTAGCTCAGGATGACCTAGAATTCACTGTGTAGTCTCAGGGTGGCCTCAAATTCATGGTGATCCTCCTACCTCTGTCTCCTGATTGCTGGGATTAAAAGCATGCACCACCATGTCTGGTACAATGCGGATTCTTCACGTGTCCAGCTTCTATCTACCCTAGGAAATATTAGATTGTGTACATCTTGCACCTGAGAATCCGCATAAGAGGACAGGCTCTGAGGTAAGCAGGCATGGCTTTGAAATCTGCCCCTACTTTGAATAAAGAGCTATCTCTGCCTCTATTACTCTAGAGGGCTTGATGCAAGGGTATTAAATGCATAAAAATAGTTTAGGGCTGGAGAAATTGCTCAGCAGTTAAGGTGCTTGCCTGAAAACCCTAAAAACCCATGTTATACTCCCCAGAGCCCATGTAAGCCAGCTGCACAAGGTGACACATGTGCACAAGGTGGCACACATGTCTGGAGTTTGATTGCAGTGGCCAGGGGCCCTGTTGTGCCAATTCTCCCTCCCTCCCACTTCTTCTCATAAAAATATATAAATAAAAAGCTTTTCAAAATAATAATTTAATACTTATGAAGTGCGCATCTGTAGCAGACAGCTTCAGGTTTGCTGAGACGAACCTGAAGACCAGGTACAGTTATGGAGGAAGGGATTTATGGAAGCTTACACATCCAAGGAAGTTCCGTAATGGCAGAAAAGCTGACCTGCCTTCACAGGTCCAAGCAGGAGACAGAGAGGCAGAATCCTAAAAGCCAAAAGCCACACAGCACAGCACACTTCAGAAACTACAACTAGACACACTTTGCATATCTTTAGATTGAAACCTCAAACCCACCACCACACCTTAAGATCTGCCCAGTGACACTGCTTGCAGCCAGGTGGCTGCAGATGCAAACTACAAACTAATGCAACACTGAATATATTGGGGGCCGTCTATCCAAACTACTACAGCATCAATTAATGTAAATCCCATTCTCCCTGCCCTTCTGATGAATCATAACTTTGTCATGAGTCAATTGGTACCCAAGGTGCACTTTTGAGGCTACAGCTCAGAAACCCAGATAGGATAAGATTGGCCATGACAATACCATAATGAGGCCTTAAAAATCTGAAGCTTAGCCGGGCGTGGTGGCGCACGCCTTTAATCGCAGCACTCGGGAGGCAGAGATAGGAGGATTGCTGTGAGTTCGAGGCCACCCCGAGACTCCATAGTGAATTCCAGGTCAGCCTGGGCTAGAGTGAGACCCTACCTCAAAAAACTAAAAAAAAAAAAAAAAAATCTGAAGCTAATTATTACTGTATAAGCTTTTTGGCAGGTCTCAATCCTTCATTCCCAACTCCTCTCTTCATCTGCCACATCATTCCCATGAGATAAATGTGACAACTTCCACTCTTCCTTGCAAGGGGAATACATAAGTACATGAAACCAAAAGAAAATAGGAGAAAGTGCAAGTCATCAGTATGTCACAAATACTGAAAGAAATTTTAGCTGCTACTTTTCAACCACATATGTATGTCAATTTTCACCATCTACTACAAGGAGTAAACTACAATGCTTCCTATTTCAAGAATATTACAGAGCTATCACCTACAATTTAAAATGTTAAAAGTTTTAAGATTGATATCAAGTACTAGAAAAGTGAATAACCTTTTTTTCTTTTTTCGTTTTTTCTTTTTTTTTTTTTGATTCGGCTTTTTGAGGTAGGGTCTCATTCTAGCCCAGGCTGACCTGGAATTCACTATGTAGTCTCAGGTGGTCTTGAACTCATGGCAATCCTCCTACCTCTGCCTCTCAAGTGCTGGGATTAAAGGCATGTGCCACCATGCCCAGCTGAATTAAAATATATTCATGGACTGCAGAGATATCTCAGTAGTTAAAGGTGCATGCTTGCAAAGTCTGTTGGCCCAGGTTCAACTCCCCATTACCCGCATAAAACCAGATGCACAAAGTGGCACATGCAACTGTAGCTCATTTTCAGTTGCACCCATGTTCTCGTTCTCTCTCTCTTTCTCTCTGTGCTTTCAAATAAATAAAAATATATTCAAGAGCAGGGAACACAGCTCAGCTGTTGAAAGTGCTTGCTTACAAAGCCTGCCAGCCCCAGTTCAATTCTCAAGCCACCCCCAGACAAAAAAAGTAGCACATATGTCGTATGCATATTTATAGTGGCAAGAGGCCCAGGTATGCATGTGTATGCACATGCACGTATGTGCATATAAATAATTAAAACTTTAAAATATTGAAATAGCCAGAGTAGTGGCTCATATTTTTAATCCCAGCACTCAGGAGGCTAAGGTTGGAGAATTACTGAGTTTGAAGCCAACCTGGGTTATACAGGATGGCCTGGGCTAGAATGAGACCTTACCTTAAAACAAGTATATACATATTCATATATATTTGCATATATATGAATATCTGTAATATATAATATAATATATACATATGTATATATATTTGCAAATGCAAAATAATACATTATATGCTGTAAGTTTGGTCTGTAATGCAATGTTTACAGGTAGGCTTTGGGGAACTGATGGTATCATGAGAACTAGGAACTAATCAGTAGATTTATTCACTGATTCATAATCTGATGGAATTATGGGAAGACAGTAGCAGGGCCTACTGGGAGGAAGTAGGTCCATGGGCACATACCCTTGAGATTTATACCCTGTCCTCAATCCCTCCCTCATTGTCTTTGCTTCCTAGCTACCTCTCTACTATGCCCTTCTACCATGAGTTCTGCCTCACCACAAGTCTAGAAATATGAAATCAAGTGAATGTGAACTGAAACCTTAGAACTCATCTTCCTCCCTTTGATTTGTTTCAGGTATTCACTTATGGTGACAAAAAGTGACTAACACATATGGTCTACTATATGGGACAGTAGGTTCAAGATGTCAACAAAAAAGTTCTTGTCTGAGAAATAGTAGTAGAGAGCAAACCTGCCTCCCTCTCTCCACTAGAAGGGAAGAAAGACCTCTAGGAGCAGACCACAACTACTGCCCATCAAAGCTAGCAATTCATCCTTGAAAATTAATCTTAACCAAGCATTGTGTACACACCTTTAATCTCAGCACTTGGAAGGCAGAGCTAGGAGGATTGATGTGAGTTCAAGGTCAGTACGTGACTACAGAGTGATTTCCAGGTCATCCTGTGCTAGAGTCAGACCCTACCTCTGAAAAAAAAAAATCTTAAACAATCCCGTAGATCTCAAAATATCAGATACAAATCTGCAGGCATGAAGCCAATAAAACTCCAGCCAAATTTTATTGTATAGAACAGGGGCCTCAACAGTTCATCGTGTGTGTGTGTGTGTGTGTGTGTGTGTGTGTGATATTTTTGAAGGATGGGTAAGAAAGTGTTAGGAACCATACTATGGGGACTGGAGAGATGGCTCTGCAGTTAAAGGGCACTTGCTTACAAAGTCTGCTGACCCAGGATTAGATGCCCCAATAACCACATGAAACCAGATGCACAATGTGGCACACACATCTGGAATCTGTTTGCAGGTATGAGAGCCCTACAGTACTCACACATGGTCTTTTCATCTCTCATTTAAGTAAATATAAAATAAAGAGCTATACTATAAGTGGGAATGCAGAATGTCTAAGAGTCTTGCCTTCATACTCCTTCACAAGATTTTTTTTTGTTTTTAAATCAAATGTGTATTTTTCAATAAAATCTAACTTTAAATTTTACCTACCAGGGTATGCTAAATGGGGATATACTGAACATACAATATATGCTTGTGTAAAAACGTCAAAAAGCTCACCTAATTTTGTAGTATCTTTAATGTTAAAACCTATTTATTAAATATTTAATTTACTTATAAATAGGGAAAAGTTTATGACCTACTGTCTGTCATCTTTTTTTTTTTTGTCACAAAAGACAGTTACTTCAAAGCACAACAGACACCATTATTTAGCAAAGACCTTCCTGAGAGTAAAAGGCAGCACAGGGCCAGTTGAGGAGCTCTTGGGAGCTGTTGCTTGTTTGAGACAGGGTATGGCTATGTTTCCAGGCTGGCCTTAGCTTGTGGTCCTTCTTAGTGCTGGCATTTCAGACCTGACCCAGCGCAGCTCCACGTGTTAAAATCAATGTCTTGAACAGTGAGTAGTTCCTAGCCCGTTTTTCGTTAGCATTGGTATAGTCTGTGTATGTGCACATGTGTATATTCACAGGGACTGCTCTATTAAGATCAGACACACACACACACACACACACACACACACACACACACACACAAACACACACAAACGCGGAACTATGCTGAAAGGCCCCTTTCCCAGAACCAGTGCTTGGGGTCTTGCCCCAAAGAAAGTTATCCCCAAAGTCATGTACCCAAAAGATGAAGTCTTAAAGAGATGGAACAAGCCCGGCAAAGAGGAGGTAGAGGAGAAAGGCCGGTGTGTGGCTGCAGCTAGGGATGAAGCGTAGAGATGAAACTTGGAGGTGATTGTCTCCCAGCTGGGCTTTCTGCAGCAGGAAAACTCTGAGCTCTGCTGTCAGTGTGGACTGTGCTGCAGGGTCCATGGAAAACTGCCCGCCTATCTGCAAAGTTTACACATCTCAGCATTCCACACCATCCCTGTGTTGAGGGAATTTTTCTTTCCCCACTGAAGAGCAAGCTGTGCCTTCCCTTTAGTTTTGGGGAAAGCAAAAAACAAAAACAAAAAACAAAAAACAAAACAAACAAACAACAACAAAAAAAAAAACCCTTCCCGGGAGAACAGAGCACAGCCAACCGGGTGTCCTCATAGATCTGGAGTCCTCCTTTCCTTCCTCCTTTCGCCAATGGTTGAGTGAGTCTAGCAGAGGAAAGAGGGAAGTCATTCATCAAATGGACCGCAAAGACTCAGAGCGGAACTTTTCCTGGGCTGTTAAGGGGAAAGTGACTACTACTTCTCCAGCCGCCCAAGAGCTGAGTCTGGGAAGCGAGGACCAAGGAAGGAAGGGGGAGAAAACAATGCGAATCCTTGGGACCTAATTCATCCTGCTGGGGTCCCCAGCCCACCCATGTTCCCGCGCTGGGGCAGAGCGGCTTCTTATACCTTGATGATGATGCTGTGTCTGGGGGTCGCCTCCAGCGGCTTCCACGAGGCCAGGCCACCTCGCTCCGCCGGTCCCTCATCCGACTCCCCGGGACTACCGCGACACATCGCCCCCGGGAGCATCCTGCGACGCAGTACCTTCCCTGCCAGCCGCGCCGTGGGCCAGGGCCCGGCGCGAATGGGCTTGGGTCCGGGCGCGGATCAGCTGGCGGGAAGGAGCGCTAGGCAGCGGGAGGCCGCCGCTCCACTTTGGTTCACTGTCTGTGCGGCAGCTTTCTGGAGGGGCGACGTTGCTTGGACGAAGACATTCTAGGGCGCGGGTCTAGAAGGTCAGCAGTCCGGCGGCGGCGGGGTGGGCAGCGGTGAGCCGCGGAGAAGTTGGCGAAAAGGAGCGGGAGGTATGTGAACCGTGGTGCCCGCACCAGCTCTGAGCCCCACAAAAGGCACCGGGCGCCGGGCCAGGCGGCCTCGGAGCCGGCGGGCGAGCGCAGAGGGACCAGAGCCCTTGACTGCGGGCGCGCGCACCAGCCAGGGCCTGCGGAAGGCGGCCGGGGCAGCGGAGGCGCTGGCCTCACTCCAAGGTCCTGCCGGGAAGGGAGACTTGTTTTGACAGCCCGAGGGGAGGGGCAGACCTCTGGGCGGCTCTGGAGCCTGGCCTAGAGGAGAGGGCTCGGCCTAACAATCCCCAGCGCGGAGGGCTGTGGCCAGCGTGGAAGAGAGGGCCGCGTGCTCACGAGGGTGTGAGCACCAGCAAGCGCTCCGCAAACAGTTGAGTTCAGGTGAGTGAAACCGGCTTGAAGATGGAACAAAGCGCGAGGAGAGGAGGGGAGGAATGCAAACTGCGAAAGATAGCAATCTGGAAGAATAGAGGTGTTGAGTCTTAATACCAAAGTGTTTGGGCGCCCTTGAAGCTTGGCAAGGTCAGGGATTAATTGCAGACTCTAATGACAACCCTTACAAGTCCAGCACTTGCGTGTGATAAAGTAGGGTTTAGTGGCTGCCTGGAGTTCTATACTTCAGGCTCTGTGAATGGATTACTAATAAAGATGACAAGGAAGAGAGATTAAAGATGAAATATGCCTAAACTGACCAACTATATCCACCTGAGATGACTCCTAACACAGCTATGTTGTGATTCGGATAAATGCCATGGAATGGGGTCTACTCTACCCTGAAAGCATTACTATTTGGCAAGGCTCCTTCTCTTCACATAATTCTATACAAACACATTTTGCTCATTTTAGTCAAAAGACCAACTAGGAGGAGAAACCTTTGAAAGGTGCACTGACTCAATGAAATTAAACACAAAATGCGCAGGTGCAGAAAATGGATCTAAGTTCCCTGATGGATAGAAGACTTAACACTTTAAAACGATTTAAGGTACTGGGATTTATAATGTTAAATTTAATTATTAGCAATTTAATAAGATTTTGCTTCTTCCTTAAACTGGCTAAAAGCACAAGAATTTCTTCAACCTTTTAGACCCAGAATTGTGTTAGAATTAAAAATTTTAACAAACATTGGACATTTACTGATCATCTAGGTTAGCCTTTATTTCACAGATGAGATGAAGGCACAGGGAGCCTTGTCTACAAGTCAGTTCAGGCACTGGCATTAGAACTCCTTCTGTATCTCTTCACTTTTGCATCTAGCTCTTCTGAGGCTACATCAGCCAGATTTGGATGAGGCCTGGGCAGGACTCAGACTTGACATTTACCATCTTCTAGGGAAGACTGACAGGGATTGACTTCACCTTTTTTTTAAATGTAAATATGGCCCAGATATGAATGTACTATAGATGAGCACCAACCTCTGGTTTTAGAACCAACACCAACCCAACCTCTAGTGAGATTTGGAGAATTACATCCAAAAGAGCATATACCTCCCTTGACATGCACAAGAACAGAAGGGAAGCTGAACCAGTCTGAACCAGTCTCCTTTACAGCAGTGTATATGTGTATGTATATATATACACACCTTCTATACTTACAGACAACAAACCATGGTATTTCCCTTCCCTCTTATCCTCTCCCCCACTTTCTACTTCATAACTCTGCTCTCTGTCATATGCCCTCTCTCTCTCCATTAATCTCAATTTTTATTTGATGTCATCATCTTTTTCTCCTCTTATGAGGGTCATGCGTGGGTATTGCCAGGCACTGTGAGGTCTTGGATATCGAGGCCAAATTCTGTCCCAACAGCTGTATTAAAGGAATGGTACCTTTCCTTTGGCTCTTACATACTTTCTGCCACCTCTTCTGCAATGGACCCTGAGCCTTGGTGGACATGAGATGTTTCAGTGCTGGACACTCCTCCATCCCTTCTTCTCAGCACTATGTTGCCTTTTGGGTCATCCCAGTGGTCATAGCCATCTGAAAAGAGAAGCTTCTGTAACCAGAAGTGAGAGTAGCCTTAATATATGAATATACACATTAGGTGTAGTACTTTCAGGGCAATTTGATGAGGGTAATATATGCATTTATCCAGACATGAGCAGGCTTTATACCCCTAAGGCTCATGACCTCCACTATCATAGGCTTTTGATTATGTTTTCAGTACCAGGCACATATTCCCTCCCACAGAGTGGGCCTTCAGTCCAAGTAGAGAGCAGTTTGTTTCCCCCAGAGGAGACATGCCACTATTGCACTTGTTCAGTCATTTGGCCTGTCAGTACCACATTATTCTTTATTACACCAATAAAATTTTCGTTTCTGAATTGTCTTTTAAGAACTGTAAAACTACAGTTATATTACTCATTATTTTATTCTATGATACTAATAGTATTTGCCAGTAATTCCTGGCCAACAGGTTTATATATCCTTGCAGCATACTTTTAAAGTATTAAAATTACTATCACCAAACATTTGAGTCATGAATTTCAAATCAGGAGAAGATAGAAAGTACAACGTACAGTTTGCAAAATGTTTTGTTTCACCTCAGTAATGTCCTGATTGCACATTACCTCTTCCCTGCCTGAGCAGTGTCCTAGTCCCCTTTCTATAAAAACAAGTACACATACTACTGAAGACTGAGATGAGCATCTATGCCAAAAGTTTTCAAAACACGTTGCCTTGAGAAAATAATTCAATTCTGTCTTCTACCATAAACTCAGAAGGCTTCTTGTGCCTACAATTTAAATTTTAAATTTAGAGCTGGAGATATGGCTTAGCAATTAAGGTGTTTGCCTGAGAAGCCAAAGGACCCAGGTTCAATTCCCCAGGACCCATGTAAGCCAGATGTACAAGGTGGCACATGCATCTGGAATTCATTTGCAGGGCTGGAGGCCTCTTTCTCTATCTGCTTGTTTCTCCCTCTCTCTCAAATAAATGTATAAAATAAAATATTTTTTAAAAGTAACTTAAAAAGCTTCTGCATACCTGATCACCTACCCAAGGAAAACTCTGCTCTTTGGCATGACTTTGAAGACTGAGAGATGGAATCTGTTCCACTAAGCCAGTAGTTATGATGACACTCCTACCCCTACATTGACTCCCCTCTCCCAAATTATTTTCATTCCCAGCCCATGCCTCCTTCTCTCTTCTTTGAATCATACTGGCAATCACTGAATTGGCAGACTAGAAGATCAGATCATGCTTGGGTGGGGGAGGAGGCAAATGGATAGAAAAATAAATACCCAGGCATGGTGTCACATGCCTTTAATCTTCCAGCACTTGGGAGGCAGAGGTAGGAGGGTTGCCCAGAGTTCAAGGCCACACTTCGACTACATAGTGAATTCCAAGTCAGCCTGGGCTAGAGTAAGACCCTACCTCGAAAAACCAAATAGTAATAATAATAATAAAAAAACAAAAAATAAATAGGCAATTCATGTGTCACCACTTCAAAGAGATCTCTGACTACAAATCTCACCTTGTGACTGTGACTCTCCCTCCCCTACCTAGATCACACCACTCATAGCATTCTGCTCTTTTATCTTGCACAATTTTATCATCACTGTGAATAAACTATTCTGTCCATGGTAATTTTTACTTACATAGTCAGTCAAACTGACTCCCTAACTCTGTTTCACTGAAATAAAGGATACAATTTCCATGTGAAAAAAAAAAAAAACCTTGTCAGTTGTATTTATTGGTATGTCTCTATCTCCCAGATCTATGCCTGGCACAGAGTAGGCACTCAACAAATATTGGCAGAAAGCAGATTGTCACAGGGTTCCAACAAGAGAGTAATCACTTTGGTAAAGAACACTGATTATATCACTTCCCACACAGTAGGATTTCTCACCCCAAGCCTCCTGGAAGTCCACTGTAGAGTAAAATCAAGATTAGACAAAACAAAACCAGCAGAGGGGCACTTAAATTGGAGTGAAAGCTTGATCCCAAGCTTCACATACAGGGAGATGGTGGAACCCTAAAGAGTTGGGGCCTACCTGAAGGTCTCAGGGCATTGGAAGTGTGCCCAGCAAGGGAGTTGTGTGATTGGCTCTGTCTTTCTGTGAGTTCCATCCTCCATGAGGTGAGCAGCCAGCTTCTCCACTATGCACTGCACACCTTAGTCCAAGGCAACAGGGCCAACCAGTCAGGGACTTAAATCTCAAACTGTAAACAAAAATCATCTTTTTTTGCCACAAGTTGATTTATCTCAGTTATTCATTACAGTACCAGAAAGCTAACACAATCTGTATGTTATCAACACAAATTATTTTGAAGTACAAGGAAACTCTATTCTATAGTGGGTCTTACAAAACGAGAAGTCCTAGTTTATAATATATCTTATTACTTAGTTAAATAAATCTTCAAAGTGCTAAAAGTATTGAGAAATATTTAACCAAAGACCATGCTCTTCAATGTCTGATAACTGCTGCTTTTTTCCATGTTGAGCGACTTCTGTTACTTGCAGGAGAGCAGAACACCAGGCCTCTTTCCATTTTGGCATAACAGGAATGCCCCATGTGGCGTCTAATCCTAAGACACACTAGCAGCAGCCCTAGGAAAATCATTGGGGAACAGTCTGTATGTGAAGGGAAAAAGTCTTTTAATAATAGGCATCCAAAAAAAGAAAGAAAGAAAGAAAGAAAGAAAGAAAGAAGGAAAGAAAGAAAGAAAAAGAAAGAATAGACAGCCAGTGTTGATTTATTTGCTATGTATTAACCTACACTGACACAGATCCTGGAATTGGAGCTCATGCCATGTTTATGTTCCCAAAGATGCAGAAGTCACAGAAGCAGTATGAGAAACACCGCTGAACTGTCTGTCAGTAAGGCCTTGTGAGGATTCCTCTGTTTTATGTGATGTCTGGAATCTCTTCCATGTATAGCTATAACAGAAAGTATTTCAGATGAAACAATCTGATGCCTGACACCTTCAGTACAGGAGTGAATATAGAGTGGTTTCCTCCTCCTTTCCTCACATCCTACCAATCCCAAATCTAATTCATCTGCATGTTGGTACAGGAAGTTTCCTCCAGTTTCTGCCAAGACACAGAATCTATTAATGCTATTTAGCATAATAGACCCCACTGGAAGAAAATGTAGTCATTTCTTTCTCTAATACACTCTTTTCATGTGGGCATGATCTATTACTCTTACACATTTTTTTATAAATTGTATCAATATGCCTTTGTTTCATTCTACCTCAATCTTTTGGAAGAAAGAAACATAAAGTTGTAATGAAAGGCTTAAAATATATAATGAGGGTCAAGTATGTTTTCTAAAGGTATGTTATAAGATTTTTTGTTGTAAGTTTCAGGTATATAGCTCTTTAACCAAAATGAAGCTTGCTTTACAAACTGAATAACTATTAAAAAAAATAAACACTAGGTGTGGTGACACATGCCTTTAATCACAGCACTCAGGAGGCAGAGGTGGGAGGATCACTGTAAATTTAAGGCCAGCCTGAGAATACATAGTGGATTTCAGGTGAGCCTGGGCTACAGCCAGAGCCTACCTCAAAAAAAAAAAAAAAAAAAAAAAAAAGGAAAGAGAGATAAAGAAAAGAAATATATATATATAGATAGATAGATAGATAGATAGATAGATAGATAGATATAGATATAGATATATACCATTTCTTTAAGAAAAACAAATTCTGTGATGTCAAATGTCTGGTGAAACTGGGTGGCCAAAGTTTGCTCTGTCATTAACCTACGAGAACCCTGAAGTTCCCACTCTCACTGAGTCAGATGGGTCACCATGGATACAACTGCCTCTAACCTTACCCTGCAGTAGAGCAACAACAGCTGTTGATCACACATGGGACTTTTGCCATTCCCTATTCTATTTATAAAAATCATACTGGTGAACAGTTTAATAATGTCACAAACATTTTTTTTTAATTTTTAAAAGTATGTTATAGGAAACATCTGATCGATTAAGCAGGAGGCAAAGAACCTTAATGTAATCAAACCTGTGAGGTAGGATAATAAGAGACAAGCATTCTGCAATATGACATTTTGTATAATGTGGTTGTAGAGCTCTTCTTGAAATTTAAAACAAACTAAAATGTAATTTCATAACTAAAGTGGTAAGTAAAGGCATAATTTACTTGGGAAAGTCTTTGATGAGCATGTGGTTACTCTCTGAGGAAAGGATACAAAATAGTGCCATCATTAGACAGTCATTTCTAAAGGAAGCAGTGTGTTTTCTGACTTTGATACTTGCTACACTTATTATCAACAAACTGCTGGGAATTCTAAACTTCAAAAATTGAATGTGGCTAAAATAGAATTTTACACTTTCACTTATCTCCATTTTTCCTGTCTTCAAGATACTAATTTAAATGGCTTATTTTCTGAAAATGTAGAGATAGACAAATTGTGATCTGTGATTAAAGCCCAGAAGTGCCTCCTAGATATTATGAATTGAGCAGCTTATAAACATGGTTGAGCAAATATCTCTAAACTTTGATGTAGAGGTTTTATGGTAAATGCCCAGTAACAGAATAACAGGATCTGTTGGTAACTGTATATTCATCCTTTTCAGGAGTCTCCATATTGATTTCCACAGTGGTTGTCCCACCTTACATTCCCACCAACAATGAGTGAGTGTGGCTATTTCTCCACAGCCTTGCCAACATTTGTGTCCATTTGATTTTTAAATGTTTTCTGCCCTTACTGGGATAAAGTGGAATCTATTAGTTGTTTTAATTTGCATTTCCCTAATGGTATGCAAAAAAAAGAGATGTTGAACATTTTCTTAAGTGTGTGTTAGCCATTTGTAATTCTTCCTCTGAGAAAGCCCTATTTAGTTCTCTGCCCATTTTGGAGTGGGTTGTTTGATTTTTTTTATTGGTTAGGGTTTTTTTTTTTTTTTAGTTCTTTGTATATTCTAGATATTAAGTTTCTGTGAGTGGTATAGCTGGCAAAGATTTTCTCCCATCAGTGGGTAATGTATTGGCTCTGCTTATGGTATATTTGTCTGTATAAAATCATTTTAGCTTTATGAGATCCCATTGGTTAAGTGCTTGTTTAATTTCCTTGGCTACTGGGGTTTTGTTCAGGAAGTCTTTTCCCAGGAAGCAAACAACCTGACATGATGCTCACACAAGTACATTAGTGGCAGACAACAATGGTGGATAACCAACTTTTCTTGGATTGGCTAACTGATCTACTCAGTGGAAAGGAATCCATATCTGGAATGGGAAAACAAGTCAGAATTATATCCAGATAATGATTCTGCTTTCCACTTTCAAGCTCCCACTAACCTTAGAGGATAGGGTCTACACCCTTTTAATTCTCTCTAAATTAATAATGGCTATCCCATTTAACCAGTGATGACATGACTTCATTCTCTGTTGGAGAATTGCCTTCTCTTTTTCAGATGGGAGCTGGGCCTGAGGAGATAAACAACCCAGGGCACTCCACCCCGGCCCCAGCTGAAAACACAGAGGAATTGGTTAAATGAGCAAGAGTGCAGCTTTCTTGGGGAACCTGGTATCAGCACAGGGGTGATGGAGATAGATACTGAGGACACTCAACACCTACAAAACCAGAGATCCAGAGGCTCCTAAGTGCCCATCACTGAAGTGTACTTAAATGTTCCCAGCATGGCTCAGGTAAATTGGTGGAAGAAGGGGTGAAAAGATTGTTAGGGCCACAACTTGGGGCGTTCTTCACAGAGACATTGCTTAGCACCCCACCCCCAAAATGCATGGCCCACAATCCCATCGGGTTGACTTGGATCATCAATGAGAAAGGCCTCATCAGTTAAGGGGCAGGGAGGAGGGAAAGGATGGTACCAACATGTGTTGTTTACATACAAAATATGTCCACATCTAATAAAAAAATTGAAATATTTCTGTCCATTTTTAGCTCCGTTGCATGACTTCTAAAAAGAAGTCAGAATACAGTCATCTGTGTTCTTCTGTAGGTGCCCACTCCCCCATCCCCTAGATTCTTTAGAGATTATTTTTCTCTATCTGTAATTTTGAAGTTCAAATATAACGTGTCCAGGTTTGAGTTTAAAAATATTTTTTGTTATTGTTCAGTACTTAAAGTTGGCATTCTTCATGTTCCTGGAGCTATAGTTTAGTGACATTAATTGAGGAGATTTCTTAAGTCACCATTGCTCAAAACATTGTTCCCATTACTTTCCTTCTCTTCCACTTCTGGAATTCCCATTACCTGTAACTCACACATTATGTAGTGGAACAGGCATGCTTCTATTAACCTATTGTTTTTTGTTCATTGGTATTTTTCCTTAAAATTTCCATGCATGTACTTGCTTGTTGTCTGTGTTTTCCATTAAAACTTTTCAATACTGTTTTGCAATTCATAATCTCATAATTTCAACATTCATGCCATGTCTCAATTTTTTCTGATGCTTATTCAGTACTTTATATTTTCCTGCCTCTTAACAGCTCTTGTACTTTTTAGTGGTGGTTGTACATGATAGACTGGGGAAAAGGAACTGTGGCAAAAAGCATTTAGACTGCATTGGGAAGGTTTGTGGGGAGGGACAGTGCTTTGTAGCTTAAAGCTTACTGACAGTGCGTGGGGTGCCAAAGATGGTGAACTTCCCCAGTGGGACAGGATGGCTGCAGTGCTGAATGGGGCATCAACCTTCCTCTGGGGAGGTCAGGCTTTGTAGCCACAGGACTTTGAGAATAGAAGCTCAGACAGTACATCCACCCTCTCAACCATCACCACAGGCAACAGGAAAGTTTCTCCAATGGTCATAGTGAGGCCCTCATATATCTCCTCTATGAAAACTTACAAAATATCCTGGCCCTGCATATGCACAGTATGACTGGGCCCCTCAGGAGTTGTCAGTTCACACTACTTCATGATCATCCTCCAATAATGTGTCAGTTATGCTTCAGTTTCCATCTTGGCATGGGTTCATTTTTAAGGATGCTTCTGCTGGGGGCCTTTGCTGTGTTCTCATAGCCTGCCTGTCTTAACTGATGGACAGCTGTTTTCCTGTGATCTCACCCCTATGACAGATCATAAGACATGTGGTGTTTTGCTCAGTTTTAACTTCTTGCTGGGATAGAGTGCTGGGCACTGCACTCCTCATGTGCCAGGTTGTTCTGTAAGGTTTTCATTTTGTCTTACTAATAGGAATGGAAGGCACTTTAAGTTCAACACACTGACCTTCCTACATTTTTCTCCTTGTCAAAGTTTAAGAATAACTAATCTAGCAAAATTACAGCCCTGTGTGAAGTTGTGTCAACTTACAAATGAAATGGCTCACCAGCATGCCATAGACAGGACTTGTTCAGCACAGCAGAGGGCAGAAGGGATCTTCCAAATCAAGGCTGAAGATCTGAGGTAAGAAAAAGTTAAGGAATCAAATGGATCTCTCTCTCTCTTTTTACTTGAGGGAAGCATTTCAAACAGTTCTAAAACTCAAGTTGTCTGAAGAATACTTTCTTCATACTTCTCCCTGAGCTAGAATGAGACCCTACTTTGAAAAACCAAAACAAAGCAGCAACACCAACAACAAAAACTTGTCCTAGCATTTCACTACAGGGACTACAGGACTTCATACCACCTGATGTTTGAAAATGGGCAATTCAAAAAGGAGCTTACTTATGGCCCCACAGGTCTGGAATATTCAGAGTTTAGTGGAAAAAATGCTCGTTCTTATTAATATATAATTACTTAAGAACATCAGTCAACTTCTCTCTTAGACATATGGATAAGATTTAATCACAGTGAAGAAAAATAACATACTTTCCTGACATGGTGTGTACACTTTCAGTCCCAGTACTCAGGAGGACTGGGGTAGGATGATCACCATGTTTTCAAGACCAGCCTGGGCTACAGAGCAAGTTCCAGGTCAGGCTGAGCTAGAAAGAGACCATGCTTTCAAAAACCAAGCAAAAAGAAAACTTCCAGGAACATTCTCCTCTACAATCAACTGAGAATTAAACAGCTATTTTCTGCAAAAACATAAGATATTAGTAGATGTTTCTTATTCTATTATAATTGTGCTACAAATTCATCACCTGAAGGTGAGTAAAATTTCAGTCAGGTTTGTCTTTAAGCATATCAAATATAGTCATTATATACCACTAAATGATGCAATATGTATATATTAAAATACTTTATTTATTTTCAAGCAGAGGGAGTTGGGAAGGGGAGGTAAGAGGAAGGGAGGAATTGGCATGCCAGGGTCTCCTGCCTCTTCAAATGAACTCCAGATTTATATGCCACTGTGTGCTTCTGGCTTTATATGGGTACTGGGGAACTGAACCCAAGCCATCAGGCTTTGCAAGCAAGCAGCTTTAAGTGCTGAGCCCTTGCTCCAGCCCCTAATACACACACACACACACACACACACACACACACACATTACTTTTTGAGTGACACCAACAAAAAAACTATTAGAAAATGCATGAAGAAAAAATGATCTTATAATCTGTCATTTACAACTGTCTAAACCATTCAGGAAGATATCTGGCTGTACCGTCAAGAGTGAGTTCAATTTTTATAGATACAGAAGAGTAGCTGCTTAGAGGTAAGAATTTAAGATTTTTCTGTTTAAACTTCAATTCACTTTTATTAATAAAACCTCTTTTATTACCAAGGAATTGCTATTAGTCTTGTATATTTTGACTCATTCAAATTCTTTTTCTGCAAATAAATATTTCATTATTCTATGAAAATTGGAAATAGAAAGCTCTAAGAAGTTCAAGCCAATCCTTACAAACATTTTAGGTACATACATTAGTATAAGGTAATTATTTGAGACCTTAAAGATTTATGGGAAAATATTCTGTATATCCAAAGTATTTTTATTTATTTATTTATTTGCAAGCACAGAGAAAAGAGACAGAAGGAATTAACATGCCAGGGCCTCTAGCCACTGTAATTGAACTCCAGGTGCATGTGCCACCCTGTGCATCTGGCTTCTTGTGGGTACTGGGCTGTTGAACCCAGGTCATTAGGCTTTGCAAGCAAGTGCCTTAACTGCTGAGATATCTTTCCATCCCCCTATCCACAGTATTTTAAAAACCCTGAGTAATACTTAGAATATCTAAACATATTGAGACAAAAAAAACATGGGATATTTAACCATAATATTTATTTGGGCTTTTTTTGGGGGGGTTGAGAGGGTCTCACTCTGTCTCAGGCTGACCTAGAATTTACCATGTAGTCTCAGGGTGGCCTTGAATCCATTGTGGCCCACCTACCTCTGTCACCCAAGTGCTGAGAATAAAGGCATGCACCACCACACCTGGCTGGGGAAGTTTTTTTTTTTTTTTAGTATAATATTTTATGGATGTCAGTACCATCATTTCCCTCTTCCCTACCCCCATTCTACCGAGGGCTCTCCCCAGTGGGATTGCTGGTGTTCCCCCTAGGTTTGCAGGTTATGAGATGTGAGAGCTTTAGTCAGTGATTGTAAGGGGAGGGCAGTGCCTTTCAATCTGTGGCTCTTAAATTCTTGTTGTCCCCTTGAAGAAGTTTCTAATACAAGGAAAATAGAAACAAAATATGCACATTATTTTCTTCATAATACATTCTATAATTTTCAGGTTGTTTTTGTGAGGGTGCATCTCCATTTATGTCAGAAAGACGTTACTTTTACTCACTAACATAGTACTGGAAGTACTAGCTCAAGCAATAAGACAGGAGAAAAAAATAAAGGGGTACAATTTGGAAAGGAAGAAGTCAAGTTAGTGCTCTTCGCAGATGACATGATTCTATATGTAAAAGACCTGAGAACCTCCATTCCAAAACTCTTAAAGGTGATAAACTCCTTGAGCAAAGTAGCAGGATATAAAATCAATGCACAAAAATCAGTAGCATTTCTATATGCAAAGGACAAAGATATAGAGAAATAAGTGACATTATCCCATTTCCAATAGCAATAAATAAATAAAATAACTCAGAATAACATTAACCATGGAAGTGAAAGATCTATACATTAAAAACATAAAAATGAGCCGGGCGTGGTGGCGCATGCCTTTAATCCCAGCACTCGGGAGGCGGAGGTAGGAGGATCGCCGAGAATTCGAGGCCACCCTGAGACTACATAGTGAATTCCAGGTCAGCCTGAGCCAGAGTGAGACCCTACCTCAAAAAACCAAAAAAAAAAAAAAAAAAAAAAAAACACCATAAAAACACTCAAAAAAGAAATTGAGGTAGACTGAAGAAAGTGGAAAGACTTCCCATGCTCCTGGATAGGAAGAATTAACATTGTAAAAATGGAAATCCTTCCAAAGGCAATCTACAAATTTAAGTCAATTCGCCTCAAAACCCCCACATTGTTCTTCACAGAAATAGAAAAATTGATCCCAAAATTCATATGCATATCCTTAGCAAAAGAAACACCTCTGGAGGCATCACCATACCTGATCTAAAGTTATATTAAAAAGCCATAGTAATAAAAACAGCATGGTACTGGCATAAAAACAGGAGTATAGACCAATGGAATAGAATTGAGGCCCCAGACTTTGGGTCAAGTAACTATAGCTACTTGATATTCAACAAAGGCCCTAATAATACAGGCTGGCAAAAAGACCATTTTCAACAAATGGTGCTGGAAAAACTGAATAACCATATGTAAGAAACTGAAACTTGATCCACACATCTCACCATGCACAACAATGAAGTCCAAATGGGTCACAGATCTCAACATAATATCAGAAACTCAGCTACTACTGGAAGAAAAGTTAGGAGGAACATTCCATCATCTAGGAATGGGAAAAGACTACCTGAACAAATCCCCAGTAGCACAGGATCTTAAACAATCACTCAACCAATGTGATCTTATGAAGCTGAAAAGTTTTGGTTTTTTTTTTTTTTTTCCACAGAAACATACAATAAGCAGAGCCAATAGACTACCCACAGAATGGGAGAAAATATTTGCTGAATATCCAACTGACAGAGGCCTAATTTCTAGAATCTACAAAGAACTCAAAAACCTAAATAATAAAAACTCAAACAACCCACTCACAAAATTGGGCAAGGAACTGGACAGGCAGTTCACAGAAGAAGAAATACAAATGGCAAACACACACCTAAGGAAATGTTCATCATCCCTAATCATCAGGGAAATGCAAATTAAAACTACTATGAGATTCCACCTTACCCCAGTAAGGACAGCAAACATCAAAAAAATCCAATGAAAATAAATGTTGGTGAGAGTGTGTAGAAATAGGAACCCTCATCCACTATTGGTGGGAATGTAAGATGGTACAACCACTTTGGAAAGCAATATGGAGGCTCCTATAAAAACTGACTGTAGAGTTACCAACAGACCCAGTTATTCCCTTACTGGGCATATACCCGAAAAGCTTCATGCCCCAGCTCAGAGAGATTTGCTCAACCATGTTTATAACTGCTCAATTTGTAATAGCCAAGAGCTGTAATCAAACTAGATGTCCATCACTAGACGAATGGATAGCTAAGATGTGGTATATCTACATGATGGAATTCTACACAGAAGTAAGGAAAAACAACACAATGAAATTTGGAGAAAAATGGTCGAGCCTGGAACAGCTTATTGTCAGGGAACTCACCCAATCACAGAAAGATAATTGTCACATAGTTTCACTCATCTACAGCTCCTAACCTGAATCTACCCGTCGCTGACATACCTACCAAGCATCTTGAGGACCGGGAAATAGGGAGGGTGGGGAGGGAGTGGAGGGTAAGGAAGGGAGGGGTGTACACAAAACTGGCAAATGGCAATGGTACCACGAAACTCTACATCTTAAAAGACAAAGCAAATGGATGAACCTCCACCAGGCCTTAGAGGGAGCACCAGATACACAAGGCCCTGGAGAGGGTATGAAAAGAACTGTTCATTATCGCCTCCTATTTCTGCTTCTCTCTCTCTCTCTCTCTCCCTCTTCTGTCTCATCCCTTTATCTCTTTTATATCACTTACCTGGTTCCTCCTTCTCTTCTTGGCCGCTGACCTGTAACTCCCGGTGCCAGCAGGTGGTAAGGATCCACAATGAGCTTTTGATCACAGAGACCAACAAGGTTTCCCAAAATAAGACAGATTATGTCAGAGTGCTTGAGAACCCACCATAGGTTAGTGGTAAGACCCTACTACTGAAGACACCATACACTGTTGATATGTAGCATGGAGCGACATAGCTGGAAGCTGGAAAGTCCCCAGACATCACGTCTAGTGCCAGAAGGTGCTACATGAGTGACTGGGGGATAAATACCAGTATCTGTCCAAGCTATGCATGATCTAACTTAGTTAGCAGCAAACAGCCTGACGTGATGCTCATACAAGTGCAACAGTGGTGCATAGTCATGGTGGGAAACCAACTGCTCTCAATTTGGCTAACTGATCTGCTCAGTGGAATAGAACCCATAGCTGGAGCTAGGAAACAAGTCAGAACCATATCCAAAAATTAACCCACTGTCCACTAAACTATCTTTAAAAAGCAATGGTTAACACACCTACTTGGTGTTAGTTTTACTCTCTGTTGGAGAATCTGCGTCTCTTTTTCAGATACATGCAGATCCTAAGGAGAGAACCATCCCATCATACCTCAAAAGGGCCCCAGCTGAAACTAAGAATAATTGGGGAAACATGCAAGAATGCTATTTTCTTGGCAAACCAGGAACCAGCACAATGGTGAAGGAGATAGACATAGAGAACAATCAACTGCTACCAAACCAGATATCCAGAGACACAGAGGCACCCAAGATCTCAACATGGATGCAGACCTAATATGAACCCAACATGGCTCAGGGAAATTTGTGGAAGAGGGGGAAGAAATGTCAGAGCCACACGCTGGGTCATGACACACAGAGACATTTCCTCCTACCCAAAACTAAAGGCTAACCCCACAATGCATGAGCCACATACCACAACAAGGAGGGTCCCTGTAGAGAGGGGAGGACAGGGAGGAGGCTAACAGTGGTACCAACTTGAATGTATTCACTGACTACAAAAATTAAAAAATAGCTGGGTGTGGTGGCACACACCTTTAATCCCAGCATTTGGAAGGCAGAGGTAGGTGGATCGCTGTGAATTTGAGGCCACCCTGAGACTACATAGTGAGTTCCAGGTCAGCCTGGACTACAGTGAGACCCTACTTTGAAAAACAAACACAAAAACAAAAACAAAAATAAACAAATTTTTAAAAAGGATAGTGTGTGTGTGTGTGTGTGTGTGTGTGTGTGTGTGTGTGTGTGTTTCATGGTGCATGTGTGGAAGTCAGAGGACAACTTCACTTTCTGGGTTCCATTTTCCACATTGTTTTGAGCATTGCTCTTGTTGTTTACCATTGAATCTACAAGGTTAGCTGGCCCACAAGCTTCTAGGTGGTTCTTCTGTCTCTATCTCCCTACCACACACAGAGATTGCAAATGTTTACACTATAGCATCTGATTTTACATGGCCCTGAGGATCTGAATTTAGGCACTTATGTTTACACAAAATGTGCTTTATTAACTCATCCTTCTCTCCAGGACCCCACATTTTAAAATCAGAGATTATAGGTGTGTAAGTTTTAGTTCTTGCTTATAGAAAGAAGATAAGATTATTTACAGGGGTCCACTGACTAAAACCATATAATACATGAAGAGTTGGTTGGCTTAAGGAAAATATAATAGTAATCAATTTTTATAAAGAAGCCTGAATCTGACCATGATTGTGCACATGTATCATCTAAGCACTTAGGAAGCTGAAACAGTAGAAACACATATTCCAGGCAAGTCATCTACAAAGCAAGACCTTGTCTCCAAATATATGTAATGAAATGAAAAAAAAAAAAAAAAAGACTGATAGATTTGCCAGCCTTAATTCTGAGCCCTTATTTGCTCTTAGCTGGTAAGTCATATAACACAGCTATTTTTTTTTATAGATTTCCATGACCTCAATTTCATTTCTTTCTGTGGTTCAGAAGACTCACAGTTCATGTTTCTGTGCCAAGTAGAACACTCGAAATTATACCCACTATACCTACACTTTCTCTAAATCATTGTTTTAGGGAATAAGTAGATGCCCAAAACATTTCACTTCATTAATTTACCTGTCAATATCTCCTTAACCATAAAAAATACTCTATTTATTTATTCTTTCTTTCTTTCTATTTAAAAAAACTTTTTATTGAAAATCCATAAGCTTATTTTTTATGTTTTTTTTGAATTAACAACTTCCATGATTATAAAAAAAGTCTCATGGTAATGCCCTGCCTCCCCCCATTTTCCTCTTTGAAACTCCATTCTCCATCATAGCCCCACCTCCTCACAATCACTGTCTTTTATTTTTGTGTCATGATCTTTTCTTCCTATTATGATTGTCTTGTGTAGGTAGTGCCAGGCACTGTGAAGTCATGGATATCCAGGCCATTTTGTGTCTGGAGGAGCACAATGTAAGGAGTCCTACCCTAACTTTGGCTCTAACATTCTTTCCACCACCTCTTCCATAATGGACCCTGAACCTTGGAAGGTGTGATAGAGATATTGCAGTGCTGAGCACTCCTGTCACTTCTTTCCAGCACCATGATCCCTTCTGAGTCATCCCAAGGTCACTGCCATCTGAAAAGAGAAGGTTCTCTGCCAAAAGTGAGAGTAGAATTAATATATGGGTATGAACATTAAGAGAAGTGCTTACTGGGTAGTTTGATGAGCATAGTATATACATTTAGCCAGACAGTAGCAGACGTTACACCCATAGGTCTCATGCTTTAGGTTTTCAGTATCAGGGATGAATTCCCTCCCAAGGAGCAGGCCTGCACTCCAATTAGAGGGCAGTTATTTCCACCATTACAGACGTGGCACTATTGCATCCGTTGGCTCATTTGGCCTGGCTGTCCAATTATAAGGCTTGCAGTGTCCACTGTTGAGGATCTTCATTGGTGGTATCTCTTTCTCCCATTGAACTGCATGTAGAATGGCTTCTTCTAGCTTTCTGTCAGCTGGTCTACATGAAGGAGCTTATCAGCTCAGTTCCAGCAGGATTTTTCAGTGACCTTGCAGCCCATGTATGTGGTATCTTCAGCAATAGGGTTGTGGTGGTTTGAATAGATGGCCCCCAACATATTCTGTTGTTTATTTGTTTGTAGTTTGCATCTTCAACCACAAGGCTGGAGGCAGTGTCACTGGGTGGATCTTAAGGTGTGATGGTGGGTTTCGGATTTCAATCTAAAGATATGCAAAGTGTGCCTAGCTGGAGTTCCTGAAGTATGCTGTGTGGCTTTTGACCTTTAGGCTTGTGCTTCTCTCTGCTTGGGCCTGTGAAAGCAGGCCAACTTCCTCTGCCATTATGGATTTTCCCCTGGATCTGTAAGCTTCAATAAATCCCTTCCTCCATAACTATGCCTGTGCTGGAAGTTTATCTCAGTGAACCTGAATCTGCTGCTACAAGGGTCTTGCCATCTATTCCTGGTGGGAAACCAAGGGCCTCAGCACTGTCCTGTAATGTTTTGGTGGCATCAGGGACCTCCCTGGCCAACAACTCAGTGGAAGGTATCCCATCTCTGGCACTGAAAAGTTTCAAGTAATGATCTATGGCTCCTGAGTGTTCCATTGTCCAAAAAAAGAAGGTATCCATATGAGTAATTTATATCCTCTTAGATTTTTATTAGCTCTCCCTCCACCTTTCCTTTACTCAATCTCTTCCCCTGACCTTATTTGGACCTTTTCACCCCCATTAAAAAATTTTTCTTCTTACATGTATACAGTACCATCCTATTCAGTACCCCCTCCCTTCATTTCTCTTTCCTTTATATCGCTTTTCTAGCTTACTGGCCTTTGTTACTGAGTTTTCTTCCTACTCACACAGAAGTCCAATCATCTGTAGCTAGGATCCACATGTGAGAGAGAACATGCAATGATTGGCTTTCTGGGTCTGGGTTACCTCACTTAGTATAATCCTTTCCAGATCCATCCATTTTCCTGAAAATTTCATAACTTCATTTTTCTTTACCACAGAATACAACTCCAATGTATAAATATACCATATCTTCATTAAACACTCATCAGTTGAGGGGCATCTAGGCTGATTCCATTTCCCAGCTATTGTGAAAGAGCAGCAATAAACATGGTTGAGCAGGTATCTCTAAGGTAATAAGATAAGTCCTTAGGATATATGCCTAGGAGTGTTATAGCTGGGTCACATGGTAGATCTATTTTTAGCTTTCTTAGGAACCTCCACACTGATTTCTTCAATGGCTGGACCAGATTGCATTCCCACCAACAGTGTAGAAGGGTTCCTCTTTTACCACATCCTTGCCAGCATTTATGGTCATTTGTTTTCATGATAGTAGCCAATCTGACAGGAGTGAGATGGAATCTCAACATAGTTTTAATCTGCCTTTCTGTGGTGCCTAGGAATGTAGAAGTTTTATGTGTTCCTCTTGCATTATTGGTATGGCTAAGAATTCTAGTACTATGTTAAATAAAAGTGGGGAGAGTGGAAACCCTTGTCTTGTTCCTACCTTTAGTGGAAAAGCTTCCAGTTTTCCCCCACTTAGTAATATGATGGCTGTAGGCTTGTCATAAATAGCCATTATTATGTTGAGATATATTCCTTCTATTCCAAGTCTCTGTAGGACTTTTATCATGATGGGATGCTGGATTTTTTCAGATGCTTTATCTGCATCTAATGAGATGATCATGTGATTTTTGTCCTTCAGTCCATTTATATAATGTATCACATTTATCGATTTGTGTATGTTGAACCATCCCTGCATCTCTGGGATAAAGCCTACTTGGTCAGGGTGAATGATCTTTCGGATATAATCTTGTGTTCTGTTTGCTGGTATTTTGTTGAGAATTTTTGCATCTATGTTCATGAGGGAGATTGGTCTTTACTTTTCTTTTTTTGTTCTATCTTTTCCTGGTTTTGGTATCAGGGTGATGCTGGCTTCATTTGGTAGGATTCCTTTGCTCTCTTGTGTTAACTAGTAATTGAGTATGGTTTGTTTTTTCCAGGTTCCTTATGTGTGTGCTTTTCTTTCTCTTCAGTTTGGAGGATTCTTTCAAGCATTTTCTGTAGAGCTGGTTTTGTGTTCAGAAATTCCTTTATCCTGCTTTTGTTGTGGAATGTCCATCTTTATCTGTCTATTTGAATGGATAGCTTTGCAGGATAAAGTAACCTTCCTTGACAGTGGTTATCTTTCAGAACTTGGAATACATCACTCCAAGCCCTTCTGGCTTTGAAAGTTTGAGTTGAGCAATCTGCTGTGATCCTGATGGGCTTGCCTTCGTATGTAACTTGATTCTTCTTTCTGCTTTCAATATATTTTTATTGGTTTGTGTGTTTGGTAGTTCAATTATAATATGGCAAGGAGAGGTTCTTCCCAGGTTTTGTCTCTTTGGTGTTCTAAAGGATTCCTGTATCTGCATTGGCATCTCTTGCCCAATTTGGGGAAAGTTTCCTTCTATGATTTTGTTGAAAACGCTTACTATGTCTTTGGAGTGAAATTCTTCTCCTTCTACCATACCTTTAATTCTGATGTTTGATCTTTCCATAGTGTCCTGAATATCTTGAAATTCCCATTCATACTTTACTACTACTTTGTCTTTCTCTTTGTTGGACTGTATTAGATCCACCACCTGGTCTTCTAGTTCAGATATTCCATCCTCTCCTTCATCCATTCTATTGGTGAGATTTTCCTACACAGTTTTTTATTTCATTGACTATGTTCTTTATTGCTAGTAATTCTGACTGGTTTTACTTTATTATTTATTTTTCCTTATTTATGTCTTGTATTGACCTCTTCATTTCATTAAATTGGTTTCCTGTGTCTTCTCTGATGCCTTTGATTTCCTGTTTCATTTCTTTGATGTCCTCTTTGACTTCTTTGAGCATATTTATAATCATTCTTTTGAAATCTTTCTCAGGCATTTCCTCTTACTCATTCTCACTGGAGGACATTTCTGATGTATTAATAATTTTTTGTGGATTCATATTGTCTTGATTTTTGCTGTTGCCTGTGTTATAATGTACATATTTTGGCATCTTGGATTAATTTAATGCTTAGATTTTCTAGTTAGGTGCAGTATTATTAGATGTATCAATCCATCTGCTGTTATATATCTTCAGGGTAGGAGCTTAATGTGCTAGTTGTGGCTCTTAAGACTCTCAGAGTATCTACAAAATTGACCCTAGACATTGGGTTTGCCTGCTATAAGAGTATTCAAGTAGGCTGAGTGGAACAAAATACAGACAGTTTATAAAATTTAACTAAACAATGTATGCATTCAACGAAAAACAGCACAGAATATTTATGCAAGGGTAGGTATTATGACAACCAGATCCTCTAACAAGGTCTTAATCCCTTAGGGTGTGTGTTACCCCACACCCTTAATCCTGTCAACTTGGAGGTTAAGATTTCTGGTCTGTTAAGGGTTCCAAGTCAGGTGACTAAGTGAGGCCCTTCCCTGGTGTAATTCCAGTTACCTTTTGGGATGATTTTTGTCTCATTTATCTGCATTCCTGCTTGGGTCTCTCTTTGGTGCACTCTGGGTTCAAGTAGGCTGGCTGCGTCACTGGATCACTGCTCTGGTCACTGGTGCTGGGTGCTCTGATCTCCCTTCCCCAGGTCTCTGGTGCTTGGCTGGTGCTTGCGCTGGTCGTGGGGAGGGGAAGCTGTAGATGGTGGATCTAGTTCTCCCTCCTTGTCCATGTGACCCTCTACCTCGTGATCTGGTCCTCCATTGGTCACTTCAGTCCTCCTTTTACATTTCTTGAGCTTGCAAGGAGCTCTGGTGTGAGTGGAAAATCCCCTCACCTGCCTTTTCCTGTGGCTCAAGCTGAGCCTTTCAGCTGTGGCCCTGTGGACCTGCTGCTGCCGTGGACCTGGTGCTGCTGCTGCTGGAGCTGCTTCTGCCTGCCTATATGGGCTCTAGAAGCTTTGGATCTCTCTTACTTCTCTGCTACAATTGGTAATTTCTTATACCCCTCACTTTTTAGTAGAAGAGTGTATTGTGCTATTTTTTTTCCTCCCCTAGGCTGCTTTGGCATGGTTTCTATGCCACCATCCTAACTGGATGTCCTATAAGCTCATTATTAATTGAATACAAGTTTGAGAGAAAATTAATATTATTAAGAGGAAAGTGAATGGGAGAAAGTGCCAGCTTTAAATGTTTTTTTTTTTTTTTTTTTTTTTTTTTTTTTTTTTTTTGGTTTTTCGAGGTAGGGTCTCACTCTAGCTCAGGCTGACCTGGAATTCACTCTGTAGTCTCAGGGTGGCCTCGAACTCTCAGCGATCCTCCTACCTCTGCCTCCCGAGTGCTGGGATTAAAGGCGTGCGCCACCACGCCCGGCTCAAATGTTTTTATTTCAGTCAAGTTACAAAATGGTAAAGAAAATATACCTGAATATACTGTTCACTGAAGTTCAGCTCTGAGACATAAATTTTAAATACAAGATGTGCAATATAAAAGTTCAAACTTTAAAATATCACTTTTAAGAAACACGGTACGAGCAGGTAAACCTTGAAACTGAAATTTTAATTCAAAGGAATATATTTAATTTTACTTTAATTCAAACTTTTTCAGAATTTAACAATGGAACAGTAAATTTTTACGAGTCTCAAAATAATGATTCTAATTTTATATCCAAGAAATATATATATATATATATATATATATATATATATATATAAATTTCTGCCTTTGGATAATTAGTAAGTGCTATATGCTTCTACTGACTATCTTTGATTGTGAAATAATGAGATTTTTAGAAAATAGTAATATTCTACTTACACAATGCTAACATCAACATTTGATGAAAATAACAATTACTTTCAGCAATCAAGAAATGTTATAAATCAACTACAATCTAGACCATGGATACTAGCTCACCACGATTCATATTTTCCTCCTCATTTATCCCAGAGTGGGTTTAATCTTTGTATAATAAATTGTGGAAGAAAGAAATTAGAAGCATAAGTCAGTTTTATAAATGTAGTTTTAATTTCATTTTATATTTTTATTATAATGGCTGCTTGTATCTGAAAGGTACAAAAATAACTGTGGAAAAGACTAAGTGTAACCAATGGTCTCTTCCATCCTACACATGGGGAAAAGTGCTTTTGGGTGTCTGCTTCCTACTCCCAGTCTGTTACTATTTCTGTACCATAATTTTGAGTTCTTTCCTTTGCTCTGAAATCACTGACCAATGGTTTAAATTACACTCCTGCTAGATAGTTTAAAGACCAGAAGATACCAGTTACAGATTAAATTGCATGTTTAAGTAAGACATTTCTTCTCTTTCCATAACCAGGCAAGAATACAACTCAAAACTATTACATCATAATCCTGTCTGTTACCCATTGTACTGATGTCACCCACACACAAGAAACACTGTGACAGATGTGAATATACATAGCTTCAATTCTGAGACTTTTAAACAAAGAAAATACTTTTTTTTTTTTTTTTTTTTTTTTTTGGTTTTTCGAGGTAGGGTCTCACTTTGGTCCAGACTGACCTGGAATTCACTATGTAGTCTCAGGGTGGCCTTGAACTCTTGGTGATCCTCCTGCCTCTGCCTTCTGAGTGCTGGGATTAAAGGCATGCACCACTACACCCAGATCAAATTTTTATTTAAACGTTTAAATATACTGAGATAATACCAAGTGCAAATATTCTCAAAATTCTAAAGAAGCAAATGTTTCGATGAAATTTTTTCAAGTCCATACGCCTGTTACATATAATGAATAACCTTTATGGGAAATATTAATTATGTTATTTTTGTATTTATTATAATTTTCCAGGTTTTGGTTTTAAATTTTAAATTAGTACCAACACATGTAAGCATATGTAACATCATTCTTTAAAAACAAAATATTAAATATATTTGGGTACTAAAATATAAATTTGGGCACCAAGTCAAACTTCAAACTGACTAAAACACTTGAACAAAAAAAGGAACTCTCAAATACCCATCATATAGATTTGATGAAACATGCTATCAGTTTATATAATGCTATAAGGCGCAATGGCTCACATCTGTTACCCCAGCACTCAGGCGGCTGGGGTTGGAGCAAGTCTAGGCTAGCCAGGGCTACATAGCAAACAGACTGTCCCAGAAAACTAGATAATGGTGAAATTGGTTTCTTGAAAGTCCTTATTTCATGGGAACCATTTATAGGGTGATGGCACATGTTGCCTGAGATGCCAAATGTTCCACCCTCCTCTGTGTCCCTGTTCCTCTTGTGTGTGGGTAGAACCAGGGTTATTCAAACAAGGCCAGACCTGTTCACAAGGGCAAAGGGACACACAGTTCACCATGGCAACAAGCAACTATTCAAGTCAGTGGTGCTCCACTTCATTGCACCAATGGCCACCCTAGAAAACCTTGGGAAGGAATGCTGTCACACTGACAGTCACCCTAGAAAACTACTGCTAGCTTGGAATCAAAGCGGCCATGGAAGGGATCTGTAGAACATATTTCTCTCTGGTACCACCAGAACAGCAAGCGGTACTACCACTTGCAAAGCCTGTGGCTGTCACAGGGACTAGGGACACAGAGGCCAGACTCCACCCGCAGGGAGCCTAGTTGCCCACCTCGAGCTCCAAGTCTTCCTCCTCTCCTCACCCCGTGATCCCAAGTCCTCCTCTCTTCACCCCATGCTCCCAAGTCCTCCTCTCCTCACCCCCTCAATGCCTCATTTCCTCAGTCGTGCTCCCTTAAACTTCTCCTTGTTGCAGAGGCAGAGAGTGGAGCGAAGATGTGTTCCTATTGGTCACTGCACTACTGATGTCACCAAGGTAGGCAGGGACAATGCGTGACTGCCATGGCAACCGCTGTCAATACATGGACAGAGAGATGCCTGGCTGGAGGCCTGCCCTCAACCTTGCAGAAGCCTTGTGGGGACCCAGTAGGTGTTACCTGAGCTAGAAGAACCACCCTCCTGTGACCTTATTCAGCCAGAACCTTGAGTCTCTTCAGGAAAATGGAATCGAGGCAAGAATTGAACTCAGGGATAGTCTTAAATCTTGTAGCTAATCCCATTCTGCCATGAACAAAAATGAATCCTACACCTGAAGCATTCATTCTCTGGTAGCTGATCCAATAAGAAGAAAAGTGAGCAAACAGTTTTAAGTTCTTGAAGGAAACAGGATGAAAGTAATAAGAATATTAAAAATAAAAACATATTTTCATGAATCTAATACTCAAAGCAGTGTTTCCCAACACCAGCATGTAGCCATAGGATTAACAAATAAATGAAGAAGCTGCTTTCTTTTTGGTTCTCTTACCACCTCTGTTTCAAGGATGAGGTTTCAGGTTAAGGCCTATAAATCCTCAACACCTCTCTAGCATTCTTAACCTAACTACAGAATCAGCTGAGCACAAGCCCTGAAGCGAGCAGCCACACCCAATTAAATTTCCCTTACTACACATTTTTGGTGTATAAGGAGCCTTCTAGTTTTGTCAAGGATTTTTTAAATTTAAAGCAATGCAATTTATTAATAGGTGGACTTTAAGTTGTTTTTTTTTTAAGTGGAACAGTGATCCCAAGTATTACAGGTGGAATTCTGATGTGGGAGATGGGGGTAAGTGAATAATAACATGAAGGACATGGTCATCATTGTACGACAGATGAGGTCTGCAGAGACATGATCATGATTGTGTTACAGATGATGCCTGGGGACACATGCTCTTCATTCTACTACAGATGAGGCCTTAGGAGACATGGTCATCAATTTGGAAGAGATGAGACCTGGGGAGACTAGATAATCATTGTGTTACAGGTGATGCCTGGGGACACATGACAGTGATTGTGTTACAGATAAGGTCTGAGGAGACATGATGATATTTGTTTTACAGATGAAATCTGGGGAGACATGATCATCATTATGTTGAAGATGAGGCCTGAGGATACATGACCATCATTGTGCTACCCATGTATGGGGAGATGATTTTAACATCAACATTTTACAGATGTGGCCTGGGCGACATGAGTGTCACTTTGTTACAGATGAAAGTTAGGGAAACATAGTCATCAATGGGGTCAAAATGAGGCCTGGGGAAACATGGTCATCATTGTGTAACAGATGAGGCCAGTGGAGATGTCTTGATTACCATCGTGTTTCAGATGAGGTCTGGGTAAAATGATCATCATTGTGCTACAGACAAGGCCTGGAGAGACTTGACCATAATTATTATACTTGCAGCCTGGGGAGACCTGATCATTATTGTGTCACAGATGAGGCCAAGGGAGACATGATCATCACTAGGTTAAAGCTGATACCTGGGAAGACTTGATTATCATTGTATTACAAATGAGGCCTGGGGAGACATGATCATCATCGTGCTACAGAAGTGATGTGATGAGATAACTTTATCATTATTTTACAGAAGTGGTCTGGGGGACATGATCATCACCATGTTAAAGATAAGGCCTGGGGAGACTTGATCATCAGCGTGTTACAGACGAGGCCAGGGGAGACATGATCATCAAAGTTTTAGAAAAGATGTCAGGGGAATCATGAACATCATTGTGTAAAAGATGAGGCCTGTAGACATGACTTGATCATCATTTTGCTGCAGATGAGATAATGGATAACATGATCATCATTGTGCAAAAGACAAGCCCTGGAGACACATGACCATCATGTTGTTACAGATGCCGCCTGGGGGACATGATCATCACTGTGTTACAGTTTAGCACTGGGGAAAACATGACCATCATTGAGTTCCAAATGAGACCTGTGGAGACATGATCATCATTGTGTTACTGATTAAGCCTGGTGAGATATGATTACCATTGTGCTACAGATGACACCTGGGGAGTCATGATAATGATTGTGTTACTGATGCATGAGGAGACATGATCATCAGTGTTTTAGAGAAGAGGCCAAGGGAGACATGAACATCAATGTGTTACAGATGAGACCTGGAGGAACTTGATCATCATTTTGTTACAGATAAGGCCTGTGGACATGACTTGATCATCATTGTGTTGCAGATGAGGCCTGGGTAACATGATCATCACTGTGCTACAGACAAGGCCTGGAGAGACTTGATCATCATTGTGTTACAAATGAGGTCTGGGGAGACTTTATTTTCATTATATTACAGATGAGACCTGGGGAGACTTGATCATCATTATGTTACAGATGAAGTCTGGGGAGATTTTATTGTCATTGTACTACAGATGAGGCCTGGGAAGACATGATCATCATTGTGTTATAAATGAGAACTGGGAAGACATGATCAAATTTTTGCTACAGAAGTAGTATGGTGAGACAAATTTATTATCATTATTTTACAAATGTGGCCTGGGGGACATGATCATCACTGTGTTACAAATAAGGCTTAGGGAGCAATGATCAACATTACAGATGAGGCCTGGAGAGACATGATCATCATTGTATTACAGATGAGGCTGGGGGAGACTTGATCATCATTCAGTAACAGATGAGGTGTGGGGTATGTCATGATCACCTTTGTGTTTCAGATGAGGCCTAGGAAGACATAATCTTCACTGTGTTATAGATGAGTCCTGGGGAGATATGACCATCATGTTACAAACAAGGCCTGGTGACACATGATCATCATTGTGTTAAAGATGAGGCCTGGGGAGACATGATCATCATTGGATTACAGATGAGGCCTTGGGTATGACATGATCATCTTAGTGTTTCATATGAGGCCTAGGGAAACATGATCATCACTGTGTTATGGATGAGGCCTGGAGAGACATGACCATTATGTTGTTACAAATGAGGCCTGGGGTGTCATGATCATGATTGTGTTACAGATCAGGCCTAGGAGACATGATCATCATTGTACAACAGATGAGGTGTAAGGAGACATGATCATCACTGTTTTAGAAAAGAAGCAAGAGAGACATGCACGTCAATGTGTTACAAATGAGGCCTGGGGAGATATGACCAACATGTCGTTACAGATGAGGCCTGGGGAGACATGATCATCATTGTATTAGACATAAGGTCTGGGGAGACTTCATCATTGTGATGATTTGATTCAGGTGCCTCCATAAACTTAGGTGTTCCTAATGCTACCTTCCCAGCTGATGGAGATTTGTGAACTAATGCCTCTTGGAGGCAGTTGGGGGCAGGCTTATGGGTGCTATAGCCAGTTTCCCCAAGCCATTGTTTGGCACACTCTCGTGTTGCTATGGTCCACGCTATGTTGGCCAGGAGGTGATATCCACCCTCTGCTCATGCCATAGTTTTCCCTGTCATCATGGAACCCTCCCCCAGCTCGAGCCTGTAAGCCAAAATAAACTTATTTTTCCCCCCCAAAGTCTTGGTTGGGTGATTTCTACCAGCAATGTGAGCCTGACTGCAACAGTCATCATTGTGTTAGAGATAAGGCCTGGGGAGATATGATCTTCACTATGTTACAGATGAGGCCTGGGGAGAGATGATCATCATTTTGCACAGAAGTTGTATGGTGAGACAAATTTATCATCATTATTTTAAGACGTGGCCTGGGGGACATGGTCATCTTTATGTTTCAGATGAGGTATTGGGAAACATGATCAACACTCTGTTATAGATGAGGCCTAGGGAAACATTATCTTCAATTTGTTACAGTTGGGGTCTGGGGAGACTTGATCATCATTGTGTTAGAAATGAGACCAGGGCAGACATGAACATCACTGTGTTACAGATGAGGCCTGGGGAGACATGCCCATCATGTTGTTAAAGATGAGGAACTGGGAGACAAGATCATCAGTGTTTTACAAATGAGGCCTGAGGACACATGCTCTTCATTATGTTTCAGATGAGACCTGGAGAGACATGATCCTTATAACACCACAAATGAGTCCTGGGGAGACATGAACATTGACATGATCATCACTATGTTTCAGATGAAGCCTGGGGACACATGATCTTCATCGTGTTAAAGTTGAGGCCTGGGGAGACATGATCATTATTGGGTTACAGATGAGGCCTGGTTTAGGTTATGATAATCTTTGTGTTTCAGATAAGGCCTAGGGAGACATTATCATCACTAAGTTACAGAAGAGGCATGGGGGGGCATGACCAACATGTTTTGACAGATGAGGCCTGGGGAGACATGATCATCATCATATTACATATAAGGCCTGTGGAGACATGCCCAATATCTTGTTCTAGAAGAGGCCTTGGGAAACATGATGCACATTGTGCTACAAAAGTGGTATGGTGAGACCACTTTGTCATCATTATTTTACATATATGGACTAAGGAGACATGATTATCACTGTGTTACTGATAAGGCCTAGGGAGTAAAGATCATCATTGTGTAACAGATGAGGCCAGGGGAGATTCAATAATCATTTTGTTATAAATGTAGCCTGGGAAGACATGATCATCACTGTGTTACAAATAAAGCCTGAGGAGACATGGTCTTCACTGTGTAACAGATGAGGCCTAGGTAAACCTGATCATCATTGTGCTACAGAAGTGGTATGGTGAGATGACTTTAATGTCATTATTTTACAGATTTTACCTGGGGGACATGATCATCACTGTGTTACAGATGAGACATGTGGAGACATGATCACCATTAGGTTGCAGATGAGGTATGGGGAGACTTGATCATCCTTCTGTTACAAATGAGGCCTGAGGAGACATGATTTTCACTGTGTTACAGATGAGGCCTAGAGAGACATGATCATAATTGTGCTACAGAAGTGGTATGGTGAGACCACTTCATCATTATTTTACAGGTGTGGCCTGGGGACATCATCAATACTGTGTTACATATGAGGCCTGGGTAGAAATTACCACCATTGATTTTCATATGAGGCCTGGGGAGACATGATCAGCATTTGGTTACAGATGAGACCTGGGGTAAGAAATGATCAATTTAGTGTTTCAAATGAGTCCTAGGGAGACATGATCATCACTGTGTTACAGATGAGACCTGGGGTAAGAAATGATCAATTTAGTGTTTCAAATGAGTCCTAGGGAGACATGATCATCACTGTGTTACAGATGAGGCCTGGGGAGACATGACCATCATATTGTTACAGAAGGGACCTGGGAAGATATGATCTTCATCATGTGATTGATGAGGCTTGAGGAGACATGACCAACATGTTTTTCCAGATGAGTCCTGGGGAGACATGATTATCATTGTGTTACGAATGAGGCCTGAGAAGACATAGCCATCAATGTTTTAGAGAAAGGGTCAGGGAAGACATGAATATCAATGTGTTTCAGATGTGGCTTGGAGAGACTTGATCATCATGTTGTTATAGAAGAGGCCTGTGGAGACATGACAATCATGATGTTACAGATGAGGCCTGGAGAGACATGATCATTAGTGAGTTAGACATGATGAGGTCTAGGAAGACTTGATCATCATAGGGTTAATGATTAGGCCTGGGAAGTCATAACCATCATCTTGTTACAGATAAGGCCTAGGGAGACATGATCATCATCATGTTAAAGATCAGGCTTAGGGAGACATAACAAACATATTGTTACAGATGAGTCCTAGAGAGACATGATCATCATTGTATTACAGATGAGGCATGGGGAGACATGATCATCAGCATGTTAAAGATAAAGCCTTGGGCTGGAGAGGTGGCTTAACAATTAAGGCACTTGCTTTCAAAGCCTAAGGACCTAGGTTCAATCCTCTAGGTCCCACATAAGCCAGATGCATATGGTGGCACTTGTGTGTGTAGTTTGTTTGCAGTGTTTAGAGGCCCTGGCACACCTATCTTCTCTCTCTTTCTCTCCCTCTATCTATCTATAATAAATAAATGAAAATAAATCTTTTAAAAAATGTTTAAAAATGTGTTAGACATGAAGTCTGGGGAGGCTTGATCATCATGGTGTTAAAGATGAGGCCTAGTGGTACTTGATCATCAATGTGTTAGAAACGAGGTCTAGAAGACTTGATCATCATTGGGTTAGAGATGAGGCCTGGGGATACATAACCATCATTAGGTAATACATGGGTCTGGGGTATGACATGATCATCTTTGTGTTTCATGTAGGCCTAGGGAGACATGACCAACATGTTTTTACTGAGAAGTCCTGGGGAGACATGATCATCATCATACTGAAGGTGAGGCCTAGGGAAACATGATCATCACTGTGTTAAAGATGAAGCCTGTGGAGACATAATCATCATTGTTTTAGAGATACAGCCTGGGGAGACATGATGATCACTACACTAGTTTTCATGCCTGGAAAGATTTGATCATCATTTTATTACAGATGAGGCCTGAAGAGATATTATCATCACTGTGTTACAAATGACGCCTGGGGCAACATGATGATCATGATGTTACAGATGTGGCCTGGGGATACATGGTCACCATTGTGTTATAGAAGAAGCCTGGGAAGACATGATTATTACTGTGTTACAGGTGAGGTCTAGGGCAAATGATCTTTATGGTGATACAGATGAGGCCTGAGGAGAAATTATCATTATTATGTTATAAATGAGGGCTTTGGAGACATGATCCTCATTATGCTACAGGAAAGGCCTGGGAGACATGATCATCAATGTTTTAGAGAACAGGCCAGGGGAGACATGAACATCAATGTGTTACAGATGAGGTCTGGAGAAAACATGATCATCATTGGGTACAGAGGAGGCCTGGTGTATGATATGATCATCTTTGTGTTTCAGATGATGCTTAGGGAGATATGTGTTACACTGTGTTACAGATGAGTCCCGGGGAGACATGATCATCAAGGTGTTAAACATAAGGTATGGGGAGATTTGATCATCATTGTCTTAGAGATGAGACTTGGGGAGACATGACCATCATGTTGTTATAGTTGAGGCCTGCAGAGACATGGTCATCACTGTGTTAGAGATGCGGCCTGGGGAGTCATGATCATCAGTGTGTTAGAGTAGAGGTCTGGGGAGATTTGATCTTCATTGGGTTACAGAAGAATCCTGAGGATACATGATCATCACTGGGTTACAGATGAGGCCTGGGGTATGACATGATCGTTTTTGTGTTTCAGATGAGGTCCAGGAAGACATGATCATCATTTTGGTACAGATGTGGCCTGAAGAGATAGGATCATCACTGTATTAAAATTGAGACCTGGAGAGGTATGATGATAATGATATTACAGATGAGTCCTGGAGAGATATGATCATCTAAGTGTTAAAGGTGAGCCCTGGGGAGACATGATCATAAAAGTGTTAGATATGAAGTATGGGGAGATTTGATCATAATTGTCTTAGAGATGAAGCCTGGGGAGAGATGACCATCATGTTCTTACAGACAAGACCTGCGGAGACATGATCTTCACTGTGTTAAAGATGTGGCCTGGGGAGTCATGATCATCACTGTGTTACAGATAAGGCCTGGGAAAAATGATCTTCATTGTGTTACAGATGAGGCCTAAGGAGACATGATCATCATTCTGTAACAGTTAAAACCTGTGGAGTCATGATCATGACTGTGTTACAGATAAGTCCTGGGAAACATGATCATCATTCTACAACAGATGAGGCATGAAGAAACGTGACCACCAATGTTTTAGAGAAGAGGCCAGGGGGAAACATGAACATCAATTTGTTATAGATAAGGCCTGGGGAGACATGACCAACATGTTTTAAAGATGAGGCCTAGGGAGACATGATCATTATAGTGATAACAGATGAGGTCATGGGAGACTTGATCATCATTGGGTTACAGATAAGGCCTGTCGTATATGATCATCTTTGTGTTTCAGATGATGCCTAAGGGAGATATGATCATCACTATGTTACAGATGAAGCCTGGGGAGACATAACCATCATGTTGTTACAGATGAGGCCTGAACAGATTTGACCATCACCGTGTTACAAATGAGACCTGGGGAGACATGATGATCATAATGTCACAGATTACACCTGGGGAGACAAGATCATCAAGATGTTAAAGGTGAGCCCTGGGAAGACATGATCATAAAAGTGTTAGACATGAGGTATGGGGAGATTTGATCATCATTGTCTTAGAGATGAGGCCTGGGGAGACATGATCATCATTGTGTTACAGAAGCCTGGGAAGACATAATCATCACTGTGTTACAGATGAGGCCTGGGGCAAATGATCTTTATTGTGTTACAGATTTGGTCTGAAGAGACATGATCATCATTGTGTTAAAGATAAGACCTGGGGAATCATGATCATGATTGTGTTACAGATCAGGACTGGGAGACATGATCATCACTGTACAACAGATGAGGCATGAGAAAACATGATCATCAATGTTTTAGATAACAGACCAGGGGAAACATGAACATCAATGTGTTACTGATAGGACCTGGGGAAACGTGACCAACATGTTGTTACAGATGAGGCCTAGGGAGACATGATCATCATTGTCTTAGAGATGCAGCCAGGGGAGACATGATCATCACTTAATTGCAGATGAGGCCTAAAGAGATATGATGATCACTGTGTTACAAATGAGGCCTGAGGAGACACGATGATCATGAAGTTACAGTTAAGGCCTGGGGAGACATGGTCATCATTGCATTACAGATAAGACCTGGAGTGTCATGATTACGATTGTCTTACAGATGAGGCCTGGGAAGACATGATCATCATTGTACTACTGATGAGGACTGAGGAGACATGATCATCAATGCTTTAGAGAAGAGGCCAGGGGAGACACAAATATCATTGTGTTACAGATGAGGCCTGGGAAGACAAGATCATCATTTTGTTACAGATGAGGCCTGTGGAGATGAATTGATCATCATTGTGTTGCAGATGAGTCCTGGGTAACATGATCATCATTGTACTAAGAAAAGGCCTGGGAACACATGATCATCATTGTGTTACAAATGAGGCCTGAGGAGATATGATATTCAGTATGTTACAGATGAGGCCTGGGGAGTTATGATCATCATTTTGCTACAGAAGTAGTATGGTGAGATGACTTTATCATCATTATTTTACAGATGAGGCCTGGGTGACATGATCACACTGTCTTACAGATAAGACATGGGGAAACATAAGCCGGGCATGGTGGTGCACGCCTTTAATCCCAGCACTCAGGAGGCAGAGGTAGGAGGATCGCCGTGAGTTCGAGGCCACCCTGAGACTACATAGTGAATTCCAGGTCAGCCTGAGCTAGAGTGAGACCCTACCTCGAAAAACCAAAAAAAAAAAAAAAAAAGACATGGGGAAACATAACCATCATCATGGTATAGATGAGTTCTAGGACACATGATCCTCATCGTGTTACAAATGAGTCATGGGGATACATGATTAACGATGTTTTAGAGTTGAGGTCTGAGGTGACTTGATCATCTTTGTATTAGAGATGAGGCCAAGTGAGACATAATCATCATTGAGTTACAGATGAGGGCTGGGGATACAAGATCTTTACTATGTTACAGGTGAGGCATGAGAGACATGATCATCATTGTGCTACACAAGTGGTATGGTCAGATGACTTTATCATCATTATTTTGTAGATTTGGCCTGGGGTCATGATCATCACTGTGTTAAAGATGAGGCTTAGGGAGAAATGATCAACATTGGGTTACATATGAGGCCTGGAGAGACATGATCATCATAGTATTATTACAGATGAGGCCAGGGGGACATGATCATCATTGTGTTATAAATGAGGCCTGGGGAGACATGGTCATCATTTTGCTACAGAAGTGATATGGTAAGATGAATTCTTCATAATTATTTTACAGATGTGACCTGGGGGGGCATGATTATCATTGTGTTATAGATGAGGCCTAGGAGACTTGATCATCACTGTATTTCAGATGAGGCCTATGGAGACAGGACTATCACATTGTTACAAATGAGGCCTGGGGAGACATGATCATCATTGGGTTACAGATGAGGCCTGGGGAGACATGATCTTCACTGTGTTACAGATAAGACCTGCAGAGTCATAATCATGATTGGTTCAGAGATGAGGCCAGGGAGACATGATCATCATTGTACTATAGATGAGGTCTGAGGATACATGATCATCAGTGTTTCATTTTGTTTGGTTTTGTTTCACGTTTTCTGAGGTAGGGTCTCAGTCTGGTTCACACTGACCTGGAATTATCTATGTAGTCTCAGGGTCTCCTCCAACTTACAGCAATCCTCCTACCCCTGCCTCCCGAGTGCTGATGACACCTTGTGATCATCAGTGTTTCAGAGAAGAGGCCTGTGGAGACATGAACAGCAATGTGTTACATATGAATCCAGGGGAGACATGATCATCATTTTGTTACAGATGAGGCTTGGAGAGATGACTTCATCATCACTGTGCTACAGAAAAGGGCTGGGGAGACTTGATCATCATTGTGTTACAGATAAGGCCTGGGAATTCTTGATCATCATTGGGTTACAAATGATGCAGAGGAGACATGATCTTCAATGTGTTTTAGATGAGACCTAGGAAGACATGATTATCATTTTTGCTACAGAAGTGGTATGGTGAGAAGACTTTATCATTATTATTTTACAGATGTGGCCTAAGGACCTGATCATCATTGTGTTACATATAACTCCTGTGGAGACATGATCATCACTTGGTTACACATAATGCCTGAGGAGTTGACATGATCATCTTTGTGTCTCAGATGAGGCCTAAGGACACATGATCATCATCATTATAAAGATGAGGCCTGAGGAAACATAATCATAAAATCAAATCGGTTAGAGTTGAGGTCTGGGGAGACTTCATCATTATTGTGTTAGTGATGAGGCCAGAGATGACATGAATATCATTGTGTTACAGATGTGGCCTAGGGAGACATGATCATCATTGTACTACAGAAATGGTATGGTGAGACAATAGCATAATCATTATATTACAGATGTGCCCAGGGGATGTTATCATCACTGTGTTACAAATGAGGCCTGGGGAGACATGACCATCATGTTGTTGCAGATAAGGCCTGGAGAGACATGATCAACATGGTGTTACAGATGAGGTCTTGGGAAACATAATCATCAGTGTGTTAGATTTGAGGTCTTGGTAGAATATATTATCATTGGGTTAGAGATGAGGCTAGGGGTGACCTGAACATCACTGTGTTACAGACAAGGCCTGGGGAGAAATGATCATCATTTTGTTACAGGTGAAGCCTAGGGAGACATCATCATCATTGTGCCACAGAAGTGGTATGTTGAGATGACGTTATCATCATTATTTTAAAGATGAGGACTAGGGATACTTGATCATCATCGTGTCACAAATGAGACCTGAGGAGACATGATTTTCACTGTGTTAGACATGAGGCCTGGGGATAAATGGTCATCATTTTACTTCAGAAGTGTTTTGGTAAGACAACCTTATCATCATTATTTTACAGATGTGGCCTGGGGGAACTGATCGTCACTGTGTTACATATGAGTTCTGGGGAGACATGATCATCATTGGTTTACAGAAAAGGCCTGGGGAAACATGTTCATCACTGAGTTACAGATGAGGCCTGGGGAGATTATATGATCATCTCTGTGTTTCAGGTGAAGTCTAGGGAGACATGAACATCATAATGTTACAGATGAGGCCTGGGGAGACACATGAGGTCTGGGGAGGTATCATTATTAATGGGTTAGAGTTGACATCTGGGGAGATTTGATCATCATTGTTTTAGTGATGAGGCTGGGGGAGGCATGAACATCATTGTGTTACAAATTAGGCCTAGAGAGACATGATCAACATTGTGCTACAGAAGTGGTATGGTGAGATGACTTTATCATCATTATTTTACATATATGGCCTTGGGGTCATAATCATCACTGTGTTACAGATTTGGCCTGGGGAAACATGATCAACAGTTGATAACAGATGAGGCCTAGGGAGACCTCATTATCACTGTGTTATAGATGAAGTCTGGGGAGACATGGTCATCATTGTTTTATTTTGCTTTTTCATTTTCTTTTAAGGTATGGTCTCAATCTGGTTCAGGCTGACCTGGAATTAATTATGTAGTCTCAGGGTGTCCTTGAACTCACAGCAATCCTCCTACCCCTGCCTCCTGAGTGTTTGGATTAAAGGAGTGTACCATCATGCCCCGTGATCATCAATATTTTAGAAAAGAGGCCTGTGGAGACATGAACAGTAATATGTCACATACAGGTGAGGCCTGGGGACTGATCATCATTTTGTTACAGATGAGCCCTTGGGAGATGACAGGATAATCATTGTGTTGCAGAAGAGGCCTGTGTTACATGTTCATCACTATGCTACAGACAAGGCCTGAGATATCATCATTATGTTAAGATGAGGCCTGGGGTGACTTTATCACCATTGTATTACAGATGAGGCCTGAGGAGACATGATCATCATTGTGTTACAAATGAGACCTGAGGAGACATAATGTTCACTATGTTAGAGATGAAACCTGGGGAGACATGACCATCATTTTTCTAAAGAAGTGGTATGGCAACACTAATTTATCATCATTATTTTACAGATGTGGTCTGGGGGATATGATCATCTCTGTGTTACAGTTTAACACTGGGAAGGCATGACTATCATTTGGTTCCACATGAGGTCTGTGGAGGCATGATCATCACTGTGTTAGAGATGAAGCCTGGGGAGACTTGATCATCATTGTGTTACAGATGAGGCCTGGGATTTTTTTTTTTTTTTTGAGGTAGGGTCTCATTGTAGCCCAGGCTGACCTGGAATTAACTCTGTAGTCTCAGGGTGGCCTCGAACTCATAGTAATCCTCCTACCTCTGCCTCCTGAGTGCTGGCATTAAAGGCATGTGCCACCATGCCTGGGAATTCTTGATCATCATTGGGTTACAAATGAGGCTGAGGAGACATGAATTTCATTGTGTTAGAGATGAGGCCTGGTGAGACTTGATCATTGTGCTATAGAATTGGTATGGCGAGATGACTTTATTATCATTATTTACAGATGTGGCCTGGGGTACATGATCATCACTGTGTTACAAATGAGTCCTAGGGAGACATTATCATCATAGGGTTACAGATGAGGCCTGGGGAGACATGATCTTCATTGGGTTACAGATGAGGACTTGGGAGATGACATTGTCATCTTTGTGATTCAGATGAGGCCTAGGGAGACATGATCATCATGTTGTTATAGATGAGGCCTGTGGAGACATAATCATCATTGTAGTACAGATGAAACCCGAGGGGACAAGATGATTAATGTTTTAGAGAAGAGGCCAGTGGAGACATCAACATCATTGTATTACAGGTGAGGCCTGTGGAGCCTTGATCATCATTTTGTTACAAATGAGGCCTGTGGAGATGACTTCATCGTCATTGTGTTGCAGAGGAGGTCTGGGTAACATGATCATCATTGCCCTACAGACATGGCCTGGAGAGATTTGATCATTAGTCTGTTACAGATGAGGTCTATGGAGTCTTTTTAATCATTGTGTTGCAAATGAGGCCTGAGGAACATGGGATCTTCACTATGTTACACATGTGGCCTGGAGAGACATGATCATCATTTTGCTACAGAATTGTTATGTTGAGACAACTTTATCATCATTATTTTACTGATGTGGCCTGTGTGACATGATCATCACTGTGGTGTAGATGAGGCTTAGGGAGACATGATCATCATTGGGTTATCAATGAGGCCTCTGGAGATGACATGATCATGTTTGTGTTTCACATAGGCCTAGAAAGACATGATCATCATCATGTTACTGATGAGACCTGTGGAGATGACATGATCATGTTCATGTTTCAGATGAAGCCTGGGGAGACATGATCATTATGGTAATACATATGAGGCCTGAGGAGACTTGATCATCATTATTTTATAGATGAGACCTCAGTAGTCATGACCATGATTGTGTTACAGATGATGCCTGGGGAGACATGATTATCATGTTGTTACAGAGGAGCCCTGTGGAGATGTTTTATTCATCACTGTATTGCAGATGATGTCTGGGTAACATGTTCATCCTTGTGTTACAGAAAAGGCCTAGGTTGAGATGATCATCATTGTGTTACAGATGAGGTTCGGGGAGACTTTTTCATCCTTTTATAACAGGTGAGGCCAGGGGAGGCATGATCATCACTATGTTAAGGTTGAGACCTGGGGAGATAGATTATTATGTTACAGATAAGGCCTGAGGAGACATTGAAGGTCAGTGGCCTTCCCTGAAAACCAAAAGGTAACTAAAGAGTTAATGGCTATCAAGGCTCAGGGCAATAAAAGAAACAACAGAAGCATTCAGCCCCATTAAGTTTGACACCTTTCCTGATGTACTTGAAAGACCAGAGACCATCTGAGTATCCTCCCTTATACATTCCTGATGGAAGAAGTCTATTCTGACCAAAGACACAGCTATAATTTTCTTATCAACTGCACCTGGTACAACCTAGCTTTTCCTTGGTATTCTCCTTATAAACTTACACCCTAGCCTGGCTCAGTGCTTCAGCCTTCGTCCTTCATCTCATGGGAAAACTGATGCCCCTCACTGTTTTCTCTCAATAAAACAGTCTCGCCTGTAGAGATCAAGTCTGGTGTTCTCTTTTGCTTTTCTCTTACACTTTCCTTACAGACATGATCATCATTGTGTTACAGAAGAAGCTGTGGATGACATGATCATCACTGTGTAACACATAAGGCCTTGGTGAATGATCTTTATGGTGTTATAGATGAGGTCTGCAGAGACATGATCATCATTGTGTTATAGATAAGACATGGGAAGTCATGATCATGATTGTGTTACAGATGAGGGCTGAGGAGACATGATCATCAATGTTTTAAGAAGAGGTCAGGGGAGACATGAACATCAATGTGTCACAGACAAGGGCTGGGGAGACTTGATCATGATTGTGTTACAGATGAGGTCTGGGGAGACTTTATCATCATTGTGTTAGTGGTAAGTCCCTGGGGAGACATGACCATCATTGTTTTACAGATGAGGCCTGTGGGGATCACTTGATCATCATTGTGGTAGAGATAAGGCTGTGGGACACATGATCTCACTTTGTTTCAGATGTGACCTGGGGAGACATGATCTTCAATGTGTTTGAGATGAGGTCTGGGGAGACTTGAACAATCATTGTGTTAGAGATGTGGCTTGGGGATACATGATCATCATTGTGTTAGAACTCAGGCCTAGGGTGACTTGATCATCATTTTGTTACAGATGAGACCTGAAGAGATATGATCATTACTGTGTTACAGATGAGTCTTGAGGAGACATGATCATCATCAGCATTTTAGAGAAGAGGCAGGAGGAGACATGAACATCATTGTGTTACAGATGAGGCCTGGGGAGACTTGATCATCATTTTCTTACAAGTGAGGCCTGTGGAGGTTATTTGATCATCATTGTATTGCAGATGAGGTCTTGGTAACATGATTATCACTGTGTTACAAACAAGGCCTGGGGAGACTTGATCATCACTGTGTTAGTCTGGGGAGACTTTATCGTCATTGTGTTAGAGGTGAGGCCATGGGAGACTATGTTAAGGTTGAGACCTGGGAAGATTGATCATCATTGTGTTATAGATGGGGCTTTAGAAGTCATGATCATCATTGTGTTACAGATTGTGCCTGGGAGGCTTGATAATCATTTTATTACAAATGAGGTCTGAGGAAACATGATCTTCACTGTGTTATAGATGATGCTTTGGGAGACTTAATCATCATCACATTACAGATGAGGTCTGGGGAAACGTGATCATCATTGTGTTAGAGTTGAGGTCTGGGGAGACTTGGTCATCATTTTATTAGAGATGAGGCCTGAGAAGACATAATCATTGTGTTACAGATGAGGCCTGTGGAGTTGACTTTATTGGCATAGGGTTGCAGATGTGGCCTGGTTTACATGATCATCATTGTGCTACAGAAAAGGTCTGTGGAGATTTGATCATCACAGAGTTACAGATGAGGTCTGGGGAGACTTTACAATCATTGTATTACAGGTGATATCAGAAGACACATGATCATCACTATGTTAAGTTTGAGACATGGGTAGAATGATCATCATCGTGTTACAGATGAGGCCTGAGGAGACATGATCTTCATTATGTTACAGATGAGGCCTGAGGAGACAAGGTCATCATTGTATTACAAATGAGGCCTGGGCAGATATGATCACCATTGAGCTATAGTTGAGGCCTGAGGAGAGATGATTATTTTAGAGAAGAGGCCTGGGGAGTCATGATCATCATTATGTTAGAGTTCAAGCCTAGGAAGACATAATCATCATTTTGTTACAGATGAGGCCTGGAGCAATATGATCAACACTGTGTTACAAATGAGGCCTGGGTACCATGATCTTCATTATGCTAGGCAAGCCTGGGGAGAATTGATATCACTGCATTACAGATGAGGTCTGGGGAGAAATTATCATCATTGTTTTACAGATGAGGCTGGGGTTGACATAAACATTATTGTGTTAGACATGGGGCCTGGTTAGACATGATCATCATCATTTTACAGGTGAAGCCTGTGGGGATGACATGACCATCACTGTGTTCATGATGAGGTCTAAATAGAAATAATCATCATTGTGATAGAGATGGGGCCAGGAGAGACATGATCATCACTGTTACAGATGAGGCCTGAGGAGGCATGATCATCATTGGGCTAGATGGCTACATTTTTGAAGCAATTAGCATAACTCAAATCCTCAACTTCAAATGCTGTGCATGTGCTACTAACATATCACACATCTTGTTCCAGGGTGGAAAGTAATTTGTGGATTAAAGTCTCATTCAAGGTCCATTAACTTAGACTTCATAGTAGTCAGGCAAGATGTGCTGAATGCTGGCTCCATAGCCTCTCTAAGAAAAGAAAGTGCCCAAGAATAATACACAAATAAAGAGCATTTCCTCCAAGTTAGTAATGATAACATTATTACTTAATATTATATACATCTCCTTTTACTTTGATAGTGTGTCTATTTTTAGCATGAAAATGTAGTACAATAGAGATTAAAAGTGTTAAATAGGGATAAAGCTGAGATGTTATAAATAATTCAACATAGTTTGAGCACTAAGTTAGGCTCTGGGATAATGACTGTGAGTGTCTTAACTAGGGCTGCTGTAAAAACTGGTCATGGATGGTGCACATAAACATCAGAGACCTATTTTCAGCCTGGGATTAGAAGTCCAAAATTAAAGTACTGGCATAGTAAGTTCCTGATGAAAGGTTCCTGGCTTACAAATGCAGCCTCCTGGCTCCTTTCACATAATGGGAAAAGTGAGCTCTAATGCCCCCCTTTTATTTTATTTTATTGGTAAGGGTACTAATTCCATTAAGGCCACATGTCCTTCTGTCTCCTAAATTACTTTCAAATGGCCTCAGCTCCAAATATACCACTTTGGAGACCAGGGCTTTAACTCGTGGATTTTGGAAAAACACAATTCAATCTACAGCACCTAATGAAAAATCATGGTAACAGATTGGCCTAAAGTGTGCTAGGTAGAGAACACAAGATAGGAAAAGCCCCAGGTCCCTGGACAAAGAACTTGATGACATGTGCAGAAAATCCAAAAGTACGACAGAGTCGCAGGATGTAGTCAATGTTTGTGATGGTTTGAATATGACATATCTCCCACAGCCTTGTGTATTTGTGATGAAAATGATACTTAATACCCAGCCGGTGGAACCTTTGGGAAGAGGAACATTGATGAAGTGGTTTGCCATTGCTGGGTGGACCTGGAGGTTTATTAGCCCAGCACTACTGGGTGATTACTAGCTTGCTCACTCTTGGTGTTACCTCCCAGCTGATGTGACAAGACGTGATGCCCAGCCTCTACTTTGTCATGTTTCCCCTGCAATGAAACTTCACCTCAAAACTGTAAGCTGAAATAAATTCTCTCCTCCCATTAACTGTGGCTGGGTGTTCTGTTCCATCAATGAGAAGGTAACAGAACAGTGGTTTAGACAGTGGGCATCATGACGTGCTGGAGCAAATAATGTACATATAATAAAGATGGATTCCTCTGGGAGTGATGGTGGCCCCAGCTGCACCTCAAGGTCATGGAATAAAGGGAATGGAATATACTATCAGTGGGATCAAGAAACGAGCTCCACTCTGGACCTGGTCTTCTTGAGGATTGTATGAAGTCTATTGTGAAGATGTCAAGGGACCTGCAGCAGGTGTAGTAGTCAAAGTGATGCTAGCTGCTGTTCTCAAAAGAGCATGTTTGAATATCTCAAACAAAGGGAAAACACTGCCTGCTTGAGAGCCATATTGTGTTGCATGCTCATGTATATCTCAGATTTGATACTCCCAATTGGCAGGCGGACTCCTATACCCAATCATTGAGAAACCTAACTTTTTTTTTTCTTTTGTTTCCATCATTGTGAACATGTGGCTTGGTGACAGTGAGGAAAGAATGAGGCAGACCAGGTGGAGGAGGTTTACAAGTTTTAGACTCCTCAGAGCCTCACATATCATTGACTTAAATTTAGTTATATGGCCATACCTAACTGAAAGAAAAAAAATCTGTGTTAGATGTTATCTTCTTCACTGAAGTTGTGTGGCTGACACACATGAAGAAGGACACAGCATGTTCCTGGCAGTGCTGCTTGAAGTTTCAGCAGGAGGTTGAGTGCCTTTCAGCAGAGCTCTTGGTCTGGGGGTGAGGACCTTCACTGCTGGGGGATGACTTTATTCCTTTCTCATTGAGTTAATTTTGCATGACCCCTCAGCTCTCTGTGATTAAACAAAGCCTATTTGTTCACTACCCTCATTTGTTTTACTTCTATTTTTAAAAGGAAAACAAGAATCTTAGGGAACAATACAGTATTTTATATTGAATGTAGTCTTCTCTCATGTTATATCCAACAGAATAAATTCTCACAAGCCTTGTCTTGTTCTCTGTTATTGAAGAAAACATATGCTGAGTGATCTACTAATGTTTATTTTTAATTCACTCCTTAGTGCCATATTTTAAAGGCATTGTTGTCAGTGCATTCCTTTTGCCTAGAAGATGTTTTTCTAATACAAGTTTATTTCATGTCACTGTTTTGAGAGTGGCCAGTAGTTGGGTGGAATACAGATTTTAAACAGTCAATAAAACCATTAGAGTACAGATTAGCTCTAGGAGTAGAACCAGAAATACAGCTGCCCCATCCTTCTTTGTTAATTGCTTCAACAACCACAATATAAACTTTGGAGTCTTGTGTTTAGTGAATTGACTGGCAGATATGCACCTGGGTGATAGCTGACTAAATTCTAGTGACTTCATGTCAGTGCCATGTGGAAGACAGCTATTATTTGTTTGGCCAAATAAAAATGAAGGGAGTGTCCACATGGCTACAGTGGGTGCTACCATGCATAAGGGAAACTATCTTGCTGCTAGACCTAGGGGAACAAAGCAGACTGCCGGTAGGGAGGCTGACTGAGAAAAGGGTGGGTGGGGGATGGGGAGAGAATATGCTCCAAGCAGATCATATCTTTGTATGAAAATATCCTTATGTGATCCAGTACCTTGGGAAATGAAGAAATTTAAAGGAAATATGGACAGATTATGCACATGCTGTTATGAAATCTATGCATTATATTATGGCTAAATTTTGCTAACTAACAAATACTTCATATAATTTTCACTTTTATGGTGAGAGCATTTAATGTCAACTCCACTTACATTTTTTAAAGAATGCAGTATACCATTATTAGCTAAAGAAATATTGTTATACAACAGGTCTCTTGAAATTTAATCTTCCTTATAATGCCACATATACTTATTCTTGCCACTGCAAAGAAACTCCAGACACATGTGCCTCTTTGTGCATCTGGATTTATGTTATCACTGGTGAATTGAACTCTGGACAACAGGCTTTGAGAGCCAGTGCCTTTGACCTCTGAGCTATCTTCCTAAACCATAAATATTTACACTTTGAATAATATCTCCCCATTTCTTCTTTACTAACCCAGCCTCTAATAATCTCCATTTTATTTAATGTCTGTGAGTACAACTCTCTCAGATTCCACATTGGAATTTTTTTCCTGTGTCTCACTCCTTTCATTTTCCATAATACCCCCTAGGATCCTCTGTGTTGGGGTAAATTACAAGATGTTGTTCTTTGCAGTATGTGATAGTATTGTGCTATGCATACAGAGCATGGTTCTTTAACTCATCTCCAGATAAACACTTCTGATTCTTGTTGATTCTATGTGATGGTCATTGGGAATATTTTTAAAATAAAAATGAGGGTGTACATATCTCTGTGATATAATTCTATTTTCCATATTTGGTAGAATCTCCTTCGTGTCTTCCATAATAACTCTACTTATTTATATTTCATGAATATTGTGCCAGTGTTTGCTTTGTTTCACCACTCAAAAAACAGTTCTAATTTTATTTAGTTCTCTCTCTCTCTCTCTCTCTCTCTCTCTGTTTATGGGTATACATGCCACCTGCACATGTGCAGAGGTTTGAGAACAACCTCAGGGTATTTGTCCTTCCACTTTGCTGGAGACAGGGTCTCCCTTGTTGTAGTTTTTGTTTTTGCCATGCCATGTGCAGCAGTCTAGCTGGCCTGCCAGCTTCTGGATTCTCCTGGTTTCTCCATCCCCATTGTCACAGGCATATAGGGATTACAGATGCATGTACCATTTTGTGTCTAGCTTTATGTGGGTGTTAGAGAATTAAAATCAGGCTGGCAGGCTTTTAGGCAAGAGCTTTGAGCCACTAAGCCATTTCCCCAGCTCCATTTTGTCTTTTGATAATGATGATCCAAACTACTATAAGATGATAGCTCACTTGGGGTCTGAGAATATGGCAAAAGAAGTAAATAAAGTCATTCAACTTGAAAGAAGTATTTGAAATTGTTCCTGTGTCCATATTGCATGATCTTATATAATAAATCTTAAAGACACAACCAAGAACTTATTAGATAAATTCAATAAAATACATGCCACAAATCAACAGTCAACAACCAATACTATATCTCTACATAAGCAATAAACCATCCAAAAAAAGAAATTTCAAAATGCTGTTTACAGAAACAAATTACCTTGTAAGAAATGAGGCCTTGGAAGTAAAACATCTATACAAAGAAAACTGTATAGCATTCATGAAGAAACCTCAAGAAACAAGTAAATGGAACGGTAGTCCGTGTTCATGGCTTGGAAGAATTAATACTGTTAAAATTTCCATATTACCCACAGTGATTCACAGATTCAACCTAGTCTTGATCAAAATTCTACTCTTTACACACTTTGAAAAAAGTAGTTGAATGATGGGCGTGCAAATGCAGGCTTATAATCCTAGTTATCCATGAAGATAACGTAAGAGGATGTTAAGTACAAGAACTGCCTGGAGTAGCAAGTGAGTTCTGGGTTACCCTAGAAAACTTAGTGAGGCTATGTTTCAAAATAAAAAAACAAAAAGAGTACTAGGTATATAACTCTGTGTGGAGTCCTTGCCAGCATGTCCATGGTCCTTGGATGAACTAGGTTCAAGCCCCCATAATGGATTAGTGGGTGCAAAAAAAATGCTGTGTTCATCTCTTGCCTTATTGCAATGGCTAAGACTTCCAGTACTGTATTAAACAAAAGTGGGGACAGTGGACACCCTTGTCTTGTTCCTGATTTTAGTGGAAAAGGTTCAAGTTTTTCTCCATTTAGAATTATGTTAGCTGTAGGTTTGTCATAGATAATTTTTATTATGTTGAGATGTGTTCCTTCTATTCACAATCTCTGAAGGACTTTTATCATGAAGGGATGTTAGATTTTGTCAAATGCTTTTTATGCATCTAATGGAATGATCATGTGATTTTGTCCTTTGCTCCATTTATATAATCTATTACATTTATCAATTTGCATGTGTTGAACCTTCTATGCATTTCTGGGAAAAGGCCTACTTGGTCATGGTGAATGATCATTCTGATATATTCCTGTATTCTGTTTGCCAATATTTTGTTGAAAAGTTTTTGCATCTATGTTCATGAGAGAGATTGATCTGTAATTTTCCTTTTTCCTTCTAGCTTTGTCTGGTTTTGGTATCATGGTGATGCTGGCTTTGTAGACGGAGTTTGGTAGGATTCCTTTTTTTTATTTTATGGAAAAGTTTGAGAAGCATTGGTGTTAGTTCTTCCATGAAGATTTGGTAAAATTCACCAATGAATCCATCTAGACCTGGACATGTTTTGGAAGGGAGATTTTTTTTTTTTTTTTGTAACTGATTGGGTCTCCATACTTGTTATAGGTCTACTTAAATGGATGATCTCATCTTTATTTAATTTTTGTAGGTCATATAAACAAAGGAAATAATCCATTTCTTTAAAATTTTCAAACTTAGTGGAGTATAGGTTCTTATAATATGTCCCAATGGTTTTTTTTTCTTTATTAATTAGTTTTGTATTCAGCATATACAGTCAGTTTGGTACCATTTTTAGGCTCATCCATGACCTACCCCCTCCCCTTGGCCCCTCCTTGTTGAGGTATATGGGTCATGCATTGTGGAGTTAGCACACAGTTATGGGTAAGATAAATGTCTCTGCATATCATGACCCAACATGTTGCTCTGACATTCTTTCCACCCCCTTTTCCGCAAAATTTCCTTGAGCCATGTTAGGTTCATTTTTGGTATGCTTCAGTGATGAGGTGTTGGGGGCCTCTGAGGCTCTGGCTCTCTGATTTGGTAGGAGTTGATTTTTCTCTGTGTTGATCTCCTTCCCCCTTCTGCTGGTATCCGGTTCATCAGGAAAACAGCACCCTTGCTTGTTTTGCCAGTTTTTCTTAGTTTCAGCCAGGGCCCTTTGGAGGTATGGTGGGGTGGCTCTCTCCTTAGGATCTACGTCTATCTGAAAAAGAGAAGCAGATTCTCCAATGGAGAGTAAGTTAGCACCAGGACAAAAGAGATAAGGCTTACTTTTTTATAGAGAATTTAATAGGTGTAGGCCCTCTTGTAGCCCATGATTGATGGTAGCTTGATATTGGAGAGTGGGCTTATGTTTGGATATGGTTCTCACTTGTTTCCCAGCTCCAGCTATGGGTCCGTACCACTGAGGGGATCAGTTAGCCAAATCAAGAGCAGTTGGTTCTCCACCATGGCTGTGTGCCACTATTGCACTTGTGTGTGCATCACAACAAGTTATTTGCTGCTAAGTAGGTTAGACCATGAGTTGCTTGGACAGATATTTGTCATTTTCCCCCAGTCACCCATGTAGCACCTTCTGGCACTAGACACGCTGGCTGTCTGGGGACTGACTCTCTTCCAACTTCCAGCCATGCCATTCCACTTTGCATGTCAGCCACATAAGGTGTATTCAGCAGTAGGGTCTTACCACTAACCTTTGGTGGGTCATCAAGTACTCTGACAGAAATCTGTCTGTCTTTTAGGAAACCTTGTAGGTCTCTCTGATCAAAAGCACATTGTGGATGATAGCCCCATGCTGGTACTGGGAGTTACAGGTCAGTGCCCACTAAGAAAATGAGGAAAAAGATAACTAATATACAACAGTTAGAGAGGAGAGAGAGAGAGAGAGAGAGAGTGAGAGAGAGAGAGAGAGGGGGAGAGGGAGGGAGGGAAGATGTAGAAGATTAAGGTTAGTCTTGATCCTACCCTCTCCATTGTCTTGTGATTCAGGTGTTCCCTGTAAGGGCCTGGTGAAGGTTCAGCCAATTGGTCTTCCTTTTTGGAAGTAGAATTTTATGGTCCAATGGTTTTTAAAATTTCTCTGGTATCTGTTGTGATGGTGCCTTTTTCATCTCTAATTTTATGAATTTGTGTCTCTTCTCTCTTTCTTTTGGTCAGATTGTCCAAAGGTTTATGAATCTTGTTTGTACATTCAAAGAACCAACTCTTTGTTTCATTGGTTCTTTGGAATTTTTTTTTTTTTTGTTTCTATTGCATTAATTTCTGCCCCAATATTTATTTCTTCCCATCTACTGATTTTTGGTTTATTTTGTTCTTCTTTTTCCAAGGCCTTAAGATGAAGCTGTAAGTTGTTTAGTTGTGACCTTTCTAATTTCTGTATGTATGTGTATATATATATATATATATATATATATATATATATATATATATATATCTCTTCTATACATACAAACAACAAACCATGGTATTTCCCTCCCCTCCCCCACTTTCCCCTTCATAACACTGCTGTGCGTCATATCCCCTCCCTCTCTCTTAATTTGATGTCATCATCTTTTTCTCCTATTATGACTGTCTTGTGCAGGTATTGCTAGGCACTGTGAGGTCTTGGATATCGAGGAAATATTCTGTCCAGGCAGTTGTAAGAAGTGGTACACTTCCTTTGGCTCTTACAATCTTTCTTCCACCCCTAAGCTTTGGAGAGTGTGAGATGTTTTGGTGCTGGACACTACTCTGTCCCTTTTTCTCAGCACTATGTTGCCTTCCAGGTCATCCCAGTGGTCATCACCATCTGAAAAGAGAAACTTCTCTAACCAGAAGTGAGAGTAGCATTAATATATGAATATACACAGTATGTGTAGTGCTTTTAGGGCAATTTGGTGAAAATAATATATACATTTATCCAGACAAGAGTAGGCTTTATACCCCTAAGTCTCTTGACCACCCCTGCCATAGGCTTTTGATTAGGTTTTCAGTATCAGACATGCATTGCCTCCCATAGAGTGGGCCTTCAGTCCAATTGAAAAGCAGTTTGTTTCCCCCAGAGCAGATATGCCACTATTGCACTCATTCAATCATTTGGCCTGTCTGGCCAAACTTGAGGCTTTCAGTGTCCACTCTTTTCACTGCTGATGACTTCTGCCTCCCATAAGGCTTCGTACAGTGCAACTTTTTCCAGCTTTCAGTTGGCTGGGCCACAGGGATACAGTTTTCTGCTCAGCACAAGCTTGATTTCTCAGTGACTTTGCTGCTCAGGCGTGTGAAGTATTAAGCAATAGGGTTTTACCATATCTTGCTCATGGCAAACCAAGGGCTTTGGCAATAACCTATAATATTTGGGGGGGGGCAACAGGGAACTCCCTGGCCAACAGCTCACTGGAAGGCAATCCCATCCCTGGCTCTGAAAACTTTCTAGTAACAATCTATGGCTTCTGGATGTGCCATTATTCAAGAAAGTAGATTTTAATACGTCTTAGTCAGAATTTCTTGAATTTTGATTGACCATCCGCCTGCCCTTCTTTTATACAATCACTTCCCCTGACTTTGCTTAGGCTTTCCCCCTCCCTGTAAATTGTTCTTCTACTTACATATATACAATACCATCCCCTTAAGACCTTCACTCTCTTCCCTTCCTTATAGCCTTTTTTCTAGATTATGGGCCTCTGCTACTAATTTTTGGTTCCAAATTGTGCACAAGTCTACACATTTGTAGCTAGGGTCTACATATAAGAGAAGTCATGCAACGTTTGGCTTTCTGGGCCTGGGTTACCTCACTTAGTATAATCCTTTCCAGATCCATCCATTTCCCTGCAAATTTCATTTTTCTTTACTGCTGAAGAGAACCCCATTATGTAAATGTCCCAAATCTTTATTATCCATTCATCTGCTGATGGACATCTAGGCTTGTTCCATTTCCTAGCTATTGAAATAGAGCAGCAAAAATCATAGTTGTGCAAGTATCTCTAAGGTAGCAAGAAGAGTCATTAGGATATATGCCTGGGAGTGCTATAGCTGGATTATATGGTAAATCTATTTGTAGCTTTCTCAAGAATCTCCACAATGATTTCCACAATGGATGTACCAGAATACATTCCCACCAACAGTGTAGAAGAGTTCTCCTTTCACTGCTTCCTCGCCAACATATATTGTCATTTGTTTTCTTGATTGTAGCCATTCTGACAGGAGAGAGATGGAATTTCAAGGTAGTTTTAATTTGCTTGTCTCTGATGGCTAAGGTTGTAGAATACTTTTTTAGATGTTTACATGGCATCTGTATTTCTTCTGATGGGAACTGTTTATTTAGTTCCATAGTGCATTTTTTAATTGGGTTGTTTGATTTCTTATTGTTCTGGTTTTTTTTGAGTTCTTTGTATATTCTGGATATTAATCTTCTGTCAGATGTGTAGCTGGCAAAGATTGTCTCCCATTCTGTAGGTTGTCTCTTTGCTCTATTCACAGTGTCCTTTGCTGTACAAAAGCTTTGTAATTTCACTAAATCCCAGTGATTGATTAGTGGCTTTGTTTTCTGAGCAATTGGGGTTATATTTAGAAAGTCATTACCTATATAAATATGTTGAAGGGTTTCCCATGCCTTTTCCTGTACCAATTTCAGAGTTTCAGATCTGATGTTAAGGGTCCTGATCCACTTGGATTTGATTCCTGTGCTAGAGAAAGAGAAGGTCTATTTTCATCTTTCTACATATAGATATTCAGTTTTCCCAGCACCACTTCTTGAAGAGGTTGTCTTTTCTCCAATGAACATTTTTGGCATTTTTGACAAATATCAGATAGCTGTAGCTGCCTGGATTAACATCTGGGTCCTCTATTCTATTCCATTGGTCTTCATGTTTCTCTTTGTGCTGATACCATGCTGTTTTTGTTACTATAGCTTTGTAATAATATAGCTTAAAATTGGGTCTGGTGATACTACCAGCCTTATTTTTGTTGATCAAAATTATTTTGACTATTCAAGGTGTTTTTGTACTTCCAAATGAATTTTAAGATTTTTTTTCTATTTCTGTGAAGAATGCCATTGGAATTTTAATGGCGATTGCATTAAATGTGTAGATTTCTTTTGGTAAGACTGACATTTTCACAATATTGATTCTTCCAGTCAAGAATATGGGATTTCTTTCCATTTCCTTGGGTTCTACAATTTCTCATTTGACTGTTTTAAAGTTCTCATTGTAAAGATCCTTAACTTCCTTGGTTAAGTTTATTCCAAGGTACTTTATTATTTTTTTGAAGCAAATGTAAATGGGAGAGATTCCTTGATTTCATCCTCCACGTGTTTGTTGTTAGTATGTAGTAAAGATACTGATTTCTGTGTATTTATTTTGTGTCCTGCTATGTTGCTAAAAGTCTTTATCAGCTCTCACAGTCTGCTGGTAGAGTCTTTAGTGTCTTTTATGTATAGAATCATATCATCTGAAAATAGTGACAATTTGATCTCTTCCTTTCTAGTTTGTTTCCCTTTTATGAGTGTTTCTTCCCTTATTGCTATAGCTAAAACTCCCAGTACTATACTAAATAAAAGTTGGGACAGTGGACACCCTTGTATTGTTCCTGAATTTAGTGGAAAACCTTGAAGTTTTCCTCCATTTAGTATTATGTTGGCTGAAGGTTTGTCATAAGTAGCTTTTATTATATTGAGATATGTTCCTTCTATTCCCAGTTCCTGTAATGCTTTTACCATAAAGGATGTTGGATTTTATCAAATGCATTTTCTGCATTTATTGAGATGATCATGTGATTTTTATCCTTCAGACCATTTATATGATGTATTACAATTATTGACTTGTGTATGTTGAGCCATCCCTGCATTCCTGGGATAAAACCAACTTGGTGGGGGTGAATAATATTTTTGTATATTCTTGTATTCTGTTTGCCAATATTTTGTTCAGAAATTTTGCATCTATGTTCATGAGGGAGATGGATCTGTAATTTTCAAAGCACATTTCACTAATATTTTCACATCTTAGTGAAAAAGTAGCACTTAAAGAGAGACTTAAAGAGGCAGGAAACACAGCTGTCAGCAGTGTGATCTGTGTGTCACATTTTATTTTGTTAACTGCAAAGGTCAATTTGAACCTTACTGATAAATTAGTTCTTTCTAAGCCACTTTTTCACACTTCTCTTTGTGTCATTTAAAAGAGTCACTATATCCTAACACACACCCCCTCCCAGCATACCCACATACAATTTGGGTGAGATTCTGTGCTGTCTTTGTCACTGAAGAGCTGCTTCTAGCCCAGGCCAATTAAGTAAGGAGTGAGTCATCTCACCACCACCTCTATGGGCCTCAGGGATGCCCAAGACCAAGGAAACCCTGCCACATCAGGAATAACTACCCACATCTCCCAGCCAACACCACCACTACACACTGTACAGAGGGAAGCTGAGACAATGGCAAATACAGTTTTTATCTGAAGGCTCATTCTTCACCCACTCAGGGAGATTATAGTTCACTCTGGCTTCCCAGCAGAGTCCAAAGAAGCTGGCCCCTCACATGTCACCACTGCTAATGGCAACAGCTGACAGAAGTTCTCATGTGCTGAGGAATTTAGCTTCCTGTGAGCAGCATGACAAGTTCACACCTCTAACTCATCTGTTGAGAAGGGCAGTGGCTACAGGCTGCTTCCCTGAGTGTGGTCAGTCTTCAGACATACTCCTGCCAGTCAGCCTTACCCTGGATGTTCCCAGTGGCCTCTGCTGGCCTGACTTTACTTGCAAGCCCAGGTTGTATGTAGAAAGCTTCTTAAATTGTGATTGTACTGCTTAGATTCACTAGAAATAACCGAAATTGCACAGTTCACATTTTCAACTGTTAAAGGGACAATTTGGGAAGCCACTGAAAATATTTACCCTAAAAATACTCACCACATCTTTTGGTTGTGACTACTTTGAATTTTAAGGATTAAGTATTATATATTTCAATTTGAATATTTCCTCCAAGCCATATATTGAAACTTAGTCTAATACAAATTATTTCTGCTAAGCTCCAATCCTTTAGTTCATGCAGATATAGTTTAAATTCTCACATGCACCTGCCTACCAATGTTCCAAACACCATTTATGTTTTTAAAATATCATTATTTATTTTAACATTTATTTATGTGAGAGGGAGAGAGAAAGAGGTGCAGCGAGAGAATGGGAACACCAGGGTCTCTAGCTACTACAAGCAAACTCAAGACACATGTACTATCTTGTGGCATCTGCTTATGACGGTCCTGGAGAATTGACTCTGGGTCCTTTGCCTATGCAGGCAAGTGCCGTAACTGCTACGCCATCTCTTCACCCACATTTTTTTTTATTTTTAATATTAACAAGATGGAGAACTTGTGCTAAACTTTGATAGGAGAAATTTCTGTTTTTAGCAGCCTAGATTAGAAATTGTCACTTCTTTATGACTTTCTTTTTTATTTATATATTTATTTATTTACTTTTTATTAATTAGTTTTGCATTCAGCAAATATAGTCAGTTTAGTACCATTATAAGGCTCATCTATGACCTACCCCCCTCCACTTGGCCCATCCTTGTTCAGGTATATGGGTCATGCATTTTCATTTGATTTTTTGATGTTTGCTATCCTTAGTGGGGTAAGGTGGAATCTCATAGTTGTTTTAATTTGCATTCCTCTGATGATTAGGGATGATGAGCATTTTCTTAAGTGTGTGATTGCCATTTGTATTTCTTCCTCTGTGAACTGTTCAGCTCTTTGCCACATTTTCTGAGTGGGGTGTTTGATTTCTTACTATTTAGATTTTTTGAGTTCTTTGTAGATTCTAGAGATTAGGCCTCTATCAGTTGGATAACCCACAAATATTTTCTCCCATTCTGTGGGTAATCTATTGGTTTTGCTTATTGTATGCTTGTCTGTAAAGAAACTCTTCAGCTTCATGTAATCCCATTGGTTGAGTGACTGTTTAAGATCGTGATCTACTGGGGTTTTGTTCAGGAAGTCTTTTTCCATTCCTATATCATGGAAAGTACTTCCTAAATTTTCTTCCAGTAGTATTCGCGTTTCTGGTCTTATATTGACGTCTTTGATCCATTGGGACTTGAGTGTAGTGCATGGTGAAATGTGTGGATCAAGTTTCATTTTCCTGCATATGGTTATCCAGTTTGTCCCGCACCATTTGTTGAAGATGCTATTTTTTTTCCAGCCTATATTGTTCGGGCCTCTGTTGAATATCAAGTAGTTATAGTGGCTTGACCCAAAGTCCATGTCCTCAAGTCTATTCCATTGGTCTATACTCCTGTTTTTATGCCAGTACCATGCTGTTTTTATTACTATAGCTTTGTAATACAGCTTTAGATCAGGTATGGTAATGCCTCCAGAGGTATTTCTTTTGCTGAGGATATGTATGGATATATGAGGCCTTCTGCCTTTCCATATGAAATTTGAGATCATTTTTTCTATCTCTGTGAAGAACACTGAAGGGATTTTAATTGGAATTGCATTAAATCTGTATATTGCCTTTGGTAGGATTGTCATCTTCACAATGTTAATTCTGCCTATCCAGGATCATGGGAGGGCTTACCATTTTCTCAAGTCCTCCTCAATTTCTTTTTTGAGTGTTTTTATGTTTTTGCTGTATAGATCTTTCACCTCATTGGTTAGCATTATTACACGGTATTTTTTTCTTGTTGCTATTGAAAATGGGACTATGTCCCTTATTTCTTTCTCTGTATCTTTGTCATTTGTATATACAAAGGCTACTGATTTTTGTGTACTGATTTTGTATCCTGTTACTTTGCTATAGGAGTTAATCACCTTCAGGAGTTTTGGGATGGAGTCTCTCGGGTCTCTTACATATACAATCATGTCATCAGCGAATAGAGCTAACTTAACTTCTTCCTTTCCAAATTGTATCCCTTTTATTTCCTTCTCCTGTCTTGTTATTTGAGCTAGGACTTCCAGTACTATATTGAAAAGCAGAGGTGAGAGTGGACAACCCAGTCTTGTTCATGATCTTAATGGGAATTCCTCCAGTCTCTCTCCATTAAGTATTATTTGGGCCTTCAGAGCTTCATATATTGCCTTCATTATGTTAAGATATGAACCAACCATGCCAATTCTCTCCAATGTTTTGATCATGAAGTGATGTTGTATCTTGTCAAAGGCCTTTTCTGCATCTATCAAAATGATCATGAGGTTTTTATGTTTAACGTTGTTCATGTGGTGTATTACATTGACAGATTTCCATATGTTGAACCACCCCTGTGTTCCTGGGATGAATCCCACTTGGTCAAGGTGGATAAAGTTTTTGATGTGTTGTTGGATTTGGTTTGCGAGGATTTTGTTTAGGATCTTTGCATCTAAGTTCATCAGGGAAATAGGCCCGTAGTTTTCTTTTCTTGTGGCATCTCTGCCTGGTTTTGGAATTAGGGTAATACTTGCTTCATAAAAAGAATTGGGTAGCTTTCCCTGTTCTCCAACTGTGTGGCACAGTTTGAGGAAGATTCGCTTGAGTTCTTCCATGAAGGTTTGATAGAATTCAGTTGAGAAGCCATCTGGTCGTGGACTCTTCTTTTTGGGGAGGTTTTTTATTACTTTTTCACTCTCTAGGAGTGTGATGGGTTCATTAAGGTGATTAATCTGCTCTGCATTTAGCTTTGATAGATGGTATGCATCCAGGAATTTATCCATCTCTTCCACATTATCCAGTTTGTGGAGTAGAGGTTTTTGAAATAAGTCCTGATGATTCTCCCAATCTCACTTACGTCTGTTGTGATCTCTCCTTTTTCATTTTGAAATTTCTTAATTTGAAGCTTCCCCCTTTTTTGCTTGGTCAAATTGGCCAGGAGTTTCTCAATCTTGTTTATTTTTCAAAGAAGCAGCTCTTTTTTTTGTCAATTCTCTTAATTGTTTCCTTTATTTCCAATGCATTAATTTCTGCTCTGATTCTAATTATTTCTTTCCTTCTGGAGCTCTTTGGGTTGGATTTTTCTTGTTTTTCCAGTGCCTTTAGGTGGATGGTTAGGTTATTGATTTTGGATCTTTCTGTCTTTTTTATGAAGGCATTGAGTGCTACGAATTTTCCCCTGTAGACCGTCTTCATTGTGTCCCATAAGTTTAGGTATGATCTGTTCTCATTGTCATTCAATTCCAGAAATTTGGCAATTTCATTTTTTATTTCATCCACTATCCATTTATTGTTTTAAAGTGTACTTTTCAGTTTCCAGGTACCGTTGGGATTCCTGGTGGGTCTTTTGTTGTTGATTTCTAGCAATATAGCATTGTGATCAGATATCATGCATTGAATTATGTCAATCTTCCTAAATATATGGAGGCAGTCTTTGTGACCCAGTATATGGTGTATTTTAGAGACTGTTCTAGGGGCTGCTGAGAAGAATGTGTAGTCTGTGGATTTGGGATGGAAAGTTCTGTAGATGTCCATTAGGTCTAAGTGAGCTATGGTTTTGTTGAGCTCTCTTACTTCCCTGTTGAGTTTCTGTTTGGATGATCTGTCTATTACTGATAATGGTGTATTGAAGTGCCCAGCTGTGATGGTATTGGTGGTTATTTCTGTTTTATTGTCAAGTAGGTTTTGTTTTATGAACTGTGGTGCCCCTGTGTTTGCTGCATACAGATTTATGATTGTAATATCCTCTTGATGGATCATTCCCTTGATAAGTAGGAAGCGGCCTTCTTTGTCTTTTTTGATTATTTTTGGTCTGAAGTCCATTTTATCCAATATTAATATAGCTACACCTGCTTGTCTCTTATTTCCATTTGCTTGGAATATTGTCTTCCACCCTTTCACCCTGAGGACATGTCTGTCTTTAATGTTGAGGTGGGTTTCTTGAAGGCAAAAGATTGAGGGGTGTAATTTTTTGATCTATCCTGTTAGGTTGTGTCTCTTGATGGGTGAATTAAGGCCATTAATATGTAGGGTAATGACTGTGAGATTTGATTTGATCCCTGCCATATTGTGATGGTAAATGTGGGTTGGTGTTTTCATGGACTTTGAAGTTTTTTGTGCCTGCTCTGAGTTTGGTTATTGTGATCTGCTTCTTGTAGGCATTTGAGTTTCGTTATTTGTTTCTTCTCTGTGGAGAATTTCCTGAAATACTCTTTGTAGGTTTGATTTTGTGTTCATATAATTATAAAGCTGTGTTTTGTCATGGAAAGTTTTTCTTTCACCATCTATTATGAGGGATACTTTTTCTGGGTAAAGTAGTTTCGGTTGGAAGCCATACATTCTTAGACTTTGCAGTGTTTCATTCCAGGCCCTTCTAGCTTTCATGGTTTCCATTGAGAAGTCTGAAGTAATTCTGATGGGGTTACCTCTGAAAGTGGTGTGCTGTTTTTCCCTAGCTGCTTTTAGGATTTTCTCTTTGTTGTCAGTGTTTATAGTCTTAATGGCAATATGTCTTGGAGAGTTTCTCTTTTGGTCCAGTCTGTTTGGAGTTCTGTTAGCTTCTTCTAGCTTGATGGGCCTTTCTTTTAAGAGACTGGGGAAGTTTTCCTCATTTATTTTGTTGAATAAGTTCTCTATGCCTTTGGTCTGAATTTCTTCTCCTTCTGGTATTCCAATGATCCTGATATTAGGACGTTTAAGTGTATCTCACAATTCCCTCATGTTCTGTTCACAGAAACTTGAACTTACTGAAATTTTTGAACTCTCGAACTGTTTCTTCCATCTTGTCTTCCAGATCAGAATTTCTACCCTCCACTTGGCTGACACTATTCTTGAGAGCCTCTAGAGAGTTTTGGAATTGTTCAATTAAGTTTTCATTTTCTACTACTTTTCTATGTATAATTTCCATCCCTCTGTCAAGCTCCCTTTTCACATCATTTTCTGATTTTCTTAATGATTCTTGGAATTCATCCTTCCATTTCTTTATGTATTCATTTAGCATGGCCACCTGATTTTTAAGGTCTTCTTTTTTTTCACTCTCCCTCAAATATCTTAACTCTCTTTGAACTCCTTCCAATTTCTTTTCTATTAGTTCTAGTTTAGTGATGGCAGCATCCACGTGATTATCGGTCTTTTGTTGCTTTCATGCAAGTTCTGCCAGTAGGTTGGTCAGGGTTGCATTGCTCATAGCTTCAATTTGATGTTATGATCCTAATGACTCTTCTATGTTTAGTTAGGTATATTCATTGTGGGACTGGGTGATCTGACTGGATTTTCTTGCATTTGAGTTTTCATGTTATTTCTTTTGCGCTGTGGTCTGCCCATGACCGTGTATGGGCATGTCGGTGGGTGGATCAGCCTGGGCTCAAGCACAGTGGTAATCTGAGGCAGCCTGGGGCAGTTGGCAAGCAGCCTGATCTTTGGCTCTCACTTGCCAAAGCCGCCTGATCTACTGCCTTCCTGGGGCACCAATGTTGCCTGAATTCTCAAGCGGTAGTGCACCAAAACTCCCTGCCTTCAAGGTAGGAAGGACACTGAAGCACCAAGTACTGAAGCAGCCCAAACTCTGCCTTGGAACGCTGAAACCTGGAGGCAGTCTGCGCTCCCCCGCCACAGGACTATGGTGGATGGCCAGCACGGCAGACAGGTAGGGGATGGCACCTGAGCTGGCACAAGCAGGAGACACAGTGTGAGCTTGCATGGCAGTTGCTGTGGGACTGGGCTCACTGAAAGTGCAGCGGCAGGGGCAGTAAGTGAGTGAGTGGGCAGAGCAGTCAAAACTTCCACACACCAGGATCAATCTGCACGCGGCTGTGCTGTGGATATGGTGGCTACTTGGGGAAGGGGCGGGCTACCTGCTCCTGAGGGAATCAGGGATTCCCTGTTATTGTCAGGACTAACTGAAGATGCTGTGGTAGGAGCAGTAAGAGGGCGGGTGGGCGGAGCAGTGTAATCTTCCCCACACAGGGATAGATTGGTGTTTGGCCGCACCATGGATATGGCAGCTATTTGGGGGGAGGGGTGGGCTATCTGCCTGTGAGGAATTCAGTGGTTCCCTGTTTTCCTCCCCACACTCTGTGCCCTCCCACTGACAATCTATTGGAGATTTCTCTCCCCTAAAAGACCCAGTGAACCCTTAATGTCTTGCCTTTCTTTCCCCAGGATTTGCAGCTCAGATAGATGGTTGCCATCTTGGCCGGAAGTCTCCTTTGTGACTTTTTTATGAAGTAGAAGAGTACTAGAGGATGACTCCAGCAATATTGTCCCACATTTCAACTTTTTAGTTGTTATGTAAACCTGTTAATTGTATTCTTTTCCATTTGGAACTTTTTAGTCTGAAGTTTTTAGTCTGACGATTTCTTTCTTTTGTTTTTCATTGTTCTGAAATCTTTTTTTTTTAATTTAATTTTTTTTTCTTTTGACAGCTTCCATACTTACAGACAATAAACTATGATAATTTTCTCTGCTCCCCCACTTTTGCCTTCACAAATCTTTACACTCCATCATATTTCCTACCTCCCTAAATGAGTCTCTCTGTTATTACGGTGTCATCATCTTTTCCTCGTATTATGAGGGTGTGTGAAAACAGGGTTAGGCACTGGAACATCATGAATATCAAGGCCAATTTCTGTCTCACTGATGGCATTGTAAGCAGTCCCATCCTTCCTTTGGCTCTAACATTCTTTCTGCCACCTCTTCTGCAATGTACTCTGACACTTGGAAGGTGTGTTAGGGATGTATGAGTGCTGAACATTCCTCCATCACACCTTCTAAGCAATATGGTGCCTTTTGGGTCATCTCAGTAGTCATTTCCATCTGAAAAGAGAAACTTCCCTAACCAAAAGTGAGAGTAGCATTAATATAGTGGTATGACCATTAAGTAAAGTGCTTTCAGGGCAGTTTGGTGAGCATAATATATGCATTTAGCCAGACAAGAGCAAGCATTACATTCCTAAGGCTCATGACCTCCCCCACCATAGGCTTCTGGTTTGGTTTTCAGTACTGGGCATGTATTCCCCCTCCCATACAGCAGGTCTCCAGTCCAATTGGGGAGCAGACATGCCACTAATTTACCCGTTGGCTCACTTGGCCTGGCTGGCCAAACTTGAGGCTTGCAGTGTCCACTATTTCACCAATTATGGCTTCCATCTCCCATAAGTCTGCATGCAGTGCAGCTTTTTCCAGCTTTATGTCAGCTGGTCTACTGAGAGAAGGTTTTCAGCTCAGCCACAGTATTATTTCTCAGTGACCTTGCAGCTCAGGTATGTTGAGTCTTCAGCAATAGGGTCTTATCATCTATTCCTGATGGGAAGCCAAGAGCCCTGGCAATAGTCTATAATGTTTTAGTGGCATGAGGGACCTCTTTGGCCAACAAATAACTGGAATGTATCCCATTCCTGGCACTAAATTTTTTTTAGTAACTCTCTATGGCTTCTCAGTGTGCCATTATCCAAAAAAATAGATGATCATGTGGCTTATTCACAATGTACTGAATTTTGATTATCCCTCCCCCCATACTCCTTTTACTCAATCTCTTCCCATGCCAATTACATTAATCTGTCCACCTACTTACATATATACAATACCACACCCTTAATTCTACCCCTTCCTCCCTCTCTTATAGCCCTTTTCTAGCTCACTCTCCTCAGCTACCAACTTTTACTCCAATTCACACACAAGTCTGAGCATTTGTAACTAGGATCCACATATGGGAGAAAACAGATAATGTTTGATTTCTCGGCCTGGGTTACCTTACTTAGTATATCCATCATTTCCAGATCCATACATTACCCTGAAAATTTCATATTTTCATTCTTCTTTACCACTGAGCAGAATCCCATTGTGTAAATATATTTATTTTTATTTTCCATTTTATTATCCATTCATCTGTTGAGGAACATCTATGCTGGTTCCATTTCCTAGCTATTGTGAATAGAGCAGCAATAAACATAGTTGTGCAAGTATCTTTAATGTAGTGAGAAGACTCATTAGGATATATGCCTAGGAGTGCTATAGCTGGGTCATATGGTAAATATATTTTTAACTGACTTGGGAACCTCCACACTGATTTCCACAATGGCTCTACCAGACTACATTCCCACCAATGGTGTAGATGGGTTCTACCTGTCCCACAGTCTCCCCAACATTTATTGTCATTTGTTTTCTTGATGATAGCCATTCTGACAGGAGTGAGATGGAACCTCAAAGTAGTTTTAATTTGCATTTCCCTGATGGCTAAGGATGTAGAACACTTTCTTAGATGATCACATGACATCTGGATTTCTTCTTTTGAGAATTCTCCATTTAGTTCCATAGTCCATTTTTGAATTGTGTTGTTTGGTTTCTTATATTTTTTAAGTTCTTTTTACATCTAAATATTAATCATCTGCCAGATTTATAGCTGGAAAATATTTTGCCCCATTCCATAGGTTGCCTCTTTGCTATGTTTACAGTGTCTGTTGCTGTACAAAAGCCAAGGCTTCAAGTACTATATTACATAAGAATGGGGACAGTGGACGCCCTTGTCTTTTCCTGATTTTAGTGGAAAAGCTTCAAGTTTTTCCCCATTTAGTATTTATGTTGGCTGTAGGTTTGTCAAAAATAGCCTTTAATATGTTCCTTCTATTCAGAGTTTCTGTAGGACTTTACAATGAAGAGATGTTGGATTTTGTCACATGCCTTTTCTGCTTCTATTGAGATGGGCATGGGATTTTTGTCCTTCAGCCCATTTATGTAGTGTACTACATTTATCAATTTGCACATGTTGGACCACCCCTGCATTTCTGGCATGAAGCCTACTTGGTTGGGCTGAATGATTTTTGACATATTCTTATATTCTGTTTGCCAATATTTTGTTGAGAATTTTTGTACCTATGTTCATGAGGTAGATTGATCTGTAATTTTCTTTCTTTCTTTCTTACTTTTGTTCTATCTTTGTCTGCTTTTAGTATCAGGGTGATGCTGGCTTCATAGAAGGAGTTCAGCAGAATTCCTTCCTTTTCTATTTTATTGAAAACTTTTAGAAGCAGTAGTGTAAATTCTTCCATGAAGGTCTGGTAAAATTAACCAGTGAATATATCTGGGCCTGGACTGTTTTTAGTTGGGAGACTTTTTATAACTGCTTGGATCACCATAGTTTTTGTAGATGTATTTAAATGGTTTATCTCATCTTGATTTAATTTTGGTAGGTCATATTAATCCAGAAAATTATCCATGTCTTTCATATTTTCATACTTAGAGGCAGATATATTTTCAAAGTAGGTCTTTATGATTGCCTGAATTTCTTTAGTATCTGTTTAATGGTGCCTTTTTCATCTCTAAATTTATTAATATTTGTCCATTCTCCCTTTCTTCTCTTCAGATTTGCTAAGGGTTTATCAATCTTGTTTATCCTTTCAAAGAACTAACTCTTTGTTTCATTATTTGGATTTGTTTTGTTTTCTATGTCATTAATTTCTGCCCTTATCTTTATTATTTCTTCCTGTCTATAATTTTCGGTTTGCCTTGTTCTTGTTTTCCCAAGACCTTAAGGTGAAGCATTAAATCACTTACTCTCTAATTTCTTAATATAGGCACTTATAATTTTAATGTTCCCCCTTAGGACTGCCTTCATTGTGTCCCAAAGGATTTGGTATGTTGTATTCTCATCATCATTTGATTCTATGAATTTATTGATTTCCTTTTTTATTTCTTCAATGACTCATTGTCATCATCCAATAGTGTACTGTTTAGTCTCCATGAATTGCTGTGTGCTCTGTAGTTTTAATTGTTATTGATTTCTAGTTTAATCCCATTGTTGTCGGATAGAGTACAGGGGTTATTTTAGTTTTCCTGTATTTGTTAATATTTCCTTTGTGTTCTAATATATGGCCTATTTTGGAGAATTGCCCATGTGCTGCTGAGAAAAAATATATATGCTGCAGAATTTGGATGGAATGTTCTGTAGATAGCTGTCAGGTCCATTTGTTCCATGACATTTAACACAGATGTCTCTCTGGTTTATTTTTTTGCCAAGATGACCTATCAATTTACGCGAGTGGGGTATTGAAGTCACTCACTATAATTGTGTTTGGTGTTACTTGTGACCTTAATTATAATAGTGTTTGATGAAATTGGAAGCCCCTATATTAGGTTCATATATGTTTAGGATTGTAAACCCTCCTGTTGGAATATTCCTTTAATCAGTATAAAGTGACCTTCTTTTTTAAAATTTTTTTTGTTTCTTTTTATTTATTTATTTGAGAGCAACAGACAGAGGGAGAAAGAGGAAGCTAAAGAGAGAAAAAATGGGTGCTCCAGGGCCTCCAGCCACTGCAAACAAACTCCAGATGCTTGCTCCACTTTGTGCATCTGGCTACCATGGGTTCTGGGGAATTGAGCCTCGAACCGGGGTCCTCAGGCTTCACAGGCAAGCGCTTAACTGCTAAGCCATCTCTCCAGCCCTAAAGTGGCCTTCTTAATCTTCCTCACTAATGTTGGTTTGAAGTCTGTCCTGTCAGATATCAGGATAGCAATGCCTGCTGGTTTCCTAGGCCCATTTGCTTCAAATATCATTTTCCCTTCTTTCACCCTAAGACAGAGTCTGTTTTTTTTTTTCTGTTGTTGTTGTTGTTGTTGTTTGTTTGTTTCACTGAGAGATGAGTTTCCTGTAAGCAACAAACAGCAGGATCCTGCCTCTTAATCTAGTCTGCAAGCCTGTGTATTTTGGTTGGGGCATTGAAGTCATTGATATTAAGAATTATTATTGAAAGGTATGTGCTTATTCTCACCATTCTTCTTGTTTTATAGTGCTTCCCGTTTTCCCTTTAATCTCTTGTTTTGACTGTTATTTGAGTATTTCTTTTCTTGTTTCCTCATGTGTGTGCTGTGCTTTCTCTTCAGTATGAAGGATTCCTTCAAGTATTTTCCAGAGCTGGCTTAGTTGTCACAAATTCTTTTAGCCTGTTTTTGTTGTGAAATGTCCTTATTTCTCCATCAGTTTGGATAGATAGATTTGCAGCATAAAATATTCTTGGTTGACAGTTGTTATCTTTCAGAAATTGGAATACATCATCCCAAGCATTTCTGGATTTTAAAGTTTATGTTTAGTAATCTGCTGTTATCCTGATTGGCTTGCCTTTATAGGTGACTTGCTTTTTCTCTCTGAATGCTTTTAACATATTTTCTTTGTTTTGCATGTTTAGTAGAAGAGAGATTCTTTCCAGATTTTGTCTGTTTGGTATTCTAAAAGCTTCCTGTATCTGCAAAGGCATTTCTTCCCCAATATCAGAAAATTTTTCTTCTATGATTTTGTTGAAACTGCCTACTATGCCTTTGGATTGAAATTCTCCTCCTACTACTATACCCTGAATTCTTATGTTTGATATTTTCATAGTTACTTGGATATCTTGAAATTCCCATTCATACCTTCCTATTCTCCTTGTTGGACTGGATTAGATCTGGCACCTGATCTTATAGTTTAGATATTCTATTCTCTTCTTCATCCATTGTACTGGTGGGAGTTTCCACAGAGGGTTATATTTGACTTACTGTGATTTTCAGTGCTAGTGTTTCTGCCTGGATTTTCTTCAGTCTTTCTATTTCCTTACTCATGTCTTGTAATGATCTCCTTATTTCACTAAACTGGTTTCCTGTGTTCTCCATCAAGACTTTCTTTCTTCAGTAATTCCTGTTTTTTCTTCTTTGATTCCTTTCATTTCTTTGAGTATAGATAAAATAATTTTTTTGAAATCTTTGTCAGGCATTTCATAGTAAAAAGTCTCCTTAGGGGCCATTTCTGGTGGATTTATAATTTTTGGTGGAATTTTACTGTCTATATTCTTTCTGTTTCTTGGATGTACCAATTTTTACATCCTGAGTTTATTTGACACTTGGGTCTTATAATTATCTGCACTGCTCTTAGACTTGGAAATCCAACTCTATGTACCTCCAGTTTAAGGTGCCAAGTGTAGCTCTTGTACTCCAATCCAAACACAGAAGTAATCTTAGGTGCTGAGTTGGCCTACTGTTCAAGAATTCTAGTGGGCTGGGTGGAGCAATTTACTGGAAAATTCTAAACTTCAACTGAGCAATATACATATTCAACAAAAATTAGCACAAAGTATACAAGTGTGGAGATTAATACAAACAGATAACCTTATAAAGCCGAAATTTCTAAGGGTGTGTGTTGCTCTAAATCCTTAATCCTGTCAGCTTGGAGGTTGATATTTATGTTCTGAAATGGGTTCCAGGTCAGGCTGAGTCTGAATAAGACCCTGCCCTCAGTAATGACATAAGAAAAAAACAATGGCCCTATGAATCTGAAAGCATCAAAGGCAACAATAATCATTCCTCAAATACAACTTAACTGAGAATGATAAAGCCAACCACAAATATGCAACCCATAACCTGCCCTGACATAGAAAGAGTGATTAACACTTAAATCGCAGGCCTATTTACCTGTCAGTTGACCCCATTACCTTTTGGGGTGGCTGCCAATCTCACCAATGCTGAGTGCATACCTCAATCCCATTGTGCAGTGCTGTGGATCTGGTTTTCGGATCACCTGTGCTGTATGTCCCGCCCTGGGGGTTGAAAGCATTTCACAGAGGTTCATGGTTCTGATTGTTGGAAGATGGGACAGTACAGAAAGCCTGGAGTTGTACAGAAAGTTCTCCGCTGGCCAGGCAAGTGTGGGGATCCACACGAATTGGTGCACAAGTACCTTGGTGAGGTTCTGGCTCGTTTCCTTCTTGCTGGTAGATCTTGGTTTCTCTGGCTTCTCCTCTGTGGGTGATATTCACATTTCATAAGAGAGGGTATTTTGCTGTGGTTTTGCTTAAATACCTCCCAAGGTTGTTTGGTGTGACTTTTATGTCTCTGTCTTACCCAGAAGTCTATCAACAGCCTCTAATTTTCTGCTTTGATCAGTTTTGAGTCTCCTCTGTGTCTGCCACCATATACCTGGGGGAGGTTATCTGACTACCTGGGAGAGTAGCACTCATGTTCACCTCTTTGGCATTGTTCCTTGGACTATGGTTCATGTAATAGGATGATGACCCATCTAGTGATAGGCACTTGACTTTATCTTCTTATCATTTCTATTTGGTATTTTGTGCCATTTGTAAAATGCAGATTCTCTAACTAAAAGTATGAGTAACACTAATAAAAGGGGACAAAAATGTATTCAGAAGGTTTTTTTAATGTGTAAAATGCCTCCATTTAGACAAAGAACAATAGATGCTTCCCTCTAGGGTATATGAATTTCCAAGATGTAAATTTTTGACTTGGTTTTCAGTACCAGGATGAATTCTTCCTTATGAGGGTGCCTCATGCCCAACCAAAGAGCCATTGATTACTCCTTTAAACTATGTACTGCTATTCCATCAATGGGTACATGATACCCAGGCAGTTGATTTTGTAGAATGACAATTTTTCACTTACTTTCTGTTTTTACCGCAGAACTTCTAAGGGTAATTAATTCCTTCAGCAAAGTAGCAGGATGTAAAATCAACACACAAAAATCAGTAACCTTACCACATACAAAGGACAAATATACATATGAAATTAGTAAGAATGTTCCATTTTCAATAGCCACAAAATAAATCACATACCTTGGAATGACACTAACCAAGGATGTGAAAGACATATATAATGCAAACATAAAAACACTCAAGAAAGAAATTGAGGAGGACTTGAGAAGATGGAAAGACCTTCCATGCTCCTGTATTGGTGGAAATAATATTGTGAAAGTGACAATTCTACAAAAAGAAATATACAGATTAAATGTAATACCAATAAAAAGTCCACCATCATTCTTCACAGAGGTAGAAAAAGTGATCTCAAAATTCATATGAAATGGCAGAAGCCCTCAGATATCCAAGCATATCCTCCACACAAGAAACACTTCTGGAGTTATCACCACACCCAATCTAAAACTATACTACAAAGCCATAGTAACAAAAACACTGTGGTACTGGAACACAAACAGAAATATAGATAAATCACACAAAATTGAAAACCTGAACATTAGGTCAAGTATCTATAGCTACTTGATATTTGACAAAGGTGCCAATAATATAGACTGGAGAAAAGACAGTATCTTCAACAAATAGTGCTGGACAAATTTTATAACCACATATAGAAAAATGGAACTAGACCCACTCATCTCATCATACACAAAAATCAACTCTAAATGGATTAAGGACCTCACAATAAGACCTGAAACTTTTCAGCTGCAGGAAAAAAAACAAAAAAAAAAAAAAAAAAAAAAAAAAAAAAAAAAAACAGGACAAGCTCTCCATGATATAAGAGTGGGGAAAGACTTCCTAAACAATACTCCAGTATCCCAGGAAATTTAACAATCTCCCAACAAATGTGATCTCATGAAGCTAAAAAGCTTTTGTTCAGATAAAAATACCACAAGCAGAGCCAATAGACTGCCCACAAAATGGGAGAAAATTTTCATCAGCTATACCACTGACAAAGGCTTAATATCTGGAACATATAACAAACTCAAAAAAAACTAAGCAATTTAAAAAAAATCAAACAGCCCACTCAAAAATGAGGTAGAGAACTGAACAGAGAGTTCTCAGAGGAAGAAATACAAATGGTTAACACACCCTTAAGAAAATGTTAAACATCCTTAACCATCAGGGAAGTGCAAATTACAACAACTATGAGATTGCTCCAGTAAGGATGGAAATCATTAAAAAAAAAAAAAAATCCAGCGACAACAAATGATGTGTGGAAAGAGGAACCCTCATTCACTGTTGGTAAGAATGAAAACTGGTACAACCACTATGGAAATAAATATGGAAATTCCAGAGAAAGATGAACATAGAGCTACCAATAGACCCAGTTATTCCCTCACTGGGCACTTACCCTAGATACGCTATGCTTCACTACAGAGATACTTGCTCAACCATGATTATAGCTGTTCAATTTGTAATAAGTAAGAACTGTAATCAACCCAGGTTTCCATCATTGGATAAATGGATTACTCAGCAGTAAAAAGAATAATACAATGAAATTTTTACAAAAATGCATGAAGTTAGGACAGATTACACTCAGAAAACATACACAATCACAGAAAGACAAATTCCACATGCTCTCGCTCATCTCTGGTTCCTAACCTGGGTCAGCTTGAGTTGCTGGCACACTGGATAGACAACTTAAGGCTAGCACAATAGGGATGGAAGGGTTTGGGGGAAGGGGAATAGGTGGGTGGAGGAAAATAAACACAAAATTAATCTTAAAATGAATTGTATCATAGAAAACTTTCTCCTTGAAGATAAGGTGAAAGATATAATACTCAACAGGAGAACAGGGGGAGCATCTGAAAAGAAGGGACCTGGAGAGTATGGGATATAAAGCCTTACCTTGAAATTTTTTGTCTCAGGCTGGAGAGGTGGCTTAGTGGTTAAGCGCTTTCCTATGAAGCTTAAGGACCCTGGTTCGAGGCTGGATTCCCCAGGACCCACGTTAGCCAAATGCACAAGGGGGCGCATGCATCTGGAGTTTGTTTGCAGTGGCAGGTGGCCCTGGCATGCCCATTCTCTCTCTGTCTGTCACTCTCAAATAAATAAATAAAAATAAACAAAAAAAATTAAAAAAAATTTTTGTCTCTGCCCTGTAACTTCCAGTACCAGAAATCAGTGCTACCTGCATTGATATGTTGATCAAAGAGACCTACAAGGTCCCCTAAACAAGACAGGATTCTGTCAAAGTATTTGATTACCCACATGAGGGAAAAGATAAGACCCTATTGCTTAAGACACCATATACTTCCAACACAGAACACACAGAGAACTGGCAAGAATCCAGAAGAGTGCCAGTGCCCAGACAATTAGCACATCTTGTGCTGGAAAGTGCTACATGAGCTACTGGGGGATAGTGGTCAACAGTGGTGTGAGTAAGCAGGGGTCTAAGCAATTCAGAAGTAACAAGCCTGACAAGAAGTACATACCAGTGCAATGGTGGTACACAGCTTTGGTAGGTAATCAATGGGTTTTTGATTGGCTAAGAGATCCACTCAGTGAAAAGGAAAACAGACCTGGAACTTGGAACCAGGTCAGAATCCTATGGAGACAAAGATTGTGCCCTCCACTGCCAAGCTCTCACTAGTCTGTGAATAATAGAGGGACTACAACGATCAAAATATCCCTAAATTAATAACATTTATCTAATTTAACTTATGCTGACTTCACTCTCTGTTGGAGAATCTGGTTTTCTTTTTTCTTTTTTTCCAGAACATAGTGAGGCCCAAGAAGATAAACCAGCCCTTGCATTTTGGTCAAGGCCCAATTGAAACCACAGAGTAAGTGGGGAGATGAGCAAGATTGCTACTTCCATGGTGAGCCTGACAAGCTGCACCAGGGTGAAAGAGACTAAGGATATTCAACACATATCAAAGAAGAAACCCAGACTTTCCTAAGAGCTCATCACTGAAGTAGACTTGAAACACTCCCACCTATGCTCAGGGAATTTTGGAGAAGAGGGGCCAGAAAGATTGTAAGAGCCACAGGATGGGATGTCATGATAAGAGGCATCGCCTCCTACAATAACTGACTGGTGCTCCCAGACTGCATAACCCACAAGGCAATGGGGAATACCGGCCACTGCACTGAGAACTTTCCCCAATAGAATAGGGGCAGAGAGGAGTGAAAAGTTGGCACCAACACATGATTCAGTATATAAAATATATTCTTAATTAAAAATGAAAAAAAAATATATAGGACTGCTGGGTAAGGTGGCAAATTAAAAGCCCCATGGTTGTGACTCAGTGAGGAAACAGCAAAAAAGTACATATAAATCTTTGTTACTGAAAGAGTCCATAGCTGTAAGTAAATAAGTGAATTTATTTAGCTAGGAGAGATCTTTACAGAGAAGAAGATGGGGAGTGGGAATGAAGTTCTGCCAGGCTATAACATGTGGCCCCAGCCAATGGAAGTAGAGACAACATGGAAGTGCTCTGCTACCCCATACTCTGGCACTGAAGCAACAGCAAGATGACTGTCCAATAACCTGACACACTGGCAGTAAAGGGACAGTTAGATGCATTGTTCAATGATTGAACACACACTGGCACTCAGGTAACAAGCTATCAAATGACTGCACACACACTGGCACCATTGAAACAGTTAGACCTACTGTCCAATGACTGAAAACACACTGGCACTGTGGTAACAGTTAGACAGACTGTCCAATGACTGCATACACACTGTCAGTGTGGGTACAGTTATATGGGCTGGAAAGTTGTTGGACACACTGTTCTTGGTGACCTTTTTAATTAAATTTTTTGTATTTTAAAAAATATTTTTTGCCCCGGCCAGCGGGGGTAGAACAAAGACCCGAGGGGAAGTCAACCTGAATGGGAGAAGGCAAACAGACACAAGAAGGAGACCAAGCTAGGTGTTTGTCAAGGTCTCAATTTTTTATTTTTACATATAGGTTTATATAGGGTTGTAGGGGGAGAGGGGTGTAGTTAGAACAAAGAGCACAGGGTTACTGGCTAAACCAACAATATCCTTGTTTCTTCATCAGTTAATGGCAGCATGGGGGAGTTATCACCCAAGCGTATGATTTCTTTGTTTCTGGTAGTTGAACATTAGATGAGGAACTAGAAACTTAACTCACATCATGGCATTGTCTGTCAATATGGCCGAGGTTTGGCTTATAGCTCCCAACATCTCCTCCCTTCTTTTATACGAAAAGAGGGGGAGGCCCGCTATGCAGCAGTGGGCATTAACCAACTGGGGGAGTAGTGACCTGACTCCTCCCATGGGCTGTCATTTTTTCGTCCCACAATCTTGGCCCTTGGTACCTTTTGGGGAGGGGAGGCAGGGCCTATGTGATAACAGTTATGGTACCAACCTCCATGCAAGTCAGGTTTTTCTCTCAGGGAATTCAGAAGCGGTCAGAAAGGAACCTTCCCTTGCGGTGCTTTGCCTCGCACCCATGTTGGTGCCCATATCGCACTCACTTCATTGTGAGCCCATATGCATAGGTCTGAATCCTATGCAGCTCCTAAAGGAGGGGAAGCTTTTTGGCCATAAAACAGATATACTGCAGCAATAGCCGAGGGGTAGAGGACAGTAGCATAGTAAGTGAGTACAGAATGTATGATCAAGGGAGAGTGACAGCTGCAGGTAGGTCTTCTGTGGCAACGCCTCGATCCGCCAGCTCCAGTCTGTGAAAATGGACCTGTAAGGGCTACATCTTAATGGCTTCAATCTGTTGATGTACAAAAGACATGATTTAATTTATAATAACAGGTCAGATTGTGAGTAAGAGGATTAAGATAAGTAGAGGTTCTTATACCGATGGTGACCAGGAGAAGAAGGGGGAATTGGCCCAAAGTTGAGAGGAGGAGGGATTATATTGGGAATGCAACTCTTGACTAAGTGTTTGTAAGTATTTTATGTTTTCCTCAATGATTCCGGATTCATTGACATAGAAACAGCACTCCTCTTGGAGAGCCATACATGTTCCTCCTTTTTCTGCTGTAAGGAGGTTGAGAGCATGTCGATTTTGTAGGGCAACCTTGGCCAGGGAGGTGATCTGTCTCTGGAGGGATTCAAGACTATTAGTGGTGGAGTCAATCATCTGTTGTAGTTTTTCAGAAAATTTGCTGGCAGAATACAAGGAGTGCCTCAATGTTCTGCCTGCCACCCCTGTAGAAATAACTGATGTGGCCAGGCTTACACCTACCACTAATGGAAGGAAGGCTGCTCTCTTATGAGTGGTGTGAAAGAGCCATGAAAATTCATCAGGGCTATACATGGTGAGTTGGGGGATCACAGCTACCAGAATACAGGGTCCCGGGGTGGTGTATTAATGCGAGTAAACAAGGTCTCATTGCACCAGAAATAAATCAGTGGGGGGGGGGGATATAAGTTCCATAGTTACAGAGGTGTTTTGTGTGCATGTTAGGTCAGTAGGTAGTGATTTGTTAGTAAGGAAGCAGTGCAGCGTGAAAATGTTATTTAGATGGTGAGAGAGTAGTGGGACTGGGGAGACAGGAGGAGTGGTGTTATAGCGAGATTGGTTAAAGGAAAGGTTGAGGGTAGAGGAAGCATTTAGGGGAGTTGCAGAAAGAATTGGGCATGAAAGAGAGGCACAAAGCAAACAAGAAGAGGCATTTACCTGACAGGCATTAAGTAGGTGGATGGCATATTGGAGATATATTGGCCAAGAGTCCCATATTACCCTGTTATTATTTTGGAGGGCAGAGTGGAGGTTTTGTTCATTTTCTAAAATTATTTGATTTACTTGATCCTTGGAGTCTGCAGGGACTAATTGTCTGGATATATATATATATATATTCCCCATAGGGTAGGAGGACCAGCCATTATTATAGAGTTTGCCTGTGACTCCCTTTTCCCAGCGCTCATTCCAAGGGTCGGAGATAACAAGGGTAAACTCTCCTTGGAGGCAGAGAATACCATTTTTTCAATGTCTTCGTGAATATTGCAGCTCCAATATCTACAACCTCCATAGGTGGATTTATAATTTAAACAACTGCCCTTATTGTCATAGGAAAAACAGGCATAAGGACTATATGTAGCAGTAATTGTTTTGGGAGTGATTTTAAATGTGAGGGCAGTGCCCTGAACCAATAAGGGTGGTGGAGTCCTGGATGATGGGACCTTCCTTTACTTGAAATTCCCATTGAAAGATGGTAGCAGTAGTTAGGGGGACGATGAGCAACAAGGAGCAGAGGAACAGTAGATGTCGGGGGCCAGCTGTTTTCATCTTGAATCTTGGGTATTGGAAACCTGGAAGAGAAAAGAGGGAGTTGCCTCAGGAACAGGGTGTTATTGGGCATGTTTTACTGAGAACTTATAGGTTCGTTGACTTGTTTGACTAAACGTTCTGGTAGCCATCTTGCGGCATCATTTTGAGTATCAAACACACAGACTGACCTGCGAACCCAAATAAGGACTGGGTCTGGGCCATTCCATTTTAGAGTCAAAGGATCTTTCCACATAGCTTTGGCAAAGGTATTTTTTGTGTTAGTGTGCCAAAAGTGATCGGCAGCTGATTTTCCCTGAGCATCAAGGGTTAAAAAGTTTAGGATAAACAGGGCATGATGAAGAATGTTTTTTGGGAGGCTTTTTATGGGATATAAATCCCCTGTTTTCAATTTTTGGAGGGTATGTTTAATAGTTTGATGGGCTCCCTCAACAATTCCTTGACCCTGGGGATTGTATGGTATGCCTGTAATATGTTTAATTTGTAGTTGGTGACAGAAATTTTGGAATTTTTTTCCAGTATGTCCAGGACCATTATCAGTTTTAATAATTTAGGGCTTTCCCATGACACCAAGGCAATTGAGTACATGAGCAATGACATGTTTTGAAGCTTCTCCAGCATGGAGGCTGGCAAAGATGAATCCACTAAAGGTATCCACAGTAACATGGAGGTACTTAAGATTACCAAATGAGGGAATGTGTATTACATCCATTTGCCAGATCTCATTGGGAATTAAACCTCTAGGATTCACACCTAAGTGGGGGACTGGTAGGAGGGTGACACAGTTTGTGCATTGTTTGACTATCTGGCAAGCTTGTTCCCTAATGATTTTAAAAAGAAGACACAAGGTTTGAGCATTAAGGTGATGTACAGGCCTGGGGCACAGGCTCGAGTTCAGCAAGGAAGGCAAACTGGGTGACTTTTTCAGTCAGGGCATTGCCTGTGGCTAGAGGCCCAGAGAGTCCAGAATGAGCATGAATATGGCCTATATAAAAAGGATGTTGTCCTAGAATGTATGCATTGCTGAATGAAGAAAAACAGAGGAGTGGCGTTTGTAGTGGGTTTTATGTATGGCACAGTTTCTAAGAGGGGGATGGATTGAGCAATATAAGCACTATCAGTATACAGATTAAAGAAGTATTTGGAAGTTGTTGAAAAACCTGTAAAACAGCAAAAAGCTCCACCAGTTGAGCAGAGTGGAATGGGGATTGTAGAGAAGTGGTTTGATTGTTTACAGTGAAGGCTGCCATTCCATTAGAGGAACCATCAGTGAAAACTAGCGGGACATGGGCAAGGGGTCGGGGAGAGGTTAATGTAGGAAAAACAAATGGTTGAATTCTCATAAAGTGGACAAGCTTGTTAGCAGGGTAATGGTTATCAAGGGATCCCTGAAAAGAGGTGCAAGATATTGCCCAGTCGTCATCATTTTGTATTAACCGTTGTATTTGGGTAGTGGAGTAGGGTAGAATGATTTTATCAGGGTCCTTACCAAATATTTTTCTACTTTGATCACGTCCAATTTTTATTAATTCTGCCACCCATGAGGTGTAAGGGGTAAGGACTTTGGGTGGTGAAGCGGGTAAATGGACTCAGAAGAAGGACCCCTCTTGCCAGAACACCCCGGTGAGTGTAAAGTCAGTGGCACAAATGACCAGGACAAGAGGCTCCTCATAAGAGATAAAAGTGACCCTTAGGCTCAGAATTGCAGCCTCCACTATCTTCAGGGCCTCTAGGGTGGGGGCCGTTAATGAGCGGCTGGAGGCAGGGTCTGGATCTCCTTTGAGGATGTCAAACAAGGGTTTAAGCTCTCCAGTAGTTAACTTAAGATAAGGCCTGAGCCAATTGATATCTCCTATGAGTTTTTGAAAATCATTTAAAGTTTTTAGATGATTAGTTCTAAGTTGAATCTTTTGTGAAAGAATTTTGTTATGAAAAAGTGCAAAGCCTAAGAATAAGTAAGGGGGTTTAAATTGAATTTTATCAGGAGCTCTTTGAAGACCAGCTCTGGTAAGGGCCCTAGAAAGCTCTTGAGAGCAAATAAGGAGTTCAGTGTGATCAGGTCTGGCCAAGAGAATGTATCCATATAATGAATGCTATACAAGGAAGGCCACCTATGTCTAAATGGATCTATAACTTGGGCCACAAATTTTTGACACAGCATAGGGCTGTTAGCCATCCCTTGGGGCAAGACTTTCCATTGGAATCTTGGCATAGGGCCTTTAAAATTTACCACAGGTGAACTAAATGCAAAATGCTGATGATCCTCAGGGTGTAAGGGAATTGTAAAAAAGCAATCCTTTAGGTCAATAATGATTTTACAATATCCTGCAGGAATTGCCCCTGGAGTGGGGAGGCCTGGTTGTAGGGCTCCCATAGGCACCATGGCCTTATTAATTTCTCTAAGGTCTTGGAGCAACTTCCGTTTTCCAGACTTTTTCTTTATAACAAAGATAGGAGTATTCCAAGGAGAGGTGGTAGGTTCAATATGGCCTACAGCAAGTTGTTCCTGCACTAACATCGTGGCTGCAGCTAAATTTTCAGAAGTTAAAGGTCTTTGATCAACCCACACAGGTTTTGTTGTTTTCCAGGATATCTTATCTGCATGGGGTACAGGCATGTCAACAACCATTAGGATAAATTTTCATAGCCTATTCCAGCACGATCAGTCTTTATAGTAACTGGGATTGGCTCTTTTGTTCCCTGAGAATGTTTGCCCAATCCTTTTCCCAGGTGGAAGCCTTGATTAAGCATTTGGCGAGCTATCAATTCATCAGGGCTGCACATAATGAGTTTCATTTGAGAGAGGATGTCTCGGCCCCAGAGATTAATGGGCAGGCCTGTGACCACATAAGGTTGAATGGTGCCTTGATTGTCTTCCTCATCCTCCTATTGAATAACTTCAGAACTTTGTAAGGGGTTAGAGGCCTGTCCAATTCCTCTGAGGTGAGTCATGGAAGCGGTGAGAGGCCAAGATGTAGGCCAGTTTTTACTGGAAATAATTATGGCATCTGTACCAGTGTCTATAAGACCTTCAAAGGTTTTTCCTTTTAACTTTAATTTAAGAAGGGGTCTTGCTTGAGTGACCTCTTGTGCCCAGTAAATGTCTGATGACCCAAACCCATGGGGGCTGTAGGAGGTGGCCAGTCAGGGTTGTGATACCTGGCAGCCTCACCCTCCAGCCCTGATTCCTCACCTGGGGAAAGAGGAGTATGGGGATAACTGCAGATTTGGAGAGAATAGGATAAATGGATTTAGGGGCAGGTGGGTCATCGTCTGGCATAGGAACGATGACAGAGGGGCCCTGCAAAGGGGGATCATTTGTCCCACCCAGAGCCTTTGCCTGGGAGCCACCACCTCGGTGCCCGCCTGGAGGGCGGGGCGGTTCTGGGGAGGGAGCCGCAGCCGCAGCCGCAGTAGCCCCCGCATGGGGATCCTTATGGCGGGAAGTTAGTTCATGAATGGGAGGGGTCTGGATAGGTTTAATATTATTTTTAAGAAAGAATTCTCCATCCATAACAACTTTTGAAATGTCCAGTTGGCACTGGTGGACCTGGAGGACATCGTTTATTAAGTTCCAATAGGAGAAGATCTGAACCAGGACTTTTTCAGGCCCAAAAGTCCTATAGTAATCCTTTAAACAATCTCCCACTCTCCCCCATCTTTTTTCATCAATGGTGCCTTCCTGGGGAAGCCATGGACATAAATCTTCTAAGAAGAGGAAGAAGTGAACAAGATCCTTTTTATTTTTTTAACTTTTGCCGCACGAGTCTTGAGGGAGCCTTTAAGTCCCTGGATGAAAAGTTCCTGTTTACTTAGGGTCTGTCCCATGATAGGAAGGAAAGAATAGAAATGGCAAGAGCAGAGGGCAATGTTTCCAGTTGGGGAACCGGCACAGGGGAATTCCCCAATGGGCTTGACGCAAGCCTGTCCACAAATTTAAGAATCTGGCGGCCACCCTAAGGGCAGTTACTGGCTGTTGCGTAACCGGTTTTGGTGGTTGGAAGAAAGGCTAGATAGGAGGTTTTCTCCAATGCCCGAACGGGCTGTCGGGATTTGCACAGGGAGCAAGGGGCCTTCAGCCAATGCCAGAGGGTAGCCCTGGCCAAGAGGCTTCAGTTGCCCTGTCGCTATGCTGCAATTCCACGAGATGGCGCCAGCCGAAAGTAAAAGAAAGAAAAGAAGTTTACAAAGACCAACGAAGAAGTCCTGCAGTTCCTGTGTGTTGCAAATCTGACTGAATAGTCTTTATTTAAATGGTTTACCTAGAAGTCTTAGTCGCTTGTCTTAGCTTAATCAGATCTGTATCACAGGCGGGCTTTCTGTGATGATCACTGTGCGGATATGTATCACAGGTGGGCTGCCTGTGGTGATCGCTATGCGAATCTTCACTCGCCAATGAGGCAGTGATTCAGGGAGAAGAACGGCCGTTCACTTGAGTGATGTTCAGGTTTTTCTTAGTAGAACAAAGACCCAAGGGGAAGTCAACCTGAATGGGAGAAGTCACACAGACACAAGAAGGAGATCAAGCTAGGTGTTTGTCAAGGTCTCAAATTTTTATTTTTACATATATGTTTATATAGGGTTGTAGGGGGAGAGGGGCATAGTTAGAACAAAGAGCACAGGGTTACTGGCTAAACCGCCAATATCCTTGTTTCTTCATCAGTTACCTGCAGCATGGGGGAGTTATCACCCAAGCGTATGATTTCTTTGTTTCTGGTAGTTGAACATTAAATGAGGAAATAGAAACTTAACTCACAACATGACGGTGTCTGTCAACATGGATGAGGTTTGGCTTATAGCTCCCAACAATTTTTATGGATTCATGAATATTTCACAGCAAAGAGGCTCTAAAGCCAAGCGTGGCAGTGCAAGCCTTTAATCCCAGCACTTGGGAAGTAGGAGGATCACCATGAGTTCAAGTCCACCCTGAGACTGCATAGTGAATTCCAGGTCAGCCTGAGCTAGAGTGAGACCCTATCTTGAAAAACCAAACAAGAGAGAGAAAGAGAGAGAGAGAGAGAGAGAGAGAGAGAGAGAGAGAGAGAGAGAAAAGCTTTAGTGGCACCAGATGACAAGTATACATCAGTAAGAGTACCATATAACTTTCATTATTTTAGCATCAAAAAGATATTATTTGTCAGTTTAAGGTTTTAGGTTCCCCCCACACACACCCTAACATAGGGTCTTGCTCTAGTCCAGGCTGACCTCAAATTCACTATGTAGTCTCAGGGTGGCCTCTAATTCACAGCAATCCTCCTACCTCTGCCTCCCAAGTTCTAGGATTAAAAGCATGCACCGGGCTGGAGAGATGGCTTAGCAGTTAAGTGCTTGCCTGTGAAGCCTAAGGATCCCGGTTCGAGGCTCGATTCCCCAGGACCACGTTAGCCAGATGAGCAAGGGGGCGCACACATCTGGAGTTCCATTTGCAGGGGCTGGAAGCCCTGGTGCGCCCATTCCCTCTCTCTCCCTCTATCTGCCTCGTTCTCTGTGTCTGTCGCTCTCAACTAAATAAATAAAAAATGAAGAAAAAATTTTTTAAAAAAGCATGCACCACCATGCCTGGCTAGATTTTAGCTTTTAATCTTAGCAACTCTCCAAATTTCCGATTCATAGATGATCATTTTATAGTCCCCCAATTTATGTTTAATTTTTATGTATTTATTTGAAAGAAAGGGGCTGAGAGAGAGAGAGAGAAAGAGAGAGAGTCAGAATACCAAGGGCCACTATCCACTGCAAACTAATTGCAGACACATGTGCCAACATGTGAATCTATTCCACATGGGTACTGGGGAATCAAACCTAGGTACTTAAACTTTGTAGGCAAATGCCTTAACTGCTAAGCCAACTCTCCAGCCCTTTTTGTATTTTCTTTTACTTTTGTTAGTTTTTAAATCTTCTGTCTTATGTAAATATTTCATATGGTCTTGCTTAACTTTGAACACTGCTCAGTTTGGTTTTATGACTGTTCTGTATGTTTCTATATTAATGCTGTTGTGTATGCAACACTATTATTCTTATGCATAACTATGTACTTTTCTTCTATTTTCTAATCCATTTCCTCTCTCTCTGTCTCTCTCTGTTCCTCTTCTCCTGTGCTTCCTGGCAACTCTGGGACCATTGTGCATTGGTTTCCCAGAGGTGTCCAGGCAACTGTGGAGCACGATCTTGAGTGGCCAAGAATGGAACAGAAAGAAGCACCTGGGAGACTGTGTCGGAAGACAGTTCATTTATTTGTTGAGGGAATGGGCTTATAAGCATTCATGTACTGGTGGGAAAAGTTACGGGGTACTGGTCATAGGGGGATAAGTTGTGTGAAGACTGCTGGCTGATACCTCATTAATGTATAGGAACCTTCTGGTGAGTGCTAAAAGGTCACATGTCCATGGAGAAAATGAAATCTAAGTCTTATTAGCACCTCCAAGTGCCCCAGGCAGAGGGAGAGAGCGGCTCTACTCCTGCCAGTCTCAAGGTGAGATTACCGGGGTCTAGGCCTGCTGCTACCTCCTGAAGCCTGGAGCCCATCACCATGCCTGACAGCTCAGGCCTATCTCAGCCTCCAGTGGCCTTCAGCTCATAACTGTGCCCAACAGATCCCCCTTTGTTTATATAATGGGGCAGTATCATCACATTGAATGAGGTCCTTGTAGTTTATTGGAGGTTCAGACAGAGCTAGGTGGTGCATGAGAACCTGATTAGTAGCAACCTTAGCAATGTTAGTTATTTGTTGTCTCAGAAATTTGAAAAGGAAGGGGGCCACAAGTAACAGGGTTCCTATAGCCAGGAGGGGACCAAGGAAGGGGAGGAGCCAAGTGTCTAAGGTGTTAGAGAACCAGGTGATGGGGCTATCAGATTTATAGTGGCCAACTAGCTCCTTGTGGAGTTTTTTGAGCATTTGTTTCATTGACAAAAAAATTCTCCCAAGATCACACATGTCCCCCTGTGTTCAGCAGTGATGAGGTCTAAGGCTCTATAGTTTTGGAGTACCACACTTGTGAGAGAGTTTAATTGTCTCTGAAGAGTTTCAAAGCTGTTGGTGGTGGATACCATGGCCTGATCAAGCTTGTCTTGGAAGTCCCCTGTGAGGTGGTTGGTTTGGACTAGAGAAGCTCCTGCAGCACCAGAGGCACTCAGGGACAGTGTCATGCTGAGGCCCACCAGTAGGGAGGTGAAAATCTCTCTTGGCTGACATGGGCAGAGTTTGTAGGCCACTTATTCTTCCTCATAGAGATACACCTGTGGAAGAATCAAGACTGGGGAACAGTAAGTGGGAGAGGAAAATTTATTCATGGGGTGGTCAACCCTTTGCACCAAAAGAGAGTGGGTGTCTTGACAGAAGTGGTCCTGGTTATGGAAATATTGAGGAGCTATTTAGGTCTGGTCAGCTTGGAGCTGGACAGACAAAGGGGCATACCTGGACTGGCATAAAAAAGAAGGAATATCAGTAAGATGGGGTTGAGAATAGTTCATTGCAGATGTGGGGTATTCAAGGGTGGCATTAATAGGGATCATGGTTAGCAGGGGGTGGGTAGTGTATGCACAGAAGAAGCAGTTAGAAGCATTGGGGTGGTTAGTAAAGGGGAGAAGGTTGGCTACATATTGGATGTATTGCACCCAGGTTATGGTGGCTTGGATCTTTCCTGTGACTTGTTTTTCTTGTGAAAGAATGTGGTGGTGAGTAAGAACTGGGTGGGAAGTGGGGACAAGCTATCTAGAAATATGAAAGTTAGCAGAAGAAGATAGTGAGAGGCCATTAACATAAAGTTTTCCTGTCACCCCCACCCACCAGCATTCATTCCCAGTATCTAATATGGAGAATATACATTGTCTATACTGGTTGTTGGTGAAGAGAGTATCTCTGTACACCACTTATTTTCAATGACACAGTGTTTGTATCACCATCCTCCATAATATTTCTGGTTTTCAAGGCACTCTTTTCTCTTTTGACGATAGGCAAAGCATGGAAAAGCTTGATTAGTGCAGGCTTTAGAGTTAGGATAGACAGGAAAGCTGACAGTGTTCTGGCAGCCATGAATGGGGAAATATCCTGTGCTGATGATTTTATTGACCCCTTCATTGGTTTCTCTGGCTTCAGAACACCATTAAAGAGTATTGCAGAGCAGGGAGAGAGGCATTTGCTTTGAAATGTAAGATTGTAAAGACTGCCATCAAAATGGTGAAGAGGGATGCCTGTGGTGGGCATATGGCTTTCTCTGCATCCATAAGATCATGAATGTCCCTCCAGGAGACTCCCTTTTTCTGAATCAGGTGATGTTGGCAGGGGTGGCATTTCCTCTGTCACTGATCTGTCAACGACAGGTGGGCCATGGATTTGATTGATAGGATTGAATTGGACATGTTGGACCAGTACCCAAATATGTCTTGGCTGGTCCTGTGGGAAGACACAAACAAATCTCTTTCCTGTAGTGAGGAGGGGGCCTGGTCCTTTTCACATTCCATCTAATGGGTCTTGCCACTGCACCAGGATAGAAGGGGCGGTTTCTGGTGTATGCCAGTAGAGGGAGATGGGGGTTATTCGGAGTTTTTGTATATATTGAAAATGTTTGGGGTACCAGGGCCATGGCAAACTGAAGATTGGATGAGTAGGAATTGGGCTGTTGATTTTTAAGTTGGACTTTTAAGGTTTGGTGTGTCCTTTCTGTTAGACTTGGCCTTGTGGGTTATGTGGGATTCCTGTATGATGAACAAATTTATACTGTATAAAAAAGGCTTTGAATGAGGAGCTAGTAAAGGCCAGGCCATTATTGTTTTTTGTTTGATAGGGGAATCCCATGATGGCAAAGGTGGGGATCATATAATCCATGAGCTTTTTGAGCTCTCTCCTGTTTGTGCCATGGCCCATAAAAGGTGGGAGTATGTATCTGTTATTACAAAGACATATTTTTGATGGCTGAATTGGAGGATGTGGGTGACTTCAATCTGCCACAAGGCTTTGGCCTTGAAACCTCAGGGGTTGGTGCTCATTGTTTGAAGGACAAGTATTGTTGTTAATGAAGCACAAGAGCAGCAAATTTTTAATATGCATTGAGGTTGATTTTTAGGGATCAGAAGGAAGAATGATTGTATTCCCTTAAGGTTTATGTGGGTGTTAGCATGGATTTTTTTTTAGCTTCCTCAAAGGTGGCCAGAAAGATGTCTGTTGAGCCTCTGTAGGAGGCCTCAGGGTCTGCTAATGTGTTCCCCTTGGTGAGGGGGCCAGCTAAGTAGCTGTGAGATCTTACCTATCATACAAAGGAGGGGTGGCTTTCTTTTGCAAATGAGATTAGAGACTTTTATCAGGGTTTTCATCTAGCTGGGTATGTGAATTGGTGAGCCAGAGGGAGTAAGTTCACAGCATAAATACTATCTGGAAAGAGGTTAAAGGGGCCTTCTTCCTCTAGGAGTGCCAGATAAATAGTATACAGTTCTTTGTATTGTGGAGACCTGCCAGGAAGCTCCTTAAACAGGATGGTGAGAGGTTGATCCGTTGGGTGATAGAGGACCATAGCTGCTCCCCTCTTTCCTCCATCTGTAAAAATGGGGTTGGGGTCTGGGGATTGGTTTTCTTGAAAAAAGGCCGGGTGGGAGCCATGTTAAAAGAGGTATTGCAGGGATCCATTTTTCATTAAGGTAGTGGTTGTCAATTTGACCAGAGAAGCCTATTAGGCTGATTGCAAATTGGGAATGGTTTCTCCACATTCATGGGATATCAGAGAGGGAAAAGGGGGTTATGATCACCTCAGGTTCCTGGCCTGAAGTTTGGAGGGCCTGGACCTTCCTGGATTTGATCATGGCTGCAAGGGAATCAATTTCTGTCATTATTCTTGGGGCACCACCAGTGGAGGTATGGAGCCATTCTAGGATCCTCTGAGATTGATACAGTGCTCCCCTGATGGTCATGGAGGAATTAAATATCATGGGTTGAATTGGCCTGTCTTGTGAGTACTGGGCAAGGGCCATATCAGAAAACATGTTATTGATTTTGGTTACTGTCTATTCTGCTTCCAGGCTCAGGGAGTGTGTGTGTTTGGGGAGGGGGAATGGGGCTTTGTTACCTTTTTACATATCAAATAAGGTTGTAAATCACTAATGAGGATAGTGATCCATGGTCAGAGCAAATGGAGGTTTCTCAGAAGCTCTGAAGTGAGGCTAGTGTGAGTTTCTAGGGGAAGAAGAGTATGGGTTTAAGAGGCAAAGCAGAGGGGAAGGAGAGTTCCGTCACCAGGAAAGTTACGGTTGGGATAAGTTGACCTTATTTGGGAAAATTTTGTACCCTGCCTCAGTGAGGGAAGGTATTAATTGATCCCTTAGTTCAGCTGGTGAGGTGGAGGAGTTTTTCCATACTAGGATGTCATCCATTTAATGATAGACATTAAGGCCCAATCTAAGTGTGGCTTTAGTGCCACAGCAACTTCCTTTTGGCATATAGTGGGGGCTATTGGCCATACCTTGAGACAGAACCATCCACTCAAGTGTTTGGCTGGCCATGAGTTATTGACACCCTTTTCTAGGGAACTGGCCAGTCCTCAGGGCCTTCCTCATTGGCATCATCATCTGATTTTGACATGATGATAATCTTAGAAGGACCAATACATTGTCTGATAGCTGCTAAAATTTGAAGGAAAAAGAGAAGGCTGTTTCCTTACTGAATTTCCCTTCTCCTGGCTAGATAAGCTATGCAGGTCCACACATCAGGGTCATATGGATCCCCAGAAATCATCCAGGCAGCAATCTGGAAGACTTCTTCCGAAAAGTAAAGGGCCTCTATCTAGGAGAGTTTAATGCCCCTGACTTTCAGGAGTGCTCGAATCCTCGAATCTATGACTCCTTTTGGTGGGAGGTGATAGCCCATGATAGAAAAGAGTGAAAGCGCCAAGACCAGAGGGCAACATTCCAGAGGGCTTAATAGCATCAGGGAGGATTCCCCAAAGATCCAGACATAAGCCTGTCAGACCACCAACCACCCTACAGGCTTTTAAGGGGTCACTGCATTACTGGTTTTTGGTGGAGGAGAGAAATAGATAGGGGTTGTTGCCAATGTCTGTGTGGGCTATTGAGGTCCAGACAGAGGGCTAGGGGCCTTCAGTCAATGCTGAAGGGTAGCCTCAGCCAAGAGACATCAGTTGTCCATTCACTGTATTCATTCCCTCATGATGGTGTGAACCAAAAGTAAAGGAGGAAAGGGAGAAACCTGCCAGCCTTCAATCATGGAGGCAAGATCACAGGGGGCTGATGTCCCTCAGGGGGAGCACTCACCTATCCCAACACATCTCAGAGGGTCCCTGTTCAGGAACCAGCTGTGGTTCCCAGTTGCTCAAGGGCTATTGGCCATTGGTTTCCCAGAGGTGTCCAGGCAACTGTGGAGCAGGGTATTGTGTGGTCATAAGTGCAACAGAAAGAAACACCCAGGAGACTGCATCAGAGTACAGCTCATTTATTTGTTGGGGGAACAGGCTTATAAGCATTCATATAGTGGCAGGAGAAGGTACAGGGTATGAGTCACAGGGGGATTGGCTTTGTGAAGGTTGCTGGCTGATACTTCATTAATGTATAGGGACCTTCCTGGTGAGTGGTAAATGGTCACATGGCAACAGGGAAATTGAAACTTAAGTCTTATCAGGATGTCCAGGTGCCTCAGGTGGAAGGAGGGAGTAGCCCCAATCCTGCTGGTCTAGGCCTGCTGCAACCCCCTGTGGCCTGGGCCCCTAGTCATGCCTAACAGCCCAGGCCTACTTTAGCCTCCAGTGGCCTGGGGCCCATAACTGTGCCTGATAATCTCCTATTTTTATTTATTAACTTTAACTTTTCATAGCATTAATAGATATTAAACCTTGTAGATCCCAAAACTACCAATTTCCCCCTCACCAATATTTGTGCTACCTCTATTTTTTCAGTTACTGAAATTCTAATCCTTATTTTCTTTATCCAACCTACTTTCAGTCTTAACCCTAATAACCAACAAACTCAAACACATCTCTCTGTCCTTATTCTCTTATCCACCAATATTTATTGAAGTGAAAAGGCTGTCCATTTTTAACTGGCTAATATTAAACTTGCATAGGGACCTTTCCAACAGTAGTCATTGTTTCTGCAGGTAGTATTCTATTCCTATAAGAATATAGGGTCTCATAACCAGTGCCATATGTACATGAACTAAGCACTGATTTTCTGAATTATATACATCTCAACCCTAGTACACATAGCTCCCTTTCAACATTGCAAATATCTTATCTGAAAGAATACAGCTGACATAAAGTTAATCACATGACTAGGGAGATGGTAATGTAGTTAAGGTGCATGCCTGCAAAGCCTAAGCACCCACATTTGATTGCTCGGTACCCACATAAAGATAGATGCACAAAGTAGCACATGCATCTGGAGTTCATTTGCAGTAGCTGAACATGCCGGTGTGCCCATTCTCTCTCTCTCCCTCCCTCTCTCTCTTTCTCTCTCTCTCTCTCTGTATTTGCAAATAAATCAGTAAAAGATTTAAAATCTCAATCAGTGAAATAACACCAGATACATAAGCCCTAATGTAGAAACAAAATAAACATAAGAAATCAAACCAGTATGACCTCCTCCATAGCAATTCCACAGTAATCAGGATCCCATTGAAAGAAAATTAGGCCAAATCCTAGATGAAGAATTATAAACAATGATGGTAATAATATTTAACAAAATCAAAAATGCAAAAATTAAGAAAATACAAATAACTAGCTGAATTAAGTAAGAAAGTCAATACAGGATGTGAAGCAGAAGTTTAATAAAGAGATAGACAATAATAAAAATAAAATAAATATGAAAGTGTGTGTACAACATATGAGATCTAAATTTCACCATTAAAGGCAAAATTCATAAACAATGGGGATAGACAGAGAACTTCAGGCTAAATGCAAAAAAAAAAAAAATCATTCAATTAAAATCAGAGCAGAAACTTCTTCAAATCTAGGGAAAGAGATAAACATGCAGATTGATTAAAAAATACTTACAACGTCAAACAAGAAAATAACATCCTCACATTATGGTCAAAAACCACTAGGCATCAAGAACAAAGAAAAGTACTTAAAGCTGCTAGATAAAGAACCAAATCACATAAAAAGCCAACCCCATCAGAATCATAGCAGATTCATCAACAGAAACACAATGAGGAATTGCAAGTGTTGAAGTACAATAATTGACAACACAGATTATCATATCCAGCAAAACTATTTGTCCTAATTGGAGAAAGAACTTTACACAATAAAACAAATGAAAATAATTCTTCACCACAAAACCAGCATTACAGAAATACTTGAAGGAATCCTTGGAACTGAAAAGAAAAATAAGTACATCCATGACACAAAGGAGAGAATAAACATACTAGAAGAGTAGTTAAGAAAATGATGGCCAGGGGTGGTGGTCTATGAATTTAATCCCAGCACTATGGAGGGTAAGGTAGGAAGATCATTATGCATTTGAGTTTGAGGCCAGCCTGATACTACATAGTAAGTTCCATGTCAGCCTGGGCTTGAACAAGACCCTACCTCTAAAAAACCAAAATAGAAACAACAACAAAAAAAGATGAATAGAAAGATACCAAATAAAATCAACAAAATGGCAGAAATTATATACTTTTCAATAATAATTTTGAATATTAACATACTCACTTCCACATGACCCACGTTCTTGTCTTGGGGCTGAAGAATAAATTTAGACAGTTCCAGTGGTAATACTATAGAAGAAGTGGACTTCTGTCCATAAAATTGTTGAGTAGCCCTTCCTCTTCTTCTTCCCTATTTTCAACTTTTTCTAAAATCATCCTAGTATGGAAGAAATACCATATATCTAATGTTTCCAGCTTCTATTACTTTAGATGGAATATAATCAATATCTACAAGAAATGTAAATTCTCCTAGGACATTCAGTGAAACAATAGATAATGTACTTCCCTCCTCTGAAACTGCAGTGGGGGAGATTCCTCTGATGGTAGCTAATAAGAATTCTGTGACTCTGAGCCTGACCGCTTTGAACAACATATAACTATCTTATCTCAGGGGACCACTTACTGTACTTAATCTTATTTGACAGAACACTGCACCCATTGATGTAAATCTCTCCCTTCTCTAAGCATGAGGGAATTCAGACAAAGGATTGTAAAAGGCATATAAGTCTAGCACAATCTGAGTTCAGGGCCTCTGTCAGTTTCTGGCAGGAGCCAAAAGAGGTCTGGTGTGAATAAAGGCTCTCTCACTCTCTCTGAAGTAGATTTTTTGTGATTATTCTCATTCACTCATTAATGCCTATAACAGTAGCACCATGTCCATTATGGATTACCATTAACTGAAGCTGATCCAGGTTAGGAGCTGCATATGCTAGGGTCAGGAAGTTAGGTTTATAGTTGAAATTTAATGTTAGTTTTAGGGTTAATGTTATGGTTTTAGGTTATGTCTAGGGCTTGTGCTTGGCTAAGACTTGTTCTAGGTTTAGGATTAGTGTTAGGTTTAGGGTTAGTGTTAGGATTTGTGGTGGTTTGAATTGGATGTTCTCCATAAAACTCCTGTGTTTTGAATGCTGTTTGGAGGTGGAGCCTTGCTGCAGGAAGTTTGTGCCCTATCTGAGGAGAAGATGTGTGTTCACATCCCCCCAGGGAAAAAGCTTCCCATGACAGCTTATGAGCTGGGAAATGGGAAGAAAAGACAACAAAGAACTTTGAACCTGGCTCCTGGCATAAGGACTGGATACATTATTCTGCCCAAGCCCTAAGAGTTTAATCAAGGTTGAATTTAAAAGTGTGGGTGGGTATGCTTGGCAGAATATATAGAACTGAAAGATGTACAATTTAAATTCGGCACAGAGACAGGTTTTAGGTTACTAAAGCTGATGTTGTCAAGCATATTATTAGTAACAATGGGCCAACCAATTTTCATTGAAACAATGGAAGATATGCCTGAGATAAATTCCACTTAATAAAGACTGAATTGTAAAGATGGAAATTCTTTTGAAAGAAGATGACTGAAAGGAAGAAAACTGCTATTCCTTCCTTGAGTAACAAAATGATTGCCACTGCACAGCTGGTATTGGCTTGCAAAGCATGCAAAATATGTGACAGTGGCTCATGAAGTATACATAGTTCCAGGAGCCACTGCTGAGATGGTGCATGTGAAACAGGGTCATTGTCTGAGGTTAAATAGAAGTCACTGCTGAGATGCAGCATGGGAAGTAAGATATTCCTGTTTTAAAGGCTGAAAAGGCCAGTGTATGGAGCTAAAGATGGACTATGGCTTGAAATGTAGACCCAAAAATATTTTCCATATTCCAGAACTGGGCATAGGCTACCATGGAGCTCAGCACTGTTGGCTCAGTATGAAAGTGCTCTGGAGGGATGGAAATTAGAAAATCCAGAATTATCATCAGTGCTTATGAGTCAGACTTGAACTGCAGATATTTGATGTTTTCCTGAAGGTTACTAATTTTGCATTGGTCCAGTCTCTCCTTGTTATGCCTTACAATAGTAGAAATGTTTACTTTGTACCATTATGTGTTAGAAATATATAAATTGTTTTGATCTTTATAGGACTCACAGTTAAGAGACAGTCTTAAATCACAGATGAAATTTGGGACTTTGGAGCAGTTTTAAAGTTGACAAAGACTATGGGGACCTTTAGAGTTGGACTGAATACAATTTACAATGTGAGATTTTTATGAATCTATGAAGTCTGGAGGCAGAATGTGGTAGTTTGAATCTATAGCCCCATAGAGTCAAGGTGTTTTATTAAAATTGAAATTTCGGCTTCAGCACATATCAGGCAGACACCAGCTATGGGAGGGGGAGGGATGTCACTGTGAGTGGATTTGAATTCCAGACCAAACATATGCAGAGAGGTCTGACTTCTGAAGGTCATATTTGTTGCTGATTTGTGCTTGCTGGTTTTTTTTTAAATTTTATTTAATTAATTAATTTATTTATTTTGGTGTATGCTGGATGTTTGGTTCTTCTTGGATGTGTGTAAAACAGGTAGCTTCTCCCACTATTTATGGAACTTTCCCTAGACCTGTGAGCTTGAAATAAACACCTCCCTCTGATACACTGTGTCTGGTTTTGATGTCATCACAGCATTATGGAACTGTCTACTACACCTACAATAACCCTTGTTGTATCAGAATCAGTACTGGGACCAACTGAGGTGAAGAGAAAATAAAAACAGAGAAACTGACCTCAACACTGATAGATTGTATTTATTCACAATAGTGAAGAACAACAATTCCTTGTGGGATAGAGACTATTGCAACCAGGTATAGCAGAACTGGAAAGTTTAAAGGGCCAGGGGCCACAAAAAGAAAGAGCAGAAATTGAGGCCATTCCATCCGTTGAGTCTGTTTATCTTTTGGTTATGCCAGAGTCAGAAAGAGCAAACAGGAGTGAATAATGGGCAAGATAAGATGGGAACAAGTATTTTTCTTCTGCTAACTGGTTTTCCAAGTGGACCAGGCCTGATAATTAAGGCTCTGAGGTCAGACCTGTCTATCTTTGAATTTGGGCCTATTCTCCTGTTTGCAGGGCAGTGGTCTCTGTGTAACAGATGTCCTTATCACACTATGGTACAGGGTGGTATTTTATGGCCCACAGGAATTTTCTTTGTTTGCCCCAGTTACTTATTAACTCTTCAACCCTAACACTAACTCTAACCTTAACCAGACCCTAACCCTAAACTTATCTCAGTCCCAACTCTCAACTTTAAGTGTACCGGCCTGAGGCAGGAGAGTCAAAACAGACCTCGAAGGAGGGAGTGGGAATGAATCTGAAACAAGAACACAGGAATGGAGCCAAGACAAGCTCTGATCAAGGCTCCAGTTTATTCAGGCGGACACAAGCTTATATACAGAAGAGAAAACTTTCTTGACAATGCCTATGTGCCTAAGGCCAGCTTCACCAGGGCCATATGTTAATGCCTCTGTGTCTGACGCCCACTTCACCTAGGCTGCAGGTTAAATTATGCCTTTGTATCTGGCGCCTTATCAATAAGGCCTTTGTGTTAAGAGATTAGAGATCACCTGTAGCTCCCAAAGTCAAAGAGCAGCTGCAGCTCCCTAACAGCTCCCAACATCTCCCCCTTCTTTATTTATTAAAAGAAGTGACTGTGCCTGTCTTAGGTTGTCAGAGGCAGAAGAGCATCCTTACCCATCATTGAACAAACATATTATCCTTCAATACGTGCCCTGTCTTAGGTTGCATGCTTCCTCCTCCGATCTTACCCATCTCTGGCTACCAGAGGGATAAAATTCAGGGAGAGTTAGGATAAAGTCTGATGGAGCCAAGGACGTGTTCTATAGTGCATACCTCAGACCTCTGTGCAAACATTCACAAAACACTTCACTAGACACTTGAAGAAAATAGGCAATAGGCATAAGAGAAGCAGAAGGCAAACTCCCACAGCTGCAAAGCTGCCTATCCAGGAACTTAGAGAGTCCCAACCAGGCAACACAGATTTAACTGCAGCAAGTAAATCATTAGCAGCCTTAGTGGCATCAAAATCAAGATGACTGTTCTGTACAGCCGGAATTTCTGAATGTAAACTAACCAAATCTAATGAAATGTTATCATGGTGCCAAATTCCTTCCAAGTGCATTTTGACCTTTACCCAATCTTCATAACTAGCATTGTAAGTTTTAGAAGTGATGCATATCCATTGATAATCTGCATGGCATTTCAATCAAGCTCTAATCTTCATTCCTTGAATTTGCTCTCCTAAATAGGTCACTACATCAAACAAAGCATCTATTTTTTCTTCTAACTGCTTATCTATGGCTACTTGAGTTCCCAAAGCAACAGAAACGTTTTTAGCTAGATTATTAACAAAGTGTGCAGTATGAACTTCTTGTGTAAGAGCAACAGCAGCAGTATTAATAGAAGCTAATAATGTAATAAATGCAATAATCCCAGCAATAATTAAACCTACAATTCCCTTTTGTCTACTTAAACTATTTTTAACCTCCTCTAGAATTTGAATACCCTTGTCAGAATACCAAGGATTTGAAAGATTAACAGGAATCATAACAGATGCAGGTTGTTTGACAAACATTACAGTTTCAGAATCATGAGAAACACAATTGGATAGACTACAATTATCACAGGTAACATTAAACATTCCTTCAGGCTTGTGATACCAAGTAATATTTATATTTCCTAACATGAGGGCATAAGGTGGTGTAATACAGGCCATAACAGTTCCCTTCGGAATACTATTTGAATTATTGCTGGCAGATGTAACCTTGATACCTCCCATAGCAGCAGCAATTTTCCACATGTAAGTTTGCTGATATCCATTGTCTGACCACCACAATCCTGAGGACAGTCCAGTAACCCAATCATTAACCCATACAGTTTTACTCCCTATAGAACCTGCTGATCCTGACAAATCCTTAACATATCTAGTAGATCCAGAAACATTATATCTGATAAATTTTTTCCCTACAAATTTGCTCCAATGTATAGATTTATTGAACCAAGGTGTATTTCCTTCACAGGGAATAAAGTCCTCTGGTGGACCATCCCCTGTAACTTGATTTCCACAGGGAAGCCAAATAGAAATTCAGCTTGTTTGAACCTGCCTTATCTTCTTCATACTTTGTACATGCTCTTGTACATGCTTTACAGTAATGTTTCTTTCCTTTATTTCAAAACATTCCACTATACTGGTCTTAGAAAAGCATAGTGGAATACCTAGACCATACCCTCAATATGAACTCATAATTACTTGATGTAATTTTATATTTTTACTAGATGGCATGCTTAGCAACCAAGTGTTATTGACTAGAACTATGATTTATGCTTTCTCCCAGGTCACCGGATGTAATACAGGAGGATCAGGAACATAGGTCCAGTAGAGGTCACTGTAAGCAGGATGTAGATGACTCCATATTATCAGGATCAGCCTTGTCCTCTTGTTTGATCTCGTGGCCCGCATACCGGACCAAATATTCTGGCAACCATCTGGCTCCATTTTCGTTCTGTGAAAAAATACAAACATATCCTTGTCCCCATATTAATACAGGGTCAGGTCCACTCCATTTGTTAGTCAATGGATCTTTCCACATTACTTTAGCATAATTAGTTTTGGTTTGTGCATGCCAAAAATGGTCAGCAGCAGAAAACCCTTTTGCATCCAAAAGTAAAAAATTTAAAATAAATAAAGTATGATTTAACCATTTTTTACTGGTCCCTGTGTCATTTCCCCCTTTTTAGTTTTTTGTAACCAGATTTTTAATGTGCCATTTGCTTGTTCAATGATACCTTGCCCTTGGGGGTTATAAGGAATTCCAGTAACATGCTCAGTATTAAAAGAAGAACAAAAGTGCTTAAATCCTGCACTTGTATATCCTGGACCATTATCTGTTTTCAGTTGTTTAGGTACTCCTAAAATATTAAAAGAATGAAGACAATGAGCAATAACATGTTTAGTAGCTTCTCCCATTTGAGCAGAAGCACAAATGAAACCAGAATAAGTGTGAATAGAAACATGTACAAATTTCATTTTTCCAAACTCAGGGACATGAGTTATATCCATTTACTATAAATGGCCAGGAGTTAAACCTCGAGGATTGACACCATAATGTGGCACAGGTAAGAATGTGAGACATTGTTGATCTTTTTCACTATCTTTCATGCTTGTTCACATGTAATTTTATATTTAAGATGTAGAGTATTAGCATTAAGATGGTGAAGCTTATGAGCATTAATAGGTTCTTCCACAGAAATAATTCTAGTAGCCTCGTCTGTAATAGCATTTCACAGAGCTAAGGGTCCAGGGAGGCCAGAATGAGCACGAAGGTGTCCTACATAGAAAGGTGCTGAGTGCTGGAGAATCAAAAGTTGAACCTGTGCAAACAAATTGTAAACAGTAGAAGAAGGACTTATTCTACTACAGGTTTCTAAATAAGGAACTGAGTGGAAAATATATTGGCTATCAGTGTAAATATTAATAGATAGAGTAGCAGTATGTTGCAATAAAGCTTTAAAGGCCACCAGTTCTACAAACTGTGCAGATTTATAAGGAGTATTAAAAGTATATGTTTGTCCATTTAAAGAATAAGCAGCTAGGCCAGAAGAAGATCCATCTGTAAAGGCCAACATAGCATCCTTGATAGGAGAAAATTGTGTATTGCAAGGAAAAATGACGTGATGTTGCATGAAGAACTGAATCAATTTATGTTTAGGGTAATGATTATCAATGCTTCCTGCAAAACCTGCCATGGATAATGCCCAAGTATCTGAAAAAGCAAAAAGCCAAGAAATCTGTTTTGAATTATAAGGCTGACAGATAACTTATGGTTCGATACCAAAATATTTAATAGATTCAGCTCTTCCTTCCATCACTACTTTAGCAGCATCGTCATAATAAGGAGTGACAGTTCTTGGAGGAGAAGATGCAAGATGTGCTCATAGTAGAGGAGCTCCTTGCCACAACAATCTTGTTGGAGTATATGGGGTAGGAAATACAAGTAACCACAACTCTTTACTATAGTCAATATACGTGATAAATTGTTCTTCTATAGCCTTTTGTACTGTAATTAATGCTTTAGAAGCTTCAGGTGTAAGAGAAGGAAGATTAGAGTCCCCCTGTAGTACATTAAATAAAGGTTTTAGTTCATGAGTAGTAAGTTTTAAATAAGGCCTAATCCAATTAATATCTCCTAACAATTTCTGAAAATCATTTAAAGTGGTAAGGTTCTGTGTTTTAAGAGTAACTTTCTGTGGTTTAATTTGTTTTGGATGTAAATAAAAACCAAGATAAGAAAAAGGGCATCTTGTTGTACCTTTTCAGGTGCAATTTTTAATCCCCACATAGTGAGCTGTTGTTCCATGTAAGAAAAACAAGTCAAAACATCTGTCTTTTCCTTTCCAACTAATAAAATATCATCCATATAATGAATAATATATATTTGAGGAAATTTGCTTCTTGTAGAAGCTAAAGCTTTAGCCAGAAATTTCTGACATAAAGTTGGACTATTAGCCATACCTTGAGGGAGAACTTTCCATTGATATCTTTTCATAGGCTCCATAGAATTACTAGAAGTAACACTAAAAGCAAAATGGCAACAATCCCATGGATGTAAAGGTATAGTAAAAAAAGCAATCTTTTAAGTCAACAATCACTTTAGAAAAGTCAGCTGGAATAGCTACAAGACTAGGCAGACCAGGTTGCAATGCTCCCATTAAATGCATAGTAACATTCACAGCTCTCAGATCTTGTAGTAACCACCATTTTCCTGATTTCTTTTTAATGACAGAAATTGGAGTATTCCAGGGTGAAGATGATTCCTCTATATGCCCTGCCTCTAATTGCTCTTGAACTAATGTTTGTGCAGCTATCAGTTTTTCCTGTGTCAAAGGCCACTTGAAAAGGAATTCCTTGTAATGCTGCAGCCATGGCTATCCGCTGCATATAGCTAGGGCCAATATCAGCACATAATCTAATATATCCTTGTAAATCAACTTTCTTTCTATAAGGCCCAATAGCTGCTTTGCAAGCACTATTTGCATTTTCATAAGCAAGCTGTTTTACAAAGTCCATGCCAGCTCCAGCATCTCCTAATATTCTCCCTGCTGTTTTTATCAATCTATTTACAAAATCAGCATAATTCTCATCAGGACCCTGTATAATCTTAGTTAAATTCTCCTCTGCAGCTTCTCCTTTTTAAGGAACACTAAACCATGCTCTACGAGCTGTTGCAGCTATTTGTAGATAAACATCAGGGGGATATGCAATTTGATTGTCATTCCCAGCATAATTTCCTTACCCAATAAGCATATCAATATTTCAGTTACCATTTCCTGCCTGTAGATTCAACATTGCAGTCTTTTTACCTAAGTCTTAGAATTCTACTTTCCAAATTAAATATTCTCCTCCTGATAAACAAGCTTTGCCTATAGATTTCCAATCATCTGCTGTTAGAATTTTCCCTGCCAACACTTCTATAATTGAAATAGTATATGGTGACGTAGGTCCATACTGTGTACAAACTGTTTTTAATTCTTTTATGTCTTTAAAATTAAAGGAAGTATATTGCCTCATCGTTTTATTACCCTGTTGAAATTCAGTTACTGGATAAGCTAATGGGAAGTCTTGTGCTTCCTCATCACCTTTTTCCATGGCTTTCTGTATCACCCTTTGTAATGGGGAGAAATTAAAAACAGGCTGAGTAGGATGCAATGAAGATATGTGGACAATTTCAGAAGGCTTCTTAATAATACTATCTAACTCATCTTTTAACTTTCTTTTTTCTTTTTCTAGGTTTACTCTCTCCTTTAAAGCTCCACCTCGTTTTTTAATTCTGCTACATATACTTGTGTGAGGGGTATGGGGACGGAGGGATGAGGTGGGTCCCAGTCTGCATGACAATTAGCGGCCTCTTCCTCTAATTTGGCTGCTTCTTCTGGCTCTAATTCCTCCTCTTCCTCCTCACTATTTTCCTTAGAAACTTGTAAAGATTGCAATGTTTTATTCAATTCTTTGTGAGTTACAGGTGTCCCTTTTTCAGGACTTTGATTTCTAATTTCTTCAATAACATCTAGAGTGTGATCTACCATTTGCTTCACTAAACTATCTTTGTACCTGAATCCAAGGCATCCTTTATCAAGGACCATAAGGGTAAAGCAATTGCCGGAGCCTTACTAGAACCATGAGTTTGTAAAAAGACATTTAATTCTTTCCCTAATTTATCCCAAGCATCTGAATCAAAATTTCCCTGCTCTATAAACCGAGGGCTTGTTTTATTAATGAAATAAAAAAAATTGCTTAAAGAACTTGATGCAATCCCAATTCCCTGTGGTTTTAAAATATTTTTTACTACAGCAATTAGCTCCTTTTTACTCTTTGCTTGTCCCATATTTGCGCCAACTTTCCTTATTCCAGAAGGCTGAGTGGGCAACTACAGTCCTCTTTTTAATTTCACTTTCTTCTGCGGATCCTGGGTTAATGTTCGCATTCCTCACTGAACCCCTCATATTCAAGTCCCTGTTCTGGGCACCACGCTGTGCTGGCCTGTGGCACAAGAGTCGAAATAGACCTCGAAGGAGGGAGTTGGAATGGATCTGAGACAAGAACACAAGGAATGGAGCCAAGACAAGTTCTGATCAAGGCTCAGGTTTATTCAGGCAGACACAAGCTTATATACAGACGATAAAACTTTCTCGACAATGCCTATGTGTCCAAGGTCAGCTTCACCAGGGCCGTATGTTAATGCCTCTGTGTCTGACGCCCACTTCACCTACTCTGTATGTTAAATAATGCCTTTGTGTCTGGTGCAAGGCCTTTGTGTTAAGAGATTAGAGACCACCTGCAGCTCCAGACACTTAAGCCTAACTCTAACCATAACCACACAACCTGTAACCCTATATCTAACCAAAAATCTAAATCTTGCTCAAATCCTAACCCAAACACTATCACTACCCTAACTCTAAACCTAATACTAACCATAATTTTAACAGTAGCTTGACCACAAATATACCCCTACCCAAACCCTAATGGTAAACCTTAATACTATAACTTTAATCCTAACCCTATCCTAACATTGATTCAAACCCTAACTCTACTCTTCCTCCAACCCAAACACTTAACCTAATTTAACAACCTAACACTAACCCTATCCCAAAACTAACTCTATCCCTAGGCCTAGACATAGATACAACCCTAACTGTACCCTAACTCTAAGCCTAATTTCTAACCTAATGCTAACTAACTATACTGTAACTCAAGCTGTTGCAGTCAGGTTCTCCTTGCTGGTAGAAATCACATAACCAAGAGCAGCTTTTGGGAAAAGGAGGTTTATTTGGCTTACAGACTCAAGGGGAAGCTCAATGATGGCAGGGAAAAATAATGGCATGAGCAGAAGGTGGACATCAACCCCTGGCCCATGTAACTTTGACAACATGAACAGGAGAGTGTGCCAAACACTGGCTTAAGGAAACTGGCTATAATACCCATAATCCTACCCCCAACAATACACTCCCTCCAGGAGGTGTTAATTCCCAAATCTCCATCAGCTGGAAACCTAGCATTCAGGACACCTAAGTTTGTGGGGGACACCTGAATCAAAACACCTGGTCTCCATAAACTGATAGCCATACATGATGTAAAATGCACTGCATTCATCTAACTTTAAAAGTCCCCATAATTTTTTATCAGTTCCAATGATGTTCATACATCCTCATGGCCCAGGATCTTCTAACTGAACCATAATACCAAAAAAAAAAAAAAAAAATCCCCCCAATACCCACAATGGCACAGAATAAACATTCACACTGCAAAAGATGACATTGGCCATAGCAAAGAAACATTAAGCCAATGCAAGATTTAAAACAACCAGGGCAAACATCAAACTCTGTAGCTTCAAGTCCAACAACTCTAGCCAGTGACAAATTTCCAAGTCCGATGATTTTAACTAGCAACAAAAGTCACTTGCATTCCAATTCTACACCCTGCCCCCAGCTAGGCTACTCACAGTCCTGGAAAACTTCATCTGGGGCCAGCAGCTTTCCTCACCAGCCCTCTCATGGTCCTGGCATCCCCACTGGGTCTCCACTACAATCCATGGTCCATCCTTACAGCTCCATTGGGTATCCATGGAGGCATCCAGCAAACCTGCTTCACACTGCCCAGGGCCATTTCCAAAAGACCAGACCATGTTGCAAACTCAATGACCCTCTCTTTCCTGCATTTCTTATACTACACAATACCAGGTAGGGTGCCAATTTGTTAATCCGGCAAGGGGGGGGATAAAGCAGACTTTGAAGAACAGGACACTCTTTGAGCACTCAGGCCCCTTCAAAAGAGTCTACATTCTTCCTGTTGCCCCAGTGCATGTCAGCTCACCCACTCTCAAAGGCTGTAATATCTCAAACAATTTGCAGGTCAACAGGCAGCAGTTTTGGTGTAAAGATTTCATTTCTTTTTCTGTGCCATATCCCCATGTTCATACCAGTTCATTTCTATAAAAAGCAACCCTGCACAAGTTCTCAAGACATGGACATAACTGCAAGCTTTTCACACAAACTGTCTCTAGCCCAGTCCAAGCAAAGCCCCTTCTCTCCCTCATAAGCCAAACCTCACAGTCCATAGTTCTTACTGCATTCAGGTCTTTCAACCATGACCAGAATAGTTCAACAGGCTGTACTGACAGCACTGCAAGGCATTTATCTCTTATGCAAAGGTTTCAAATCCTTCCACATTCCTCCTGAAAATCAGTGGCAAAGCCACATAGTCAAGTGTCTAGCATCAATCACACTCCTTGGTACCACTTTACTGTTGCAGTCAGGTTCACACTGCTGGTAGAAATCACCCAACCAAGAGCAGCTTGTGACCCACGTAAGGTGGACAACAGGAACAGGAGAGTGTGCCAAACACTGGATTGGGGAAACTGGATATAGTACCCATAAGCCCACCCCCAACAATATGATCTCTTTAGGAGGTGTTAATTCCCAAATCTCCATCAGCTGGGAACCTAGTATTCAGGACACCTAAGTTTATGGGGGACACCTGAATCAAACCACCACACTAGCTCTAATTACCAACAAAACCTTAACTAGAGTTTAGAATTTGCCAGTAAATTATTCCACCCAGCCCACTAGAATACTTGCTTAGCAAGCAAACTCAACACCTAGCATTACTTCTGTGGCATGATTGGTGGACAAGAGCTACCCCTGGCACCTTGAACTCATATCCTGAGGGTATATAGAGGAGAATGCACTACATCTCAGAACACTGCAGATAAGTAGAAAACTCAAGCATCAAATCAATTCAGGATGCAAACGTAGCTACAATATAATACAAGAAACTCAAAGAATCAAGACAATACAGTCCCACCAAAAACTATAAATCCATCAGAAATGATCACCAATGAGACGGTTTTAGATGAAATACCTGAGAAAAATTTCAAGAAAATGATGGTATCTATGCTCAAAGAAATCAGAGAAGAAATGAAGGGAATCAAAGAAGAAAACAAAGGAATTAAAGAAGAAAGCAAACTTCTGAAAGAGAACACAGGAAACTAGCTTAATAAAATAAAAAGGTCATTGCAAGACATGAGTAAGGAAATATACACACTAAAGAAAAACCAGGCTGAAATCCTGGCTTTGAAGAATACAGTCAATGAAATAAAACTCTCTGTGGAAAGCCTCACCAGTAGAATGGATGAAGGAGAGAACAAAATATCTAAACTAGAAAACCAGGTGGCAGATCTAATACAGTCCAACAAAGAGAAAGACAAACTAATGCCAAGATATGAATGGGAATTGCAAGATATCTGGGACACTATGAAAAGATCAAACATAATAATTCAGGGTATAACAGGAGAAGAATTTCAATCCAGAGGCTTAGTAAGTGTTTTCAACAAAATCATAGAAGAAAATTTTCCTCAAATTGGGAAAGAAATGCTAATGCAGATACAAGAAGCTTTTAGAACACCAAACAGACAGAATCTGGAAAGAACCTCTCCTAGCCATGTTATAATTAAACTACTAAACACACAAACCAAAGAAAATATATTGAAAGCAGTTAGAGAGAAGAAAGAAGTCACCTACAAAGGCAAGCCCATCAGAATAACTGCAGATTACTCAACACAAACTTTAAAAGCCAGAAGGGCTTGGAATGATGTATTCCAAGTTCTGAAAGATAACAACTGTCAACAAAGATCACTTTATCCTGCATAGCTATCTATCCAAATTGATAGACAAATAAGGACATTCCACATAAATAAATAAATAAATAAATAAATAAATAAATAAATAAAACAGGCTAAAGGAATTTATGACAACTAAACCAGCTCTACAGAAAATACTTAAAGGAATTCTGAATGCCTAAGAGAAAGCAAAACACACACAGGAGAAAATAGGAAAAAATAATCCACACTGAAATAACAGTTAAAACAAACGAGTAAAGGGAAAACAGGAAACACTAAAAATAAGAAAACACTAAAAAATAAGAAAAATGGCAAGAATAAATGCATACCTTTCAATAGCAACTCTTAATATCAATGGACTGAATGCACCATCCAAAAGACACAGGCTTGCAGACTGGATTAAAAGGCAAGATCCTGCCATTTGTTGCCTCCAGGAAACTCATCTCTCCATAAAAGATAGACATCTCCTTAGGATGAAAACATAGAAAATGGTATTTCAAGCAAATGGACCTAGGAAACAAGCAGGGGTTGCTATCCTAATATCTGACAGGATAGACTTCAAACCAACATTAGTGAGGAAAGAAAGAAGGTTATTTTATATTGATTAAAGGAACACTCCAGCAGGAGGACATTGCAATCCTAAATATATATGCACCTAACATGAGGGCTCCCAGTTTCATCAAACAAACACTATTAGAATTAAGATCACAAATAACATCAAATTCAATTGTAGTGGGAGACTTCAATACCCCACTCTCATCAATTGACAGGTCATCCTGGCAAAAGATAATCAGAGAGAAGGGATAGTCTCTTTAAAAAATGGTACTGAGAGGGCTGGAGAGATAGTTTAGCGGTTAAGTGCTTGCCTATGAAGCCTAAGGACCCCAGTTCAAGGCTCAATTCCCCAGGACCCACGTTAGCCAGATGCACAACGGGGCGCATGTGTCTGGAGTTCATTTGCAATGGCTGGCAGCCCTGGCATGCCCATTCTCTCTCTCTCCCTCTTTCTTTCTCTGTCTGTCACTCTCAAATAAATGAAATAAAATAAAATAAAATAATAAATAAACTCAAAATTTCCTTAAAAATATAAAAATAATAAAAATTAAAAATGGTACTGAGAAATGTGGTTATCCACATGAAGAAGAACTAAATTAGACAGTTATCACTATCCCCTACACAAAAATTAACTCTAAATGTATTGGAGACTTTAACATAAGACCCAAAACTCCGAAAAAGTTGGGACAAAAATAGAAACAAAAAACATCTAAACATAGACATATAGGAGAATTTTATGAATAGAACTCTCATTGATCAGGAATTACAATCAAAGAAGATGGACTTCCTGGAATTACATAGCTTTGGTACAGAAAGGGATATGTTAACCAAGTGAAAAGATAGTGTAGAGAATGTGAGAAAATCTATGCCAGCATTACAGCTGATATAGAATTAACATTGAGAATATACAAAGAACTCAAAACTAAAGAACAGGAAGAAAAGTAGTCCAATAAAACTTGGTGAAGGTAATGAACAGACTGTCAATCATGAGGGGCAAATGACTTTAAAAACTTAAAGAAGCAATTAACCTATCTAGTGCTAGAATGTGCTACATGAGGTACATTGGTAAGTGGTCAACATCTGTCCAAGAAACTCAAAGTCTAAGAGACTCAGAAGCAAACACCCTTACATCATGCTCACACAAGGACAGTAGTGGCACACAGCCATGTTGGGTAACCAACTGCTATTGACTTGGCTAACAGAACCACTAAGTGGAAAAGAAACCATATCTGGAACTGAGAAACAAGTCAGAATCATATCCAGATAATGATTCTTCTTTCCATTTTTAAGCTTCTACTAATCTTGGACTATAAGAGATTCTATACTCTTTAAATTCTCTCTAAATTAATAATGGTTATCCCATTTAATCTGTGGTGACTTCACTCTCCATTAGATAATTTTATTCTCTTTTTCAGATGGGAGCTGGACCTGAGGAGATCAACAACCCAGTGCATGCCACCCCGGCCTCAGCTGAAACCACAGAGGAATTGGGGAAATGAGCAAGAGTGCTGCATTTTTAGTGAATCTGATATCAGGACAAGGGTGAAGGAGATTGACACTGAGGACACTCAACACCTATCAAGCCAGAGATCCAGAGGGTCCTAAGTATACATCACTGAAGTAAACTTAAAATGCTCCCAGGTTGGCTCAGGGAATTTTGCAGAAGAGGGGGCAGAAAGAATGTGAGAATCACAAGTTGAGACATTTTGCACAGAGACATGGTCCCTCTCCCGTAACTGACTGCTACCCTCATAATGCATAACCCACAACCCCAATGAAGTTGACCTGCATCCCCTCCGAGAAAGTTCTCTTCAGAAACGGGACAGGGAGGAGGGAAGGAATGTTACAAACATGTGTTGTTTACATACTAAATATGTCCATATCTAACAAAAAATAAAATAAAATATTTTTTAAAACTTAAAAAAAAATTATTTATGTGAGAGAGTGAGAGAGAAAGAGTGAGTATAGGCATGCCAGGGTCTCCTGCCATTACAATCTCCAGATGCATGTGCCACTTCATGCACCTGAATTTACCTGGGTCCTTGGGATTTGAACCCTGGCTGTTGGGCTTTGCAAAGCAAGCACCTTTAACTACTGAGCCATGTCTTTAGCCAGCAGGGCCCAGCAAAGTTAAATCTTTTGAGATTTCATGTCATCGACCTCAGAATAACTGCCATCAAAAAGAACAATAAATATTGGTGAAGATGTGGTGAAGGTTGAGCCTTTATTCTCTGTGAGAGGGTAAATTACCAAAGTCACTATGGAAGCCAGTGTGGAGATTGTTCTAAAGGAAAACACATTACTAATATGGGTTATCCCATGTTACTTCAGTTATCCCAACCTGAGCATATCTCTAACGAATCTATACTCCATCACAAACATACTTCCTCATCCATGTTTACTTCTGCTTTCTTCCTGTATCAAGGAAGTGGGATCACCCTACACACATCATCATTGGAGAAATGGGTGATGAAAATGTGGAACATATACACAATGTAATTTTATTAAATCATAATGAACTTTGGTGGGAAATAGGTATAATTTGAAAATATTAAACAAAGAGAAGTAATCACTGTACAGAAAGGACCATATGTTCATGTTCACATCTGATTTTAGCTTAAGATCTTTTTTAGTTTTTGATCTACCTTTTTAAACTTATTTATTTATTATTAGTTTTGTACTCAGTGAATACAGTCAAGTTGGTCCCATTGTTAGCCTCCTCCCTGTCCTCCCTCAACTACAGGGACCCTTCTTGTTGGGTATATGGATCATGCATCATGGGGTTAGCCATCAGTTATGGGTAGGAGGAAAAGTCTCTGTGTTTCATGACCCAATGTGTGGATCCAACATTCTTTCCACCCACTCTTCTGCAAATTTCCCTGAGCCATATTGGGTTCATTTTAGGTCTGCTGGAAACTTGGTTCCAATGCTGTTGAAGGATAGCTGAACAGAAAAAATGCACATGCAAGTGAAGTCACTCACCAGCAAGCAGCACTGGCAGCCAGGAGAAAGGAAGGGATTTATTTGAAGCTTACAGATCCAAGGGAAGTTTCATAATGGTGGAAAAAATCTGGCTCCTTTTTGCATATTCAGAGAGAAAAATCACCAACAGGCAGTGCCTCAAACAAGCTCAAAACCTCCACAAACAGCAGGGACCCCAGGTAGAACTCAAGCACTCTGCATATCTTAGGCTGGAATACCAGATCTACTCCCAAAAAAACCTTTGGACTGGGCTCCAGGTTCCTCTTCCAGTGCCACCTCTTCCAGCCAGGTGTTAGAAAACCCAAGTTTTAATAAAAACACCTGAATCTATTGGGGGTCATAACATTCAAACTACCAAACCATCTATACGTCCTGCAGATGTTTAATATATAGAACATGCAAAGAACTCACAAAACTAAGCAGTAACTTTGGTGTGGTGGTGCACGCCTTTAATTCCAGCAGTCAGGAGGCAGTGGTAGGAGAATCTCTGTGAGTTTGAGGACACCCAGAGAGAGTACATAGAGAATTCTAGGTCAGCCTGGACTACAGTGAGAACTTGCCTCAAAGAACCAAAAAAATAAAAGAAAGCAATAAAAAAATTAACACATTCACACAATTTCCCCAAAAGCTACTCTCACTTCTGGTTAGAGAACTTTCTCTTTTCAGATGGCAATGACCACTGCAATGACCCAAAAGGCAACATAGTGCTGAGAAAAAGGGATAGAAGAGTGTCCAGCACTGAAACATCTCACAGCCTCCAAGGCTGAGGGTCCATTGCAGAAAAGGTGGCAGAAAGAATGTAAGAGCCAAAGGAAGGGTACCACTCCTTACATACAACTGTCTGGACAGAAATTGGCCTCGATATCTAAGAACTCTCAGTGCCTAGCAATACCTACAAAAGACCCTCATAATAGGAGAAAAAGATGATGACAGCAAATTAAAAGAGAGACTAATTGAAACAGGGAGGGGATGTGATGGAGAGCAGAGTTATGAAGGTCAAAGAAAGGGAGGGGAGGGAAATAACATGGTTTGTTGTCTGTAAGTATAAAAGTTGCCAAGATATACGAATATATATATATATTACAAAAGAATATTAAAATCAAAAGTACCAAATTCAGGCATGGTGGTAATTACCTAAGGAATATCATGGCCAATACAGTGTCTTTTGGAATAGGTAATTTACAGCCCATTTTAGAGAACGAGGACTAGAGTAGCCAATCCCACCACCAGGGACATCTCCCAGGCTTAGGGAGGACAAATGAAACCTAAGGATTAGTAGGGAGTGTCCGCACACACATAATTCTTGGGGTGTCCAGTGGAATGATACAGGGGAGGCTCCCAGTCTTCGGTCATCCATGGACTGAAAAGTGAGAAACTCCCAGAGTTTCTAAGGTCTGGGATCGTGCACCTCCACCACAGACTGAGAACGAATGCCTTGTCCTGAAGTTGTAATTTGATGAGTGGATGGATGCACCAGATCACATGGCAAGAGGCCTCTAGTCTGGAGTTCAGAGGTCCAGTTGGAGAGGGTGAAAGAAAAATAAAAGGTAGAAGCCCCTGGGTGTCAATCTGGAAAGATTGGAGGTTTCAGGTCATAGGTGGCTATTTAGTTCAGAGTAGTAAGCACAGTGAGTTTTTGTGCTACTAGGACTTTTGGATGACATCAAACCTTGTTGTCTCATCTTTATCTGCAACTCTGCCTGGCCACAATATAATCTGGACAATGGGCCCAAATGGCCTGAAAAGTGCGCTTTTGATTTCCAAATTCTCACTGATTTAGAAAACTTCTGCCAAAGTATGGGCAGGTGGTCCAAAATACCCTATATCCAGGCATTTTTCATGGCCTTCTCTCTGCTCTACCTGCTTTTTTACAAGGTCCTTCCAGCCAAGGTCTCAGAAGTGTGCTCTAATTCAACCCCTCCCCCATATTCGTCCTCACCCTCTGCTTTTAACCCAGCTGCCATAGATGACCTCACCCCAACAGCTCTTCCAGCTTCTCCAGCTCCCTAAGCCTCTCCTGATCCCCTGCCTGATAATCACACGTTTCCTCCTTCCCTTCATCTGCATCCTGTTCCACCTCTGTGCCCCTCCCCCGTCCACCACCATCTCCCATCTCCTCTCTTTCTCTTTCCCCTCCTGCCCAGCATACTCGTTCTCACAGGGATGGAATGTACCCTTTACATGAGGTCGCAGGTACTAGAATCATTCGCATTCATGTTCCTTTTTCCTTGTCTGATTTATCCCAGATTGAAAAACATCTGTGGTTTTTCTCCACTGATCCAACATGCTATACTAAAGAATTTCGCTACCTCACCAAGGCCTGTAACCTAACCTGACAAGATCTCTTTGTAGTTATTTCCTCAATTCTCATATCTGATGAACAAGAATGCATCTGGATATCCACTCAGGCCCATGGTGATGAGGCTCATTTAACTGATAACACTTTCCCAGTGGAGATGCTTGCTGTTAATAAAGTGTACCCTGACTGGGAATACCATGCTCCCACTAACTCCCCTGGATGTATGGCCCATGATAGAATGGTTCTTTGCCTGCTGGCTAGCCTCCAAAAGTCATCCAATAAGTTTGTCAACTTGGACAAACTCCAGATGCTTACACCGAGGTCTAATGAAAATCCAGCTGAGTTTATGGGATGCCTAATGGAGGCACTCAGCCAATACACTCGCCTTAACCCCACTTGCCAAGAGGGCATGATAGTTCACAGTACCCATTTCCTGTCCCAATTTCCCCCCGACATCAGGAAAAACCTTAAATGCCTACAAAAGCGTCCTCAAACCCCTCAGGGAAATCTGCTTGACCTGGAATTTAAATATTTTTTTATTATTTATTTGAGAGCAACAGACAGAGAGAAAGAGGCAGACAGAGAGAGAGAGAGAGAGAGAGAGAGAAGAGAATGGGCATGCCAGGGTCTCCAGCCACTGCAAACGAACTCCAGACATGTGTGCCCCCTTGTGCATCTGGCTAACGTGGGTCCTGCGGAATCAAGCCTCGAGCCAGGGTCCTTAGGCTTCACAGACAAGTGCTTAACTGCTAAGCCATCTCTCCAGCCTGAATTTAAATATTTTAATAACAGAGAGGACAGGAACGAACTGAGACGGTGGCCATAGACAGACAGCAGTTCCAGTTCCTGGCTGCAGCCCTGAGGCCTCCATCAAAGAAGATGATGGAGTCACAATGCTCACCACCAACACCCTGTTTCAAGTGTGGTCACACTGGTCACTGGGAAAAAAACATGCCACAACCCACACCAGCTGCCAGGACTCTGTCCTCGCTGCAGTCTTTCTGGACACTGAAAGGTCGACTATCCTTCTTTGCCTTGACAAGGTAGGCCAGTCCCTTCCCCTCATCTGCCACGAGAGCCAATCACTGATTTTCTGGGTCTGGTGGCTTAAGATTGACCTTGCCCTGGGACCTTGGCCCCCACCAACACTTTCTTTATCACAATGCAGGGGCCCAGGGACACAGTCCAGCTGGAAGGAAGGCCTGTCTCACTTGTTATAGATATGAAGGGCCAGTTAGTCAATCTTGCCATCCTACTCTGGTAAGACTTTTCCCTCGCAGATCCTTGTGATGAGTATTGATGGCCTATGTCACTCCCCACGCATACTCCCCTTTACCCTGTGTAATCTGGGACACTCCTGTCTCCCATTAATTTCTCATAATACCCCCTTGTCCTGTTCCCCTCTGGGTTGAGATCTTATGCAAAAAGTAACTCACTGCCTCTCTCTCTCTCTGTGTGACTTACTGCTGACACCTTGTCTTCCTCCTCCCACCAGCCCCCTCCCTTTCAAAGAATCCAAGTTTTTCCCTCCCTGTCTCCAAGGTTGATCCCAGGGTGTGAGACACTTCCTCGCCTGCATTAGTCTCTCACTACATTTCTATTCTCATCAGACTCAAAGACCCCATGTCTTTTCCCTGCCATCCTCAATACCCAATCTCACTTAAACATTACCAAGGACTCAAATCTATTATTTCTTGCTTGCTTGAAGTCAACCTCCTTCACCCCACACATTCCCCTTGCAATACCCTAATCTTGCCTGATATCAAACCTCTTGAGACCTGCCACTTAGTTCAAGACTTGCACCTAGTCAGTGCCACTGTTATGTCTATTCATTCAGTAGTCCCCAACCCCTATATTCTCCTCTCTCACAGCCCCTCCTCCACTACTCATTTTTCAGTCCTTGACCTCAAAGATGCCATCTTCTCCATCCCCCTTCACCCAGTTTCCTACAATCTCTTAGCTTTCACCTGTGAGGACCCCAATACTCATACTGCCTCTAACTCACCTGGACTGTCCTTCCCAGGGTGTTACAGACAGCCCCCACCTACTTGTTCAAGCTCTCTCCACTGACCTTTTGTTCCTGGACCTGTTTCCCAGCACACTTAAACAATATGTAGATGATCATTTGTTCTGCTCACCCTCTCTTTCTCTGTCTTAACTACATACCCACAAACTTCTTAACTTTTTTGAATCTAAGGGATATTGAGTTTCCCTCCAAAAACTCAACTTTCTTTAATCCAGTTTAAGTACCTAGGCTTTCTCCTTACCCCCACCTCGCAACAACTCACCCTAGACTGCAAGCAACATCTTTGCTCCCTCTCCCCACCTACCTCTAAGGAGGTAATCCTCTCTTTTCTTGGCTTTGCTGGGTTCCTTTGAATGTGGATTCCAAACTTTGCCCTGCTGGCAAAGCCCCATTATGACAAAACTAAGGGAAACACTCATGAACCCCTAGACACTAAGTCAGAGACAGATGCTGCCTTCTCCCACCTGCATGATGCCCTTTTGGATGCTCCAAACCTTGTACTGCCAACCATCAGCAGTCTTTCTTATTTATTCCACAGAAAAAAATGGGTGTGGCATTGGAAGTTCTGGGTCAAATGAAGGGCCAATCCTTTGCCCCTGTAGCTTATCTTTCTAAACAACTAGAAACCCCTGTCCAGGGCTGGCAACTGTGCCTATGTGCTCTTGCTGCAGCTGCTCCTCTGGCCCAAGATGCACAGAAATTCACTTTTGGGCAATAACTCACTGTCCTCTCTCCTGACGGGCTTAAAGATCTACTCTCCAACTCTTTCCTTTCTACTCTGACCCCATCCAAAATTCAACTCTTGCATATAACTTTCCTTGAGAACCACAACATCACACTTGGTTTTTGTCCTCCACTTAACTCTGACACCTTCCTGCCTCTAACCAAACAACTTACACACTTCTACTCAGAGACCCTAGAGGAACTCATGTATTACAATCCTAGAATCTTTCTGTCCCCTCTCCTTGACCCCAATCACACCTGGTGTATAGATGGTAGCTCTTCTACTAACTCACAGGGTTTTCAGATAGTGGAATATGCTATTGTCTCAGATGAACAGATAATAGAGACTGGCCTGTTGCCTAAGGGGAGGACATACCAAGAGGCTGAGCTGGTAGCTCTCACTAGAGCCCTAACCTTGGCAAAAGGTAAGACAGTTAACATCTAAACCAACTCTAAATATGCCTTCCATATTCTACATCATCATGCTGCTCTCTGGAAGGAGAGAGGCTTCCTCTCAGCTAAAGGAACCCCCATTATTAACAGGCCCTCTCAAACTTAAACTCTCTCATGTTCCTATGCTTCCCCCAATCCCAGAATGTTCCTCTTGAATACACCAATGCCCTCTGCCTCCTCTCTCTTGCCCCAAGCCCTCTATTCTTCGCCTCTGAGTGATCGTCCTCCCCTTGTGTCTGGTATTTTGATGTTATAGCTGTTGAAAAGAATAACAAGATCCTTAATTATTCCTTCTGTCCTCTCATGGGGTGTGTGGAACCCATCTCCCTCACCTTCTCTATAACAGATGCTGCCAGCAACTGTCCCAAAGCCAGCTCAATACAGAGATGGTATGAAAGAAGTCTCTGCTTCGCTCAGGACCAAGTCATAACAGCATGCTACACTGGCACTGTCAGAGGGTGCTCACTACTCTGTCCCCTCTAGCCACCATAGAACCACCTCCACATTGCCTGCCCTGAAGGGAGACCCATCAACCACATTATCCAGCCCCTCCCACAAGAGCTCATCACCCCCCCCCATAGGCAGCCTGAAGAAGAGAGAGATCACAGTCCCTTATCATTAACAAAAGGCTGCAATGCTAGGTCAGGACAGGCTCCCAAGATTGAGTCACCAAAGTCAGCAGTATAGTGGCAGAAACATAAGGAAGTGGATTATCCACATTCCTCAAGAAACTACCCAGTTCTTATGCCCTCCTTGCCTAACAATGCCCCATGTCATGGTTTCCTGCCTGCTTATCTCATAACTCATATGATCACTGTTCTGGTGTCACACCCTAGCTATTTTAATATAATGATCTCCCCTAAAGGAACTTTTCTTTTCCTTACTCACCTTTGCCTCAACTGAAAAAGCCCTATAAAGGCCACTACATGAAAACTTCAGTTGGCTGTGCTTCTCTATTGTGAGTCAGCCCAGGCAACTTGTGTTTTTTTCCAAATAGAAGCTTTTATCTTTGCCTCAGATAAAAAAGTTAATGATACTATAGAAAATAATTTCATATTGAAGATAAAATATAGAAAACCCAGCATAAGACATTTAGAACCCTAAACACTCACTAGAAAAGAATATTTCCTTGACACATGATTATAACAATTTCAAGAATGTAAAGCAAAGAAATAACACTAAAAGTTTCAAGATAAAATATTAACTTTGACAGGCATAGTGGCGCATGCCTTTAAAACCAGCACTCAGGAGGCAGAGGTAGGAGGATCGCCGTGAGTTCAAGGACACCCTGAGACTACATAGTGAATTCCAGGTCAGCCTGGACTAGAGTAAAACCCTACCTTGAAATACCAAGAAAAAAAAAAAAAAAAGTAACTCACACAGGTTGTGGGTGGTGGAAAGTAAAATGTCTCCATCATCTCAATACCTTGTTATTCATCTTTTTACCTAGTTTACAGCTTGTGTAGGCTTTGGAAGGTAGAACCTAGCTGAATGTGGTGTATCACAGAGGGGCGGCCTGGAGGATTAGTAGTTAAGTCTACTGGGTATGTAGAGCTAACTCCCACTTGCTTTTCTTTTTCTCTGCTCTGGAAAAATGTTGTTGTGAGCTGGTTTATTTTCTCCACTCTGATGAAGCTTTCACCAAACACTGTAACTCTAAAATAATAAACACTTCATACCATAAGGTACTTCTGGTCTGTCTTTTTTATTTTTTCCATAAGTGAAAATGTCAAAGTTACAGAGAATGGGTACCAGGAGCTGGTCACTCTTGCAATGAATCTGACCATGATGTGTTTTGCTTTTGAAACTGCCTTGTGGGTGGAAGGTGAAAGTATTTGAATTTTTGGACCATAGAAACCTGCAGTGCTGTAAGCAGAGTTTAAAGAACCATTTTTATGAGAGTGTAAAAGACCTCAATGAGAGAGAAATATAGACAGTGAAGGCTTGGCTTGTGATGATCAAGAGGGGGAAAAGTACCTTGTTGGGAATATGTTAGAAGGCGGCTACATTTTGCACACATCCTGAGCTTTTGAGCTAAGTTAGATATCAAATTAATGAAGTGATGTGTTTGGAAGAAGTATAGAACAGAGAGAACTGTAAAAGATGAAGTTGATACACAAAGAAGTGTAAAAAATTTTCATTCACAGATGGTGGTATTGGGCCAATTAAGGTGTAGTTGTTAAATCAATACTCACCATTGAAGATTGACCAACTGTTCTGCAGTGAAACAATGGGAAAAATATCCTGAGAGTGAAAACCAAACCATCAATGGTTCAAGTTACTAAGGATTCAAATTCTCTTTAGACAATTGAGCTTGAAGAAATAATGCTGAAGAACTATCTTTCTCCTTAAGATCAAGTTTCAGTCCCTCTAGTTTTAAAAATTTGATATTAAAGTCTATCTGATACTGGTTGTGAAAGCATGATACATGAAGGAAATAAAGTAATGAAGTGTTACCACAGTTGCAATAGTTGCTGAGATGTGGCAATGTGAAGCTGGGTCATAGTCCCTGCATGAAGTCTCTGTGAGGTCACTCTGGGGTTGTGAAAGAAAAATGTGCTGCAGTGGAGATCCCATGATTCTGGAGATGCCAGGACTGTGGCATGACTTCCAAGGAGAGCTACTGGCTCAAGCTCAGGTGGATCTACCTGTAAAGCAGAGAGCACAGTTAAGGGCACAACTGTTTTTCTACTAAATAGGACCTAATCTTACCAAGCTGATATGCATTATATCTTAGACCTTCTTTAGTAATTTTCAGCCTCCTAAACTTAATAGAGTAACCCATGTAAAATAGAACTTAGCAATAGATTTATAGAATTGAAAAAACTCAAATATTGAACATAAGTAACTTAACAAGAAATCTCAAAATCTTGGGAGAATGACACCGCACTAATCATGCATGGAATGATATTCAGGGTCAACATCAAAGCAGAACTTAATGAAACAGAATTAAAGACACAACATAATATGCAAGTAAATGATGGAGGTATTTTCTTGAAGATGTGCTAGAACCACATTCTTTAAACTAATGTCCAGACAGGGGAAAATCTCAGAATATTAAAATTAAAGTTGACATGTAAAGAATTAAAACAGATATAATTGAAATCCAGAGCTACATGTTGGACTAATGTGAAAGCTTATATTCCTAAACTATGGTAAATTTAGAAAAAATGCAATAATTCCTATAAAATTTGATGTGACACATGATCAAACTAAAATAGTGTATTATAATTACAACTATATACATTTGTTTGCACATATTATAGGTCCCTGCTTGCATAGTCTGATGAGAAAGGATTGATTCTCTTGTACCCACATAAAAACAAAGTAGTCAAATGGCTGAAAGCCCTTTTGCCTCTCTCTCTCTCCTCTCTCTCTCTCTCTCTCTTTCTCTATCTGCCTGCTTCTTTCTCTCTAAAATAAATAAGTAAATATATGTACAAAATATTCAAAAACTCAATTGTAAAAAATCAAATCATCTCTGAGGTTTGAAATGAAATAAGAATGTGCATCCTCTTCAGTCTTATTAGACACAGTGCAGAACACTTAGTGATAGCTAGTTACATTGTTAACTTGGTTGTATTTGTATACATATATGGCACTTAGGAGGCCCACCTCATACTGTGTCAATAATGGCTCTTTTCTTGAAAGGATATACTAAGAGGTGGGATACTCACCCTGAATATAGGTGTGCCCATCATTTTAGCTGTGGTTCTGAACTCAATAGAAAGGGAAATGCAGCTGAGTGCCAGAATTTACCTCTCTCTTATTACCCCAGATGTGTGAAAGCAATCTCACATTTCCTGCCACAATGCCTTTCCAATCATGATGGTCATTTCCCTCTCAACTTTAAACTAAAATAAACCTCCTTAAATATGTTTCATGTCAGGTATTTGGTCATAACAATGCCAAAATATCTAATTTTCTTATGTGGAGCAATAAGGCAGGAGAAAAACAGGGTTGCATGCAGGTGATACTGTTTCAGAAGTTAAATGAAACCTTTAGGAGGGGGATCCACACTGCAGAAATTTGTCACTCAAAACCTCGAAGTTTCATAATCTAGTTTTTTCTCTGAGTCCTGCATGCCAATGTGACTCGCCTTCCCACTCTTGCCTTCCCTGCCTTCCCCACCATGATATGAACAGAATGAAGCCCTTTTCCATCCATGAGTTGCTTCTGGTATGGTATGTGTTTTCATAAGAAATGATGATGGGAAAAATGGATATGGCCACACTTGGGTAAAAAAAGCAAGTATCATATTTCTCAACATAGGAGAAAATAGATTGAAAATTAATGAAAGATCTTAATGTAAGACATGATACTTTGAAATTGAGGTATATGTAGAAAAGAGTCTTCAATACGGTTTTATGGAAAAGGACATTCCTGAAAGGGCTCCAATGGCTCAAGTAATAATAGCAAGAATGGGCAAGTGTGAACAAATGATGTTAAAATGCACATAGGAAGAAACAAAACAGTCAGAAGAGAACCCAGACATCCTCAGTAGGGAGACAATATTTCTCATCAACTCATTTGGAAGATAATTAATATATAAACATACAAATAATATTTAAAAGCTGAGCTCTAGTCTTCACAGACATCATTGAATTGATAACGAGTCAAACGTATTGAGCAGAATATAATAAATAATAAAAATGAACAAAATGCATGAAAATATATTCAAAATATGTTGCTACTAGAATAATGCAAATCAAAAGGAAATTGGTTTCCATCATCCATGTCAGAGAGAATATGTTTATAAAAAGAAATCACACCTCTGACAAGGAATTGAGGGGAAAACAACCCACACAATTTCCAATGAGGAAAGAAAATGGTGCAGCCACTGTGGAAATGAATATGAAGTTAATCAAATCTAAAAGTAGAAACAGAAAGATGATTCATCTGTTTCACTCTTGGGTAAATACCTAAGTTATCTAAGTAAGCATATCAGACAAACACGAGTTTGCCACTTCATTATTCAGAATATTCAAGACTTGGAATCAGACTGCATGCCAATTTTCACATGAATAAGTAGTGAAAATTACAAACCTACATACATATACACATACCTATGAACATGTACAGTGGAATTTTATTTAGACTTAAGAAACAATCTTTGAAAGATATTAGCAAAGTGCATGAAGCAGGGCTTTGTTATGTTACAGAAAATTAATCAGATTCAGAATAAAATATGTTTTCACTCATTTATATATTTAAATTTTTATGTATGTACTAATGGTAAGAGAAGAATAGCCATTTGTAGCAAATAGTCTAAAAGTAGCTGGGAGAAGAAACTACTATGAAAATAATTGATTAAAAAAGGATGACAAATATTTTCACTCTTAAATGCAAAATATAAGTGACATGAAACACAAGGGTAATATTTGGGGTACGGAAAGGGTAAAGTGAAAATTGGGTGAGGGATGAACATGGGTGAAGGAAGAGCAATATGCTCAAATTGCAAAGCCATACAAGTTATCATTTCATATAGAAATACATCCTGTTGCATGTCAGCTGAAAATAAAAGAAGGAAATAATGCCAGTAAATACTAATGACAACACTGTGCACTGAAATTTTATATTCTATTCTCAAGGATGAATTTTCTCCCCCTTTTATGGCTGATATTCCCTATTTTCTCTGCACTGCCCCTTAGAATCGTCCAGGAGGATTCTTCCCAGATTCATAACCAGTGAGTAATGATTTTAAAGTATTAATCAGATTTGAAATAAGGAAATATGTCTGGACATTTGAGCCTTGTTTTGAGCTCCAAGATCTATCTCAACTAGCATAAAATAAGTTTCCCTAAATTTGTGCAACTTTCTTTGAAGTACATATTAATAACAGTAGGCTCCTCATCCCACATTCATTTACTGTCCAACTAGGAACATTAATGTGAAAACAACGAGAAAACATAATTCCTTACTCATATGGTAGAAGTGCAGAGTTTACACATAAAATATAAGGTTAAATTCCAGCTGGAATCCTGTAATATAGTAAGAACAAACAAGGGAGAAAAGCAATGTTAAAGATGAGAAAGTAAGCCGGGTGTGGTGGAGCACACCTTTAATCTCAGCACTTAGTAAGCAGAGGTAGGAGGATCACCATGAGTTTGAGGCCACCCTGAGACTACATAGTGAATTCCAGGTCAGCCTGAGCTAGAACAAAACCCTACCTCGAAAAACAAAACAAAACAAAAACAAGAACAAGCAAACAAAAAAGGTGAGAAACTGGGATGTCACAGGGGTATTGGTCTGTGGGAACTGAGGAACATGAATGAAGGTCATGTTTTAGAACAAAAGTATGAAGCTTAGTGTCTGCATTGATATTGACAGACTGTCTGGTGATGGCTGGACTTCCCATGATTGTTTTCTTTTTTGTGTACTCAGACAATGGGAAACATGGAGTTGTGGGATACTGCAAGGATGAAACTGCTCTGAGTAGTGCATGGACCATGCAGTAAATGCTATGATGCTGATGGAACTGAAGTATGTGAGGATTCTCTCCACTGCTTGAACAAGGAAAGAAATAATTCTGCGCGTGTCTGTTTGAGCTATGGTGGGCAAGAAACCTTCCAGATCTGTTCATCTCATGTCTTGATTTGGAAACTCTGATGAAATATCACTTATATGATCTCAGGTGCTGTTCATCCAAATGGCTTGTTGACATTAATCTGGCACCAAGCATGCTCAGGAGATTATCCCAGTGACATTTGTGCCTCTACAGGCATGAACACATAGCACCTAAAACAAGAGATGATCCTCACAACCTGTTTTTAAACTTTTGGTTTTGACCTTGATGTAGACCTCAGATGCAGAGCCCTGGAGCTGTGATCTGTACGCCTCAAGGGAGGGAGGCACAAGATAGAAAAAAATATTAGTGATATAAACATTTCTAGTCAGCAACAGTAGTAAGGGTAGATACAAACATAAGCATGCATATGTGTTGTGTTTATTGTCTGGGAGCTGCACATTACATCTGAGCTCAGGCTGAGAGTGTTGAGATATGGGGAAGCTCTTCAGTTTCATTTTTGTTTTATTGCTTGTGATGCTTTCTGTCCTCTTCTGCAGCTTGACAGAATCAATCTGCTTTTGGAGAATACAGCAAAACACAGAAAATGATGGAGAGATGTGGAAAGATTGTATTTTTGAAATTGGGATATCATGGAAGCCTAGGAGATTAAAAAAAAAAAGTTTAATAATCTGGCTTTACTGGCCAGTTTTGTTCCTCAATTTTCTATTTGAAAGTCATGAATCCTGTGTAAGTCTCTAGATGGGTACACTAAACACTTTTTGGATCCCTTGTTCTTTTCTTCTCAAGTACACCACTGATGAATGAACCAAATTTATTTTGCCTTTTACTGAGCATTATTTTCCCACAGTCAAATGTATCTGACCATTTGATACTACAATGTACAAAGCTAGAATTTGGGGGACACAGTGCTTTCTACCTTGCTTCATATTACATCCTCCTTTTCCTGACAATAAACATCACTGGCATTTGTTCAATATTAAGTGGCTGAGACAAAGTGTCCCTTCAAGTATCTGCTCAACTTCTATCCATGAGCACAGAATTCCTAAAGTCTGTGTAAAGGGAAGGATTTTCTTTGTGTGCCAAAACCTGGACAGATTTTTCTCATAGATACTAATCTCTCAGATAATGTGTACACAAAATTCCGTGATATTTCCTTCCTTTTGAAGTTGGATACAGGATGAAGTAAGGTGCCAACTATAGATTGGTTTCCTATATTACTGTGATTTATTTGGACATAAGAATATCAAGTATTTGAAATATGATCAATCAGGTATTTAGCCAATATTCCAGCTAATACATGACTGAAGCACACAGTTAAGAAAGGACTGTAGATCATTTGTACTCCTAGTTAAATAGAAGATATCACTCAATGTTGTGACTACTTAAATCCCTTCTTTTTTTTTTTTTTTTTTTTTTTGGTTTTTTCGAGGTAGGGTCTCACTCTAGTCCAGGCTGACCTGGAATTCACTATGGAGTCTCAGGGTGGCCTCGAACTCACGGCGATCCTCCTACCTCTGCCTCCCGAGTGCTGGGATTAAAGGCATGCGCCACCATGCCCGGCTCTTAAATCCTTCTGAGATCCTAAACTGGCAAGTGTTACTGTTACAAGTGGTAGTTGCTACTATATAATAGCAGAATTGACATGATCCAAGCAGAATTTCTTTTTTTTCCACTTCTCTTTAATACTTTCTTTTTATTATGTTGATACTTTTTATTGATAAATGAAGTGTTGGCACCATCTTTCCCCTCCTCCCTGCTCCTATTCCAGTGAGGATCCTCTTTACTGGTATTGCTGGTATTCATCATGTAGTTGTGGGTAACAGAGTTGTGAAAACAGAAGTGCATCACTGTGGGGGAATGCAATACTCCTGGAGATTCCCTCCCACCCTGTGGCTCTTACATTCTTTCTGCCCATTTTTCCACAAATTTTCCTGAAACTTGGTCTTTATGTATACTTTATGTGTGCTTTATGTATACTTCAGTGTGGAACTCTCAGCATTCTGGATTTCTGCTTTAGTGCATTTTAACTATTCTCAGTGTCTGTCTCCATCACCCTGGCTCTTATTGTCAGGCTTTCCATGGAGGAAGCATTCTTGCTCATCTCACCAATTCCTTTGTATTTTCATCTGTACTCTAGCTTCTGTGCTTGGGATGGTACACTAGCTCACATGGAGTAAGTGATCCTTGTCCTGTTTATAGATTTGGCTTGTCTTTGTTCTCGCTGATTTCAGGGGGGAAAAAAAAACACTGATTCTCCAATAAAGAGTAATATCAGGATAGGTTAAAGTGTATAAGAGTTGTTAATTTAGAGAGATGTTGATGGCTATAGCCTCACTTTTGGCCAAAGACTAGTAGTGGGTTCTCATTGGGGTCTATCATCTTTATCTCTAAAGGATTCTGAATTGGTTCCTAATTCTAGCTGTGGTTTCCTTTCCACTGAGCAGATCACTTAGCCAATCAGAAAACCACTGGTTACTTACCTAGGGTGGGTGCCACTATTGCACAGTTGTGTACATCTTGTCAGGATGGTTGATTGCATATAGCGGGGTGCCTGATTGCTCACAGTACTGTTGGCTGCTTCTGTCCAGGATCTCCTATTGTGTTTTCAGCACTATATGGGTTAACCATCTGGGAGCTGACTTCCTTCCAAATTCAGCCTGATCTCTTGATGTTCTGTGATATTCTTCATTGGCCATGTGTGATTTCTCCAGCAATAGGGTCTCCCTATTTCCTTTAGGTGGTTAACCAAGTGTGTTGACAGAAACTTGTCTTGTTTTAGGGAAGTCATAGGTCTCTTCAGTCAACAGCTCAATGTGGGTTGTCACAAATTTCTGGTACTGGGATTTGCCAGCCAGTGCCAAATATTTTAGTGTAAGCCTTAAACCCACTCTTTCCAGGGCCTATCTTATTAGAGGATCCCTCCATGCTGCTGTTGAGGGTTATAACTTTTAGTTTGCTATCTGCAAGGCTCCCCTGGCAGGTAGTGCTGAGAAAGGACCAGGCCCACTGGTTCCTCCCAAGGGGTTGAGGAGGAGGGTGAGTGTTGACAGCCAGGAACAAACCACCAAGCTGGGAGTCTTGTCGAAGCAGGAACTCACTTTATTGTTATAGGCGGGTGTTTATATAATGTTGAGAATGAAGGCGGGGACTTTAGGGTGGGGTGAGATGTAAGGGCCAATAGCATACCACGACCTCTGAGATGATTGGTTCTAAGCGTGCATGGGCACGCGGGGACTCTAACTTCCTGTGCAGAAGTAGCAGGCCAGAGGCCATTTGGCCCCCTGCTGAGTCATAGCTGGGTGAAGGCAGTTCGCCAAGCTTTAGCTAGGCTCAGGAAGTTCCACTAGGCCTCATGTCCTGGCCTCTCAAGGCCCAACATCTCCCCCTTTTGTTTTTGTAAGAGCATTAATCAACATGGTCCTATCTTAGGTTGTCCCCCTCTGGGGATCTTACCTGTTACTGGGTACCAGGTGTTTAGCTCACTGAGGACCCACTCCATGGCCTGTCTTAGGTTGTCTCAGTCAGTCTGAGATCTTACCTATCATCGGTCACATGGAAGGGCAGAGGAGGTGGCAGTGGGTCATCTGAGAAACTTAATTCCTGAGTTGCCAGCCTGTGATAATGTATCTCAACCTGATGGATTTTTATTGCCTCTAGCTGCTGGTGAATGAATTGTGTAATTTTGTTAATTACACAAGGCCCGACAGTGAGGATAAGGAAAAGGAGGAGAAGGGGCCCAAATAGGGAGACAAGGTAGGGTAAGAAGCCATGTAAGCCCATCCACAGTGGGTTGTCTCGAAGGTCCCGCCGTCTCCTCTCCAGGTCCTCTTGAAGCCTTTTGATCTTTTCCTGAACAATTCCTGATCTATTGGCATAGACACAGCATTTTTCCTGTAAAAACAAGCATATGCCTCTCTTTTTGGCCGTTAATAGGTCTAGTCCCCTCCTGTTTTGTAGGACTACCTCAGCAAGGGAATCTAGCTGTTGTTGGAGATCAAGGATACTGTTGGACACGGCTTTTATGTTACTGATGAACTGGAGAGAGAGCTTTCTGTGGAGATGGACTGCCATATCCATCCAGGCTGTCCCAGTGGCCATGCCTGTGGTTATTCCCAACCCAACGAGTAGGGTCATATGGGCAACTGTAGTATCATTGGTGGTTACTGCAAGCAGCCAGGGAAGCCCAGATCAGAGACAAAGCCAGCAATCCTCTGCAAGGGAGGGAATTGTTTGGTTTAGCAGGGTGAAGACCATTTTAGGAACAGTCCTCAGGGGTGGGACACTCCCTGGAGGGGTGATTATCAGTGTCCCCTTGTTGGGGTAAATATTTTACGTCCCTCGCTGGTATCCAAATGGGTCTTTTTTCATCTTGAGGGAAGACACATCCAAACCCTCTCCCTGCTGTGAGGAGTGGGTCTGGTCCTCTCCAGGCCCCAGTCAATGGATCTCTCCATTTGACCTTGATCAAGTTGTATGTGACAGAGGATGACCAATGTTTTTAAAATGGAGACATTTTTTCATTTCTAGAAAAATTTGAAATATTTAAGGTGAATAATGCTTTCTTTAGCTGATCATGGGGGGGGGGTAGTGATTCCCCCTTTTGTTTTTGTAATTGTGATTTAAGTGTTTGGTTATATCTTTCAATGATAGCTTGGCCTCAAGGGTTATATGGAATGCCTGTGGCATGTGTAATTTGCCACGTCTGGAGGAAACTTGTAAAGTTTTTACTTACAAAGCAGGGGCCATTATCTGTTTTTACTTGATCGGGCAGCCCGAGAGTGGCAAAACATTGAAGCATATGACTAATGGCATGTTTAGATTTTTCCCCCGCATGTGTAGATGCCCAACAGGCACGGGAGAAAGTATCAACTGATAAGAAGATATATTTAAGTTTCCCAAAGGGGGAATAATGAGTAACATCTATTTGCCAAAGATGGTTGGGGTGAAGGCTCTGAGGGTTAGTCCCGGAAGTTTGGGGGGGGGGGGAACCTGGAGGAAGGGTTGGCAGGACTTGCATGTCCTAATAATCTTTTTAAGATTTTTATGTGGTATTTGGGGGAATCTTTGTTTAAGGCCTCTCCAGTTGGTGTGGGTTAGGGAATGAAATTGGATAGTCTCTGAGATAGTGTGACAGTGAGCCGTAGAGGCCAATTGATCAGCCAAGCTGTTTCCTTCAGACAGGAAACTTGGTCAATTTTTTTTTTTTTTTTTTTTTTTTTTTTTTAGTTTTTCGAGGTAAGGTCTCACTCTAGCCCAGGGTGACCTGGAATTCACTATGTAGTCTCAGGGTGGCCTTGAACTCAAGGCGATCCTCTTACCTCTGCCTCCCAAGTGCTGGGATTAAAGGCGTGCGCCACCACGCCCGGCTAACTTGGTCAATTTTGATGGTCTCAAAGATGTTGTATAAAGATAGGGTGGACTCTTTGTTTGAGAAGGGTGCGAGCCTGGATCATTAAAGGGGACATAGGGTTGGAATCAAGTATAATGTGAGCTTCAATAAGATTGGGCCGTAGGTTTACCACATAGAGGCTGTCGGAAAATAAGTTGAATGGCTCCTGAACAGCATGTAGAGTCAGAACAACTGCAAAAAGCTCTTTGTACTGTGCTGATCCCTCTATTTCCTGAGAGATAGACTTGATGGGCTCAGGTTGGACCCCCAATTTAAAGGGGGGATACACAACAAGGGAAGCCCCCAGGCATCCCCCATTTGTAAAGGCAATGAGGAGGTCAGGGTTGGGTTGAGGTAGGAAAAGCCTGGAGTGTCTCCACTCCAACCTGGAAAAAGAGCTCATCCACTTCTGAGGGCCATGATGGCAGTTGATGGTACTCAGGAACCCTTCAAGTGCCATAGCGACCCTTATATTATTTTTTTGAAGCCAAGTAAAATCAGTTATCTTATACAGGGTAATAATGGAGTGAGGCTCAATACCAAAGAGTCTAATGGCAGTTTCCCTTCCTTTAATGATGCAATCAGCTACTTGGTTACTTAAAGAATAGACCCTAGGGGCCCCACCGATCGAGAGGTGAATCCACTGAATAAGCTCACTCTTTTGAGCCAACAGGGCAGTGGTCAGGGCCTCCCCAGGGAAAAGGTAGAGGGAAAGAGGGAGATCAGGGTCGAATCGTTTGAGATTAGAGTTATCTATGGCCTCCTGGACTCTATGGAGGACTTGTCTCTGCCCAGGTGCTAGGGTTGCTTGGGACAAAAGATCAAGGCCCCTTAGTAGGTCGAACAAGGGGGATAATTCCTCAGTGGTTATAGGTATCCAGGGCCTCATCCAGGTAATTTCTCCCAAGAGCTTCTGGAGTTGAGGCAAGGTGTAAGAATCCTGAATATAAAGTTGTGGTTTAACAGGTGAAACTGTATCTAGGGTAAGTATTGAGCCCAAGATCCTAGTGGGAGGCACAGTTTGAACTTTCTCAGGAGCTACTTTAAAGCTGTGAGTATGAAGGATAGTTAGACATTGGTGGGTAAGGTCCTGGAGTGTGGAGGAATCTCGGCACCCAAGAATATCATCCATGTAAATATAAAACAGGGTATTGGGGAGATTGATAAGAGAAGACAAAATGGATGACAGGTAATATTGACAAATGGGTGGGCTATTAGCCATGCCCTGAGGTAAGACAGTCCACTCAAATCTCCTATCTGGTCCACAGAAATTAACAGCGGGTACACAGAATGCAAATTTTTCCATGTCTCCTGGATGGAGAGGGATAGAGAACAAGCAATCTTTAATGTCAATGATAGTAATATGGTATATATTGGGAATAGCTGGGATTCATGGGAGCCCCCTCTGGGGGTTCTGAAGGGGATCATGCATTCATTGATCTTTCTTAAATCATGTAAAAATCTCCAGGACCCATTAGGCTTTTTTATGACAAAGACAGGAAAGTTCCAGGGACTAGTGGAGGGACGGATATGTCTGGCCTCCAACTGCTAATCAATAAGTATGTGGAGTTGGTGTAACTTAGAAGAAGGGAGAGGCCACTGCTCAACCCATATAGGATCCCCCGGTCTCCATTGGATTTTAAATGGGGGGGGGGGCTGGGCAGTGGCCCTTAGAATTGGGGGTGTTCATTGGGGTACTTTTGTCTGAGTTGCTCAAAGTAAGGGTCATCTCTATAATTGGGATGACATTCCCTCCCTTCCTCAAACTGTTGTTGATATTCTTTTTTATCTAACAAATCACTATAAAAGGCTTTATGGTCAGTAGTTATGAAAGCCTCAGTTAAAGGCATTCCCTGTATGTCAAACTTCGATTGACACTCCCTAGCCCAATGAAACCCCTTTTTGCATTTAGGGCAGCAGGTGCAAGGGGAGTTGGTCATCCCCACAAAGGGCCTGGGAGGCTTTGTCTTGTTGGGGCACTCCTTTTTAAAGTGGCTCTCGTCCCCGCACCCAAAACATGTTGATTTTTTAGGATTTAAATGTAATGCACAGATTGTAGTGGCCAAATCTCTCTGTTTATTTTCCTGAAGGGTGGCAGCCATGGCCCGAACCTGATGGGAGATAGTGCCAACGTCCTTGGTGGCTACAATCCATCTACTCATGGAGTTATCCTTGAGACCCAGACAGGCAAGGCGGTGATCAGCTGTCATCCCTTCCCAGACCAATATTTTAGTAAACTGATCCCATAATGCCCCTGGGGGAAATTTGCTTTGGAGACTTTTTTCCACCCTATCCATAAATGTAGCCAAGTCCTCAGATGGTTTTTGAGTAATACCCATAAGGGGGGGGGGTGTTTCAGAGGGTCCCTCATCGAGCTTTTTCCATGCCACCAAGCCCAGTGCCCTGACCTGGTCCCTATACGGATAAGGTATAACCGCCTGTTGAGTGCCTGTAGCATATTGATCAGAGGTACCAGAGAGCATCCCAAAAGTTATTGGCACAGGGGGATGTTGACTTTGGTTTTGTTCTGCCTGTGTATGGCACTCATCTTTAAAAAAGGCACACCACTTAATGTATAGGGGACCCGACAAGACAGCCCTGACTAGATTTTTCCAATCTTGGGTTGTACAAGATTGATGGGCAAGTCCCTGTAACAGGGTCTCAGCCCAAGGAGAGTTGGGTCCATCCTCTGAGACTGCCTTTTTAAGCTCCTTAAGGTCCTGAGCTTCCTATGGAAACCAGGCAGCAGGGTGATTGCCCCCAGGATTTAGATTGATGGGAAATAAAAAAGGAGCTTTGTCTTCTGGCGGCTTGGCACCTTGGAGGCTGAATATGAAGGAGGGGCCGACGGGGTCCAGAAAGGGTTAGTCAATGGAGGAGGTGGAGGAGGTACCTTGGAAGGTCAGGGAGCACTCTCAAAGGGATTGAGTGAGGGGTATAAAGATGTGCCCTTTTTGGGGGTTTTTAAAGCGGTATCTCCAGGAGGAGTAGCCGGATCAGGCTGTATACTATCTTTTTCCTCTGTCTTTTGTTTTCGTTTGGTTGGCCTTGGAGGGAAGCAGCCCTTGAGGGCTGAGATCGTAGGGAGGACCCCTAAGGGGGATATTTGACCCTTCTCCACATGTGCCCAACAAACAAGGGCCTCTACCCTATCCCAAGTGTCCCAATCAAAGAGATTTCCTTCTGGCAGCCATGGCGTCAGCTTAAGAAGGCAATCCCAGGTCTGTCGAGCCTGATTATCAGTCAAATCAAGCCCTCTACTTTTTAGGAGTGCCCTGAGAGATTCTAAGGCAGGACTGGATTTAGAGGTAGACTGTCCCATATTATAAAGTCAAGAGAGAAATGTCCATAAAATTAGGGCAATAGCAGCCCACAGACACACGAGTACAACAGAAACACAAGGATCCAAAAGATAGGTAAACATGCTGTACAAAAGCCACAGATGCAGCTTGCTGGTGAACAGAAAGTGAAAGGAAAGAGAAAGAGAACAAAGAGATGATGACAAGCAAGTACAGGTTATAGGAGCAAAGTTTAGCGCATTAAATATGAAGACTGACTCATAACTTATGAGGGTACACTCACCTGCACACCGATTGACCTCCTCAATGAATGCCTCTCACGGGGCACTAGTCTGTCGGGTTCCCGGAGCCCCATGTTGGGCGACAGACTGCCAGGCACCCCCAGCAGGTAGTGCTGAGGAAGGACCAGGCCCGCTGGTTCCTCCTAAGGGGTTGTGGAGGAGGGTGAGTGTCGGCGGCCAGGAACAAACCACCAAGCCGGGAGTCTTGTGGAAGCAGGAACTCACTTTATTGTTACAGGCAGGTGTTTATATAATGTTGACAATGAAGGCAGGGACTTTAGGGTGGGGTGAGATGTAAGGGCCAATAGCATACCACGACCTCTGAGATGATTGGTTCTAAGCGTGCACAAGCGGGCGGGGCTCTAACTTCCTGTGCGGAAGTAGCAGGCCAGAGGCCATTTGGCCCCCTGCTGAGTCATAGCTGGGTGGTGGCAGTTCTCCAAACTTTAGCTAGGCTCAGGAAGTTCCACTAGGCCTCACATCTGGGCCTCTCAAGGCCCAACAGCTATCCAGGAGAAACTTATCTATGGGACCAATACATTTTGGAATTTTTTTTTAGATCTCCATTCCCCTATCCCTTCCCACTTCCCTTCTCCCAAGCCCTTCCATCCCTCTTATTTAACTCTTTTGGGGTATGACAGCAATTTAAGCTGTTCCAATTTGGGAACCACATATGAGGGAGACCATGCAACATTTGTCCTTCTAGACTTGGGTTGTTTTATTAGTATAATCTGTTCCAAATCAGTCCATTTTCCTACCAATTTGGTTATAACATTTTTGCTTAGGGCTGAGTAGAATTCCATTGTGTGTATATACCACATCTTCATTATCCATTTGTCAAGTGATATGCATCTGGGTTGCTTCCAGCTCTTAGCCATTATGAATTGAGCAGCTACAATCATTATGGAGCAAATTTATCTGAGGTGAAGAGTAGAATATTTTAGGGTAGATGCCCAGTAGAGGAATGGCTGGGTAAGTTGGTAGCACTATTTTCATCCTTTTCCAGTTCCCTTACTGATTTCCATATTGGTTGCACAAGCTTGTATTCCCACCAGCAGTAAATGAAGGATCCTCTTTCCCTGAATGCTTGCCAACATTCACTCTCCTTTGATGTTTTAAAGATTGCCACCCTTTCTGGAGTAAGGTGGAATCCTATAGTAGTTTTAATTTGCATTTCCCCAATGGTTAAGTATGTTGAACATATTGTTAGATCAATATTAGCCATTTGTTTTTCTTCCTTTGAGAATTTCCTATTGAGTTTCCTGCCTCACTTGTGTTTGGTAGTCTTATGCTTGAAGTAAAATAAGTTACTAAAACACCACAAGCACTGTGATACTGTGACACACAATATGATGACAAAGTGACTAACAGGCAGGGCAAAGGAGCAATTTACATCCCAGGGAGGAGAGTAGAATGGCATAAGAAGTCATCATGTTTACTAAGAATCGTACACTATTGGACACATACATTTATACATACCTATATATGTTATTATATACGTACAATGTATGCCTTCATGTTGGAAAGGAATTTGGGGGATGTTCTTGTATGCTGAGTGTGTTTTTCTTTTTAGTTTTTTTTAAGGTACACCCAATAGACTGGCCTTTTTTTAATGAGGGGATATTGGCATGCCAGCCACTGTAACTGAACTCCAGATGTGTGTGCCACTTTGTACACATGTGTGACCTTGGACGTGCATCACCTTGTGCATCTGGCTTACATGGGATCTGGGTAATCAAGTATGGGTCCTTAGGTTTCCAAGACAAGTGCCTTAACTGCTAAGCCATCTCTCCAGCCCTCTTTTAAATTTTTTAATTGATAGTTTTCATACATGCGTATTGTTCATAACCTCCTCCCTTTACCTTCCCTTGTCCCCCCTTCCCTAATTTCCTTCCACTGAGCCCTTTTTTTCTTTCCAGCTAGTCCCTCTTATACTCTTATACTTTGTCATTTTTGTTTTTGTCTTCCTCCACCATCATTGACATAATGTTGATGGGTCCAATATTGTAAAGGTCTTGAACAGGTAATGGTAATCACTGTGAAATGATAAATATCATGACCACTTCATATCTAGAAGACAATTCCAAAGCATTCTTCCCCATCTTCTGGCTCTTAAATTCTTCCATTCCACTTTTACAATGTTCAGAGAACCTTGATGTGTGTGATAGAGATATCTCAGTTAGCACTGAGTACTTAGCAGTCACTTATTCTCAGCATTTTAATGAGTTTTGAGTCTCTCCTGCTGCACCAACTGCAAAAATGACCTTCTATGACTGAAGCTGAGAGCAGCACTAATCTATGAGCATAAACACAAATATTCAGAGGGCTACAGTACATCTGTTTAGCTAAAATAGGCTTTTGACTAAGTTTTCAGTACTAAAAAGCATGAATTTCCTCCCATGTGTGGACCTCAGTTCCAGAGAGCAGCTGGTTACCACCATAACAGTCTTGCCACTATTGAACCAGTGGGCACATCTTGCCTCACTGGCCAGTTGTGTAGTTTGCAGGGTCCCCTGCTGGATGAGATTGTTGATTTTTCAGTATCCTGCATAACATTTTCCAGCATTTTGACAGCTAGATAGCAGGGAAACATCTTCCAGCTCAGTTCCAGCTTGATTTCTCAGTGTCGGTAGTCCAATAGCAGTTGCAGGCCCAAGAATCAAGGAAGTAGCTCCTTAGTCAACATGGCTAGAAGCCTCAGCAGTCCCAATATGGCATGAAGGCCTGGAAGATTCCTGAGGAGCCACTTGTTTTCAATCCATGCAGGTCTTCAGTTGATGCTGGTCTTCAGTCTGTGCTGGTCTTCAATCCATGCTGGAAAGCAGCAAGCAGCTCCAGCAGCCAAGTGGAAGGAAGGGCCCCTGCCCCACTTTTTGACTGGATTGTTTTATTTCTTTCTTGCTTAGTTTTTGAGTTCTTTGTAGATTCTGGATATTAGGCCTCTGTCAGTGGTATGCCTGGCAAAGATTTTCTCTCAATATGTAGGTAGTTTTTGCCCATGTTTAGGGTATATTGTCTGTACAAAAGCATTTTATCTTCATTAGGTGTCATTGGATAAGTGATTGTTTAATTTCCTTGCTACTGGGGTATTGTTCCAGACGTATTTTCCCAGTCCCATATTGTGGAGAGTTTCCCCTATTTTTCATCCTGTACTTTTAGATTTTGACATCTTTTTTTCATCCATTTGGAGTTGATTTTTTGGAAGGGAAGAGGAGTGGGTCTAGTTTGATTTTCTACATGTAGTTACCAAAAATTCCAGCAACAATTGTTGAGGATGTTATGTTTTATGTAGTGTATATTGCTGTAGTCACTTGAACTAGTCAGATATTTAGTGTTCATAAAAGGACAACATAGAATAAGTGATTATGAAGAAATATTTTAACTATGAAGTCAAAATACAGAAGACCTCTAATGAGCACAGAGGAACACTCAGCTCACAAGCCCATCAATCAATGTCCTTACGTTGATTTGACCCCAGTCACTTATTCATGATTGATGGCCTGCACATAGCAACACCACCCCCACACAGCTCCATGTTTTCCCCATTACTACATCATCCAGCCAGTGCAGCAATGGTGTCCCTCAGGTCCTTCTTGTTAATGAAGCCATCCCAATTCAAGTCCATGATGTTGAAGAACTGACAGAGACATGAACCCTAAGCAGCCTTGATTACCAGATAGCCACACTTCCTTCCACGAGGGTGTTTTCATGTTTTCCAGACATCTGCTGCCAAAAGAACTCTATTTGGGACTCCTCAAACCCTCAGCTCTGTGGTCCATTTTCTCTGAATGCTTACTGTAATTCAGCATGCTAGGAAGCTCCACACTCACTTCCTCATTTCATGACCATACCAACCCAGAGAGGGAAGCTGAGACCCAGAGAAGGAAAGGCCTTGCCTGAGGTCACAGTATACACACTCAGGTATAGATAGAGGAGACAGCATGTCACATCTCCCAGCAAGGTAACATGCCATGTTGGCCATGGAGAATGATGTCAACATGTGCAGCCTGTGAGGTCTCCTTGAATAATTTCCTTTAAAAAATATTTTTATTCATTTATTTGCAGGGGAGAGAGAGAATGGGTGTAGCAGGATGCATGAGGACCTCTTGTCACTGCAAACAAACCCCAGACATACAAGCCACTTTGTGCATCTGGCTTCATGTGGATACTCAGGAATTGAACCCACACCATCAGGCCTTACAAGCAAACACCTTCACTGCTGGGCCATCTCTCCAGATCTCCTTGAATAATTTTTAGGTGTTCTGTTAATACCCTCAAAGGTCCTCTCAATCTCCTTAAACTCCTGGTTCTGAGTGTTATTGAACATTGAGAAGACATTGGAACTGGGTCCACCTTCTGCTCTCTTCTAGGCTCTGCTCATTACCTGGAGGGGACCAGTTGCCACTTTATCAAGAGGTGAGCCAGAACCAGAGACAGGACTCAAGTCCCAAAGCATCATGATGTTCGCTGACAACCCCACCCTCCTAGTACCTATAGCAAAGACAGGATAATTAGTCAGGGCATTTCAAGTCTGCTGGCCTGGGTACCTGCTGCAGGCCTGGTCACTTCACTCCACTCCAGGCCACTTTTTGCTGTGGCCCAGAATGGGCTCATTTCTGACTTTGGCCTCCATGGGGGGTTTCTTGTCAGCACTTCTGCTACCCTCTGCTCAGCTGGAATCAGGCCTGTTCAGCTGCTAAAAGTTTCTAGACTCTTCTCAGCATAACATTTGGGCTTTTTGTTCTTTGAGATTTGTCTATGGACAGTGTGGTAGTTTGAATAGATGTTCCCCAATGTATTCAGTGTTTTCTTAATTTGTAGCTTGTATCTGCAGCCACTTCACTGGAGGTGGTATCACTGGGTGGATCTTAAGGTGTGGTGGTGGGTTTCATATTTCAATCTAAAGATGTGCAAAGTTTGCCTGCCTGGAGTTCCTTAAGTCTTCTATGTGGCTTTTGGCTGGGGGCTTCTCTCTCTCCTTGGTCCTGTGAAAGCAGACCAACTTTTTCTGCCATTATGGAACTTTCTCTGGATCTGTAAATTTCAATATATCCCTTCCTCCATAACTGTGCCTGGTCTGAAAGTTCATCTCAGCAAACCTGAAGCTGTCTGCTATGGAAGTTGGTACTGAGGAGTGGGCTGAGATAAACCTGACCTTGTGGATGTTGGTCTTTTGGAACTTTTTTTTTTTTTTTTTTTTTTTTTGGAGGAATGGGCATGGACTTTGTGCTTGCAACTGAAGATGCCTTCTGGAGTGATAAGCCAAGTTTTATGGACTATTCTGATGAGAGTTTGAGAATGCTAAATGCAGACAGTATTGAACTTCGAGGCTTGGCTTATGAACTTTCTAAGGGGAAGGAAAAACTGCAGAGGGCTTTGTTGGAACTGGACTACTGACATAAGGGCTGGCTGCATTCTGTTGCCCAGGCCCAGAAGGTTTGATCAAGGTTAAATTTGAAATGGACTGATGTGCTTGGCTAATGATATTGGACTGAGAGATTTAAGATTTTTAAGATGGAAAATCTGAAGCAAGTTAAAATTACAGGCAGTGACACTGGTCTTAGGTTACTGAACCTGCTATTGTCAAACACACTAGCAATCTTAAGGAAGATGGTCCAACTGATTTACATTACTAAAACAATGGAAAACATGCTCAAGGAAAGACTCTTAGAGGAAAGAGTTGACTGGAGAAAGAACATGCCTTTCAAGGTTATGATTTATTTCATCCCTGAATTAAGAATATGGCTGTGTCCTACACACCTGGCACTGGTTTCAGAGGCATGAAAAATGTGAGGAGTGGTTAGGAATTGCACACATTTCCAGGAGCCACTGCTGAGATGTGGCATGAGGCAAGGCCTGATGCTCTGACAGGCTGAAAGAGCCTTTGGAAGATGGACCGTGGTTTGCATGAAGACCTGAAGATGTTTTGGATATACCAGGACTATAAAAGGGCTATCATAAAGTACACTGTTGGTCTAGGATGGAAGTATTTCCTGGATACTCTACACAGCTGGAGGGGCAGAATTGGAAAATCTAGAGACTATCAGTCTCTGGTTATATTGAACTTGAACTGCAGAAGTCTCATGTTTGTTTGATAGTGGTTAAGTATGCATTGTTTAGTCCCTCCTTGCTATGCATTATACCAGTTGAAAAGGTTTACCCTGTGTCTTTATATGTTGGAAGTATTTAACTTACTTGATTTTACAGAACTCGCTATCTTAAAATTGGTTAAGAGCGCGGGGACCTTTGAAATTGAACTGAGTACAATTTACAATGTGTGATGATTATAAATCTATTGGGGGCCAGGGGCAGAATGTGGTAGTTTGAACAGATGGCCCACAATATATTCAGTGTTTTATTAATTTTCAGTTTGCATCTGTAGCCACCTGGCTGGAGGTAGTTTCACTGGGTGGATCTTAAGGTGTAGTGGTGGGTTTCAGATTTCAATCTAAAGATGTGCAAAGTGTGCCTGCCTGGAGTTCCTGGAGTGTTCTGTGTGATTTTTGGCTGGGGGCTTCTCTCTCTCTCTCGCTCTCTGCTTGGTCCTGTGAAAGCAGGCCAGCTTCTTCTGCTGTTATGGAAGTTCCCCTGCATCTGTAAGCTTCAATATAACCCTTCCTCCATAACTGTGCCTGGTCTGGAAGTTCATCTCAGTAAACCTGAAACTTTCTTCTACAGACAGGATCACAGGGCTACTCTTTGCGCCTTCCTGGGTCCCCTACTCACCCTAAACCTGCTTTAACCAGAGTTCTCTCCCAGAATCTGCTTCTCTCACCCAAGGATATATATATATATATATATATATATATATATATATATATATATATACACACACACACATATATATATATATATATATATATATATATATACACACACACACATATATATATATATATATATACATATACATATGGTTTAAAATGTGATATGTGGGCTGGAGAGATGGCTTGCTGGTTAAGGTATTTGCTTGCAAAGCCTAACAACCCAAGTTCGATTTCCTCACACCCACCTAAAACCAGTTGCACAAAGTGATGGTGTACATGTCTGGAGTTCATTTATAGTGGACGGAGGCCCTGGAATGCTTATTCTATCTGCCTGTCTCTCCTCTTTCTACCTCTCTCTGCTTGCAAATAAATAAAAATATTTTAAAAATAAAAAAAATGTGATATGTGTGCAGATGTGTATTTCTATATCCATGTGTGTGCAGTACATGTGTGTATGCAAGTATGTGTGCACACAGGCAGTGGAGATGAAAGGAAATTTTGTGTGTTATTCCCAGGAGCACCATCAGTATTTTTTGAGATAGAGCCACTCACTGGCCTGGAACTTACAAAATAGGCTAGACTGGCTGTACACTCTGCCCCAGAGACCCTCTTATCTCACTTCCTCAGTGCTAGAATTACAAACCTCTACCACCACACCTGACTCTTTTATGTGGGTTCTGGGGATCAAATTCAGGTGCTTAGGCTTCCAAGGACAATGCTTCCCAGTGAGATATCACCCTAACCCCCAAGAATATTTTTTGAGATTAGGTCTTGTTATACATATTTCAGGCTGGCTTTGAACTCATGATCCTCCTGCCTTTGCTTCATGAGCACTGGCATGACAGGTGGATATCATTATGCTCATCCTTTCAGCTTCCCAACTCCCTCTTCCAAGAAGTCTTTCTGGATCGCAGACCATTTCCCACTTTTGGACCATCACCACCATTGCCCATACCCCACTGCCTCTCTTTCTTCCACATGGCCTGCCTCCAGATTTAGCGACCTAAAGAGCAAGATCCACTGTGTTTGGAAATTATCTCTAAGCTGGGATCACCTCGAGTTTGCAAGCAGCTGCTGAGAATCCAGGTTTCATCTTCCCCACACATTACACTATGCCTCCCATGTCTCTAGCCTGACTTCCTGCTTCTAGATGCTTTTTATATATTACACTGGTGTCCAGGAGCCACTTTTCTCCCCCACACTAGACATTCACCAAATGCATTGTCTCCACAGCCTACTGAGGGACTTTTCACTGGAGGTCATTATCCCAGCCCACAATCTTAAACAGCGAGAGAGGAATGTCTGGGATCAACACCTTCATTCCAGCCAACACCCTTCCTGGCCAACTCCAATCTAGTTTTCCAGTAGTGGCTTTCCCAAATTCCCCACCATCACCCAAGCACCTGTGTGGTCTTCCCAGGCCCTTCTCTCCCCTTCACTTGCCTCAGACTCCTGGGCCTGGCAGGAGCAGCAGTGCCTACCTATTTGTAATTAGCCTTTTCTTGGTGCTTTGTCTCTGCATTAGGATGCTGTAAAAGCTTAGTACTAGTTATAAATCCCTTCAGACATCATAAAGACAGGAACTTCCCTGTGTGATTCCTCTCTTGCAATTACATATACATTCCACACTGATTAACATAAACAGTGATCACTTCTGTTGGTGAGATATTCTGCCTATTCTCAGGGCTGCTTTCCAGCACATCACTGTCAACACACACACACACACACACACACACACACACACACACCTCTATTTGCTTCTCCATTCCAGTTTTTCATGTCTATCACTTGCCTTCTGTGTGCCATAACTTTGCAAGACAGGAAGGCAACATCTTGATTCTGACTGCACAGAGGATACATGAGATGGAGTCCTCACCAGGCCTATGGGCTCCCAGCAATCCAGAGATAAAGGGATGAAGGGAAGAGAAGAAAGGAAGTAAGGAAAAGAGTGGGAAAGGAAGGAGAATAATATGAAGAAAGGGCGAAAAAGAAGGAGAAAGGGTGATGAGTGGCAGGAAGAAAGGGTGAAAAATAGGTGAGGAGAAAAATGGAAAGGAGGAAAGAAAGGAAGGAAGGAGTAAGGGAGAGAAGAAAGAATGGGAGAAAAAGGAGGGAGGAGGAAGAAGAATGAAAGGAAGGAAGGAAAGAAAGAAGGAAGGAAGGACAAGGAAAGGAGTACAGGGTCGCAGAACCCTGGCCTGAGCACAGTCAATACCTGTAGGTTCACCACAGTGCTGTCAAGCACACAGTTTGCCTAGTGGGATCTTCTGGCCCCCGGAGTCACACCATCACACCAGGCCTCCTCAGGCCCCAGGAGTCTGCACCTGTTTTCTGGGTAAGTGGGGTTGGGGAAGGAGCACAAGCTCTGTGAGCTGCAAAGCTGCTTCAGTACAGCTGCATCCCAGGTGCCAGGAACCCCTGCATCTGCTCTTTGGGCCAGTGGGCAGACAGACTTTGAGAATTACAAAGTTCCTGCTTCAGGACCGGCCATGGTGGGAGACACCTTTAATCCCAGTACATGGGAGGCAGAGGTGGGAGGGTCACTGTGAGTTTGAGGTCACCCTGAGACTAAATAGTGAATTCCAGTCAGCCTGGGCTAGAGTGAGACCCTACCTCGAAAAACAAAACAAAAAACAAACAAACAAACAAAAATTTCTGCTTAACACACATGCACTCTTCATCTGCTCTCTGGATATGTGAGGGACACACAAGAGTTTTTGAGCTGCGAAGTCGCTACTTCCCCACAGCTGCACCTCAGGTCTCAAGAGCTCCTGCATCTGCTCTCGGAGTGTTTGGGGGGGCGCACAAGTTCTATTAGCTGCAAAGTCCCTGCTCCAGTACAGCTGCACCCCACTCATCTTCTGCCAGCAGCCCTCCCCTCCTGACCGGTGGGCAGCTCCGGTCTCCCCCGCATCACAGGCAAGTGGAACCTTCCGTGACGTCACAATGCTGCGCCACAGGCAGCGCCTCCTTAGAGAACTTGTAAACTTTTAAAAGGCGGGAGCGCGGGGTTCTTTCTCCCGAGCCTCTCTCCAGTAGCCCAGCCGGGCGGAGGAGGTGGCAGTGGCCTATATGAAGCCTGGGAAAGCGCTCAGCAAACTGTAAACTGAAAGGCGGACGGCGTGAGCAGTGTGGAGGAAGCGGCGGAGTTCCTTTTCCTGAGGCTGTTCTGGGGATGGCGGAGGAGGCGGCCATGGCGGGTCTGTGCGCGAGCGAGAGCGCTCCGCAGCAGGTAGGAGGACCGTGCGGGGCCGCGGAGCTCCCCGGGAGGCGCTGCGAGGAACCCAGGGATGGGCTGACCGCGGCCCACACCTAGCTCCAGAGCTCCGCCCTGGAACATGAATCCATCCACACAGACCCCACACGCGCGCGCGCACACACACACTCATGCCTCCCCCCAGTCCCCCGCAAAAGCTGGGTGCGGTGCACTCCTGTAACCCCAGTGGGAGGCTGAGGTAGGAGGGTCAAAGCTTGAGGGCAAGTCTGGAGTATATAAATGACCTGGTGTGAATACTCAAGAGCAGAAAGGAAAGGACAGGGGAAGGTAAAGGGAGGAAGGGGAGGAAAGAGGAGAGGGAGACAGGGAGAAAGGAAAGAGGAAATAAATGGAGAAAAGATGAAAAGGAAGGAAGAAAGGGAGAAAAGAGGGGAAGAGGGTGAAGAATGGAGGGAAAGAATGAAGGTGGGATGGAAAAAGAGGGGGGAGGGAGAGAAAGAAGGAAGGAAAGAGGGGAAAGAGGAAGAGAATAAAAGGAAGAAAGGAAAAGGGGGCAAGGGAGAATGGAAAGAAGTAAGAAAAGAAGAAAGGAGGGAGTGAAGGAAGGGGAGGGAAGGAAGGAAGGGAGAAAAAAGGGAAATAGAAGAAGAGAAAGGGAGAACAAAAGGGAGGAAGACCAAGGGAAGCAGGGCAGGGCTGCCGAGCCCAGGCCTGAGTTCAGTCTGTCCCTGTGGGTTGACCATGGTGCTGTCAGGCACACACAGTAAGCATGTGGTATCTTCTGGCCAGGAGTGACCTTGTCCCATGAAGCCTCCTCAGGCACCAGGAGTCCTGCATCTGCTCAATGGGTAGGTGGGAGGAAAGACCCTGTGAGCTGCAAAGTCTCTGCTGTAGTACAGCTGCATCCCACTCCCCTCTGGAAGCGGCCCTCCAGTCAGGAATGGTGGATGGCTCTGCCCTCCTCCATGCTAGGGGCAGGTGAGATAGCCTGTGACATCACAATGCTGAAGATCTACCAGAATACTGTAGAAATTGTAAACTTAAAGGCAGGGAGGCGGAAATGATGAGGAGGTAGCAGCAGGATTCAGTTTCCTGGGCCTCTATCTAGTGAGATGGTGAAAAAGGCAGCAACCATGGTGATCTGCTTATAAGTGAGACCTCTCAGCATCAGGTAGGAGGGTCAGGCAGCATAGAGGGGCCATGTGAACTCGCCAGGTGGTGCTGCCAGCACCGCTGGTGATAGGCCTGGCCACAGCCCAAAGCCAGCTCCAGCATGCCACTCACAAGTGTCTTCACCTCTCCATGCCAGTTTTGTAAGTGTGATGTGCTTACAGACATTGCCTTCATTTTCCTATGTATATGAACAGAAAATAAAACCAGCAGTGTTAGGTACTAAATGCTATAAGGAAAAGCAGGAAGGAGAGTAAGTGAAGTCTTGGCTTTATGAGCCTCTGGCCTAAACCCAAAACTCTAAAAGCTTTTGGATTGCGAGAAATGAATATCCAACACTACCGAGTGTGATTACGAAAATTGGGAATGGCCTAAGTTTAATAAGCTCACTGTAATTTGGGAAAAGGTGTCTAGCTAAGGTACACATGGTGGTGATAGGCAGATAGAGAATGTTAGAGAAGTCATTAGACCTGTGAAGAGATGACAGTTTGGGAGGGGCAGGCTGGTGCCAGGAAATTCCTGACACTTCATGAAGGGAAGAATAGGTTAGTGACTTAATGGAAAGGAAAATCAGTGTATTATTTCAGGCACAGAGATGCCTACCCTCTTATTTGGATGAGATCTTCAGATTGCTTGTTTCATGTGATACTAAGGGTGTATATAGGAATTTAGAGGAAGATGACATTATTGATGTGATTCAAGTATCTTGTGTGTGAATGTGCATGCCACAGAGTATATGTGGAGGTCTGAGGGCAATTTCCACTTTGCTTGACACAAGGTCTCACTTGTTTTACTGGGTGTACTGTTTGGTTTTGGTGCTTCTGTTTTGGTGCTTCATGTGTACCGTTCTCGCTGGCCTGCGAACTTCTGGGTTCTCCTGGCTCCACTTCTCATTGCCTTGGAGTGGGTTTGCTGTGTGCATGTGCGTGGTGGGGAATTGAAGTGGAGCTGTTAGTCTTGCAAGGAAATAGCTTTATCCATCTCCCTAGACTTCTCCTTTGATACGTGGATGTGTAAGACCTTCCTGCAATGGCACATCTCAAACCTCCCTGAACAAGGATGTTTTCTGTGATATAATAAACAAAGTGGCCTGAGTCACACAGCTCAAATATGAGGCAACAGGCAGTATACAATGGGACCTACATTAAAATTACATGCATGGTGTGGCTTCCTAGCCACCTGGACAGGAGAAGAGAGACAGCCAGTGGGTAGAGCTCCAAAGACAAACAAACCCATCACCCCATTTCTCACAGTGAGGACATCCTGAGAAGTTGGGCCCTGAGTTTCTACTTTGGAGATGGCCCTTTGAGTTGGCAATAAGATCTGAAAGATCTGGACCTGGAGTTTGTGGAATTCAGACCACCAGGACAGAAGTAGGTACGTGTGCTCTTCCTTACAGGGAGGAGAGGCACATGCCTTGTGCAGGATGAGTTACCATTCTCAATCCAACTGCCCCATTCTGGAATTTGGTGCTGGGTTCTCCTCTAAACTGTGGTCTGGTCATCAAGGTGATGTGGAGGAAGGAGTAACCAGGAGGAGAAACAGGAAGCCAAGCTCAGACTACCTGTGAAGCTGGGACATTGTTCAGGGCTCTGATGCATCTGTCTCTTGAGGGTCTAATGCATGAGACCTTGGCTTTGTGTATGAAATCTCTGTTACATCATTTTCCTTTCACCACACTGATTGGTGATTTCAGAATCTCCTGACTTTCTTCCCACAACTGTCTCAGTGATCCTGTGTTCCTGAAACCAGAATTCATCCTTGTACTTTCAGTGGCCAGTGAGGAAAGACAGGGGGAATTCAACTTTAAACTTGTGCTCTATTGAGAGAGCTGGCAATTTGGGACCAGAAAGGATTCTTTTCTTAGAGATACATTTGTTTCATCTATAGCTAACAGCAAATATAGGAGGGGAGATAAAGGCAATCATGTCAATTTTTTTTTGGACAAGTAATCAGTCATGACCTTGAGATTTATGGTGTTACTGGTTCTATATGTCTCCTTGTGGACTTATGGTCTCTTCTCTCCTTGTAGTGAGGGTTTCATATCAACCAAAGCTAGTAGCCCTTACATTCCTCTGAATCTCCATTTAGATTATATCTAGATCAAAAGTTAAGACAGGGGCTGGAGACTTGGCTTAGCAGTTAAGGCACTTGCCTGTGAAGCCAAAGGACCCAGGTTAGGATTCCCCATTACCCACATAAGCCAGATGCACAAGTGGGTGCATGCATCTGGAGTTCATTTGCAGTGGCTGGAGGCCCTGAAGCCCATTCTCTCTGTGTCTGTCTTCTCTCTGTCTCTTTCTGCTTTCAAAGAAATAAAGTAAAAATTAAAAATACTTCAAAAAAGAAAGGAGGAAATATTTTTAAAAATTATAAAGATAAAGACCATACAAACCATGAACAGTGTTTGTTTAGATTCCTTTATAAAAAACAACATGTCTGTGTTTTCCCCTTATCACTCTTATCAGTATGGTTCCAGGAAGTGGGTAGTCCAGCCTATTCAGAACCCTGAAATTCTTCCCCATTCTGGCCTGTGTTCTCTTGCCCATTCCATCAGATTGAGGCTTGGATCTGTCTTGAGGTGGTTCAATTGGTGACCACTTAGAATTGTTCAGCTCCTTCCCTGCCATAATCAAACCAAAGTCACAGCATGTCACACATGTGGCACATGTAGCCCCTATGCTTCTTCCTCAACTGGTCTGGTATTTCCAGGAAAATGCTACAGACTATGTTGCTGGGGTTGATCTCGGGAGGAATGAGTTTGCTTTAACCATTCAGCAGATATTTTGTGATGTCAGGGGTCATTTTTTGTTATTTCATTGAGGGTTAGACATGCAATGCTGTACCTCATCTTGTAGGTGGGGGTGTTGCTGAGCACCTCAAAATTGGCATGCCATTCCCAAAACAAAGTCTATCTGACTCAACTTGTCAGTAGAGCAAAGAGAATGCCAAGTGCACTGGTATGGGCATATGAAAGAACCTGAAACTCTCAGGGGAGAGTGTGTGCTGATTTTACACTCTTTTCTTTTCTTTTCTTTTCTTTTCTTTTCTTTTCTTTTCTTTTCTTTTCTTTTCTTTTCTTTTCTTTTCTTTTCTCCTCCTCCTGCTCCTGCTCCTGCTCCTGCTCCTCCTCCTCCTCCTCCTCCTCCTCCTCCTCCTCCTCCTCCTCTCTCTTCTTCTTCTTCTTCTTCTAAATCTTGTGGTGCTAGGAATTGAACCTGTGGATGTTAAACCCCAGTTCTTAGCTCGAGTACATAATAAATACTTTCTTTGGAGCCAAATATGAGAAATTATGGCCCAGGAACAGATCTAGGTTACATCTAATACAATGTGTCAACATGGTACATTTTTCAGAACTTTTTGTTTCATTTCTTAAGCCTGGACTCACTCTAGCCCAAGAAGACCTGGAACACAATCTCTAAACCAAAATGGCCTCAAACTCACAGTGATTTTCCTACTTTAGCCTTTTTTGTGTGCTGGGAGTAAAAATGTGGAGCACCCTGCCTGAGTCATGGAATATTTATAGTAATAAAACAAGAAAGTTGTAAAAAAACAAGAAAGTTGTAAATCTAGGCATTTAAAGCACATTCATGGAAACATCAAGCAGGAGTTTGCAAAGCAGAGAATCTGTCTCTGCTAGTGTCTCTGTAATCACTGGTCCATGTTTCCCTAGTGTATCAGGCTTTCTCACTACCGCCTCTTCCCCACGCTGCATTTCTTTTAGGCACTGGGGTCACTCACACATGGATTGAAATCCACATACCATGCCCTTTCTCACTGGGTGATGTTGCTTAGGCACACCTCCTCTCAGCCAAGTCTTTATATATATTACCTTGTGAATTGCTTTGCTCTGGCCAGGTAGTGGTGTGTGCTGAATATATCTCTCCCACTAGAGCTTTCAGAGCACAAGATGGACCCTGTGAAATCAGGAGCCTGGTGGGAAGATCCTGAGAGACATGGGGACTTAGTAAGACACCTCAGTAGGCCCCAGTTAGAGCTCAAGACCAGGCGCTAGGTTTTGGGTTAAATTGACTCCGTCTGGCTCTCACTTCCCATCCCACATCCTGGAGGACCTGGCTGGTGCAGGTCCAGCTGGCTTGGGACATAAGCAGTCTCTTTCACCCTCTCTCTGATGCACAGGCCTAAACCTTGGGGCTTTCCTGGTTTTCCCTGTGGACAGGGCTGCTGCTGGGGTTGAATCCTTTCACTGAATGACAGAGGTCAGAGAGGAAGGCTTTGGATACTCAGGTGCAGAGGAATGAGACATGGACCCCAGTCCTGCCCAGGGGCACATGAGCTCCCCTGCTTCTCTGGCTCTCCCTTTGTCTTCATCCTTTCCCTGTTTTCATTTTCTTTCTTTTATTTTATTTTTTGAGGCACTGTCATATTCTATTGTAGAGATGGACCGGGACCTCACTGTGTAGCCCAGGCCTGCCCGAAGCTTGCAGCAATCCTCTGACCTCTACCTTCCAAGTACTGACATGCATACCAATGAACCACCAACCTCCAGCTGCCTGTCCCTTTCTGTTCCTTTTATTTGTCTCTGTCTCTCTGGCCCCTGTGATCTACCTGTAAAGCAATAAATACCACTGTATAGCCCTGGTTTGGGGAGGTTTTTTTTTTTTTTTTTTTTTTTTTCCTGTGAGACCCCACCCAGGTGGAGGGTTTACACTGGATGCAGGATACCAGTCACCCCTTCCTGTCTCCTTCCTTCTCTCTCTGGATGTTCCCCCATCAGTTCCCTGTTAAGGAAAAACAGGGGAGCGTGCCAAAACCTGTGTTCAACTTCACTTCAAAATAGTCATCTGTGTGCAGATTTGTAACCCCAGATACTCAGAAGCCTAAGGCCAGAGGGAGGACCACAAATTCCAGATCCGTCTCCTCTACAGAGATATTTGAAGGCCAAACTGGGTACCTAGTGAAACGCTGTCTGAAATATACACAAATCAAGTGTATGAATTTCGGTGATGGAGCGTGCACCTGCCATGTCCTGTGCATTAAGTTTATTCCATTCACCTCTCAGTGACACCTCACAGAAGCCAATTACTGCCCTTGACTGAGCGCTTTTCTTCTCCAACATGGAGAAATGTTGCTCCCTGCTGGCCAGTGTGGTGTGGCTGCAGCATGGTAAGAGAAAGCATTTTTGAAAGAATTCTGAGGGAAGATGAGATTTTGAAGGAATTTGAGGCTGGAGGCCACATCTCAGGAAGGAGATCTGAAGGGTGAGTCATGGCCTATGGAGAGAGTGAGGAGAGTAGAAATGGGGAAAATTAAGAGGACATGTGAAGGGAAAGGGGTCCGTCACTGTTGGGTCTGCTTACATTTTCTTGTGAGCTGAAAGTCAAGAATTCTAGCAGAGTTAGCAACACTTTTGTGATGGTTACCTACATACAGAGAATATTCCTTCTGTATACTTAAAATAATAGTGTTATAGTAATAATGGTTTCTGCTTAAATCCTAAGAGTGTATGACCTGCATTTGTGACTGTATAATTTTTCAGATGGAAACTTGAAATACCCAGAATTCTCTGTAAAACATTGCTTCAGTGGGATCATATGAGAACACTTTATACCTTAGAATTTAGACATGGTGAGTTTGTGTCTGGCTTCCTAGGTCACAGGAAGGAAATGGTAACACCATATAACCATGTAACACTGTTCACGGACCCTTCATTGTCCATGTCACTTGGTTCCTGGGTTGAGGTGAGAGATCAGGACCTCTCACCTCCTGGAACATGTGTATCTGATTTCAAGGCTATTGCAACATGGTGTTGGCACACCTACATCATCTTATATCTGTTCCTGAGTCATCAGGTTCCACTCTATCTCCAAGCTGCTCAAATCCCTATTGTTTGTCACCTGAACTTTGTCTCTTGGTTCTGGTGATCTTGGGTGACCCTCACATACCCCTGGCCATCAGGAAGCTACTCACCTGCTGTAGTGAGGTTGTCATTTGTCCATGGGCATGTATTAGCCATCAGGCAGAGGCTGAGGAGGGTTTAGAGTGGCAGCATTATTGATATTATTGATCTATATGGAAAGAACATGGGCCCCATGTCCATGGTTTGGGCGCAAGGACAGGGTATCTGTTCACTTTTTTTTAGGTGATCGAGTCTGCAGCAGTAGGGTGGGATTATTTGAGAAGCTGGTTTCACCAGGCACCTTGTCAGCAGCTAAACAGAAGACTTTCATCCCGTGTGGTCATGGCCACCCACTTCCCCAGGGTAGTCATTCTTTCCCTGTATTTCCTGAACTCTTTTACACCCCACAGGAGCCACAGTCAAGGGTCAAGGTTATAGCTCACCTGTGAAGCTTTGTGTTTGCTTCTGAGTTTGTGTTTTAGGTTGTTACCTCTGAACCTATAATCTCCCTGTCTTTGAATCTCTGTGACTCTCTGACTATCCTAATCTAGGCATGTGAATGTGACCCCACATTCTACTGTCACTGGCCCATCTGTCTGTAGTCTCTGTCACTCAGTACATGTTTCTTATGAAGCCTCTCCTCCAGGTACGGGGGTCACTAGGTCATGGGCTGGGATGAGGATTCTCACTTCCTGGCTTGGTGACTGTGATTATGCAATTTACCTCTCAGAGCCTTTTATGCATGTGTCTGTGTGTGATCTTGGTTTTAGCAGTGCAGAGAACTGACTGTCCAGCTGGGATAATTAGTGAAGGATGCAGGATTTGAGGAGCAGCTGTGTGCAGAGGCTTTATTCCTTCCATCTCCGTCTGCCTATACCTGTATGACCTCTTCAGTGCCCAGTTAAGGTGAAGTGTTAAGGTTGCCTATCCCTTTCTTTGGTTCAAATCTCCCATCAAACAGACAGTATAGGCCTGTATACCTTGTTGATGAGGAGACCTGCAGGAGAAACCAGACAAAGTTTGCGGCATCCTGTAATACCAAACATTTTGCAAATAAAGCAGGGCAATGAAGTGATCTCTCTCTCAAAAAAAAAAAAAAAAAAAAAAAAAAAACCTAAGGTATACAGTTCAGTAGTAGTGTACTTGCCTGGCATTCACCGGCTTTGGGTGTCATTCCCAATCACCTTCTCTGCATGCTATCTTAGAAGAGCCAATCTCCACTTTTAAGATTCAGTTTGTGCCAAACAATGGAATGCAGTCACCAGCTGCCTGTCAGGGTATTGAGGCTACAGCAAGGCAAGTGTATAGGAATTGCCTTGGAGATGAGGCTGATTTAACATCCACCAGCAGTGTCTGTTCCTTGCTGTGTAGGGTTATGGCAGCATGACTTCCACAGTCCCCTGTCCTGTCCTGTGACCTCCTTCTTGTCCTGAATGTAGAATACTGTGGTCTGGCATAGAAATCCCTCAGGGAACTTAGCACACTCCTCCCAGGAACACTTAGTAGGCATTTGGTTTCATGGTGCCTCTGAAGTGAAAGGAAAGCAAGGACCCCCTCCCCACTGGGCATTTCTTGGTCCCGGGAGGCTCAGAGATGGATTGATTAAGGGAAATCCCAGCCTGGGAAACATGCTGTGTTCCTATAGATGGTCCTGCTTGTAGGATTCACCAGGAAGGTGAGTAAGGGATGCCAATGACCATGGTCATTCAGTCAGCCAGTGTAGAGGGATAAGAGGCAATTACAAGGGCCTATTAAGACATGTTGACATACCTCTCTCTTTTTATTACTGAGACAGTGGGATTTCTTTTGTGAGTTTGATGACAGTGTTAGTTACAGTGTACCAAACCAGCCTGAACTGCATGTCAAGTGGACTCCCTCCCTCACAAAAGTTCTGAGAAGGGCATGGGAGCACATCTGCAACCTCAGCACTTTGTAGGCTGAGACAGGAGGGTTGTTAGTTTGAGGCCAGCCTGTGCTACATGTAAGAAATCATGGGGTGAGTGAGGAAGTAAAAGAGAACAGAAAGACAAGGAAGTTGCTCATGCCTCTCATCCCAGCACTTGGTAGGATGATGCATGAGAATTGTGATTTCAAAGCCCATCTTTACAGTAAGTTGCCATTTCAAAATAATGAGGAGAGAGGGCAGGGTTGTGAGAGAGAAAAAGAGGAACAAAACAACAAAGATGGTAAATAAAATGGTGGAGAGGGAGACATAATGGGGGGGCAGGTGACTGAATGAGTTGCTCATGCCTCTCATTCTGTCTGGGTTGTGTAATGAGATGCCATTTCAAAATAATGAGGAGGGAGAGCAGGGTTGTGAGAGATTGATTCTCATGTCACAGGACTAGAACTCCCCAAGAGAAGAAGGACATCCAACATGGAAGCATCATTCCAAAGATACAAGATTTTGAAAAAAAAATGAGACATTTAATACATTACAGAGACATTTAATAATCACTTGCAGTGGGTATGGAAAGAGAAGGATGACCAATAGGTAGATGACAGGTAAATTTTGGGGCAGTGACACTATTCTATTAACACTGGGATGCCAGATATATGACATTTATTTGTCAAAAGCTACCAAGTATGTGGAGAGAAGAGTGATCCCTACTGTAAATTGTGGACTTAGTGACCAATTTAGCATTTGTTCATTATTTCTTACCACCATCAAATATACGGGTTCATGACGTAATAATACATTGAGTACATGAAAAGAGCTAGGAAGAGGAAAGTATGAATTATAAAGTATAAGAATATGGAAGAATGTGTGCTGTAGGCTCAGTTTCTCTGTACAATAAGGCAGCTTCAGAAAGTAACGTTTTGCAGTTCCCAACACATCATAGGGCATTTGCAGGACTGTGTTCAATCAAGAACAAAATGAGCAGATGTTGAGTTGAGCAAATGATGGTAGTTAGGTAAGAATGACATCCCACAACATAGCAGCAAACTGTGTCATAAATTTAAGATGGTACTTGCATGTAGTAATGTTGCAAAGTAGTAGTTTTGGATCTTGTATTCATACTAAATTCTAGAAACATTTAAACATATCTCAAAATTTCTGATTTTATTAGTCCACTGTAACATGAGATTGGAAGGTTTTTAATGTCCTTCTATGAAAGTCTGATGTGCAGCCAGCAGTTCTGTGGCAGAAGAAATTTAACAAGGAAACCAGGCTCAGATAGTACTCTAAGACACAAGTTTTCATTATCTTAGCTTATACCAGAGAGACAGCATGACCCCATGTCTCTTTCCTATCCATGTAACTGCACCCTGCTTGTATTATTATCTGGCTAGTGTAGCCATTGGTACAAACACCCCTGAACAAACAACTTTCTGTTCTACTTTTGTACTTTTCCACTGATTTATTGCTAGGGAATCTTCTCCTTGTGCTGACAAACCATGTAACCTTGGAAACCTGTAACCCACCATTGTAAACAATCCATAATAATGTCAGACTGTTTGCCATACTGTCTATAAAACTCCTGTGATGTCAGAGCTCAGTACTCTGTCTTTGGAAGTTATTCTCCTTAGTCCATATCAACATGAATAAATTTTCTATTCTCTTCTGTATCTATGGTGATATGTCTTTGTGACTCAGTTTCCAGTAACAGGATAGTCATAAGTTCCAGGGGCTGGGGTGATGACTGGAGCATGATAGCCATGTACACTATGTGGTTAGCCATTTGCAATATTTTACATATAAATATTAGAAAACTGCTTTGTGTGGCAATAGTCAAAGAATAAAGTCTACATGTCTTCCTTGTATAGCTAAGTTGCTACAAGATGAAAATGAATTCCTCATGGACACTAAGCCTAAATTAATGCTGCTGCTTTTCATAGATTTTTCAAATACTATAATTTGGTTTTGTTTATATTTGAAATCATAAACAATGTATAAGTACCAACAAGAGTAGACATAATTTATATTCATATGGGGGTTATTATATAAGATTTTCAATTTTTGCAAACAAAAATGAAATACATGAAATTGATTGTTTTTAAACCTTTAAATTATATTTTATTTATTTAAGAAAAAGAAAGAAAAAGATAGAGAATGGGTGTGGTAAGAAAGTAAGAAGAGGTAAGAAGACAAGTGTGAGGGAAGAGGTGATGGCCTAAGAGTGGATGCCTCTGAGTTTGACACCTGCTTAGGGCTGCAGAGTGTGTTCCAGGTCAGCCTGGCCTACAGTTATCATTTGCCTGGAAAAGAAAAGAAAACAAAATAAAAATAATGAGAAAATATAGTAATGAACAATGTTTAATGCCTACTAAGTGTACATAAACTTGGAGTATGACTTTTATTATTTTTTTTTCCCGATTTAAACTTGAGAGGAGGAACAGTGTTTGAGGACTTTGGAGGAATAAGGAGCAGTGCCTGAAAGCTCAACAGAGGCACCTGGAGGAGGGACATGACAGGGCAGAGAAGTGAAATGAGAAGCTACATGCTCTGCAGCTGTTACATGTCCCCAGCTCCTCTGCAGTTTTAGGAATGAAGGAAGAAGCAGGATCACTCATCCCTTCATAAAATTTTTAAGGCTTTTTTTTTTTTTTTTTTTTTGACATAAGGTCTCTTTCTCTATGCCAGGCTGGAATTGAACTTGTAGTAATGCAGCTGTGGCCTCCTAGTAGCTGAGATTAAAGGCTGTTGTGTGTTTGATCCAGGGTCTCACTATGAAGTCAGGCTGGAATGGAATTCCCTTTGTAGACTGGCTTCTGACTCATGGCAGTCCTCCTGTCTTAGCCTCCAGAGTGCTAGGTTTACATACATGCAGTACCATTCCTAGCTTCATTGCTCATCTTAACCCTCACCTTAACTATCAGTTTATAATTCCTCGTAGCCTTCCTCAGCACACAGATGAGACAAGATAGGACCATAAACTATGGAACAAGTTCCATCTAGGAATTGGACCATGTAATCACTTCTCAACCTTGTATAAAAATTTAATTCAAATTTTTATCAGAACTTGAGTCTCTGAACACTTGGGTATGAAGAGGGAGCAGACAGATTTGGCTCCAACGTCCAGTTTTCCAACCAGTAGACTAATGTATGTGTTCAGTGGCTACAACCAGCTCTAATTCTGTCTCCTTCCTGAGAAGGAATGGTTTGGATGGGGAAACTGAGGCATGGAGGGGTAGGGTCAGGGATTCATGAGCTTCTTCTGTGATCTAACTGCACGGTTCTCTCTCTGAAGTAGGATTTGCTGCCAAGTTGAGCAGGAAGAAATGATCACACAGAAAGAGACTTCCATTGTAGGGTCCTAGCTGTAGTGTGCTCATTTTCTGATCCTGTTGCACTGTCATTTAATATGACCCACAATCTCTGAACCCCTGTCTCCAAGTCTCCTTTGCTTTGAGTATCTGGCATTCTTGGGGCACCACCTGGTGCTTCAGGATTCTGGTGTAGAGGGGGAATAGTGCAAGGAGACACACATTCAGCACTTGTGCAGAAGCCCCACCTGCAAACCTGCCCCTAGGGGGCTTGAGCAGGGGCAGGCTTAATTTGAGCCTAGGAGGCTGAAGGGTAGTTAGTGCATGTCCTAGGCTCTTCTTTTTTCAAGGACACATAGTTGGTCCTGAAGGTACAAGCCTGAAATTGCAGCTACTTGGGCAGGAAATAGAAGAGTATTCCGTATTTAGGGCCAGCCTGGTTTAGAGTGAGACCATGTCTCCAAACAAAAATTTAAATAATGCACTGAGGATGTGGCTAAGTGGCAGATACTTTTCCTAGCATGCAGGAAGCTCTAGGTACACATACACAGACATACACTGGCTGAAGGAGAGGAATTGTCTAATACCAGTCTTCTTGCCAGAAATTGGGAATCTTAAGTGCTATCCAGGTGGTAGCAACCTTGGGGTGGTGAGATGCAGAGACAGAAGGGAAAGATGGGCCAGGCACAGCAGAGGCAAAGAGAGGGTGGCAGTCATACACTAGATTTAAACAGTGAAAACAATAGTCACAGAGAGTCAGACACAGACAGATCACAGTCAGATAAACACACCCAGTGACACAAACACAGAGGCACACACAGAGATGCTGCACAGGTAGACTGTGTTTGGGTGGAATCAAGAGTCCTGATTCTACTTCTCAGTGCTTTAATTCAGGAAACCCTGATGAGGCTGGGAAGTGGGCCTCATTGCACAAGTTAACAAAAGTCCCATTAGTCCATCTGGTAGAACACATCTGATGAAACCACATTTCCACACCACACTATGGCTGCAGTGTTCCTATCCATGCCTCAGACTCTACAGGGTCCAGATACACTGGCTTTTGTATCTACTGGGCTGGAACCAATTCACTGTTCTCTATGGCCTAGGAGGCCTTTAAGTCTCTGAAGACTTTCAAGACTTCCTGGTAGCTGAAACGTGCTGGTGGTCCTTGGATCCACCTTGGATGGTCAGATTTTGTAGCCTCCTGAGGGTCAGGGCCAGATGGGAGTCACCCAGGGTCTTCAGAGCCAAGAGACAGGGCTCAGTGTGAGATTTTGGAGTAAAGATAGAGACCCTGGGACCACTTATTTCTTGACTCCAATACTTTATTTTAACACCAGAAAAGACAGGTGAGATCTGAAGACATAGAGATAAAGGCACTGGATCCTGGAAAAATCAATGGAAGGGGGGTGGGGAGGCATGAGCCAGAGAAAGAGCAAGATGGTGCAGGACAGTTAGAGAGGGCTTTATGGGAAGAGAAGGAAAACTGTCCTGAGAAAGGAGCCTGGAGTGATGTGCTGAAGAAGGTCTGCAGGAAGAGGCCATTCCCTCATCTCAGTGCAAAGATATCCTTAATTTCCAGAACAGGAGGTTGGCCCTAAATCCCCGACTTTCTCTCAGCATACCCAAGTTGCTGCAGAGAGCTGTGGCAGTGTTACTTTCCAGACTTGTTGGGTGGAATCAACAGTTCTGATTCCACAGCGAAACTTTTATTAAAAAGGGGGATGGAGGAGGGGAAGCCTCTTGGGGGTAATGGAGAGCATAATTTATATTAGAAACCCTAGCTGTATTCTTGCATCATGTGGATGTGGAAGTCTGAATGGAATGCTGGGGTGGATGGTCTGGATGAATCAAGTTTACAGAGGTCTAGAGAGGGGTGCATTCAATATAAAAATAGAAATAGTTACTAAGGAAGTAACAACAGGAGCTTTTGAAACCATTTGTATTTGGATATTCTAAGATAGCCTGTATAAGTTAAATGGTCAAATTTAAGACTGAACTGGCATGTTCAGAGGAGTGTCCATAATATTTTACTCACTAAATGTGAATCGTGAAGTACAAATGAATTTACTTTACCTCAGAGGAAAGATGCAATGTCTCATGAGTTAGTCTAGCTTAAATAGGAATACACATAGAACAACTGTAATGTAGAACAGGGTCTGTCTCAGATGACCACAAGCTGTCAATTCGTACACAGAAAAATATTATAAATTGGCCATTTTAAAAAGCAAACACAGGGCTGGAGAGATGGCTTGCAAAACCAAAGGTCCCAGGTTTGATTCTCCAGGACCCACGTAAGCCAGATGAACAAGGCATTGTGTGTATCTGGAGTGTGTTTGCACCAGCTAGATGCCCTGGTACTCATCTTCTCCCTCCCTCCCTCCCTCTCTCTCTTTCTTTTTCTCTGCTTCTTTCTCTCTCTCTTTCAAAGGAATAATTTTTGGTTTTTTTTTTTTTTTTGGGGTGGGGTTTCAAGGTAGGGTCTCACTCTGGCCCAGGCTGACCTGGAATTCACTATGTAGTGTCAGGGTGGCCTTGAACCCACAGCGATCCTCCTACCTCTGCCTCCCAAGTCCTGGGATTAAAGGCATGCACCACCACACCCGGCTTTCAAAGGAATAAATTTTAAAAGAAGCAAACATAAAGCCAAGAATGGTAGCATACACCTTTAATCCCAGCACATGGGAGACTGAGGTAGGAAGTTCACTGAGAGTCCAAGGTCAGCCTTAGTCTACCTAGTGAATTTGAGGTCAACTTGGGCTAGAGTTAGACTCTACCTCAAAAAACAAAAATAAGTACCCCCCCCAAAAAAAAAGAAGGAAAGAAAGGAAGAAAATATAATGCAATATAATTTTTCCTCCAGATTTGTCACATTTAATTCTCCATAGTCTCTTGCTGCCTGTAAGTTAGTTGTAAGTAAGTTTCCTGACAAGTAAGTTTGATTTTCCATGTGAGAAGCTGTTAGAGGCCTGGTTGCTGTCCATAGAGTGGCTCGATAAGAATTTTAGATGAAGCCAGAAATTAAATGAAATGGTGCCACAGGGAGAGTCTTCAGATGTGATAGCTGCAGATACACTGAGGTCATGAATCCCTGGTGAGCCAAAGAATATTCTGTATGCAGATTAATATGCCACCAGGACTACAGCTGTTGAGGAAACAATGAGAGATGAGTGTGGCTTTGGAGAGTTTCGTTTATGTCTGTTTGTCATAGAGTTCCACGTGCTTTCTGAGGCAGCTCTCGCCCCAGCAGGGCAGCAACACAGAAAGAGAAAGGACAGATCAGCTTTCCTCTAGGACATTTTTAACCCTAGTATCTGTTATCTGTTCCTAGGTGATTCCCTTATGATCATGGTTTGTGGGTGGAGCTTTCTGGAGCATGACAATGGAAGGGCTTGCAGGTGTGGAAGAGGCATGAAGCCCAAAGTAGCTAGTTTTAAAGCTACATTTATAGGAGCTCCTCATGGTGCCAGCAGGCCCTGTGATCTTGGTTTCTCCTAAGCTTGCTTTGACAGTTGCTAAGTCTCAGCTCTGGGGTGGAGATGTCAGATGACTAGGTAGGAGTTGTAAAACTCATATACAGTTTTTATATACATGAGACCACTACAGAAAGAGCCAAAAGTTATTTATACTCACAGTAAATATTGTTTCACCTCCAAATGTTGTTTTAACATACTTCTCAATTCACCAATATATTTTGTTGTGAATTTAAATACACAAGCATGTAACTTGAAGTAGTGCCCAATGAGGTCCAGAGAATGTTGGTACTTTTTTCATTTGCCCTTCAGCTATGTAACGAAATAACAGACAGCTGGCTGTTATGAGCCTGGATATCTGAGCACTATAGCCATGGACATTTCCAGTTTCTGCAAACCTCGAAAATAAATTTCAGATGACTGGAAAATTTCAGTTTGAAGGTTTTGTCACAACCCCAAGGGTCTAAGACTGCGCCATAGAAAAGCAAGACAGTAGACGGGGGTAAGAGTACATGCCTTGAAAGCCTGAGTGGGCCTGATTCACCTTGAGTTTGATTCCTTGGCACCCACATAAACAGTGGAAGGTGGGCATAGATGCCTATAACACCAACAAGCATGTATCCTCCCCTTGTGGGAGCAGAAGCCACAGAGCTACTAAAGCTCACTAGTCAGACAATGTTAACAAAAAATGCCAGCTCTGGGTTCAGTGACAAAGTCCATTGCAAAGAAATAGATGTGTACTATTGGGGGGAGCATCTGTCATTCTCTGGCCTCTATGAATCCAGGCAGACAATGAGTATTTGAACATAAATGTGCATGCACTATACATACACACATCATTCATACCACACATATGTATGCAAAATAAACAGCAAATGACAAGGCCTTAGAAACTTTCGAATTTCTAATACTATACCTATCATAATGAATCAGAAGCAGGAATGTTAAATATAAAATGATGGTAAAGGAAAATATCGACATAATGAAAAATATAAACACAGAATATCAAAAAGAAAGTAAACAAGTTGGGAACATGGCTCACTGGCTAAGGGCACTTGCCTGCAAAGCCTGCTGGCCTTGGATTCACTTCCCTACTACTTATATAAAGCCAGTGGTAAAGATTCTGCATGTGTTTGGAGTTCATTTGTAGTGAGGAAAGGCCCTGGTATACCCATTCTCATTATCTCTTTTTCTCATGCAAATAAATAAAATATAAAATAAGTTGAAATTATAAAAATTTAAATAGAACCATAAGAAAACTGGTGCTGGGGAGATTGCTCAGTAATTAAAGGTGCTTGCTTGCAAAGACTGCTGTCCTGGCTTCAATTCCATAGTACCCATGTAAAGGCAGATGCATAAAGTGGTACATGGATCTTGAGTTTTCCGGAGTAAGATACTCTGGCATTCCCATATACCCTCCTTCCCTCTCTCTTGCTCTCCTTCTGTCTATGCAAAGATAGATAAAAAGGAAGAAAGAATGAAAAGGAAATGGAAAAGTTAACTTTGTGTTTTTTCAAGGATTAGAATAAAAAGAAATGACATAAAAGACCTGTACTGATAGAAAGTGTAAAAAAGTATTTGAAGAAAAATGGACACAGATTTTGAGGAATATAGGATGATTAAATCTTAAAGGGGTTGTAGAAAAAAGTATATATGTTGAAAGGTAGATCAACAACAACAAAAAGGGAAAAAAATGCAGCTGACTTCAGAAGGTAGGGGAAACATTCAGGTGCCCACTGGTTTCCTGGGGCCTCTGTCACCATGTACCCCAGGTCCACAGCTCTGGGTGTGCCTCTGGGTTTGTGACTCTGGCATTGTATTGGGAGCATGATGTATACTTCCTTGTTGGGTGACCTTTATCAGGCACTTGCCCTTTCTCCCACATTCCCCATGTGTGTGGGGAACCTGGGAATTTTTGCATATTACACAGGTACTTTGCATCAAACCACATTGAAGTGTCAATAAACTTCCTTTTCAGAAAATATTTCACTCTGTAGCTCCTCTGAACTTTAAATACAAATGCCTTGCATGATGGCTTAATTTGTAATTTCTGAACTCAGGAGGCCTACACAAAAGTAGTGCCACCAGTGCGAGGTTAGGCTTGGCTACCTAGTGAGTTCCAGGCCAGCTTGTGGTAGTATCAGACCCTGTCTTTTAAAACTTAAAAAAAAAATCATGTTTTAATCTCAGGGCGCGGGGGGGGGGGGGGGGACCAAAACATAGAAGGAGAAGGAAAGTTTCCGAGGGAGATGGAGCCCTCACAAAGCAGTCTGACAAAGCTTTTCTGAGACCAGAGCAGGAGTCAGTGATAGGACAGGGTCTGCATTTGACCCAGAGATGCTCTAAGACACACACACTTAAGGTTCCATATATGGAAAGGATAGCAGCTCTGTAGTGTTAATCTTGTGTGTGAGTCTGTTATGCACTGAAATGAGGATTTTCTGGCCCAGAGGCCCACAGAGGGGCTCCCTACTGCCTTCCAGTATTCCCACCAAAATTTCAAGGGGCCCTGCCTCCACTGAGCTGGCTCCCTTCTGCTTCTCTGGGCTGGGACCTGCTTCCCCATGCTGTGAAAGAGAATCTTCGAGGTGCCCAATGCCCATCCCATGTACAAGCCTCACCTGTGTTAACCTTCAGGCTTTGGGTACCTCTTTCACAGGTGCCAGGAGATTGCCCAGACAATCCATGGAAGTCAGTGCCACTGGACATAATCACCAAACAACAATGGAAGGAGAGGTCAATAGGTCACCAATGTGGCAGAGCCCAGGAAGGACCCAGGTGGGCTTAAAGCCATTCCAGGATGTTACTGGGTGTGATGGGAGTTCATGAATGTCCTTGAACTCCAAACCCTGAGTTTGTGTTTGTATTTAACCAAAAAATTAGGCAAGCCAAACTGAGAAGTATAATTATTAAATTATAGAGTGAGATGACAGACAGCTGGCTGACAAGGAACCTGGGCAGATTAGAGGGTTATGTCAACACCCATGGCAACAGTGAAAGACGGAGGAGGTATGGTGATTGGATAGCATGGTTGGTATTATGCTGTGTGCTGTTCTTGCCTTCTGCAATCTTCCAGCCCATGAACCAGGGGCTGACCAGGCAGGGCAGGATCAGGAAGGAGTCCGGCAACTGTTTTCCTCTTTCTTCCTGACCCTAGTTCAAATTTGTTCTTTTAAGTTGAGAATGATGGCTTATGTTTATAATCTCAGCAGTTGGGAGTCACAGAAGGATGGCCACTAAGCTATAGAAATAGTGTCTCAACAAGCAAACAAAAAGAAATAAATTGTTAAATCAGTGAATTGCAGACCCCTAAGCTCTTTGCACTGCACTAATAGAATGCTAAATGGCACTTTCTTTGATTGTTTCTTTGTTTTTATTTGCTTTCTGGGACAAGGTCTCTCTAGGTGACCCAGGCTCACATCAAACTCTCCATTCTCCTATTTCATCATCCTGAATAGATGAGATTATAGAGCTGTGCCACCACACACAGCTCGCATTTTGTTTTGCTTTCCATAGTATTTAAGGTTGATACATAAGTAACCAATGGCATATTTGGGGCACAATGAGGGATCAGAGTAAAGTTTTGTCAGAGCACAGCCATGACTGTGGAGTTCTCTTGTCAGTGGCTGTGTTCACGTTGCTGTGACTGAGGTGAGGGCTTTCAGCAGAGCCTGCATGGTCTGCACTTCCTAAGTCTGCCAACCCTAGATTTGGAGAAGCTAAAGGAAGGCTTCAAATTTTGTAACTCATAAGTCCTAAAGCTCAACATCCAGACGTTTCTGTGCAACTCGAGTATTCACACTGTGGGGCAAAAAAATGGAAATGAAAGCTGGAGCTCTCCTCTATACCTTTTAGAGCTCCTCAGCTAGGCTCATGGTGCTCCTAGTGCATTCTGCTTGTTTCTTAAAGTACTTTTACAACTGTTCATAATCAGTTTATACTTGCTCACCAGGAAGGATCCCGTGTATGAAGCAGTTCATGCTGAAGCAGTTTTCAAATGGTTCAGAAGTGGGGAAGAGGTTTGCAGTGCCAGGCACAGCTCAGCCTCCCATTTGGCTCCAGTAGTCCTTCTTCCTCTCTGTTCAGAGGCTGGCCATCATCTCAGTGCACTTGTGCCCTGAGGTATTAGGGATAACAGGGGTAGACAGTTCATATAACTGCCTCAACAGAACTGGAGCAGATGTAAGGTACCAGGACAACAGAAGCCTTTCTAGGGGCAAAGAAATGTTCACAGATAGCTCTGGCTGCTGGAGTCCACACCCTGCCTAAAGCAGGTATGTTGTCATTGCTGGACAAAACAGCCAATTTGATAACCATTTATAGAAGGAAAGAGTTCATTTTGGGTTATATTTTGAGGGTAAGTTCTATCTTTTAAAAAAATTTTTTTTTTGTTATTTATTTATTTGAGAGCGACAGAGAGAAAGAGGCAGATAGAGAGAGGGAGAGAGAATGGGCGCGCCAGGGCCTTCAGCCACTGCAAACGAACTCCAGACGTGTGTGCCCCGTTGTGCATCTGGTTAACGTGGGTCCTGGGGAGTCGAGCCTCGAACCGGGGTCCTTAGGCTTCACAGGCAAGCGCTTAACCGCTAAGCTATCTCTCCAGCCCAAGGTAAGTTCTATCTTGATGATGAAAGCATAGCAGGATCAGACAACTTCATGTTACAGCTTCACACATGAGTCATGATAGGAGAGACATTGTAAAGAAATAAGCCTCAACACCAATACAGCAAGGCTCCAAATCTCAAAGAGTTCACCAGCTGAAGATTAAATAGGGTGCTTAAATATAAACAAATAATTATGGCTATGAGGGACATGTTACATTTAAACCACTACACTGGTGTTGTCCATATGGTCTGTAGCATCTGCACTTCCAAAGCATAGCTATTGTGGAATACGGCTGCCCCAACAAGGTCCCTATGTTGATCTTCAGCACACATCTGTGTATTAGGCTCATGCCCCTTTTAAACTTTTGACAGGGGTTGGAAATATGGCTCAGCAGTTAAGGCACTTGCCTGCATAGCCCAATGACCTGGGTTTGATTCCCCAGTGCCTATATAAAACCAGATGCACAGTGGTGCATGCCTCTGTACTTTGTTTACAGTGGCTGGAGGCCCTGGCCTGCCCATTCTGTCTGTCTCTCTTTTATCTCTGCTTGCAAAAAAAAGAAAAGAAAAGAAAAGAAAACACAATAACAACAACAACAAAAAACTTAATTAATTTTTTTACAGAATTGGAAAACCACATGTTAGCCTCTCAACTTCCCCCTACTCCCTCTCTTATTCTTGCCACTGCGATACAGCCACCATTAAGTCATTCTTGGTGTAATCTCAGACCATTACTTCTTCCTTTACACAGCCTGTGAGAGGGAAAGATTTAAAGGAATCCTGGAAGGCAAGCAATATTTGAATTTCCACCTACTTGAATGCCTCCATGCCACAAAATTGAGACAAAAATCGAGTTTGCAAATTAAAATCGTCTAAACTGCTATCAAATCATATAAGTTTTAATATACTCAACCAGGTTGTGGTGACATGTGCCTTTAATCTCACATGCTCTAGAGACCAAGGCACAGGATCACATGAGCCATGAGTTTCAGAACAGCCTGAGAATACAGTGAGACCTCATTTCAGAACAAATTGCCATGTGTTTTTATGTTTTCTCACATTTCTGTATTGGGACATTTGCATCTGGGATTAGGTCTTTGTTCCTATGTTTTAACTTACCCCAATTACTTCCTAAGTTCAAATGGAACTGTGTAGAAGTGTATGGTTTATCCCCACTAGAGGAACTTGCAATAGCTCAGTAAATAATCCTTCAGCCACAGGCTCAGTTCACCAGGCACAATTTCCCATACCATTCAAGGAATAAAACACAACTGATTGGCAAGCCCATTGAAAATAAGGTACTGGCCAACTACAAACAAATTTGAGGATAAGGAAATAGCATGCTTAGCCATCCCAGAAATGCAAATCAAACCTACATTGATTTTCCCTGTCACTTTGGTCCGGATGGCCTTTATTAATTATAGGAGTTAGTGAGACACAGGCAGGTCAGAGAGACGATGGCAGGGATGCCCCTCGAAGTGTTTGACTGTTCTTCCACTCAGGCATCTTCAGCCTTGTTTTTGTGGTGGGGCCAAGGGTAGGACAGACTGTCATCAGAGCACCCAGGCAGGTTGCACTGTAGGGCACTGTTCTGTCAGATCAGGGCATTCCTGTTATGCTGCCAATTTCTGTAGGGAAAAAGCTGGTTGTATGAGTCAATGGTGACAAGTGGGGCCACCCTCAAAACATTAGCCACCAACAATAACCAGAGAAGGAAGTTCCTTAAGGTGTCCTTAAAAGGACAGAAGTTTTATACATGCCAGTGGACTAATGAGAAATCTGTGCATCCATCCCTCATTTACATCTGGGGCAATGATGTAATGTCTGGACCCAATAAGAACCCTATCCCAGAGGCCATTCAGATGACCCCCTCCCAGCTTTTAGTCTCCTCCCACCCTGAAGGGAGCTTTCTGCTTGCAATAAAGTCTGCTGCGCCTTATTTCACTCTTGGAATTCAGGATTGACTAGCCCCATGTGAGGATTACAGAAGAGAAGGTGTGGTTTGATTCAGGTGTCCCCCATAAATTTAGGCTTTCTGAATGCTAGGTTCCCAGATGATGGAGATTTGGGGATTAATGCCTCTTGGATGCAGTGTATTGTTAGGGGTGGGTTTATGGGTATTATAGCCAACCTCCCCTTGCAAGTGTTTGCACACTTTCCTGTTGCTACTGTCCACCTTATGTTGGCCAGGGGGTGATGTCCACCCTCTGCTCATGCCATTGTTTTTCCCTGCCATCATGGAGCTTCCCCTCACGTCTGTAAGCCAAAATAACCCCCCTTTTCCCCCAAAGCTGCTCTTGGTCAGGTGATTTCTGCCAGCATTGTGAACTTGAATGCAACAGAAGTAAAGCCAGCTTCAACAACACCGACTCTACTTTATTCTGAATACTAAGTGGTCACATCCATTCTCTCACAGGAATTAGAACTGAGGCCACCCTTGAGTGTGGGGATTTGAGATTTAAAGGGCCAGGGATGGGGGTAGAGTTAAAAGAAGTTTTTTTTCTTTTCTTTTGTTTACTAGTCACCTGCTAAGAGCGGATTAGGACCATTGCTCAGGGGGCCTGATAGTTCTTGAAGTCTAACCTGGCCATTCTTTCAGTTATGAGCTTGCTTTGCAACAGATATCCCTTATGCCATGTTCCATGAAAGTTTTATGGTCTGCTGAGGACAGTGGCTTGAGATCAGTGGTTCATTAACCTTTCTTTCCAGACCCTGAGGATAAGAAGACATGTGGTGAGGTCTTTCCCCAGAGTCCAGAGTGAGGAGAAGTCCAGGTTGGGTTGATGTTTGTTGAGCATCCTGGTGTTTTTGGTGGCTTTTTCATATGGCCAATCTTATGATGTGTGAGGGGCAAAGAAGGGGTCCTCCAGTGGTGCTATTGGGGCAACTGGTTTGAAGTCTACATAATCCCAGGAGAGCCAGGTACCTGGGTGGCTATCTCAGAAGAAAGGAGTTCAAACCAGTTGGCCCAATACCACTTTTAAATGATGCACATGTTGGACTGTGGATTCCTATGGCCCCCAATATAATCAGGAGTTTATTTAAGTTTGTAATGTAGATCTGCAGACACTTTACCCAAGGACAGTCACTAGGCAGATCTTAGGGTCCAGCCTAAGATGTGGTTGTAGATTTGGAATTTCAGTGTAAAGATATGCAGAGTGCCTGAGTTCTGCCTGGGTTCTTAAGTGTGCTTGCATATGGTGGTGTTGTGTCTTTTGGGTTTTTGGCTCATGGCTTTTCTCTCTCTCTGCTTGGTCCTGTAAGAGGTGGCCAACTTCTGCCATTGTGGAACTTCTGTTGGATCTGTAAGCTTCAATAAATATCTCTTCCTCCAAAACTGTGCCTGATTTGGAAGTTCATCTCAGTGATCTGAGGCTGTCTACTGCAAACAGAGATCACAGGAGTGGAGAAGGGTGTCCCCAGTCTTCACCCACTGGTGGTGGTGGTGGGGGGGGGGGGGGGCAAAAGCTGGAGGTAAGAGATCCAGAGGACTCCTGGGGTCTGGGAGGACAGAAGTCTCAGGCAACTCCAGTCTGCATTTGAGCCTTACCTTAATGGCATTTGGTGAGGTGTTGATTGAATGGGAGGATCAAATGGAAGAAATGTCTGTGCTGGAGGTAGGGAGGAATTGGGAAGTGAATAAAGGGGGAAATGAGTGAACAAAAGACTGGAAACTGAATTTACTCAATAGTCGAAAGTGTCAATAATGTTCCCAGAACTGGGTTTGTACTACTTGCAGAGACAGACTGCAAAAGCCAGAGGCTTCCAGTTACATACTTGCAGCTGTTTAGTCTTTAGTAGTAAGCACAGAGGACATTCAAGCTCTAGAAGGTGTGCAGTATGAAACGGGAGAAATGAGGAAGAGCAGAAAGTAAAGGAGAGTTTGATCCTGTGGGCTACCCTGAAAAGGGCTGGCAGGGGTCTGGCTAATCTCTCAAGGGGTTTTGGACATTTGCCAGGCAGAATCCCTGGCCAGAAAGTCCTCAGTTTCCACCCATAAGCTGCCAAACTCTACAAAGTCTGACAGACTGAAAACTTCAGCACCAGTTGTTGGAATTCAGGATTGACTAGAGCAGTGTCCGGAATATGAGAGAGAAGGAAAGCCAGCTTCAACAGCACAGACTATTCTTTATTCTGAATACTGCGGGGCCACAGCCATTCTCCCACAGGAATGAGAACTGAGGCCACTCTTGAGTGTGTGTAATTTGAGATTTAAAGGGTCAGGGATGGGGGCAGAGTTAAAAGAATTCTGGCTGTTTCTTTTACTTACAGATCATCTGCTAAGAGTGGATTAGGACAATTCCCCCAGTGACCCAATAGCTCTTGTAGTCCAACCTGGCCTATCTTTGAATTATGAGCCTGTAACTGATGCCCCTTATGCCATGGCCCAGGACAGTTTTATGGTCTACCTAGTTCAGTGGTCCAAGGTTGGTCGTTTATTAACCCTTCACACTCCTCTTCTGAGTGTTCTTTTTTTCCTGGAGCATCCATATCTTTGTTCAGTTGAGGGAACAAACCTGTCACATTTGGAGAACCACTCTGCTCTCTGCTCTTCCATTACATTAAAAAAAAATATATATGTAACATCAAATTTTGGTGAAAACTAGGATTGGAAGTAGGAAGAATTCTTATATAGTTCTGTTGGGAATATAAATTACTCAGGGTACTGTGGAACTCAGTGTGGAAATTTCTCGGAATTGGAATAGAACTACCATATGAGCCAGCTGTACCACTTCTGGGAATGCATGCAAAGGAATCTAAGTCAGCATACTACAGATATATCTCCACATCCAGGTTTATTGGAGCAATGTGAATATCCAAGATACATATACATGTATTTATATGTACAAGTGAGTCTAGGAAATTGAAGGAGACTATGGAGAGGGAAAAGAGGGAGAAAGAAAAAGTTATAAAGATAAAGTGTGGTCATATGCATGATATACTTGAATGAAAATGTTACCCATCACTGTGGCTAGTAAATCTATACCAAAACATTAAAAACCAGTCACTGGGTGTGGTAGTTTGAATAGAATAGATGGCCCCCAATATATTCAGTTGTTTGTTTGTAGTTTGCATCTGCAGCCACCTGGCTAGAGCCAGTGCCATTGTGTGGATCTTAAGGTGTGGTGGTGGGTTTCAGATTTCAATCTAAAGATATGCAAAGTGTGCCTAGCTGGAAGTGTGCTGAGGCTTTGGCTTTTAGGCTTGTGCTTCTCTCTCTCTGCTTGGGCCTGTGAAGGCAGGCCAGTTTCTTCTGCCATTATGGAACTTCCCCTGGATCTGTAAGCTTCAATAAATCCCTTCCTCCATAACTGTGCCTGGTCTGGATTTTCATCTCAGTGAACTTGAAGCTGTCTGCTACACTGGGTAAAGAACAAAAATGTCCAAGGCGCTGTAAAATGTGCAACACATCATTTTAAATGCCTGGCTCTTGAGAAACGTGTTCCCGAGGGCCTCTCAAGTACCAGCGATGTTTTCTCTAGGCTGGCAGAGGACCAAAGGGACAAGGTTTAGACAATAAAACGTCCTTGCCTTCTGGCAGCAGGCCCAAACTCTCCACAAAGCTCCCAGGATCTCAAGTTCCTTCTTGCCACTTTTGTGTTGTCTTCCCTACAGGTTCTTTTTTTCTGGAAGCCATCTTCTTGGCCATTTCCTCAAGTAGTCCAAGTTTTTATGGAAAGCCTTTTTCTCAATGAACCCCTGTGTAAATTGGCAATTTTCCCATCCTAGATTCTCCAGGATCCTTTGTCCCTCTGTTTGTTTCCCCCCAGTTTTCATCCTTTTGTAATGGAGTAGGTAATTACAAGTATGGTGTGCTGTTTTGAGTTGAAATAGGTGTCCCTCATAAACTCATGTGTTCTGAATGCTTTGTACTCAGCTGGTGGCAATTTGGGAAGTGAAGACTTGCTGGAGGAGAGGTGTGTACTTGGGAGCAAACTTATGGGTGTAATAGCCAGCTTTGCCTTGCCAATGTTCAGCTCACTGTCATGCTGTGGTGTTCCACCTGCTGTGGCAGGGGTGATGTCCAGCCTCTGCTCATGCCATTCTTTCCTTTGCCATCATGATGGTGCCCTTCAAGTCTGTAAGCCAAAATAAATATTTTCCTCCCACAAGCAGCTTTTGGTTGGGTGCTTTGTCCCAGGAATTTGAAGGTAATCTAAGTGGGTATCATGGATAAATAATAAATTTGTTCATGAAGAAATGAGGATAAATAAAAATAAGTATATACTCAATTTCTCCATTGCAATTATGGATTTTCAGATTGTATTCTGTGGGGAGCCCCCGGAGGGTCCCCAAGCGGGATTGTCTACTAGACCCAAAGACACTCACACGGAGAGCTCTCAATGCAAGACGCAAGAGGTTTATTGTACCGGTGCACTGGGGCTCGACACGAAGTCCTCACGCAGGAGAGGTGAAGAGCCCCGAGCAGCCGGGAGGTAGGGGTTTTAACGGGAAAGATCATAAAACATGCGGAAATATCTCAAACATGTTTCAGCTCAGGGATTCTTCAGATGTCGTCAGGGTGTCGCCTCGGCTCAGGGATCGTGACCCCAGGCAGGGAGCTAGGGCCCCTGCGGTTAGGCATTGTTCAATTGTCTCTGAGCGGAGGCTTTCCAGAAATTGGGTAAGGGGGTTACGGTTGAGCAAACAGGGGTTGGGCAAACAAGCACAGGTGGGCAAACAAGCACAGATTTCTAAGGCAAAGGTCAGCATTTCAGTTAACTAGTTCCTTATCTGGGCCCGGGCGGCTAGTTGCAGAAAGTCACGTACGGCAGAAAGTCACGTATAACATGCTTTTCCTTCATAAAATGGCTGTCCTTATGTCTAGGTAAAGCAAGCAATTGTACAGAAGCCAAAGAAGCAGGTTAGTTGTATTTATTGGTAATCTTTCAATTCTTCTAGTTAAGCATGATATTTTGAGTAAATATTACTATGTTCATACAAGATTAGGTGTTATTTCCATAAGGAAATAATATTCTTATAGGATAGGAGAGACAACACTTGAGTGAAAAATGTTATTGAAGAAATGTTTGTTTGTATGTATGTGTGAATATAAAATATGGAGTATTTCCTAATGTTTTCTGTCATTCTTGTGCAAGGGCCTTATGTTTAGGTATAGATTGATTAAATATAACATAGGTCAACTATTTTAAATCTGTTAGAGAGGTTCTATTACCTTTAAAATATTTGAAAGTTGTGATTACAATTTCACTTGTTTGAGGGCATTTATTTTCATTTCAAAGCTTAAATTTCTTGCTGAAAACAGTAGCTGGAAAACCAGGCATGGTGGTACATGCCTTTGATCTCAGCACATGGGAGGCAGAGGTAGGAGTAGCGTAAGTTCAAGGCCAGACTAGGACTGCAGAGTGAGTTGTTCCTGATCAGCATTGGCTAGAGTGAGACCCTGCTTTGACAAAAAAATAAGCAAACAAAAAATATAATTGGAAAAATTTTCAAGGAAGATTTTCATAGTTATCCCATTTGTAAACAAGATATATATAATTTCTGTGATGATACAAAGATAAGTGCAAATTTTGGTGAGGGTTAGGATCTCCCACAGAAAGCTTTGTTTTAATGTAATAGCATTGAAAATTATGGGTTTATATTTTATTTTTATTTTTTATATGGTAGGATCTTGCTTTAGCTCAGGCTGACCAGGAATTTGCTGTATAGTCTCAGGCTGTCCTCTAACTCACAGCAATCCTCCTTCTTCAGCCTCTGAAGTGCTGGGATTAAAGGCATGAGCCATCATGCCCAGTAAAATGTGTTATTTTATATACATTTATATTTATATTTGCTGTAGTTTTGTAGCTAGGGTCTCATACAGCCCAGGCTGGTTTTGAAGTGCTGATTTTTCTGCCTCAGCCTTCCAAATGCAATTTTAGCAGTAAGTTTGCCCCTGTGGCTAACGAAGTTGTTGTAGGTTCATTCACTCATCATTTCCTCCTATCTGCTGTCAGTCAGGGCCTGAGTAGACAGATGAGGCTAAGCGCTGCTCATTGACATGCACTGTCCAGTCAGGCACTCAGAGCAGGAGGAGGGCTTCTGTAGTCCAGGACCTCTGTGTCTGAGCACACTACCTGTTTGCCATCTCTGGGATCATTTACTTCCCTGGAGTTTGGTGACTGGTGATTCTGTGACCTGCGCCACCTTGCTGCAGGGATAGCAGAAGGATTTTCAGGAAGCCAGAAATGGTAAGTGTAACATCATGATTCAGGGCAGGGAATTTGAGTGGCTGATCAGGATGAGCGGTCTCTGCTCCCCATCTTCGACTTGTGAGTCTCCAGGCCCAAGTACTCCATTAGGGCTACCCTGGCCTTGTCTCTCTGGCTGTGGCAGAGGGGCTGGATGGGCCAATAACCTGGGCACCCTGTGTGAGGACCGCAGCCCTGGTTGCAGCACCCACTGGGAGCTTTGTCCTGAAATGGTGTGCGGGCCTTTGAGCCAAGGGAGGGGAGCTTTCACCCTATGTCTGTACCACATTTGTTCCCATCCTGTGACCCACTGGTGTGCAGCCAGCTTCATGTGGGAGCCCTGGGGCTGGCAGCTTCACAGTGTTGCTGAGCTGTCAGGCTCAAGAGAAGGCCTCCTGGATGCTTGTGCAGGGGCTGCCTGGAGCCTGTGCTGCTGTGTGTTGGGTGGGGGGGGGGGGTGCTTAGGGTCACAGGAGCATGCTCATGGATCGTGGAGGACACTGGGAACATGCAGCTGCCAGAAAGGGTGATTGGGCCTGTGCTGTATCCCTGGCTGAGTTAAAGGGATTTGGGTCAGCCAGGTGAACAAAATGGCCCTGGTAGTCTGGACTTCTCCTATACATTTTATATGCTCGCCTGGAAGTCAAGCCTATTAGCAGATAGGTATATATGCTCTATTGTTATACAAAATTTTATTTAAATTTCTCCTGCATTCAGAAATGACAAATGCAGTTTGTTTTTTAAAATTATTTTATTTATTTATTAGAGAGAGAGAGAATGGCCTCTAGCCACTGCAAATGAACTCTAGACTCATGTGCCACCTTGTGCATCTGGCTTATATGGGTACTGGGGAATTGCACCTGGGTTGTTAGGCTTCACAGCAAGCGCCTTAACCGTGTAGCCATCTCTCCAGCCCACAGTTGGGTTTTTTTTATGTGATTACTTTTTCTGATCAATTTCATCTGTCAATTTTGCTTTTAAAACTGAAAAGAAAATATGTAAAATTTAACTTATAATTCATCTGTATGTTGGGCAGGGATGCCAGGTTGACAGCACTGGAGGAAAGAAAGGTGTGGTGGTTTGATTAAGGTATCCCCCATAAATTTAGATGTTCTGAATGCTAGGTTCCCCAGGTGACGACAATTGAAAATTAAAGCCTCCTGGAGGCGGTGTATTGTTGGGTGCGGGCTTATGGGTGTTATATAAAGCCAGTTCTTTATGCCAGTGTTTGGCACACTCTCCTGTTGCTATTGTTCATCTCATGTTGGCCAGGGGGTGATGTCCATCCTCTGCTCATGCCCTTGTTTTCCCCTGCCATCATGGAGCTTCCCCTCGAGCCTGTAAGCCAAAATAAATCCTTTTTCCCAAAAGCTGCTCTTGGTGGGGTGATATCTACCAGCAATGCAAACGTGACTGCAACAGAAGTGATCCAGCCAGACAGGGAAAGTGCTGTGGGGTGGGGAGTATAAATGAAGTGTAATGTCACATACATACATGACAATTTAATTCTACTGTCAACTTGATCATATCAGTAATTAGCAAGTACGCTTCTTAGGTGGAGTTATGAGGGCCTTTCTAGGAATGATTCAGGGACACATCAAGACTTTCCCTCAGAGTCATCAGCCCTTCAGATGACAGACTATAAAAAGGTCAAAAAAAAAAAAAATAGGGCCTTTGGTCTGGCTCCATTTGCTACTCACTGGTACATAAGTTGTTATGGGTTCTGCTGTCGCACAAGCAAGACCACTGACTCACAAAGTGCTGGGAGTGAACAGACGCACTGGGGCTGCACACCAGAGTGCAGTGTCTCTGAGAGCAGCCCCAAACTGCTCGGAGTGTCAGCTTTTATTGAAGAAAAAAAAAAAACTGCAAAATGTTTACTGCAAAAACAAGATGGGTATTAAACCATAAATCACAATTCACATGTGACACAGCCATGGAAGTAATTTTAAACATAGTGAGGAATTTGGTACATCTTGGAAGATGATAGGGAAGAAAGAAAAAGGGGCTTGTGAACAGCTCTGCTTGTCAGTTACAGGAGGCACCTGGGGGGTGTGATATAGGTCTGTCACCAGGAATGTCCCAATAAAACAGCTTATCTATCCTTAGGAGTTTGCTTAACAATGTAGGCCCTGATAATCCTATTCAGACCAGCAGAGCCTCCTGTTTACCTGCCATTTGCTACCTATAAGGAAGTGACTTCTATATTTCTCTAGGCTAGGTATAAAGAAATGTACAGAAATAGAACATTTTGCTCTCTTTACATTACCTACCTTGTTGCTGCTATACTTCATGGGCATCAGAACTCTCCTTCATCAGCCTTCCAGCATGGATTGAAGACCAGCAGTTCCCCAGGAATCCTCTAGACCTCCAATGCCAGACTGGAACTGCTGAGGCATCCGGCCTGATGTGCTGAGCAGCAGCAGAGTTCTCAGATTCTCCAGTGTGCAGACAGTCATTGTTGGACTGCCTGTCAGCCAATCTCACAAATTAATCCTCCTTGTAATATGTACTCATTCTATGGATTCACTTCCATCCAGAACTCAGACTAGTACTGACTGTGGTGCCAGGAGTGGTTCTAGAAAACAATTTCAAGCTTGAAGTTCATGAGTGGTCTCAGTATTAACTGTATCTGGCTATCCAACTGTAATGCTACTAAAGACTCCCTCCTGCCTGAGCTTGCTAACATGGGGATTCACATACATTGACCACTTACCTGCAGACATGCGTGCACTTTTGTCTCTTTGTCACTGTTTCTATGTCTACAATGGTCTAGCATTAAAAGTGGCTGTTGAGGGCTGGAGCGATGGTTTAGTAGTTAAGTCATTTGCCTGTAAAGCCAAAGGATCCAGGTTTGATTCCCCAGGACCCATGTTAGCCAGATATACAAGGGAGCTCATGTGTCTGGAGTTTGTTTAAAGTGGCTGGAGGCCCTGGCACACTCATTTTCTCTTTCTCTCTCTCCCCCTCTTTCACTGTCAAATGAATAAATAAATAAAAATAAAATATTTTTTAAAAGGGTGTGTTTAATTGTGCCTGTCCCTTTGACAATATGTTCCATTCATTCTGCCAGCTACCCACAATATTCATCTAGTTGTGTTCTGAGCCCTGTCTGTGGACTCTGGTGTTCTTATTTAGCCCCTGAGTCTAAGGAGGGCACAGTCTCTGAAACAGCAAGCCTGTCTTCAACCTAAGCACATCAGCAAGTTTTAGTTGCTAGAGAGAAGTTTAGGAAGACAGCAGGGTGATTATTGTCATGGTTGTCTCTAGGCTCAATTGAGGCTGGGCATAATCGAGCACTGAAGGAGCAGCAGTGTCATACTGGGAGCTGTGGTGTTGTCTGAGTGGGCAGGCACTAGAGTGCTTGTCCATCATCCATGTGGAGTTTAGAGTCGGGTGTGATTGTAGATGGAGACTGTGGATATAGAGTGTTGGGCACAAGAAGGTGATTTCTCCAGGTATACCAAGGCAAGTTGAAGTGAAGATACTTTTTAAAAAAAATTTTGTTTGTGTTCGTTTATTTTTATTTATTTGAGAGCGACAGAGAGAGAGAGAGGCAGAGAGCGAGAGAGAGAACGGGCGCGCCAGGACTTCCAGCCACTGCAAACAAACTCCAGACATGTGCGCCCCCTTGTGCATCTGCCTAATTTGGTTCCTGGGGAATCGAGCCTCGAACTGGGGTCCTTAGGCTTCACAGGCAAACCACTAAGCCATCTCTCCAGCCCGAGACTTTTGTCCAACTGTTATGAGGGCCCTCTGCCATCTGTCCCAATGTTTCCTGGACTGAAGCCCTGAAAGTGGAGTCAGGGATCGTGGGTTGGTGGAAGCTGGGGTCTGTTCTTGCATTCCCAATTACTACACCTGATCAAGTGATAGTCACCAGGATGTTAGTTCAGATGCAGAGGTTGGCAAGGAATGGTTAAATAAAGGTAGCCCAAGGTAATTTGGCTCTGACTTGTAACATTCCATCTCTCTGTGATCACAGTAGTTTCATCAGTCCTTTCAGCCTTGCTGGAATAGACGTAGCAGATTCAGTGTTTTTCTAGGAACTTTGATTTCACACCTTGACAGGCGCTTGTCTTTCTCACCCACTCCCTGTGTGTGTCAAGGATACTGGGGATGGAACCTGGGGATTTTTGCATATTATACAAGCACTTTGTCTTAAGCCAGTGTTATTATTTCTTACATGTCTTTTTTCAGGCAGAATTTCACTTGGTATCCCAGTGTGAACTGTAAGCATCTTGATTTATAGTCCTGTACTATCAGCGCCAGCTCTGTAACCTTTGTGGAAGTGAACTGACAAGCTCAGGACAAGGCTGGCACTTGGCATGAGCCAAAGAGGTGACTGCAGTTCTGCCTTTCTTACTCTACCTTGCCCTCTTGCATATAACTCTCAGTGACAGATCTTGGGAGCATGCACAGTATTGCTCAGTGGGTTTCTCATTTTAGGGTCCTTGCATGCATCCAGAGTCCTAGAGCAGAAATGAGGAATTTTAGAGAGAGTGCTGGGCTCCGCCGGCGGGGGCAGGTAGTGCTGAGGGAAGGACCAGGCCTGCTGGTTCCTCCCAAGGGGTTGAGGAGATGAGCGTCCGACGACTCAGACCTCTCCTGGCCACCGGAGGAAAACCACACTGAGTCGGGAGTCTTGTCGAAGCAGGAACTCGATTTATTGCTATGAGGAGTTGCCTATATAATGTTGGGGACGAAGGCGGGGATTTTAGGATGGTGGGGAAAGGTAAGGGCCAATAGTAAACTGTGACTATTGAAATGATAATTTCAACAGCCACGCGGAGGTGCCAGGTAAGAAGCCCTTAGGTGTCTTGCTGAGTCCTAGCTGGCCAGAGACAGGTCGCCAAACTTTAGCTAGGCTCAGGAAGTTCCACTAGGCCTCACGCCTGGGCCTTTCAGGGCCCAACAAGAGAGAGAGAGAAAGAAAAACTTACAGACTGAGGTTCAGAGTTGGTGAGAGATGTGGATAATAAGACACACTTGATGAACATGCATACTACAGGTAGGCTCCAAGGCCAGTCACTGTATGCAGGGAGGGTGGACTCCATCTGCTCCCCTACTTATATCAATTCCAGGTATCAGATATGTTTTTATAGTTTCCATCAGTCTGGGTAATTTCTAGGGTGCTGTCTTTTACACCTTCAGTCTGGTATGTAGAGAACATATCAGGTTCATTTGGAGACATGGCTCAGAAGCTGGGAAGATTAGACTGGGAAGATTAGGCTGAGGCTACATCCTTCAGCACCTGCCCTAATTCTTGGGCTTGGCCCTGGTACAAGGGGATGCCCTAGATTTGTCTGAGGACAAGACCATTGCTGGATTTGACAACATGTCCACTGCTGGTGTTGAGTCCAGGTCACTTAGTAGCAGTGGGGGGAAGCCATAGGCTTAGAGAATCAAGGAGATAAGGCAGTGGAAACCTCACTTCAAGCCAGGCTAGGGGAAAATGTAGCCCCAGGTCCTTGGGGAGTTACCTGTTTCTTTGCAAATTTATTCCTTTATACCTTGCCAACCCTTTTTTGTTTTGTTTTTGAGACACTATCTTACTCTGTAGAAAAGGCTGGCTTGAAACTCAGTATGTAAGCCATGCTATCCTTAAGTTTATAGTAATCCCTATCTCAGCCTCCAAAATACTGGGGTTTATAGCAACCTCTGGCTGCCTTCCACTTTTTTTGTCCGCATCTTTGCCTTTGTGCCTGCTTGGACACCTTTAAAGGCAGTGTTGATTCCTAGTCTGGGAAAGGACTTTGCCCCTGGGTCTTTATCAAGGACATGGTTAATCCAGGATGCAGAATTGCAGGAATAGCTGTGCACCGAGTCCTCATCATTTTTCCCCTTCTGCTAACCTTCTCTTGATAATCTCTCAGTAACATATTAATGTGCAACAAGGCAGGAGGCATAGACCTGTTTGGTTTCAAATCTCACATCCAAAGTTAAGCATGGTGGCACAGGACTGTAATCTTAGTTACTGAGGAATGTCAAGCTGGAAGAACTGAAAAATGTGAGACCATTTTGAGATGAACAGTTAATTTATGTCAACCTGGGTTACTTGGTGAAACACAGTCTCAATAAAATGAGTGTGGGGATGGGAAAGCTGGGTGTGGTGGCACACTCCTTTCATTCTTATTCTCAGAAAGCTGAGGTAGGAGGATTGCCATGAATTTAGGATCAGTCTGGGGTAGAGAGGGACTGGTCTCTCATTCAAAAAAATTAAAAAACAAATGGTGTCAATGGGAAGTTTGGTAAAGCACTTTTCTGACAAGCACATGGTTCTCTGTTCTATTTCAATCCCTTCACACTGCGGGACCTGATAGAATTGAATCCCTGTCTTAAGACTGATCTCTCTTCTAGAGAATGGGGCATTACAATATACTCGCTGCCAGTGTCGTGGGGGCCACAGCAAGACTAGAGCAAAGAGTTGCCTTACAAAGGCCAGTGGTGCCTTAGGACACACCCATCTTCTCTTCCAGGACCTGAAACACAGGAGGCTAGTGGTGGAACACTGCCCACTACACAGAAAGACAAGTAGAGTCAAGCAGCAGGGCTTTAGGCAGGGGACTGAGAGGGTAAAAGTGCTTACTGCAAAAGCATGGGTAACTGATTCTCCCTGAGTTCCATGCCACTCAAGTAAGCAGTTAAGTGTGATCATGTTTGCCTGTAACCCCAGTCCTGTAGGGGGAGTCACATCTGGAGAATCAGTGGACATGCCCCTCTACCCTTAGTTTTATGTGGGGCTGGGTATTGAACCCAGGGACCCATGCATACTAAGGAAGTATTCTGTGGAGCTACATTTTCAGTCCCCACTAACTGTGTGTGTGTGTGTGTGTGTGCGCGCGCGCACATGCATATGTGGTATACATAAGTGTGCAAATATGCTCACATCTGCAGATGCCAGGGGAGAGTAATAGTCCCAAGAGTAATAAGCCACCTGGAAATACTCCTAACGTAGGAGGTGAATGGGATGTACAAATTAACTGAGAAAGACACTAAAATATTGGACTGCCTATATGCATAGATCAATGGAATTAATGATGAAAATGTCTTCTTAGTAAAATGAATCTACACATATACTGCAATCTGAAGGAAATTCCAAAATATTTTTTAAATATTTATTTATTAGACAGAGAGAAAGAGAACATGGGCATGCCAGGGCCGCTAACCACTGTAAACAAACTCCAGAGTCATGTGTTAGCATTTATATGTGACTTGTACTGGGGGATCGAACTGGGGTCCTTAGGTTTTTCAGGCAAGTGTCTTAACAGCTAAGCCATCTCTCTACCTGTAATATACTGTTTTTTAAGTTTTGAAAATTTCATACATGTATACAGAATATTTAGATCAAATTACCCCCAATTATCCTCTATCCTCCCTCCCATGCTGAACACCTTCTCCTTCCCACCAAGCCTCTTTCCTTATGTATTTTGTGTGACACACTGTATTTAATTAGAGTTGTTTTCATGAGTGTAGATGATGGAGTGCACACTGGAACGTGGGCAACTTACCATGGTAACTACTACAGAAAACAACTCCTCCCCCTTAACCATTGATTGCCAGTAGCTCCCCAGGAAGGCTTGGGGATACTTGACTCCCTCTTTCCCTGTGATGGAATATTGATGAGCTAATCTTGTTCATGTTTCCATAGATGCTGTGTGTTCATGAGTATCATGGATTGTCTTGTCCAGATGACAGTGTTTCATAGAACTCCTCCTCATCCTTTGACTCTCAAATTCTTTTCCCTCCCTCTTCCATTATGTGCCCCATTTCATGGAGGGAGTGATATACATGTCCCATTCAGAGCTGAGGTCACAATAGTCATCTATTCCTAGAATTTTGAAAAGTTATGAGTCTCTGCATTAAATCTGCTCACTGTAAGAAGAAAGTTATTTGACCAAGGCTGAGAGCACCATTAACTTATTGGTATAAAGATGAATATTTACAAAGCATCTGTTCTATTATGTAAAAGTGAAAATATGCTTATAAAGCTTATAGATGATTTGCTTTCACAAAAGATGTTGTAGCCGGGCGTGGTGGTGCACGCCTTTAATCCCAGCACTTGGGAGGCAGAAGTAGGAGGATTGCCATGAGTTCGAGGCCACCCTGAGACTCCATAGTGAATTCCAGGTCAGCCTAGGCTAGAGTGAGACCCTACCTTGTAAAACCAAAAAAAAAAAAAAAAAAAAAAGGTGTTGTGTAAGATGTGTAATTCTAGAATTATCACTATAGCTAGGTGCAAACTATGCAACAGAACAATATTAACAAGGAGAAAGATGTTAGCACCAAGATAGTCAGTCATCAGTCACATAGGATAGAACTACAGTAAACTTGAGGAACACTAACAATGCCATATAAATATAAGCATGCCCCGGCCAGCGGGGCTTCAACGGGAGCACGGACCCCAGAAAACCTGAAATGAAAGGGACAAGAGACACAAGGAACCGACAGCAAGACAGGAGTCTGATCAAGCTGCCAATTTTAATTTTTCTCAGGTTGCCACTTATACAGCAGAACAGGGAAGTTTGTCAACAGTTTAGGTATTGCTACAGTTCCATTTCAATAGGATAAGGTTTCGGCCCCAAAGGCACAAGATGTTTCACAGGATAAGGCCCCAGCCCCAAAGCCATGAGATAACGACTTTCTCATTCTTTATGGGTTACATTATTCTTTTTCCGTGCATGGGTTAACAACTGCAGACCTTGTGACTTTCCAGAACAGACAACTTATTACAAAATGGAGTCATTATTTAAGATGGAGGCACATTTGGTTTCCTAGTGCCCAATGGTTCCCCACATAAGCAAAATTATGAACCATCTATTTTGAAATAATGAAAGGCTCTTCAAAAGACTGTCCTTTGAAAAATGATTATTCATTGACACGTACAAGCCTGAAACATGATCCTTATCTCTCACGCCATTTAAGTGGATCAAAGTCCTGAACTTTTTTTTTCCCCCTGAACTTTTTTAAAGACCTTAAATGTTAGTCAAGCATGGTGGTGCATGCCTTTAATACCGGCACTCTGTCATTTTTGTGGAGGAGCCCTTCTAATCTTTTTTTAAATTTTTTTTGTTCATTTTTATTTATTTATTTGACAGTGACAGACAGAGAAAGAGGTAGATAGAGAGAGAAAGAGAGAGAGAGAGACAGAGACAGAGAGAGAGAGAGAGAATGGGCGCACCAGGGTCTCCAGCCACTGCAAACAAACTCCAGATGCATGGGCCCCCTTGTGCATCTGGCTAACGTGGGTCCTGGGAAATCAAGCCTTGGACCGGGGCCCTTAAGCTTCACAGGCAAGCGCTTAACCACTAAGCCATCTCTCCAGCCCCCTTCTAATCTTTTTTGTTTGTTTGTTCCAGTCCAATTTCAATGTTTGTGCTGCTGAAGCAAACACTCATGCCTTATCTTACAAAGCAAACCTGTGAAATGTAACTGGATTCTGATCTTACCCTTCCTGAAGCACAGGCCTATGCCTTGGCGCTTTCCTGGTTTTCCCTGTGGACAGGGCTGACACTGGGGTCGAATGCTTTTCACTGAGTGACAGAGGTCAGATTGGAAGGCTTTGGATACTCAGAGACAGAGGAATAAGGCATTCAACCCACACCTTCCCAGGGGCATATGACCTTCCCTGGTTCTCTGGGTATTTTTATGCTTCTGGATATTAGTCCCTCACCTTTCCCTGTTTTCCTCTTCCCCCATCCTTTCCCTGTTTGTGTGTTGTGGGGGAAGGGGCGCAGTGTCTCACTCTGTAGCCAAGATTATCTGCAACTCAGTCCAGACTTGCATGAGGATTGCAGCAATCCTATCACCTCTGCTTTCCATGTACTGAGGTGTATACACATGGTCCATCTACCTGACCCTTTTTGTTCCTCTGTCTCTCTTGTTCTCTGTGGCTTATATGTATGACAGTGAAAATCAGTGTGGAGCCCTGTTTGGGATTGTACTTTTGCTGGTTAGGACCCCACCCAAATAGGTGATTAACACTGAATGGAAGAAACTCAGGTCATTTGTGCTTATATGTCTCACCTTTTCCTGCCTTCTTCCTGATCTTCCAGGATGTTCTCCCATCCATGCCCTGTTAAGATGAAATGGGGAGAGGACCAAGACCTTGGTTCAATCTGACTTGGAAACTAGGCATGGTTCTGCAGGTTCATAACCCAGACCCTCTGCAAGTTAAGGAGAGAGAACCACAAGTTACAGACCAACCCTGGTCTAGAGATACTTTCAAGCCAACCTGGGAACCTAGTGAAACTCTTCTCAAATAAACAAAAACAATTATATAAATTTCACTGATATAATTGAAAGGGTTACAGTTAGGGTGTCCTGATCCCTGAAAGTAAAGGGTGGGGGTCAGGAAAGTCTGCACTTTATAGAAATCAGGGATGATCTTACATCTTACTCTTGCCTATTTCCCTAGACCTGTTTTTCCACAAATAACCAGGCCCCCTCTTGCGAGGGAGGTCCTTCATAGGATTTAAACATTGTGGTTGGTCAAGTTCAATGCCCAGAACTTGGTGTCAGGGGTAGCCTCTTCCTGAGACAGCCCTCAGCTCTAACATACCAGCTGTCTCTCTGGTTTATCTGAGCTGGAAGACAGCCCAGCACCTTAGCCCTCACACCTCACATGGGTTCATTTACCCCCTCTAGCTCCCCACATGGCAGGAGCTCCTTGAACTTTCTTTTCTCTCATTTCTTTCAATGGTTTTTCCATGCCCCCACATGGGATCTCTAGCCATATGGGTGCCTTTTCTTGGCTCCATACTTCACGCAATATATATAATAATTTAATAATTATCTTTCTCACTCTGTTTAAAAAAATTATTTTTATTTATGTATTTATTAGAGAGAGGGAGAGGAGAGGAGAGGAGAGGAGAGGAGAGGAGAGGAGAGGAGAGGAGAGGAGAAAGAGGTAGATAGAGAGTAGCACTTGGGCCTTCAGCCACTGCAAACAAACACCAGATGCATGTGCCCATTTTGTATCTGGCTTACATGGATCCTGGGGAGTTGAACCTGGATCCTTTGGCTTTGCAAGCAAATGCCTTAATGGCTAAGCCATCCATCCAGCCCATCTTTTGTAGATACTCTGAGAGTCTTGAGAGCCACACCTAGCACATTAAGCTCCTACCCTGAAGATATATAACATCAGATTGGTTGATACATCTAATAGTACTGCAGCTAACTAGAAAATCCAAGCATTAAATTAATCCAAGATGCAAGAATATATACATAATAAGACAAGAAACACCAAAAATCAAGACAATATAAATCCACCAAAAAGTAATAATGCATCAGAAATGACCTCCAGTGAGAATGAGTTAGAGGAAATGCCTGAGAAAGATTTCAAAAGAATGATCATGTTCAAAGATATGTTCAAAGAAGTCAAAGAGGAAATCAAAGGAATGAAAGAGGAAATCAAAGGAATCAAAGAAGACACAGGAAACCATTTAATGAAATAAAGAGGTCAATACAAGACACATATAAGGAAATAGAAATAATGAAGAAAAACCAGTCAGAATTACTAGCAATGAAGAATACAGCCAATGAAAAAAAAACAAAAAACAAAAAACAAAAAAAAACTGTAGAAAAATCTCACCAATAGAATGGATGAAAGAAGACAGAATATCTAAACTAGAAGACAAGGTAGCAGATCTAATACAGTCCAACAAAGAGCATGACAAACTAATAGGAAAGTATGAATGGGAAATTCAAGTTATGTGTGCCACTATGAAAAGATCAAACATAAGAATTCAGGATATAGTAGAAAGAGAAGAATTTCACTCCAAGGCATAGTAGGTATTTTCATCAAAATCATAGAAGAACACTTCCCCCAAACTGGGAGAGAGGTGCAATGCAGATACAGGTATCCTTTAGAATACCAAACAGACAAGACCTGGAAAGAACCTCTCCTCACCATATTGTAATGAAATTACCAAACATACAAACCAAAGAAAATATATTGAAAGCAGCTAGAGAGAAGAAGCAGGTCACCTACAAAGGCAAACCCATCAGAATAACTACAGATTACTCAACACAAACTTTAAAAGCCAGAAGGGCTTGGGGTGATGTATTCCAAGTTCTGAAAGACAACAACTGTTAACCAAGGTTACTTTATCCTGCAAAGCTATCCGTTCAAATACACAGAGAAATAAGGACATTCCAAAACAAAAGCAGGCTAAAGGAATATCTGAAGACAAAACCAGCTCTACAGAAAATACTTGAAAGAATCCTCCATGCTGAAGAGAAAGAAAAGCACACGTATAAGGAACCTGGAAAACACAAACAATACTCAAATACTAGTTATTACAAGAGTGCAAAGGTAAACTGGAAGAACTAAAAAAAAAATTGTCAAAAATAAATACACACCTTTCAATAATATCTCTTAATATCAACGGCCTCAGTGCCCCAACCAAAAGACATAGGTTTGCAGACTGGGTTAAACAGCAGGATCCTTCAATTTGTTGCCTGCATGAAACTCACCTTTCTACAAAGGATGGACATTCCTAGGAAGTAGGGTTTATTAAGATAGAAAGGGTGAAGTTATAGCCCATGAAGGGGTAAGAAGAATGGAACAGGGAAAAAATTAAGAGGACATAGGAAGGGAAAGGAGACACTCAGTCTGGGGTCTGCTTAAAGTCTCTTGTGAGCTGAAAATCAGGAAGTCCAGCATTATTGGAAATATTTGCTATGGAGGTTACTTGTATACAGAGAAAAGTCCTTCGGAATATTTTAAATAACAATGTTGCTCTAGTAATAATTTTTGCTTAAGGCTTAAGCTTACATGACATTCAGACGTGACCTTATTAATTTTCTAGATATACACTTAAAGTTTTTAGACTTTTCTGTGAAACATGGCCCAGGGTGATCATGGGAGGACACTTTATGATTTGAAATTGTGGGTTTGTGCCTGGCTTTCTATGCCAGAGGAAGGAAGCTATAACCAATATAACTAGAAAACACTGCCCCCTCCCTCCCCACTGTCTGTGTCATTTGGCTTCTAGGTTCAGTGCCCTATTATCCTCTGTCATCTTCCCTCCTGTAACTTTCCTATCTAATTTCCCATCTATTGCAACTTTATGCCTGTGTAATTGCACACATAGACAATCTTATTTCTTTTCCTGGCCTATGAAGTTATATTATATCTCTTATTAACTCAGAATTCTTCTCTTTGTGTGCTTGTGATTGAAATTTTAACAGTGCTGTTCTGAAGGACCTCTTCCCAGACCCCTAGATCAAATGGCCAAAATTCAAGCTGGAAAGGATCTCTGCTAGTACTAATCAATCATGATACCCTGCTTTTGTCTTGACCCAGCACCACTGCATCCTGTACTACAGTTAGATACTTTCCCAAGCCAGTCTATGATTATAACCCCCCCTCTTAAGCTAGCAGCTTTTGCTTTCCTTTTATTTATTTATTTATTTATTTATTTATTTTCCTCAATTTTTATTAATATTTTCCATGATTATAAAAAAAATCCCATGGTAGTCCTCTCCCTGCTTTCCTTTTTAAACTGCATATTGCTGAAGGATTTCCCATGTGTCTTTAGTCAAAAAGCTTTAAAACTTAAAGCCCACCAATAATGTAAGGAATTCAAAATGATGTCAGAATTCCCACTAAGAGGCCTATAAAAACTCACATCCTCCAGGCATGGTGGCACACACCTTTAATTCCAGCACTTGGGAGACAGAGGTAGGAGGACAGCCATGAGCTCGAGGCCACCCTGAGACTTCATAGTGAATTCCAGGTCAGCCTGGGCTAGTGAGACCCTACCTCAAAAAACAAAAACAAAAACAAAAACAAAAACAAAAACAAAAACAAAACAAAACAAAAACCAACTCACATCCATTAGAGTTTGATGATGAGGAATTCTGGAGTATTAGCTCTCCTCCACACATACATAATAAATCTGAGTTCTCTGGCCTCTCTAAGTAGCACTTAAGTACTCTAATGATTTGAACCTACGTTACTTGCAACATTGCTTACCTTAAACTCTATATTTGCCACTAACTGTGAGGATGCCACTCACCATGCCCTGGCTAATCTGTCATTGGTCTGGGGGCGTGTTCAGCCATCCGACAGAGGTGTAGGAAGGCTTCAGGGTGATACTTAGTGGTGGAGTCTGTGGTATTATGGATCCAGATTCATAGGTTCTTGTAACTCATGTCCGTGCTTATAGGACGGTGACAGTATCTGGTCACGGGGCCTTTAGGAGATGGTGACTGCAGCAGAAGTGTAGGATGGTTTGGTAAGTTGGTTTAACCATAAACCCTGTGAGAGTGGAATGGAAGGGACTTTGGTTAGCCTGGGTCATCAAGTCTCCTCCCCAGGGAAGCTAACCGTTCCTCTGTTTCCTGAACCTCTTGCATTCTCTCAGGGAGCTACAGCCCAGTCAGAAGCTTTGTATATGCTTCTGCTTCGTTAGGGGCCATTTACCTCTGGAGTTATAATCTCCTTGGCTCTGGGTCTCTTTAACTGTCCTCATCTAGGCATGTGGATGGTACTGCACTATGTACTGTCACTGACCTATCTGTCACTAGTATCTCAGTGTTTCTCAGTACCTATTACTTTTGCAGACTTTCCTTAAAATTCCTGGAGCCACCTGGTCAGTGGCTGAAATCAGGATTCCCACTTCCTGGCTTGGTGACCTTGATTAAGCAGTAACCAAAGAAAAATGGTAATGTTAGAATTATCACCATAAGTAGGTACAAATTATGCAGCAGAACAATAATAACAAAACAGCAAGATATTGGACCCAAGATAGTCACATAGTCACATAGGCTATAATTATTGTGATCCAGAAGTGCACTCAAATAGTCATATGAAGAAAACAAAATTACAAGTGATCTATTTTGAAGAAAGACAGAGTCTTCAAAAGACTGATATTTTACATGGGCAAGTCTGAGTCTACATCCCTATCTCTCACTCACTATGAGTGGATCAAAGAACTGAACATTTTTTAAACTATTTTTAATACATTTTCGTTTATTATTATTTATTTATTTAAGAGCAGCAGACAGAGAGAGAAAGAGGCAGATAGATAGAGAATGGAGGCACCAGGGCTTCCAGCCACTGCAGATGAACTCCAGATGCATGCATCACCTTATGCATCTGGTTGGAGAACTGAATATTTTCAAATAACTTAAATGTTAGTCAGACATGCTGGTACATGCCTTTCATGCCAGCACTGAGGAGGGTGAAGTCAAAGGATCATTGAATTCAAGGCTAACCTGTGCTTGTATTAGATGATTTCTTAAAAACAAAAGTAAAGATTGTAAATGTCAGAACTACTGGATGACTACAGGAAGGAAATGTAGGAGGAACTTTCCATGATATAGGAATGGAAAAAGACTTCCTGAACAAAACCCGAGTAGCACAGGATCGTAAACAATCACTCAACCAATGGGATCACATGAAGCTGAAGAGTTTCTTCACAGACAAACATATAATAAACAAAGCCAATTGATTACCCACCGAATGGGAGGAAATACTTGCTGAATACCCAACTGACAGAGGCCTAATCTTTAGAATCTACAAAGAACTCAAAAACCTAGATAATAAAAAGTCAAACAACCCACTCACAAAATAGGTCAAAGAACTGGACAGGCAGTTCACAGAGAAAGAAATACAAATGACAAACACACACTTAAGAAAATGTTCACCATCCCTAATCATCAGGGAAATGCAAATAAAAACAACTTGAGATTCCACCTTACACCAGTAAGGATAGCAAACATTAAAAAATCAAATGAAAATAAATGCTGGTGAGGATGTGGAGGAATAGGAACCCTCATCCACCGTTGGTGGGAATGTAAGATCGTACAACCACTTTGGAAAGCAATATGGAGATAGTTACCAACAGACCTAGTTATTCCCTTACTAGGTATGTACCCTAAGACCTCCAAGCCAGAGATATCCAGGGGCAGAGAGGCTCCTAAGACCTCATCACTGAAGCAGACCTAAAAGGAACCCAACATGGCTCAGGGAACTTTGTGGAAGAGGGTGCAGAAAGACTGTCAGAGCCACACGTTGGGTCATGATACCAGAGAAATTTCCTCCGCCCCATAACTGAGGGCTAACCCCACAATTCATGACCCATATACCCCAAAAATATGGGCCAGGAAGACAGGGAGGAGGCTAACAATGGTACCAACTTGACTGTATCCACTGAGTACAAAACTAATTAAAAATAATAATAAAAAAACCTTAAATGTTAGTCAGACATGGTGATGCATCCCTTTCATGCCAGCACTGAGGAGGCTGAAGGCAAGGGATCACTGTGCATTTGAGGCTAACCTGTCCTTGTATTAGATTCTTCCTTAAAATCAAACAAACAAAAAAATTGTAAATGTCACAACTACTGGAGGACCGCATGAAGAAACCACATGAGGATATAGTCATGGAAATTGACTTTGTGAAAAAGGTGAAGATGCTCTGGCAAAACTTCAAGAGTTGAGCGATACAGCTGGTCATGATGGCACATGCCTGTAATTCCACAGTGGATAAGAAAATCAGAGTTGTCCTCAGTTACATAATTACTTCAATGCCAAACTAGGGTATATGAGATCATTTCTGTAACAAGACCTTTAAAAGAGTTGAGAACTTTGAATGCACCCACAATTCACAGGATTGGAAAAAGATAATGCTTGCGTGAAAAACACTTTAAGAAATGACCTGGGAGTATGTATGTGGCAGTGTTTAAAAATATGGAGTATTGGACACAGAGATGGCTCATTGATTGAAGGCATTCACTTGCAAAACCTGATGCTCAGGGTTCAGTTCCAAAGTCCAGATTGCAAAGTGGCATAAGAATCTGCATTTGTTTTGAGTGGCATGAGGTCCTGGTGTTTCACTTTCCTCACACTACTTCTCTATATGCTTGAAAATAAAAATATAAAAAATATAGGAATTCAGCTTTCAGGTAAGATGGCTGCATAGGAGTCACAGCAATCCAGGCTAGGGAGCAATTGAAACAAAACTACAGCAAAATACACTCCTTGTCTGAAAAGTGAATGTGTATAGGTTTTATTGGCCCCAGCAGAGAACCAAGACAGGCTAGGATCTACCAGAAAGGAGGAAAGCATCTTGAATCCCACTGAGGTGTTTGTAGATTGAGACATACCCAGCACTCAGTTGTAGGAGCAGAGATCAAGCATGGGGATTTTCCAGCATCATTAGCCTCATTGCAAAGTCAACGAACCTGAGAGGAGCACAGCACAGATCAGCTCAGGAGCTCCTTAAACAGATACCAATGGGGCCAGCTCAGCAGTTACAGTGCAATTCTGTGCTTCCTGCACTCTCCCATCCCCCAAGTGACAACACTCCGGAGAACTCATTCAGCCCCCAGAAGCAGGGCATCCAGCACAGATGATCAGAGCACCAGCTCCACAGCACAACATGGAAGGATAGAAGTGGGGGGCACTCAACATTGGTGAGATTTGAAGCCATTCCAAAAGGTAATGATGCAGACTGAAAAAAGCAGGTACATAGGCCTGCATAGGAAATGCTCATCTCCCTTTCCATGCCATGGTAGATTATGGGTTACATATTCTTGGTTGCTTTACCATTCTGAATTCAACTGTATTTGGGGCTTGACTATTGTTGCCTTTGATACTTTCAGATTCATAAGGCTGTTGTCTGTGTCTTCTGTCATTATTGGGGCCAGGGTCTGATTCAGACCCAGTCTGACCTGGAATCCATTTCAGAACAGTAATATAAACCTCCCAGCTGACAGGATTAAGGATGCAGAGCAACACACACCCTTAGAATTTTGGCTTTATAAGGTTATCTGTTTCATTCTCCATACTTGCATACTCTTCTGGTTTTTATTGAATGTGTATATTGCTCACTTGATTTTTTTTTTCTTTGCAGTTTGCCAGTAAATTTCTCCACCCAGCTCACTATGACAGTTGAATAGTAGGCAAATTCAACACCTACGAGTACAGGAGCTACACTTGGCACCTTAAACTTCTACTCTGAAGGTACATGAAATTGGATTGCCAAATCTTAGAACCACAGATAATTAGAAAACCCAAACATCAAATCAGCTCAGGAAACAAAGATCATCTGCATTATAGTACAAGAAACACAAAGAATCAAGACAATACAATCCCACGAAATATAAATTAGAGAATAAATCAAAGGAATCCAGGAATTAAACCAAGGATAAAGAAGAGAACAAACTCTCAAAGGAATTCCAAGAGAACACAGGAAATCAGGTTAATGAAATAAGGAGGTCATCACAGGATATAAGTAAGAAAATAGAAATACTTAAGTAGAACCAGGAAGAAATACTAGCACTAAAAAACACTGTCAAATAAACAACTCTGGAAAGGCTCACCAGTAGAAGTATGAAAGAGAGAACAGGATATCTAAGCTAGAAGAACAGGTGGCAGATCTCATACAGTCCAACAATAAGAAAAACAAGCTAATAGGAAGGTATGAATTGTAAATTAAATTTATCTGGAGCACTGTGAAAAGAACAAACATAAGAATTCAGGGTGTAGTGGAAGGAGAAGAATTTCAATCCACAGGCTTTGTAAGTGTTGTCAACAAAATCACAGAAGGAAATTTTCCCTAAATTGGGAAAGATATGGCAATGCAGATACAAGAAGCTTTTTCAATACCATACAGACAAAATCTCAAAAGAACCTCTGCTCACCATGATATAATTAAACTACTAAACACGCAAACCAAAGAAAATATATTGAAAGCAGTTATACAGAAAAAGCAAATCACCTATAAGGGCAAGCCCATCAGGATCACAGCAGATTACTCAACAAAACTTTAAAAGCCAGAAGGGCTTGGAATACTGTATTGCAAGTTCTGAAAGATAACAACTGTCAACCAAGAATACTTGATCCTCCAAATCTGTCTATCCAAATTGAAGGAGAAATAAGGACATTCCACAACAAAAACAGGCTAAAGGAAATTATGACAACTAAACCAGCTCTATAGAAAATACTTGAAGGAATCCTTCATGCTGAAGAGAAAGCAAAGCACACACATGAGGAAACAGGAAAATATAAACCGTCTTCAAATAACAGTTAAAGCAAGAGAGTAAAGGGAAACAGGAATCCCTATAAAACTAGAATACTAGTAAGAATAAACACATAACTTTCAATAATAACTCATAATATCAGTGGCCCCAATGCCCCAACCAAAAGACTGAATAAAAAAGTAGGATCCTGCTGTTTGCTGCTTCCAGAAAACTCATCTCCCAATAAAAGATAGACACTGTCTTAGAATGAAAGGATGGAAAATGGTATTTCAAGCAAACTGGCCTAGGAAACAAGGAAGAGTTGCTATCTGAATGTCTGACGGGATACATTTCAAACCAAGATATGAGCAAAGATAAAGAAGATCATTTTAGGGCTGCAGAGATGGCTTAGCAGTTAAGTGCTTGCCTGTGAAGCCTAAGGACCCCCACCACCCATGTTAGCCAGATGCACAAGGAGGTGCATGTATCTGGAGTTCGTTTGCAGGGACTGGAAGCCCTGGCACACGTATTCTCTCTCTCCCTCTCCTGACACACACTCTCTCTCTCTCTCTCTCTCTCTCTCTCTCTGTGTTGCTCTCAAATAAATAAAAATAAACAAAAAATTAAAAAAGAAGACCATTTTATACTCATTAAAGCAACACACTTAACAGGAGGGCATCACAATCCTAAAGGTATATGCACCTAACATGGTGGCTCCCAATTTCATCAAACACTATTATACTTAAGGTCACAGATAACACCAAACACAGTTGTAGTGGATGACTTCAATGCCCCACTCTTATCAATTGACAAGTCATCCCCACAAAAAAATAAACAGACACATCTGGATTAAATGATGTCATGGAACGAAAGGACCTAACATATCTACAGAACATCCAAATACTGTAGAATATACATTTTTCTCAGCAGCACATGTAACAGTCTCCAAAATAATTATATATTAGGACACAAAGGAAATCTTAAAAAATACAGGAAAATTGAAATAATCCTCTATACTCTATCTCACCGCAATGGGATTAAACTGCAAATCAGCAACAAGAGAAATTACAGACATGCACAAATTCATGGAAACTAAACAGTACGCTACTGAATGATAAATGGGTCACTGAAGAGATCAAAAAGGAAATCCATAAATTCATAGAACCAAATGATAATGAGAACACAACAAGCCAGAACCTTTGGGACAAAATGAAGGCAGTCCTAAGAGGGAAAAATAAAGATTAAGGCAGAAATTAATGAAACAAAAGAATAATAATTACAATAATCCAAATAATCAATGAAACAAATAAATAGTTCTTTGAATGGAAAAAACCCTTAGTAAATCTGAGCAGAAGAAAGAAGAGACAAAAATTAATGAAATTGAAGATGAAAAAGGAACCGTTACAACAGATACCAAATAAATTCAGAAAATCGTAAGGATATACTTTAAGAACATATACATACATCTCTAAATTGGAAAATCTGAAAGAAATGGATGATTTTGTTGAATCATATTACCTACCAAAATTAAATCATGATAAGATAAACCATTTAAATAGACCTATTACAAGTACAGAGATGCAAGCAGTTATAAAATATCTACCAACTACAGTCCAAGTCCAGATTGATTTACTGGTGATTTTCTAGACCTTCATGGAAAAACTAATACCACTTATTCTCAAACTTTTAAATAATATAGAAATGGAAGGGATTCTACCAAACTCTTTCTAATAAACCATCATCACCCTGATACCAAATCCAGACCAACTCTGAACAAAAAATGAGAAAATTACAGACCAATCTCCTTCATAAACACAGATGAAAAATTCTCAACAAAATATTGAGAAACAGAATACAAGAATATATCAAAAACATTCATGGGCTGGAGAGATGGCTTAGTGGTTAAGTGCTTGCCTGTGAAGCCTAAGGACTCCGGTTCAAGGCTGAATTCTCCAAGACCCATGTAATCCAGATGCACAAGGTGTCATGCATCTGGAATTTGTTTGCAGTGGCTGGAGGCTCTGGCACACCCATTCTCCCCCCCCCCCTCTGTTGCTCTCAAATAAATAAATAAAAATAAAACAAAACTATTTATACTGCCCAAGTATGCTTTATCCCAGAGATGCAGGGTCATTCAATGATAAATGGTAATTTTAATACACTCTATAAATGGACTAAAAGACAAAAATCACATGATCATCTCAGTAGATACAGAAAAGGCATTTGAAAAAATCCAACATCCCTTCATGGTAAACGTCTTACAGAAAATTGGTATAGAAGGAATGTGTCTCAACATAAAAGCTATTTATGACAGACCCACAGTCAGCATAATACTAAATAGGGAAAACCTTGAAGCCTTTCCACTAAATTCAGCAACAAGACGAGGGTGTCCACTTTCCCCACTTTTACTTAATATAGTACTGGAAGTCCTAACTATAGCAATCAGGCAGCAGACACTCATAATAAGGATACAAATTAGAAAGGAAGCAATCAGATTATTATTTGCAGATGACATGTTTCTAAGCATAAAGGACCCTAAAGAGTTTACCATCAAACTATCCGAGCTAATAAACACTTTTAGCAACATAGGATAGAATATAAACACACAGAAACCAGTAGCTTTCCTATAAACTAACAACAAACATGCAGAGGGTAAAATCAGGGAATCTGTCCCATTCACAATTTCCTCAAATAAATAAATAAAGTGCCTTGGAATTACCCTAAGGACGTGAAAGATGTGTTAATCCAGGCAGCTATAGCCATCTGATTTTTGACAGAAATGCCAAAAAATACTCAATGGAGAAAAGACAGTCTCTTCAACAAGTGATATTGGGAAAATTTTATATCTGTATGTAGAAGAATGAAAATAGATCCTTGTCTTTCTCCGTGCACAAAAATCAAGTCCAAATCTGCCTGGGGCCTTAATATCAGACCTGAAATTCTGAAACTGCTAGATAAAAAGGTAAGGGAAACCCTTCAACATATTGGCGTAGGCAGTGACTTTCTGAATATGATCCCAGTTACTCAGGATATAAAAACACTAATCAACCACTGCCATCTCATGAAATTACAAAGCTTTTATACAACAAATAGACTGTGAATAAAGCAGAGACAACTTACAGAATGGGAGAAAATCTTTGCCAGCTTTACAAGTAGCAGAGGATTAATATCTGAGTTCCCATTTATTAAAGAACACATTCTGTTCTAGTAGATGAAATTAATTATTTGACCATACTTCCAACTAGAAAGCAATTTGATATTTAAGTTCTGAATAGTAATGGGGAAATAACTACCTTTTAAGAACTTCTTTTTAAAAAAATTATTTATTTATTCATTTATTTATTTGAGAGTGACAGACAGAGAGAGAAAGAGGCAGATAAGAGAGAGGGAGAATGGGCGCGCCAGGGCTTCCAGCCACTGCAAACGAACTCCAGACGTGTGCGCTCCCTTGTGCATCTGGCTACCATGGGTTCTGGGGAATAGAGCCTCAAACCGGGGTCCTTAGGCTTCATAGGCAAGCACTTAACCACTAACCCATGTCTCCAGCCTTTAAAAATTCTCACTTCTATTTTGATGTTATTTACTTCCCACCTATTAAGCAGGATTCGTGTGGATAGCATCAGCCACTATGAGGTTAATGTGAAGGGCAATTTTTGTCTGGAATTTTTCAGCTTCAAATTCTTTTTTTTTTTTTTCTTCTTAATTTTAGATGTAGGGTCTCACTCTAGCCCAAATTGATCTGGAATTCACTATGTAGTCTCAGAGTGCCCTCAAGCTCATGGTGATCCTCCTACATTTGCCTCCCTAGTATTGGGAATGAAGGCATGTACCACCATGCCCAGCTCTCACAATTCTTCATTCATGTCTTCTACAATGGTCACTGAGCCTTGGAGTAGGTGATAGAGATGTCTCACTTAGTATTAAACATTCTACTGTCAATTATCAGCAATTTGGTGTGTTTTGAATCCAACTGTAACTGCCATATGAAAAGGGAGGCTTCTGTAGCCAACAGTGAGAGTACCAGTAATATATGGGCATGAACTTATTTAGAGGGCAGTTTTGTGGGAATAATATATTAAATTACAGTGAAATGCAATTTTTTAAGTCCCACTTTTGTAGTTTTGGGTTGTAGACAAATATCTCATTATAGGAGGTGATGTCATTTGAAGACATAGCTGTGGACTTCACCTGGCAAGAGTGGCAGCACCTGGATGTTGTTCAGCAAAACCTGTACAGAGATGTGATGCTAGAGAACTACAGCAGCCTGATGTTCTTGGGTGAGTTAAACTCACATGAGTCTCTGAGTAGCAATTCCTTTCTTTTGGTGATTAAATATAGTTATCATTACTAATGTTTAGTATTGTTTTGATATGGTATTCTTAAACTGAGATACTTAATAGACCATATTATGTACAACAAAGTGGCTTTACAGTACACACATATTTAATGACAAGAGTCTGTCAGATCAGGCATTACTTGTAGGGGGAACACTTAAAAATTCTTGTAGATATTTTGAAGTATTAATGTAACTGTTACCAGATGCATACTAACTTACTACTGTGCTATACAACATAAGAAGTTATTTCTTCCAAATGCACAGTTAATTACAACCATCCTCATTCTATTCCTTTTCTGCTATTCACTTTCCATATTCTAATTGTGAATCCTCTTTCCTGTTTTACTTTTTAAAAATTTTTAGAGAGAGAGAGAGAGAAGGAGGAGGAGGAGGAAGAAGAGGAAGAGACATATAGAGTGAGAGAATGAGTGTGCCAGGGCCTTCAGCCACTGCAAACAAACTCGAGATGCATGCACCATCTTGGGAATCTGGCTTTTGTGGGTACAGGAGAATCAAATCTAGTTGTTTTGGCCTTGTAGGCAAGTACCTTAACCAGTAAGCCATCTCTCCAGACCCTATTTTACTTTTTTATTCATTTCTTTTGTTGAACTCTTGTCTCACAATCTTTCTCTCTTATTTTTCTTTTGACCACTCTCTCTTTGTTCCACCTATCCTTAATTTCATTTATTGTCTTTCTAGTTTTATTATATTCCCCTTCTGTTATGCTCTATTCATTTAGTGTTTTTTTAAAGTCATTGTTTAAGCTTCTTGTCCTAGAAAATATGAGGTTGAGGTAGAAGAACCTCCGTGAGTATAAGGAACAGCCTGGGGCTACAGTATCTGCTTTTGGTCAACTTGGGCTAAAGTGAGTCCATATCTTATTAAAAAAAAAATCATTGTATTATATATCATGCTGTTAAATGTCACTTCAGAGAAATATTCTAGTTCATGAACACCAGGAGTATAAACTTTCTGTAAGCCAACTTTACAGTTCACCTAGTAGAGATCAGTTGTAGAAATGCAGCTGTGATCTTACAGTAGTCCACTTGATATATAAAACTGACACAATTTTTCAATTACAGGGAGATGTATGACCAAACCAGATTTGATCTTCAAGTTGGAGCATGGATTTGCACCATGGAGTGTAGTAGAAGGCTCAACTCAGAGGCTTCCAGGCAAGTAACATAGGTAGATGAAATGAGAACTCATCAAGAATTGTCATGATAAATGCTATTACTGTTAAACACATACCTGTTATGACATGGAGAAAGTGCTACCTTGTTTTGTTTCTTATGCATTCTGAGATTTAATTCCCTGTATAGGTGGTCTTGGAAAATATTGTGTTAGGTATTGTAATAAATTCTCACGTGACCATTTTCTGTGTATGTCAGTATAACAGTGCCATCAGTTACTTTAGTTGTGATGTTATCCCTTGAGGAAACACATTAAGGAAGAAAAATATTTATTCAAGTATACAATTCTATAATAGTGACTGTGCTTAAAATGCAGACACAAAGAAAGTACTCAACATAATTATATTTACAATCACCTGTGAAATTTAGAAGTAATTGAGAAAAGAGAGCATCAGAGATTCCATTATACAGGATTAGAACACTTCTGTGCAACATACATAAGAAGAATGTAGGTGACAAAAGTATGATTTGTGAAATATAGGAAGTGTATCAGGGATTTAGAAAGAACATTTGGTACATAGATTGAAGGAAAGAAAATCTGAATGACAGTGCAAAGAAAAGTAAGAAGTGATCCGTTCTAATGTTTTAGATGAAAATAACAATGTAAAACCACAGGTAAAGCATAAGACCGGACAGTACAAAGAGCTCTTATGCTCTCTTGCAGTGTTCTCAGAAATAGGTGTCTCTTGCTGGGACTAATTCCAGATATTCAGGTCAGTATGGCTGTCCCTCAAACTGTCACAGTAGCCTTACATCAGGGAAATGCTAGAGCCTTGCATTTTTGCCTGCATGTGGAATAAATGTGGCACTCTGTCTGTTATGTCAATTTCAAGGGTTTCTAGTGATTTTTTATATGAAAATACAATTTTATTTGAGTGAAGACCTTCCAGTTACCTTGATTGTGGAACCATCTATCAGTGCATATATAACACCAACTTCAACAGTGAACAAGGAATGACTATATCAGTCTACAGATAAAACACCATTACTTCTGTCAACTTCTTGGAGAAAGTGTATAGGTGTTTTCCAATGTGTATTTTTCTCTTTATTTTCATCTATTTTCTGCAATAATAGCTTTATTTTCACCTTTTCCATATATTGATATTTTTCATATTCCTATTTTACTCTTCTTATCTTTATTTACTATTACTTTGCTTTCATAGTGTAATGTTGTTTGTGTTTGCTTTTCTCTCATATAGCCTCTTCCTTTGCCATATTTTTCACCTTTTAATGATTGAAAACAATGTTCATCTACTATTATCATTACGTGTCAGCAATTTAAAAACATAAATCATGTCCAGTCATTATGAAACCCAACATTGTGCTTTCTGCATAATCATGAGTTAAGATCCCAAGAATCAACCAAAACACTGAGAATCCCTCAAATCTCACAGACCCAAGTGATTGCATATACAGTGGTTTAGAACAGGAGACAATGTCAAACAAGGTTAAAGGCAATGACTGACCTATACCCAAATTATTACTCACAAACATGCATTTGGTAGCACACATTTTCATACTCACAAACAAGGATGTGCATATAAACATATAAAACTAAAAAAACTATCATGAATACATTCCATAGAGAAAAGTAGTAGTGAGAGACTAAAAACAAAAATACAACAAGTCCTATTATTGTAGTAGAATTCTGCACTAATCTTTGTACATAAACCAAACATCTATAGAGGAAAACATCCAGTCAACATGTGCTAAAATGATGTGTAAGCACTTATTCCAGTAATTGCAAGTGGAAAATAAAACTTTTCTTCATACCCAATAGGTTTTTTTTTGTTTGTTTGTTTGTTTTTTGCTGAAAATTAAGTTCTCGTATGAACCTCACCCAAGTGAGAATTGCTGTCTTCAGAAACATTAGACCAGAATTTATTGAGGAGGCAAGAAAACCAACCAAACAACAAAAAAGTGATCTTGCATAGAGGTCTCTAATAGGTTCTGCTTTTACTAAGCTTGCACTTTTTTGTGTAAGACATGCCTCATGTCATGAATCCCACCATAGAGAAGTCAGTTGAAAAGTAGTATTAATATAATTATTGGTACCTATCTTTTCATAAAATATAATACCCTACCAAGTACTAGCAAGCTCTTGTGAGTCAAATTTTTGTTTAGTATTTGCAATGTAATAAGTTTTTTTGTATTTCTCAGAATTTAAATCTCAACAGAACCTGCATTGGACAAAGACTCATGATTTTAAACAATGCCAGAATGCAGTTTACTGGAAGTTACATCACACTTGTCATCAAGGAGCAAACACAGGGGTGAAGCTGTATGAATGTAGGACTACCTTGTCCTCCAAATCACAGCTCACTCACTGTCAGAGAACTCACACAGGTGAGAAGCCGTATGAATGTACTGAATGTGGGAAAGCTTTCATCTCTCAGTCACGTCTCAATGTGCATCACAGAACTCACACAGGTGAGAAGCCATATGAATGTACTGAATGTGCAAAAGCTTTCATCTCCCAGTCATATCTCACTGCGCATCAGAAAATTCACACAGGTGAGAAGCCATATGAATGTACTAAATGTGGAAAAAGTTTCATTTCTAATTCAAGTCTCAGTAGGCATCAGAGAACTCACACAGGTGAGAAGCCATATAAATGTACTAAATGTGGGAAAGGCTTCATCTCCAAGTCAAATCTCACTAGCCATCAGAGAACTCACACAGGTGAGAAACCATATGAATGTACTGAATGTGGGAAAGCCTTCACCACCAAGTCACCTCTCACTATTCATCAGAGAACTCACACAAGTAAGAAGCCTTATGAATGTACTGAATGTGGGAAAGTCTTCATCTCCAAGTCATGTCTCACTAACCATCAGAGAACTCACATGGGTAAGAAACCACATGAATGTACTGAATGTGGGAAAGCCTTCATCATCAAGTCACATCTCATTCTTCATGAGAGAACTCACAAAGGTGAGAAGCCATACAAATGTACTGAATGTGGGAAAAAGTTCACCACGAAGTCATTTCTCACTATTCATCAGAGAACTCACACAGGGGAGAAGCCATATGAATGTTCTTCATGTGGGAAAAGCTTCATCTCCAAGTCAAATCTCACTAAGCATCATAGATTTCACACAGGAGAGAAGCCATATGAATGTACTGAATGTGGGAAACGCTTCGTTGCCACGTCCCATCTTACTGTGCATCAGAGAACTCACACAGGTGAGAAGCCATTTGAATGTGCTGAATGTGGGAAAGCATTCATTTGCAAATCACATCTTACTGTTCACCAGAGAACTCACACAGGTGAGAAGCCATATCAATGTAATGAGTGTGGAAGAAGTTTCCTTGTTAAGTCAAATCTTAAGAAACATCAGAGAATTCATATATCTGAGCAGCCAGATGACTGTACTAAATGAGGTAAAGGCTTTTTCCCTAATTCAAGTCTCACTAAACATCAGAGAACTCACATAGGAAAGAAACCATGTCAATTTGACAGTTGGAATACATTCATTTCCCAGTGATTGTTTATGTAATGAATGCAAGAAAGCTTTCTGCCAGAAGTCAAAACTGTACATCTTAGACAGGTGAAAAGCCACATGAATGTACTAACGGTGGGAAAGGTTTTTTTTTTTTTTTTTTAACTGAAGTCATGTGTCACAAATTATAAATTACTTACACAGTTGAATATAGTAAATTTGAAAATGGTTTCTTGTGGAAGCCAAATCAAATTTTCGAGAAATCACATAGGAGAGAAACCATATGAATGTAAATATGGAAATACATTTATCATCCAGTCACACGTCACTGTACATTAAAGAACTCATACAGGTGAGAAACCATATAAATGTAAAGAATGTTTAAAAGATTTTATCTGTCAGTCACAGCCTGCTATGTATGATGGAATTGTATAACTTAAAATCGTATAAATATAATATATGTTGAATCCTTGGAGATAATTTTCTTATTCTGAAAAAATATAAACCTTATTCTTTAAGTCATAGATTAGTTAATTTCTGAAAATGTGTTGATTTTCTTCTTTTGCATTTGGTTTTCAGGAAGTATATGGATTGATGTAGGAATTTCCACTTGAGTATCCATGCAGTGATATAACCAAAGCTTAGTGGGCCATTGTAACATTTGGAAAAGCAAAATTAAGTGTGGGATATAAGAAGTTTTGACAGTAGTATTTTGTGTGATGATCACTTGCTTTCCTGGTCATTTCCTGGTAACTGGAAACATTTAGAATTTAAAAGGAATCATCTTTTGTTGTCTGGCTGAGAAATTTTGAATTTAAAGACATATGAGCATCATTTGCTCTCTAAGTGTAACTCCTTAAGCAATTTCCATGTTTGCAGATGAAAACCCTGCTATGTATTAGAACAGTATGATTATTGCAGGTTAGTCTGAAAGTAGGAGAGTTCTATGATAGCAATACTAAAGTATAATATTATTCTGCTTTGGTCACTCATCTTATATTGCTTTTGGAAGAACAAAGATAGAAAAGTGTTGTCTGGAAGTACAGAAAGTTGTCAGCTTGCCACTTTGCAACTAAGGGACATCTTGAAGTTCTTATATGGAAACTATGTGATTATTACGGTGTCATCAACTTGATCTGTTTACTAATCTACAGAAATCCATTTGAGGTCAGTCTATGAGTTTTCTTCCAGGTAGGATTAACTGAAGGAGGCAGTCCTTCCCCCGTAGTGAGCTCTTTCCCTAGAGCGGATGACCTCTGTCAGATGGGAATTTGTTGCAGTCAGGTTCACATTGCTGGTAGAAATCACCCAACAAAGAGCAGCTTGTTGGGGAAATAAAACGGTTTATTTTGGCATACAGACTCGAGTGGAACCTTCACAATGGCATAGGAAAACAATGGCATGGGCAGAGGGTGGACATCACATCCTGGCCAACATCAGGTGTACAACAGGAACAGAAGAGTGTGCCAAACACTGGCAAGGCGACACTGGGTATAATACCCATAACCCTGCCCCCAACAATACAATGCCTCTAGGAGGCAGTATGTCCCAAATCTTCCTGATCTGGGAACCTAGCATTCAGAACCCCTAAGTTTATGGGGGAGACCTGAACCAAACCACATTCCACCCCCATAAACTGATAAACATACGTGATGTAAAATGTAATGCACTCATCTAACTTTAAAATATCCATTTTTTAAATCATTCCTAATGATGTTCCAACCTCCTCATAATCCATGGTCTTTTAACTGAGTCATAATACCAAAAAAATTCCCCCAAAACCTATAATGGCACAGAATAAACATTCACACTGCAAAAGATGGCATTGGGCATAGCAAAGAAATATTCAGCTAATACAAGATTTAAAATAACCAGGGCAAACATCAATCTCTGAAGCTTCAAGTCCAACAACTGTAGCCAGTGACAAATCTCCAAGTCTGATAATTCTAAACAGTAACAAGTCTCTTGAGTTCCAATTCCACCTCTCCATCTATGCCATTCACATTCTTTGAAAACTTCACTGGGGCCAGCAGTTTTCCTTAGCAGCCATCTTGTGGTTCCAGTGTTTCCACTGGTTCTCCACTGGAATCCATGGCTCATCCTCATGGCTCCATGGCAGTCTCCATGCAGCCATCCAGCAAACCTTAAGAGCCGAACACTCTTTGAGTACTCAGGCCCCTTCAAAAGTCTACATTCTTCCTGTTGCTCCAGTGCAGGTCACCTGGCCATGTAGCAAAGGTTGTAATCTCTCAATTGCAGCTGAACAAGCAGCGGTTCACCCAAATATTTCTCTTTTTTTCTGTTGCATGTCCCTCTGCTCACACCAGTTCATTTCTATGCAAAGCAACCCTGCACAAATTCCCAGGACACAGACATAACAGCAGTCTTCTCACATAATCTAGTAGCCCAGGTCAAGCAAAACTCTCACCCTCAAAAGCCAAACCTCACAGTCCATAGTTCTTACTGCATTCAGGTCTTTCAACTTTGACTAGAATAGTCCATCATGCTATACTTACAACACTGCAAGGCATCTCTTAGGCCAAGGTTTCAAATCCTTCTACATTTCTCTTGAAAATCAGCTCCAAAAGGCCAAAGCCACACAGTCAGGTCTTTAGCAGCAATCCCACTCCTTGGTACCATTTTATTGTTGCAGTCAGGATCGCATTGCTGGTAGAAATCACCCAACAAAGACCATCTGTGGGGGCAAAATGGTCTATTTTGGCTTACAGAGTCAAAGGGAAGCTCCACGGTGGCAGGGGGAAAGTATTACATGAGCAGAGGGTGGGCATCATCTCCTGGCCAACATCAGGTAGACAACAGGAGCAGGAGAGTGTACCAAACACTTTCAAGGAGACACTGGGTATAATACCTGTAGCACTGCCCCCATCAATACACTGCCTCCAGGAGCAGTCAAGTTCCAAATCTCCATCAGCTGTGAACCTAGCATTTAGAACACCTAAGTTTATGGCAGACACCTGAATCAAACCACAACAGAATTTTGTATCAGAAAGCTCTGGGTTAAAAGAGCCTCTTCTTTCCACTTGGCCAGGGCAGCTGCTTGCTGCCTTCCAATGTAGATTGAAGACCAGTTTGGACTGAAGATCAGCTTAAAGTGAAGATCCATGTGGATTGAAAACCAGAAGCTCCTCAGGAAGCCTACAAGCCTTCAGTGTGGGATTGGGACTGCTGAGGCATCTGGCCATGTGGACTGAGCAGCTACCGGTTTCCTTTGTTCTCAGGCCTGCACTGCTGTTGTGCTATCGTAGATAATCCAATAAATTCCCTTTTTAATATAATTCATTCTAGCTCCTCTAGAGAACCCTGATTATTGCACATTTTGGTACCAGAAGTGGTTCTAGAGAAACAGCATTGTAAAGACAGATTTATTTAGTGGGCTTGGTACTATGTGGGGTTGGCTTTTCCACTTCAGTACTACTAAAGGCCCTACTGGTAATAAGAGCACTTTTATTGAAAATAAGGAGAACTACATAAAGACCTCTGTGAAATAGATGTATTTTTTTTATCCTGTGTGAAGAGCAAGGAATTTTTTGACTATTTAAAACAGTTGAATATTTGTAGAAAAGTAAGACAAAATATGAGGCTGGTTGTTTGCTTCTAGCATCTCTTTGACAAATTATTGCGGGAACAGCAGAAGGTCAGAAAAGAAATTTCTAAGTTTAAGAACCACATACATGATCTAAAGTTTTCTATGGATGCCCTGAAGAAGAGTGACTTCTCTAGCCAGAACAGGGCTCAAATTGCAGAAAACCAAACCCAAGCTCTCATTGTAAAATTGGCTAACTTCCAATGTCAACTCTTCAGGAGTATTTTAACTTGTGCAGGCCGAAGCATAGGGAGTATGTTTGGGAATGGATATTTATGATGTGGGGTGATGTAGGCAGGAACATAAGATTAGATCAGGCTGAATTTACTGAAATGGGCCCATTGAGCAAAAATTTTAGACTTAACACTGCACCTCATGTAGTTGGAAGATGTGCCAAGAGTTTGATAGTTGGCTGAATAATGCATCCAAAGATGGCTTACTGAGAATGAACTGGAGCTGCTTCATATCCCTTGGCTTAAAGTTGATGAAGGGATTAAAGGGTCAGAGATCTTAGAATGCCGGAAAGGATTTGCCATATAAACTCACCTTTGCTCCCACAAGGGGAGTTTCCAGAAGATGTGCCCTTTACTAAGACTATAAGAAACAAATTTGTAAGAGGGGCACCAGCATATTTAAAGTCCTCCATCATTGGTCATTTATGTAAAGAAGACATCACAGTGGGAGTTGCAGTTGCTGCATTAGGTGACATAGATGCAATGTGCCTAGGTGGACCTCAGGGTAACAAGTTCCAAGTAGCAGTGCTGAGTCACATAAAGCCACTTTGAATCATAGCAACAGAGGATCTAGGTCTCATAATCAGTTTCCGGACTTGAACCAGTTTACAGAGCCCCTTGATTGAAGGGTTGCCTGTGTCACCTCAAGGAAGGACCCTCCTACAACCCCCAAAAGTTTTAATGTTAACCTTACTCCTATACTTCCTCAGAGGGACCTACAGCCTTTTCCTATGGTAATTGTACAATGGGGGAAAGGAAATAATCAGAACTTTTGGGGCCTACTGGACACTGGCTCTGAATTGAAATTGATTCCAGAAGACCAAAAAAAGCATCATGGCCCTCCAGTTAAAATAGGTGCTTGTGGAGGTCATGTAATCAATGGAGTTTTTGCAAATGTTAGACTGCCAGTGAGTCCAGTGGGTCCCTGAACTTACCCTGTGTTTATTTCCTCAGTCCCAGAATGCATATTTGGGATATATAAACTTAGGAGTTGGCAGAACTCCCACATTGTTTTCCTGACTTGTGGAGTAAGGGCTATTGTGGTTGGAAAGGCCAAATGGGATATTCCTTCTAATGTGAAGGATTAGTTGTTGCATGTGCCACCTCCTACTCTTAAGAAAGAAGCACAATATCTAGTGGGCCTATTTGGATTTTGGAGTCAGCACATTCCTCACTTGGGTGTGTTACTCTATCCCATATACCAAGTACCTTGGAAAGCTACTAGTTTTCAGTGGGGCTCAGAACAAGAGAAGGCTCTTCAACAGTTCCAGGCTGGGCCATAAAATCCTGTTGGTACTTGAGGTGTTGGTGACAGATAGTGGCACGTTTTGGAGCCTGTGGCAAGCTCCCATAGGTGAATCACAGCAGAGGTCCTTGGAATTGTGGAGCAAGGCACTGCCATCATCTACAGTTATTCTCCCTTTGAGAAACAGCTTTTGTCCTGCTATTGGGCTTTAGTGCAAACTGAACATTTGACAATGGACCATAAAGTTACTATGTGACCTGACCAGCCCATTATGAGCTGGGTGATTTCTGACCCACTAGGCCATATAGTTGGATGTGCATAGCAGGAGTTCATCATCATATAGAAGTGGTATATACATGATCGGGCTCAAGCAGGCCCTGAAGGCACAAGTAGGTTGTTGAGGAAGTTACCCAAATGCCTATGGTTTCTGCTCCTGTAACAATGCCTTTGCCCAAGCATGCACCTATGGCATCATGAGGTGTGCTCTATGATCAATTTACTGAGGAGGAAAGGACTAGGGCGTGGTTCACAGATGGTTCAGCACATTATGTGGGCACCTCACAGAAGTGGACAGCTGCAGCATTACTGCCCCTTTCTGGGACAACACTGAAAGATTGTGGTGATGGGAAGTCTTCACAATGGGCAGAACTATGGGCAGTACACATGGTTGTGCATTTTGCTTGGGAAGAAAACTAGCTAGGTGGTCTAGCTGGGTGATAGGGGACCTGGAAGGAGCACAATTGGAAAATTGGTGAGAAAGGCATTTGGGGAAGGCATATGTGGATAGAACTCTGAATGGGCAAAGGATATAAAGATACTAGTGCCCCATGTTAAAGCTCATCAGAGGATGACCTTAATAATCAAATATATAAGCTGATCCATTTTTTGGATAGTGGTCAACCTCTTCCTCAGTCATCCTTGTCATTGCACAATGGGCCCATGAACAAAGTGACCATGGTGGCAGGGATATAGGCTATGCATGGGCCCAACAATATGGATTTCCCATAACTGAGGCTGACCTGGTTACAGCTGCTGCTGAGTACCAAATTTTCCAGGAACAGAGACTAACTCTGAACCTGTGATATGGTAGTATTCCTCAGGGTGACCAGCCAGCAACTTGGTGGCAGGTTGACTACATTGGACCACTTCCATCATAGAAAGGGCAGTGTTTATTCCTTACTGGAATACACACTTATTCTGGGTATACATTTGCCTTTCCTGCATGTAGTGCTTCTGCCAAAACTACCATTCATGGGCTTACAGAATGCCTTATCTACCATCATGGTTTTCCACGCAGCATTGCTTCTAACCAAGGAACTCACTTCACAGCCAAAGATGTACAGTGGTGGGCTCATGACCATAGAATTCACTGGTCTTACCATATGCCGAACTACATTGAAGCAGCTGGCTTGATAGAATGGTAGAATGTCTTTTTCACCTAACAGCTACAGTGCCAATGAGGTGCCAGTAGCTTGGATGGCTAAGGGTATGTCCTGCAGCAGGATGGATATGATCTGAATGAGCATCCTATGTATGGTACTATTTCTCCTATAGCCCGGATTCATGGGTCCAGGAATCAAGGGGTGGAAATAGTAACATTCCCACTTACCATCACCTCAAGTGACCGATTAGCTAATTTTTTCTTCCTGTTCCTGCCACCTTTACACTCTTCTAGCCTAAGGGGGCTTTATGCCAGGGGGAGTAGTGATTTTGCCTGGATGCACAAAGAACATTCCATTGAACTGGAAGCTAAGACTTCCCCCCTGGCCACTTTGGACTTCTGAAGCCCTCCAGTCATCAGTCTAAGAAAGGAGTTACAGTTTTAGCAAGTGTGATTGATCCAGACTATCATGGAAATTGGACTCCTCCACAATAAAGGTAAGGAAGAGTATGTCTGGAGTACAGGAGATCCTTTAGGGTATCTCCTAGTGTTACCATGCCCTGATATCACAGTCAATGTACAAATACAACAACCCAATAGAGGTAGTGTGATAAATGGCCCAGATCTTCAGAAATGAAAGTGTGGGTCGCCCCTCCAGGTAATGAAGTAAGATCTGTTGAGGTGCTTGCTGCAGGTGGGGGGAAATACAGAATAGGTAGTAGAAGATAGTTACAAATACCAGATAATGTTACGTTAGCAGTTACAGAAACAAGGACTGTAATTCTAATGTTTCTGTCCAGCCTTGGTACGGAGTTTTTCTACACCAACACTAAGATTATATCATTAGCTGATTGTTGTTGAACTTATATTAGACCTAGTGTGTTAGAGACTAAGTATTCCTCAAGGAATTTTTCTTTGTGTTCGGGGAAGATTTTGCACTTCTGGTTGTATGTGGGATTATAACATGTTAGGTGGAATTGTGAACTTGTTACTGTTTTCATGTGGAAATTAAGTATTATGTAAGGAGATGTGGTTTGTTGTCAAGATGACAAGGGGTGGACTTGTGGTAGATAAGGTGTTTTCAACTTGATCTGTTTAGTAATCCACAGAAATCCCTTTTGGGTGGGTTGCTGAGCTTGCTTCCAGAAGGATTAACTGAAGGAGTAAGTCCTTCCCCCAGAGCAGGAGGCCCCTCTCAGATGAGAACATTATATAAGGAAGCTCTGGGTGAAAACAGCCCCTTCCTTCCACTTGGCTGCAGGAGCTGCTTGCTGCCTTCCAGCATGGATTGAAAACCAGTGAGGACTGACGACCAGAGTGTCAACTGAAGAGCCACATGAATTGAAAACCAGTGGCTCCTCAGGAAGCCTATAAGCCTATGGTGCTGGATTGGGACTGCAGAGGCATCTGACCACGTGGACTGAGCAGCTAATGGGTTCTGTGATTCTCAGGCATACAACTGCTATTGGACTACCATAAGCAAATTCAATAAATTCCCTTTTTAATATAATTCATTCTAGCAGTTCTGTTCCTCCAGAGAACCCTGAATATTACACTCTATGATGTCATGAATGGAGCTGGGAAGATGAAAAATGTTTCTGTGTAGCTGCTTGGATTCTCTGGGAATGGGCACCGTGGAATGCTCCTCATGCTGGCATAGTTTATTTCCCCATAAAGCTAGCATTCAGGACTGAAGGGGTTAAATTTGGAGAACAAGTGATTTTTTTTTTCTCAAGTTCCTTAGGTAAAGCTGCAAGTTTTGAAATTTGTCCTGTTTGTTTTCCAACTTGTAATGCCTTCTTTTTGCAATGGAAATGTTTACTCTTTGTCATTATGTGTTGGAAATAAGTTACTGTAGTTTGAGGTAACAAGGCTCCAAGTTAATAGACTTTCTAACAGTTGAGATGCTAGATTTTTGAGTTTTGAGCAGATTTATATGTGCTATGGACATTTGTACATAGGCTAAATAGATATGTAATCATAAAATGGTCATGTGTTTATGTGGGTTGGGAAAACTTTGGATGTTTCAATGCAAAGGTTTTCCTCTAGCCTCATGTTTTTGTTCAACCCATGCTGCCTGGGAATTCACTATGTAATCTCAGGCTGGCTCCTAACTCACAGTGATCCATGTATTTCCTGGAATTAAATGCATGTGCCACTATGCCCAGCTGTTATTCAATATTTAATGTAAATAATTGATATAAGATGTAATGAATGTAAGAATAATATTTGTAAATTTTCTATGAACAGTGTTTTAAAGGACTTATATTTTTTATTGATAACTTCCATAATTGTAAACAATATCCAATGATAATTTCCTCCCCCCTCCCCACTTTTCCCTTCAAAACTCCACTCCCTATCATACCCCCTCCCACTCTCAGTCTGTCTTCTATTTTGATGTCATGATCTTTTTCTGCTATTATGATGGTCTTGTGTAGGTACTATCAGGCACTGTGAGGTCATGGATATCCAGGCCATTTTGTGTCTGGAGGAGCACGTTGTAAGGAATTCTACCCCTCTTTTGGCTCTTACATTCTTTGCGCCACCTTTTTCACAATGGACCCTGAGCCTACAGAATTTTCTTCCTACTCAAATAGAAGTACAATCATTTTTAGCTCCATATATAAGAGAGAACATATGAAGTTTGGTTTTCTGGGCCTGAGTTACCTCACAAAGTGTAATACTTTCTAGATCCATCCATTCTCCTGCAAATTTCATAGCATTATTTTTCTTTACTGCTGAGTAGAACTCCGTTGTGTAAATGTGCCACATCCTCATTTTCCACTCATCAGTTGACAAACATCTAGGCTGGTTCCATTGCCTAGCTATTGTGAATAGAGCGGCAATAAATGTGGCTGAGAAAATATCTCTAAGGTAGTGAGATGAGTCCTTAGAATATATGCCTTGGATTGATATAAATGGGTCATATGGCAGCTCTATTTTTAGCTGTCTCAGGAGCATCCACACTGATTTCCACAATGACTGGACCAGATTGCATTCCCACGAGCAGTGTAGGATGTAATGTAGGATGCCTCTTTTCTCTATTCACAGTGTCCTTTGCCATACAAAAGCTTTGTAATTTCAGCAGGTCCCAGCAGTTATTCTGTGGTTTTATTGCCTGAGCAATTGGGATTATATTCAGAAAGTCTTTGCCAAGATTAGTATGTTGAAGGATTTCCCTACTATTTCCTCTAGTAGTTTCAGAGTTTCAGGTCTGATATTAAGTTCTTTGATCCATTTAGACTTAATTCTTTTGCATGGAGGGAGATATGGATCTATTTTCATACTTCTACAGACACATACCCAGTTTTCCCAGCACGATTTGCTGAAGAGGCTGTCTTTTCTCCAATGAGTAGTTTTGGCATTTTTGTCAAATATCAGGTGGCTATAGATACCTGGGCTTACATCTTGATCATCTGTTATGTTCCATTGATCTACATATCTGTTTTTGTGTAAGCCTCATGCTGTTTTTGTTACTATGGCTCTGTAGTGTAGGTTAAAATCAGGTATGCTGATACCAGCAACTTAATTTTTGTTGCTCAAAATTGTTTGAGATATTCAAGATATTGTGCTTCCAAATGAAATTTTGGAATTTCTTTTTCTATTCCCAGGATGAATGCCTTTGTAACCTTTTGGTAAGAATGCCATTTTCACAATTTTGATTCTTCTGATCCAAGAACAAGGGATATCTTTCCATTGCCTGGTGTCTTCTGCAATTTCTCACTTGAGTATTTTAAACCTTTCATTGCAGAGATCCTTCAGTTCCTTAGGTTTATTCCAAGGTACTTTATTTATGTATTTTTTGATGCAATTGTGAATGTGAGAGATTCCCTGATTTCATTCTCTGTTTGTTGTTGGCATATAGGAAGGCTACTGATATCTGTGTTTATTTTGTATCCTGCTACATGGCTATAGGTGTTTATCAACTCTAACAGTTCGCTGGTAGAGTCTTTAAGGTCCTTTATGTACACAATCATGTCATCTGCAAATAATGATAACTTGACCACTTCCTTTCAAACTTGTATCCCTTTTATGTGTGTCTGTTGCCTTATTGCTCTGGCTAAGACTTCCAGTCCTTTATTACATAAAAGTGGGGCAGTAGACACCCTTGTCTTGTTCCTGATTTTAGTGGAAAAGCTTCAAGTTTTTATCCATTTAGTAATATGTTGGCAGTAGGCTTCTTATAAATAGCCTTTATTATGTTGATATATGTTCCTTCTATTCCCAGTCTCTGTAGGAATTTTTATCATGAAGGGATGTTTGTTTTGTCAAATGTTTTTTTCTGCATCTAATGAGATGATCATGTGATACTTTTCCTTCAGTCCATTTATATACTGTATTACATTTATCAATTTGCAAATGTTGAATCATCCCTGCATCTCTGTGATTTTATATATTCTTATATTCTGTTTGCCAACATTTTGTCAAGAAGTTTTGCATCTGTGTTCATGAGGGATATTGGTCTGTAATTTCTTTTTTCTTTTCCTTTTTTTTTTTTTTTTTTTTTTTTTTGCCTGGTTGTGGTATCAGGGTGATGCTGGTTTCATAGAATGAGTTTGGTAGGATTCCTTCTTTTTCTATTTTATGGAAAAGCTTAAGAAGCATTTGTGTTAAGGTATTCCATGAAGGTCTGGTAAAATTCACCAGTGAATCCATCTGGGCCTGGACTTTTTTTAGTTGGGAGATTTTTGATAAATGCTTGGATCTCCATACTTGTTATGGATCTAATTAAGTGGTTAATCTCATCTTGATTTAATTTAGGTAGGTCATATAAATCAAGGAAATTATCCATTTCTTCCAGATTTTCATACTTAGTGGAATATATGTTCTTAGAGTATGTCCCTATGAGTTTTTTTAATTTCTCTGGTATCTATTGTGTTGGTGCCTTTTTCATCTCTAATTTCTTTAATTGGTGTCTCTTCTCTTTTTTGTCATATTTGCTAAGTGTTTATCAATCTTGTTTATTCTTTCAAAGAACCAGCTCTTTGTTTCATTGATTCTTTGGATTGTTCTTTTTTTTTTTTTTTTTTTTTTTTTGTTCTTTTGTTTCTATTTCATTGATTTCTGCCCTAATCTTTATATTTCTTCATGTCTATTGATTTTTGGTTCACTTTGTTCTTCTTTTTCCAAGGCTTTAAGGTGAAGCATTTAGTTGCTTACTTGTGACCTTTCTAAGTTCTTAATATAGACACTTAAAGTTATAAATTTCACTCTTAGGACTGACTTCATTGTGTCCCAAAGGTTTTAGTATGTTGTGTTCTCATTATCATTTGACTCTATGAATTTTTTTATTTCCTTCTTGATTTCTTCATTGACCCATTCATCATTCAGTAGTGTATCATTTACTTTCCATGATTTTGTGTATGCTCTATAGCTTTTCTTGCTATGGATTTGTAGTTTGATCCCATTATGTTCAGAAAGAATGCAAGGAATTATTTCAGTTCTCCTGTATTTGTTAATATTTGCTTTGTGACCTAATATATGGTCTATTTTAGAAAATGTTCCATGTGTTGTTGAAAAGAATTCTGTATTCTGCACCATTTGGATGAAATGTCCTATATATATATATATATATATCTGTTAGGTCCATTTCTTCTATGACCTCGTTTAATCCTGATGCCTCTATTTATTTTTTTGCTGGGATGACCTGTCAGTAGATGAGAGTGGGGTGTTGAAGTCACCCACTATACCTGTGTTTGGTGGTATATGTGACCTTACTTCCAATAGCACTTGATGAAATTGGGAGCCCCATGTTAGGTGCATATATGTTTAGGTTTGTAATGTCCTCCTGTTGGAGTGTGCCTTTAATCAATATAAAGTGACCTTCCTTAATATTGGTCTGAAGCCTACCTTGTCAAATATTAGGATACCAATCCCTGGTTGTTTTCTAGGCCCATTTGCTTGAAACACTGTTTTCCAACCTTTCACCCTAAGATAGTGTCCATCCTTTGAAGAAAAGTGAGTTTCTTGGAGGCAACAAATTAAGGATCATACTTTTAACCTAATCTGCAAACCTATGTCTTTTGTTTGGGCCATTGAGGCCACTGATATTAAGAGATATTCTTGAAAGGTGTTTATTTATTTTTGCCATTTTTTTTGTAGTTCTTCCATTTTCACCATTGCTCTCTTGTATTAACTAGTATGTGAGTATGGTTTGTTCTTTTCAGGTAGAGCTGGTTTTGTCTTCAACTATTCCTTTACCCTGTTTTGTTGTGGAATGGCCCTATTTCTCCATCTATTTGAATGGATTCCTTTGCAGGATAAAGTAACCTTCGTTGACAGTTGTTATCTTTCAGAACATACCATACATCATTCCAAGCTCTTTGGCTTTTAAAGGTTGTGTTGAGTAGTCTGTTGTGATACTGATGGACTTGCCTTTGTATGTGACTTGATTTTTCTCTCTAAATGCTTTCAATATATATATTTTGCTTTGTATGTTTGGTAGTTTAATTATAATGTGGCAAGGAGAGGTTCTTTCCAGGTATTGTCTGGGGTGTTCTAAAGCATTCCTGTTTCTGCATTTTCATCTCTTTCCCAATTTGGGGGCAGTTTCTTGCTATGATTTTGTTGAAAGTACCCATGCTGGGCTCCCCTGGCAGGTAATGCTGAGGAAGGACCAGGCCCACTGGTTGCTCCCAAGGGGTTGACAAAGAGGGTGAACATCAGACGACTCAGAACCTCTCCTAGTCACCAGAGAAAACGACACCGAGTCGGGAGTCTTGTCGAAGCAGGAACTCGCTTTATTGTTACAGGCGGTTGCCTATATAGTGTTGAGAACAAAGGCAGGGATTCTAGGATGAGGGAGAGTTAAGAGCCAATAGTAAACTGTGAATATTAAAATGATAATTCCAACTCCCATGCGGAAGTAGCAGGCAAGAAGCCATTAGGCATCTTGCTGAGGCCCAGCTGGCCAGAGACAGGTCGCCAAACTTTAGCTAGGCTCAGGAAGTTCCACTAGGCCTCGCATCCGGGCCTCTCAAGGCCCAACATCTCCCGCTTCTGTTTCTGTAAGCATGGTGGAAAACATGGCCCCTGTCTTAGGTTGTCCCCCTCTGGGGATCTTACCTGTCACTGGGTACCATGTATCCAGCTCGTTGAGAATCCACTCCATGACCTGTCTTAGGTTGTCCCAGCGTGTCTGAGATCTTACCCATCATTGGTCAGATGGAGGGCGGAGGAGGGATGCTCATATGAGGACAACCAGTCATATGAGGAGCTTGACTCCTGAGTAGCGAGCCTATAATAACATATTTCGACCTGATGAAGTTTTATTGTCTCTAGCCATTGGTGAATAAATTGTGTAATTTTGTTAATTACACAAGGCCTGACAGTGAGGAGAAGGAAGGGCCCAAGTAGAGGGAGAAGGTAGGGTAAGAAGTCATGTAAGCCCATCCACAGTGGGTTGTCCTCGAGGTCCCACCACCTCCTCTCCAAGTCTTCCTGGAGCCTCTTAATCTTGTCTTGGATGATTTCTGATTTATTGGTGTAAAAGTGGCATTTTTCCTGTAAAAACAAGCATATGGCGCCATTTTTAGCCGTCAGTAGGTTTAGTCCCCTCCTGTTTTGTAGGGTTACCTCAGCCAGGGAATCTAGCTGTTGTTGGAGATAGGTCTCCCCCCAATATAATCAAAAGAGGGCATAGGGAGGGCATCATTTCCAGGAATGATATCTACATCTGGCATTAAGGTGGCTGGGGCACAAAGGCCCGTCCAATTGGTGGGTAGAAAGTCATAGGCCATCCCGCCTCCACAAACATAAACCATTCCATAAGGCAGGCAGCATTGAGCACTGGGCGCAGTTGTATTAAAAGTACAGAAGGGAGGATGAATGTATTCCACATCTATACTGGAATTATTAGGGGAAGGCTGGGCCCAAATGCCCAGAGGAAACATTGGGAAAAGCTGAACAGGGATGGGGTAGGTGGCTGAGCAATTTTTTGAGGTCGTATGGGCAACTGTACTGCAAGCAGCCGGGGAGGCCCAGATTGGAGGCATAGCCAGCACTCCTCCGCAAGGGAGGGAATTGTTTGGTTTAGCAGGGTGAAGACCATTTTAGGAACAGTCCTCAGGGGTGGGACACTCCCTGGAGAAGTGATTGTCAGTGTCCCCTTGTTGGTACAAATATTTTAGGTCTCTCACTGGTACCTAAATGTGTCTTTTTCTTTTTACAAAGTTTTCCCATGGACAAAAATTCCATGAGCTTCACATGAGTTTTTATCAAAAAACTCCCTTTTGTTACAGAGTTTTTGCACTTTAATCACTTCTCAGTACAAAAGACTATCAAGGCCAGCCAAAGGTCTTCTGACACTGAATATACATAATCTTGCTTACATGTAGGTGCTATAGTCTTGCTAAAGTCTTGCTGCCAAATGGCCCAGAGTTATGGATACAAGGCCAGCCAAATGGCTTCTGACACTGCATATACATAATCTTGCTTACATGTAGGTGCTATAGTCTTGCTAAAGGTTTGCTATAGTCTTGCTAAAGTCTTGCTGCCAAATGGCCCAGAGCTATGGATACAAGGCCAGCCAAATGCCTCCCGACAATAATTCCCCCTTTTTTATTTTTTATGAACCATGCCCTTCTGGGCCTCAGTGCAGAAAGACTGAGTCTGTCCTAGGTTGTCCTCTATGATATTTAGGCCTTACCCGTCATCGGTACATGAATTCCATCATCCATGCCCTGTCTTAGGTTGACCTAACTCGAGAGAATCTTACCCATCTTTGACTACCAGCCTCTGTAGAGAGTTTAAGATAATGTCTCAGGAAGCCAGGGTTGGGTCCGCAGCTGTATCCCATATATTTCTGCATGGATATCCATAATGGATCTGAAAAGGCATTTAACGAGTATGGGCAGCAGACACAGAATGAGGAAAAGACAAACACCTGTCGCAGCAAAGCTTTCTATCCAAGAAGTGAGGGAATTCCATCCAGGCAAGGCAGACTTAAAAGCAGATATTTAGTCATCAGCAGCTTTAACTGCATCAAAAGTAAGATGATTATTTTGCAAAGACAAAATCTCTGAATGCAACTGAATCAGATCCAAGGAAATATTATCATTTTGTCAAATACCTCTTAAATGCATTTTCCCAATGCTGTTGACTGTTATTATATTTTTTAGAAGTAACACAAATCCATTGAAAATCTATATGACACTCCAAACGAGTTCTAACTTTTAACCCTAGTATCTCTTCGCCCAAATATGTAACAACATCATACAGAGCATCTAACAGGTGAAACTGTATCTAGGGTAAGTATTGAGCCCAAGATCCTAATGGGAGGCACAGTTTAAACTTTCTCAGGAGCTACTTTAAAGCTGTAAGTGTGAAGGATAGTTAGACATTGGTGGGTAAGGTCCTGGAGTGTGGAGGAATCTAGGCACCCAAGAATAAGATCATCCATGTAAATATAAAACAGGATATTGGGGAGATTGATAAGACAAAATGGATGATGGGTAATATTGACGAATGGGTGGGCTATTAGCCATGCCCTGAGGTAAGACAGTCCACTCAAATCTCCTATCTCGGTCACAAAAATTAACAGCCGGTACAGAAAATGTCTCCAAGGATGTCGTGCCCCAGTAAGTTAGTATTGAGTGCAGTCACCCCGAGAGGGCGGGCTTCTCCCCTGTCCCCACCTGGGTCAGTCCATGGGAGCCACGTGGCAGTCTCCCAGGAGATGGACTGCCCGTCAACTCCCAGTAGGGGAGGGCCAGGGTACAAGCTGCCAGGAGGGGGCCATCTATTCAAACTACCACATTCTGCCCCTGGCTCCCAATAGATTTATAACCATCACACATTATAAATTGTGCTCAGTTCAATTTTAAAGGTCCCCACAGTCTTGACCAATTTAAGATATTAAGACCCGTAAAATCAAACACGTTAAACACTTCTAACATATAAAGGCACAGAGTAAACATTTTTAACTGGTATAAGGCATAGCAAGGAGAGACTAAAACAATGTAAACTCAATCACCATCCAAAAGTGTTTGCATTTCTATGATAGTCTTCCCTCTGGCATCCTTTCCATTGTAAAGCAATTGGACCATCTTCCTTTAAGATTGCTAATGTGTTTGACAATAGCAGATTTAGTAACCTAAAACCAGTCTCAATGTCTGTAATTTTAACTTGCATGAGGTTTTCCAGCTTAACATCTTAAATCTCTCAGTCCAATATCTCTAGCCAAGCACATCAGTCCATTATAGATTTAACCTTGATTAAACTCTCTGGGCCTGGGCAGCAGGATGCAGCCAGCCCTTATGCCAGTAGGCCAGTTCCAACAAAGTCCCCTGCAGTCTTTCCTTTCCCTTAGAAAGCTCATAAGCCAAGGCTCGAAGTTCAATGCTGTCTGCACTTAGCACTCTCAGACTATCATCAGAATAGTCCATAAAATTTGGCTTACCACTCCAGAAGACACCTTCAGTTGCAAGCACCAAGTCCATGCCTATTCCTCCAAAACAAAGGTTCCAAAAGATCAACATCCACATGGCCAGGTCCATCTCTGCCTACTCCTCGGTACCAAGTTCTGTAGCAGTCAGCTTCAGGTTCATTGAGATGAACTTCCAGACCAAGCACAGTTATGGAGGAAGGGATATTTATTGAAGCTTACAGATCCAGGGGAAGTTCCATAATGGCAGAAAAAGCTGGCCTGCCTTCATAGGCCCAAACACAGAGAGAGGAAGAAGCACAAACCTGAAGGTCAAAAGCCACACAGTGTATGCAAATAGGAAAATAAGACGACAATATACCTTTATTTGCAGATGTTATCAGTTCATACATGGGAGTCCTAAAAATCTACACTAGTTTATATTGGTCATTGTTTTCTAGAACACCAGTACTGAGAGGATTAATACATATTCTTAATGGGATTTGTAGGACTCATTACAGCATGTGGGCTGGCCAGTCCAACAACTGTCTGCAGACTAGAAAGAGTACTTGGTATGTTCTCAGGCTACAGGTTTGTTCTTAATAGCATTTCATGAGTATATTTCTAAGCCACAGGTACAATGATTAAAATAAAAAAAAACTCTTTATGACAGCCATCCTAATATTAGCAAGGTTCGATAATAATAAATTCTAGCCCATACAAAGGCTTTTATGTCTGAACCTTCAGCCCTCTTGCACCATGCATTTTTCAGCCTATCTGCTGTCTTCTCAGATTCACTTGCATCCTGGCTGTTCCTAAAACACAGTAGGCACATCCCCTTAAGGAAACCTTGCTCAGGTTCTTTGCATCATGCACACCAGATGTATTCCCTTGTGGAGGATTTTCAAAGTTTCTTTACCTTATACACGCCAAGCAAATTACCTCATGAAGTCCTGGCACATGTTCTTTTTCTCACGCTCATTTGTCACTTTTCACCTTGAGGTATTTCCATTTTCCTTAATCTTCCTGCAATTATCTACTCCTGGATTCTTCATGCTAGTAGGAAAATATATTGTTGTTCCAGTAGGGTCATCATGTACAAAACATTGTAGGCCATTGTTGCTTTGCTTGGCTACCCACCAGAACTAAATGGTTAGGCCCTTTTGCTGAATACACTATAGGATGTGGTCCCAGGGAACTGAAAAAATAAGGTTGAAAATGAAATTGAAGCCATCTCACTATGAGACCTTTACCATAGTGATAAAAGGCACAGTGGGAGCTACTGTGGGAGAAAGTCCATGTACATTTATACAAGCAGTGGAATATCCAAGCTCCAAAATCAACTAGCTAGACAAGATGTAGCCACCAGTGCATAGTGGCACATAAGGGATGAGTATTCAACTATTTTGTCATTGAATAAGAGACCCTTCTGTTGTACCTTATACCTATGACTGAGAATTGAATCAAAATCTATGGCATATAACAATTGGTGGAGGCACAAAACTTTATTCCCAATTCTCAGGAGGCTGAGATAGAGTTGCTAGTAGTTCAAGGTCAGTCTGCAGCTACCGATTGAATTTTATGTCAGCCTGGGCTGACCTAAGATGGTGCCTTGAGAGGGAAGCTTCCAATGAATGTTCAACTAAAAAGAGAAGTTATGCCCTTTAAGCAGCCTTCAAAACATGCATGTTTAAACCTTTTGATTAACCCTATTCTCACTTTTGTTTAGAAAACATTCTTCTTACAGGGGAGATAACTCATCAAAATGAGAATATGAAGACATTCCCCAGTGCTTACCAGTAGAGGAGTCATCGTTGTTAATCAACTATGTGAGGTAGACATGGAAAGGACACAAGTGTTTCTCTTATTGCTAGCCAACTAAGTTTTGCTATAGAAAAGGCAGTAGACACTGATGAATCTCAAAGCTCATCAAAGTAGAAAATGATAAAATGTTGTGAGTTTAAACTTAAAGATGCCCTATTCTTATATCTGTATAAAATAGTAATTTTTACTGTATGAGCTGTAAAGTGTGACTAAGCTAAAACAACTTTTCTGAGACAACTTATAAATTATTAAATCGTTGGGAAAAAAATAACCTTTTCGTTGACAGCTTCCAAACATATAGACAATAAAGTGTGTTAATTCCCCCCACCCCTATTTTCCCTTACCGAAATCCCTGATCCTGGGAGGGTGTGATAGGACATTTCAATTGTCACTTTTCAGCAATATGGTGATTTTGACTCACCTCACAGATCAATGCAATCAGAAAAGAGAACCTCCAGGCTTCTGGTCAAGATGGTAGCCTCCTAATTGTGCTTCATCTCCCAGCATACTATAAGGCATGATCTGTGGGGCTCCAGTTCAAGTAGGTCTTAACAGACCTACAGGGGGAGGGCACAGAGTGGAACAGTTGGGAATATCCTCATCCCCACCCTCTCAGGTAACCCACTAGGCACTTGGATCTGCTCAGCCACTAGCCACAGCCTCTATGTCTTATCAGGTTCTTTACTTTGCTACCTGAAGACTCTGCTGACCATATCTGTGGTCCTCATACCTTCCTGTCTTCCCTCAACTGCTGCTGCTAATCAGATCCACTTAACTACCCACAGGCACTCCCACCCCCACCATGTTTGGGAGATTTTAATGGATGTATCCCCTGTTTTAGTCAAAGACTAGCAGGAGCTTGACATTGGAGATCATAATCATTGTCTCCATAAGATTCAGACCTCCTTCCCAGTTCCAGATATAGGTTCCTTTCCACTGAGAAGATCTTAACCAATCAGAAACCACAGGTTACCTACCAAGGCTGTGTGCCACCATTGCACTGGTGCATACTTCTTGTCAGGATCATTGCTTCTGTGTAGCTTAGACCCATGCTTGCTCATACTGTTGTTGGCCACTTTCTCCCAGTAGCTCAGGTAGTGCCTTCCAGAACTAGATGAGCTAACTCTCTGGGAACTGGCTCTCTTCTGGATTCCAGGCATTTTTCTCTGTGATCTGTGTTAGTAGCATATAGTGTCTTCAGCAGTAAGGTCTTACCTTTTATGTCAGGTTGATAATCAAGTGCTTTGACAGAAGCCTGTGTTGACTTGGGGACCTCCTAGGTTTCTTGAGCCAACAGCTCAATGTTTGCATCTGTTACTAGGTATTTAAGGGTAGAACCATTTTTTTTTTTTTTAAGATTAGGATTCATCCCACCTTCTCCAGGGTCCCATGTATTTCTGTTTACTGTTTTATCTTTTAGTGTGCCTTCAAGGAGAAAGGTTTCTATGGTGCTTGTTTATTTTTGCTTTATTTTTGTGTTGATTTATCCCTACTCTCCCTTTCCCCACCCCCTAACCCTTCTATCCCTTTTGCTGGGCCTCAGTTTGCCTACTCAGAATTCCAGGCAGCTCAGGCTGATCCAGGTTAGGAACCACAGATGAGTGTGAACATGTGGACATGTGGCATTTGTCTTTCTGTGATGGTATGTTGAGTATGCTCTGTTCTATGCCCACCCATTTTCCAACAAATTTCATTGTGTCATTTTTCTTCTTACTGCTGAGTAGAATTCCATTGCATATATGTTCCAAAACTTTGTTTTCTATTTATCCAATGATGGGCACTTGGTTTGATTTCAGTTTCTAACTATGATGAATTGAGGAGTTATAAACATGGTTGAGAAAATTTCTCTCTAGTGAAGCATAGTGTGTTTAGGATATATACCCAGCAGGGGAATAACTGGGTATGTTGATAGTTCTATATTCTTATTTCATAGGAAACTTCATGTTGATGTCCACATTGGTTGTACAAGTTTGTATTCTCACCAACAGTAAATGAGGGTGCCTCTTTCCCCACATCCTTACCAACATTTGTTGTTTGAAATTTTTTTTAATATATTTTATTTATTTATGTGTGAGAGAGAAGGAGGCAGAGAGAGAGAAAGAATGGGTGTGCCAGGGCCTCCAGCCACTGCAAATGAACTCCAGATGCATGCGCCCCCTTGTGCATCTGGCTTATGTGGGGCCTGGAGAGTTGAACCAGGATCCTTTGGCTTTGCAGGCAAACACTTTAACCACTAAGCCATCTCTCCAGCCCCTGATGTTTGAAATTTTAGTGATTGCCTTCCTAACTGGAGTATGGTGGAATCTCATAGTTGTTTTAATTTGCATTTCTATGATGGTTAGTGTTGCAGTCAGGTTCTCATTGCCATCAGAAAACACCCAACCAAGAGCAGCTTGTGGGGGACAAAAAGTTTATTTTGGCATACAGGCTTAAGGGTAAGCTCCATAATGGCAGGGGAAAATGAAGGTGTGAGCAGAGGGTGGACATCACCTGGGCAACATGATATGGGCAACAGCAACAGGAATGTGTGCAAAATACTGGCAAGAGGAAGCTGGCTATGACACTCATAAGCCCACCTCCAACAGTACACTTGTTGAATTCCCAAATTGCCATCAGCTGAGGACCTATCATTCAAAACACCTAAGTTTATGGGGGCATGTGAATCAAACCACCACATTCTGCCCCTGGGCCCCATTAACTGATAACCATTCATGATGTAAAATGCCATGCATTCAATCAAACTTTAAAAGCCCCCATAATTTTCATCTACCCCCATGATGTTCAAACATCTCATAGTCCAAGGTCTTTTAACTAAGCCATAATACAAAAAAAAAAAAAAAAAGAAAAGAAAAAAGAAAAAACATAATAGCACAGAATAAACATTCATACTGTAAAAGATAGCTTTGGGCAAAGCAAAGAAATATCCAACCATTATAAGATTTAAACAGGGCAAACATGAAACTCTGTTCCTCCAAGTCCCACAACTCTAGTCATTGACAAATCCAAGTCCAATAATTCTAAGCTATGACAAGACTCTGGGGATCCAATTCAGCCCCTTTAGCTACTCTATTCATAATCCCAGAAAACTTCATCTGTGCTGGCTCCTTGGGAGCATCTCATAGTCCTTGTGTATCCATTGGATCGCCCCTGCAACCAATGGTGCATCCCCATGGCTCCATCAGGCCTACATGCAGGCAATCAAACAATCCTGCTCCACTCTTCCCATGACCATTTCCAAAATACAAAAATGTGTTGGAAATTCAATGACCTTGTCTTTCCTGCATTTATTATACTCCATAATAACAGGTGGGCTACCAGTTTGTTAATCCAGGTGGTAATGAAGCTGACTTTGAAGAATGGGACAGTCTTTCAGCATTCAGGCCCCTTCAAAAGAGTCTGCATTTTTCCTGTTGTCCCAGTACAGGTTAGCTAGCCCAATTCTCAATGACTGTAAACTCTCAAACAATTGCAGCTATACGAGTTCCAGTTTTGGCCCAAAGATTTCATTTTTGTCTGTGCCATATCCCTCTGCTCACAGAAGTTTATTTCTATCCAAAGAAACACTGCATAAGTTCTCAGGACACAAGCATAATAGCAAACCACTCATGCAAATGACTTCTAGCCCATTCTAGGCAAAGCTCTTTCTCACCTTTAAAAGCCAAACCTCATCACCCATAGTTCTTACTGTATTCAGGTCTTTCAACTCTGACCAGAATAATCCATTAAACTGTATTTACAGCAATGCAAGGTGTCTCTTAGACTAAGATTTCAAATTTGTCCACATTCATCCTGCAAAACAGTTCCAAAAGGCCACAGCATCAGGTTTCTAGCAGCAATGACCCCACTCCTGGTACCAACTTTACTGTTGCAGTCAGGTGCACATTGGTGTCAGAAAGTACCTGGCCAGAAATAGCTTGTGGGGGAAAAGGTGATTTATTTTGGCTTGTAGACTCAATGATGGCTGGGCAAAACAACGGCATGAGCAGAGGGTGGACATCTTGTCCTGAGAAACATTAGATAGACAACAGCAACAGGAGAGTGTGCCAAACACTGGCAAGAGGACTTGGCTATAACACCCATAATTACTCCCCAACAATTCACTGCCTCCAGAGGTTTAGGGTTTTTGTTGTTGTTTGTTTGTTTGTATGTTTCTCTTTTGTTTGCTTGATTTTCAAAGCAGGGTCTCGCTCTAGCTCAGGCTTGACTTGAAATGCATATTGTAATCTCAGGGTGGCCTTGACCTCATAGTGATTCTCCTCCCTCTGCCTCCCAAGTGCTGAGATTAAAGATGTGCATCACCTTTCCCAGCTCCAGGATGTTTTGATTCCCAAATTGCTATAAGATGGGGACCTAGTATTTAGGAAACTAAAGTTTATGAGGGACAGCTGAATCAAACCATCACAGTTAGAGATGTTAAATGTGTGTTAATCATTTATATTTCTTCCTCTTGGTATTCCTTATTGAGTTTACTACCCCATTTTTTTGAATGGGTTGTTTGATTGTTTTATTGTTTGGTATTTTGAGTTCTATATAGACTCTAGGTATTAGGCCTCTGTTAGTGGTATCCCTTGCAAAAATTTTCTTCCATTCTGTGGGTAATCTGTTTGCTCTTCTTACAGTATGTTTGTGCAAAAGCTTTTGAGCTTTATGAGATAGTATTGGTTGAGACACTGTTTAATTTCCTGGGATACTTAACAATTTCAATCTACTCATTACAATAACCACTGAACTGCAAAATTACTAATTTTCTTTTCTCAGATATAACTCCTAATTCTCAAAAGCTAACAATTTCAGGTAAATATTAATATATGAGAGATAGCAAAACAGAAAAAGTACCCATAAGCTGACAACAGTCTGTGACAATAACTTTTTAATTAACCTTCTCATTCACAATTTTTATACATATAAGCAATATACCCAGGTCATAATCCTCTTTCAACATCCTCTTTTGTCTCCCCTTCCATACACTTTCTACTTAAACACTTTTTCCTTCCAAATAGCCCTTCTATTTTTTTTCCTTTTTCAAGGTAGGTTCTCACTCTAGCCCAGGCTGACCTGGAATTCACTATGTATTCTTAGCATGGCCTTGAACTCATGGCGATCCTTCTACCTCTGCCTCCTAAGTGCTGGGATTAAAGGCGTGTGCCACCATGCCTACCCCCCCCCCATTTTTCTATTATTTATTTATTTATTTGAGACAGGGAGATGGGTGGAAGGGAGAGAGAGAGTGAGAATGGGCACACCAGGTCCTCAAGCCACTGAAAACAAAATAATATGCCTCAGAGTTATTTAGTAAAGTGTTACATGAATATTAAAGATGACTTGGCTGGAGAGATGTCTTAGTGGTTAAGGTGTTCACCTGTTAATCCTAAGGACTCATGTTTGACTTTCCAGATCCTACATAAGCCAGACACACAAAGGTGAGGCAAGCATAAGGTCACACATGCCCACTAGGAGGCACAAGTGTCTGGAGTTCAATTGCAGTGGATGAGGCCCTGGTGCACCAGTTCTCTTCCCATCCCTCATCTCTCTTTTGCACTGTCTCTAAAATTAAAAAAAAAAAAGTTTTCTTGGTCAGGCATGATAGTGCACACCTTTAATCTCAGTACTTGGGAGGCAGATGTAGGAAGATTGCCATGAATTCAAAGCCACCCTGAAACTACAGAGTGAATTCCAGGTCAGCCTGAGCTAGAGTGAAACTCTACCTCAAAAACCAAAACAAGAAAGAAAAAAGTTTCCTTATGTCATGCCATAAATTAAGTATTTACCTAGGTGTCAGTCACTGCTAGGCAGAGGCTGGAGCCTTCAGTAGATGGGCCTGAACTGTCAGGCAAGGCTAAGGACCCCCGAGCTACAGGAAGCCACTCCCTCTCCAATTGAACCCAGCACAATTGAACTTAGGCTTTGCCCCGTGACCTTTGGCCAGTTGCCTAGGAAACTTCTTATATGATATCAGCCAGTGCCCTTTGCACAGCCCATCGCCCTGTACTCTATACCTTCCCTTTGCCATTGCTTATGTGCTGGAATGTATGTCCCCATATGCTGATTAGGCATCAACAAGCAACCTTGTACATCCAATCCCCTTAGAACCCTCAATTGCTCATAAACCCACTTCCCTATTGATTAAACCAAGCTGTGCACAGAGACTGTCTCCCAAAAGTGATTCTATTGCGTACTCACTACAGTTACCTGGATGCCTTTGGGAGAAGCACAGCTGGCCCTGGAGGATCCAGAGACCAACAGCTGGGGCTGGAACAGGTAGTCTATGAGACAGGACTAGATAGGTGAGTGCTCTCCCAGAGGGACTGGGAGATATCGGCCCATGTGGCTTTGCCTCCATGGTTTTGAGGGCTGGCAGGTTTCTCTTTCTCCTTCTTTATTTTCGGTTTGCATCCATCATGAGACATGGTGAACTGGCAACTGATGTCTCTTGGCCAAGGTAACTCTTCGGTATTGACTGAAGGTCAGCCATCCTATGCCTGGACCCTGACAGCCCACTGGGTGTTGGCAAAGAACTTCTATCTACTTCTCTCCAACACAAAAAGCTGGTAACACATTGATATCTTAAAAGTCTGTAGGGCAGGTCGTCATTCTCTTAAACTTGTGGATAGGCTTATGTCCTGACTATTGCGGAATCTCCCACAGTGCTATTCAGCCCTTGGGAACATTGCCCTCTGGTCTTGGCATTTCTACTCTTTTTCTATCATGAATAATATTGTCTCCCACCAAAAGAAATCATAGATTCATAGATTAAGGGCTCTCCTGAACATTAGGGGAATTAAGCTCTCCCAGAGTGGGGCCAGTTCCTTTTGGGAAGAAGTCCTCCAGGTTGACCCCTGGATGATTTCTGGGGATCCATGTGGACCTGCATAGCTTATCTGGTTAGGAAATGCAAAGTTCAGGAAGGAAATTTCCCCTCCCTTTTCATCCACTTTCATGTTTCTCTGCTAGGGCAGTGGCAAAACTGCAAGCCATCATTGCAAGCACTCCAAAGTGGCTCGGGTCAGGCGTCAATCTCACCCATACCAAGAAAATGGTGCCTCGGCCTGTGCAGGTGCCATGTGTCTGTATCTTTTCCCAGCAGCCCCAGCATTCTCGGGAGCCCCTCCCTTTTTTTCCCTTTGGGAAGCCATACTCAGGCCAGTGGATCAGCAGTCATCTTGGCCATTACCTCCATATATACCAGACCAGACCCTGGGTGAGTGCCTGGGAGCAGGGTGGGGCTTATCAGAACGTGGTGAGTCATGAGAGCTCAAGTCCTGCCCTGCCATTGCCTAAAGCGCCAGCACCTTGAAGCAGCAAGAAAAAAAAAAAAAAAAGGACAAGTTTAACTAAAGCCCATGGTGAACTGCAGTTTTATGTAAACAATGCCATACTTTGTTACATGATAATGTAAATATAATTACTGAGTTTATGTTCTAGGTCAACTTCAACTGACATAGAGGATTATTAAAGACAACAAAATTCTCTCTGAGGTGGTGAATCATAATTTCCCAGGTATTTTTTTTTTTTTTAAGTTTGCAATGTCCTGTTACTTACTGACCTGAGTTTTAGGCCAGCCTGCCTCAAGAGAAATAAAATTTGCCTTACTTACTCATAATAAAATCATTTCCAAATGTTTTAGAGGAATTAGTGACATAAAATTGTCTTTAATCTAGACTACTTGTTTGTCAGTAATAGGATTAATCAATTTGGTGTAGTTTCTCTTAATATTCTTATAAGAAAGATGGTTAATTATGGGGTGAGATGAGTTTATTGAAGGAACTGGGAAGAAAATTTTCAATGTTGGAGATAGAATGGTACTTAGATCAAAATGTTAAAAGTATGTGGATAAAAATATACGTGTGTAGAAAAGAATTTTCAGGCTAAACCTAAACACCATGCCTAAAGTTAAAGATTTTTCAACTGGTTACAAACTTTTAAGAAACAAAAAACTAATTTTCAGGCTAAAATATGTCGGGATATCTTGCTTAAGCTTTATCAAATTTAAATCATGGGTAAACCATAAAATTGTTTTATGTTAATAAAATTTTCTATGGTTGGTTGGAGAGATGACTTAGTGGTTAAGGCATTTGCCTGCAAAGCCAAAGGATCCTGCTTCTGTTCTCCAGGACCCATGTAAGCCAGATGCACAAGGTGGCACATATGTCTGGAGTTCATTTGCCATGGCTGGGGTCCCCAGTGTGCCCATTCTCTCTCTATCTCTCTCTTTCTTGCCAGGAGCCATTTGCCTGGACATTTGTTTATGATCCATGTACCTTATACAGTGGGCCAGAGAGAAGCAGAATGTTTTGCCAAGCATGAGATTAGATATCAGTTGAGGTTCTGGGAATTGAGAAAGACAACATTTTGAGTTGGAGGCTAAGATTTGACTGTTCTTTGACTAATGTAGAAGGATGTGGCTTTCTCAAGAGTTCCTGTGTAAATATTAGCATTTTTCTGCTTGCATTCTGTTGCTCTGAGAAGAAGTGTAAAATAGCAGAACTAAATAAAGTCAGGGCTTCAGTATTCACGGACAGCCCTCCCGAGTTCATCTTTTGTCTCTCGTCTTTTTTTCTTAATCCTCACTCTCCCCTAAGGTACTGTTCTACTCTGCCGGCGAGCTCCGGCACTTCTTCAAATACATAAAATATATTTAAAATAATAGAAAAAATCCTATTGTATGTAAAATCAATAGCTATCAATATTAAGCTAAAATCATTGGTTGTCAAATGATGTTTTTTTTTTTTTCTTTCAAAACAGATTTGTCAAGGCTTCTATTACAATTTAGCTACCTGTTTTGGCTCAAATAAGACCAGATTCTACCCTATTATATGTAAAGTAACTGTCTCATTTCTGGCATCTTAAGTCCATGCTTATAACAAAATTAACTCTTAAGACATTCCCTGCTTTAGGGTACAGCCTCATGCTCAAACAATGTTCCTCATCTCAAAAAAAAAAAAATTATTTCATGCTCTGTGGTTCTGTTTCCAATGTTCTCTTCGTAATTGGTACCCACACAGGTATCTGAACCAATCAAAGATGTTTTCAAGAACAGGTGCTAAGACTTTACACTATCTTATTTGTCCTTTTCTGACACTTTCTAGGTTAAATTTGTTCATTTGTTTGTAAATTAATTGGTGTTGTTTCCAGGACTGATAACAGGTTCTGTCTGTATTTATAGCTATTAGATAGCTAAAGTGTAAGGTGGGCCTACTTTCTATGCCTCAGATATGACTTATGCTGCAACAGGACAAACATTTTAAAGGTTGGACAAAATGATTTTAAGAAGTGCTTTTGCCATTCTTTAACTAAATCTATTTCGGTAATCAAATGATCTCTATATGTACATACATCTCTGCTGGTGTAACTTCCTTTCTAAGTGTGTTAATTGCCCTTGTAGACTCCAAAGCCAATTAGAACTATCAGAGTAAAAAGAGCCAATATTTTGGCATGTGCTCCCAGGTCATGAGGCTACTGGAGATGATGGAACACTTCTACACTAGCCCACTGGTAAGTCACCTGTCTTCCTGAGCAGGCAAGGTATGGAGACCCAAACAATAATTGGTGTGCAGTCTGAAACAAGAGAGTCACAAGTGAGGAGCAATCAGTCCTCCTGACTTCCCAAAGAAGGGAAAACTACTTGGTCAGCACAGCCCTGACTCATCTTAACAGACAAAAAACACTGGTAAGCTATAGGGCTACTCCTGGGTCCCTAAAGTCTCTTTGGAGAGCCATTAGTGACCTCCAAAATCAATCCTTTATTAAATTTTGGCTATCTGCTTGGTCTTAAACACTCAGAGAGAAATGTATAACCAAAAATAAAAAAAATACCATAGATATATGAATGTCCTATGAAGTAATACAACAAGAGCTTTTCAAGAGGGGAAACAAACAAGACCTTAAGACATTTTCCCCCATCTCTAGTAGTTCTAATTCTTCCTGCAGTGCATCAATACACTTCTGGGGTCTGTTAGAATACTTCCCCTGTCTGGGAGAGACTCTCTGGGTCTGTTAGAATACTTCCCCTGTCTGGGAGAGACTCCCTAACTGCCACAACTTCATGCCCCATTCAGCAGGAAGTTGTAATTATCTGACATCTTCTTTCCTTGTCCCCTTACAGCAGTTGTAGTGTCTTCTCATGAGACGGTGAAATAAAGAGGGGTAGAGTTAGGGTGGCTGGACCCCTGAAGGTAAAATTGAGCAAAAAGATTTTTTCTTATCTCTTGCCCAGTTCCAAAGAACTGTTTTTCCCTATGTGCTGGCTCTGCAAAGGACAGGCCTTGCCCTCATTTATTCTAGTCAAGTTATGCCTCTCTGCCTGTCCAGCTCTAAGCCAACCAGAACTGAATGCCTGTTCCATATTTCCATAAACAGGACCACTTGTGTCAAGATGCCTGCTCCCCTATGGTGTGAAGGGGTAACCAACCCTTGCATAAATATTTCCTCTCCCACTTTTTGTTCCCCAGTCTTGCTTGTTTAACAGGTATATCTCTATCAGGGACAAAAGTGGCCAACAAACTCCAGCTGTGTCAACCAAGAGAGATTTTTCATCCCTCTGCTGGTGGTCCTCAGCAAGGTGCTGTCTCTTGGTGCCTGTGGTGACCAACAGCCTCAAATCTCTCCAGAGACAATTGAATTCTCTTGCAGGTGTGGTACTTCAAAATTGTCTAGCCTTAGACCTCATTACTGCTGAACTTGGTAGGTTATATATATATATATATATATATATATATATATATATATATATATGTATGTATGTATATGTGTGTGTGTGTGTGTGTGTGTATTCTTGGGACAAGAATATTGGGTTTTTTTGTTAATAAATCAAATGATTTTAAACAAAGTATTTAAACTCAAACAAGGAGCTGCTTGACTGCTACAAGCCTGAGGACCCCTCCACCTGGTTCTCTGAACCTTTAGTTATTTGGCTTCTCCTTAGCCCCCTCCCTGATATAGGAACCCTATTGCTTGTAGTCCCTGTCTCATCAAATTTCTCAGATAACAAATAACTCTATAGCTAAGGTTGCTACTAATCAGGTCCTCATGCATCACCTAGCTCTATCTGGACCTAGGGTAAATTATGAAGAACTTACTCAGGATGACCCTGCCCTATTATAAAAAACAAAGGGTGAGTTGTTGGACACTGCCAGGGAAAGGCTGGAGCCTTTCATAGCTGGGCCTGAGCTGACAGACAAGGCTGAGGACCCCCAGGCTACAGGAGGCCACTCCCTCTCCAAGCCCGGGACACCTGAACTTAGGCTTTGCCCTGTGACCTTTGGCCAGTTGCCTAGGAAACTCCTTATATGGTATCATCCAGAAACCTTTGCACAGCCCATCCCCCTGTATCCTACCATTGCTTAAGTGCTGGAATGTATGTCCCCATATGCTGATTAGGCATCAGCAAGCAACCTTGTACATCCAGTCTTCTTAAGACCCTCAATTGCTTATAAACCCATTTCACTATTGATTAAACTGAGCTGTTCACAGAGACTGTCTCCCAAAAGTGATGCTTTTTCACACTCATCATGGTTAGCTGGACACTTTCAGGGAAAGTGCCGCTGGCCCTGGAGGATCCAGGAACCCACACCTAAGAACTTTGGCAAAGGAGGAAATGACGAGTGTCATTTTAGAGGAAAGAGTCTTTTCAGTTTAATAGATCAAGAGTTACTGTGGCACCCAAATTAACAGCCAGGTGGACTCCAGTTTAGCAGAAAACTTGGATGAAGTTTAAAGCACCAGGAGATGAAGTGATGGCTCGGCATTTAAAGGCACTTGATTACTAAGGCTGACAGTCTGGGTTTGATTCCCCCATACCCAGGGAAAGTCTGATGAACAAAATGGCATATGCATCTGAAATTTGTTTGCAGTAGCAGCTTGTCCTGACACATCAATTCCCTCTCTCTTCATCATTCTCTCATTTTTATTTCACCACTCTCTGTTTGTAAATTAATTAATTTGGGGAAAAAGATACAAAGAGTCCAGTAGCACTTCATTTGAAGCTCCCTAAAGCATAAGGTTCAAAGATGAGGCTCTTGCTAGAGGGAGCCTCCACTCCACACCCCCCTGATAGGATTCTGCTAAGCATACCCATTGTCTCTATCTGCCTTTGTTTTTCAAATAAATAAATGCAATAAGTAAATTTAAGTTTTTTTAACTACAAGTTTGGTATGGCCATATTAGAAATAAAGCTTTAGTTTTCTGTTTGGATAGTATTTCAGCATGCTAAAATGATTGAGAAAACAACAAAAAATATGTTTATTGAGACTTGGAATTTCAAATCAGATTCATTTTATTCTTTTAATATTTAAAACTTTTTTGTTTATTTATTTATTTCAGAATGAGAGAGAGAGAGAGAGAGAGAGATGATGCCAATCCTGCTCATGTCTCAGTCCATGAGTGCCAGTCCTGCATGGCTGGTGCTTCAGTCTCTACAGCCTGGAAAGACTCTGAGCCAGTGTGACTCCACTATGGAAAGATACAGCACTGGAAAGACCTGTAGCAGCTGAGCTGTCTCCATGGATGGATCCAGGGCAGGGAAGACCCAGAACTTCTGTGCTTCTTCTACCTCCTCCATGGACAGATCCAGTGTTTAGAAGACCAAGAGCCCTGGCACTTCCTCTGTGGATGGATCCAGTGACAGAATGATCCAGAGCTGTGAGCCTCCTCTGTGATGGATCCTCCTGGTGCAGTGAGTGGAGACACTGCTTTATGAGAAGTACCAGAGCTGTGAACTTGTGCATCCCCACCTATGCCCTACCCTCCAATCCACTCCTGACAGATATCCCCCACAAGATAGAGAGTAGGGCCACCCAAGGGTGTCTAACCATTGTAAATGAAATCCAGTTTCATGAACCTCTTTGTGCATGTGGTTTTATGTGGTACTGGGCAATTGAACCCAGGTTTCACAGGCAATTACTTTAACTGCTGAACCATCTCTCCAGCCCTTCTTTTCACCATTTTTAAGTTGAGAATGTTACTGTATGAGCACATTCCATATTGAGCACTTCTTCCTCTGGGTATATACTCTTATTTTCACTCTCCTTCACCCAGTTATACTGAGGACCCATCACGGTGAAGCTACATATTCACTGTGTGGTGCTGAATGCACAAACGTTTGTGAGGACAGCAATGCCTAAGGATACTCCTCCCACCCTGTGGCTCTTATAATTTTTCCATTCCTTTTCCACAGTGTTTCCTAAGTCTTGAAGGTCTGGCTGTAAGTATAGAGCACCTGATGATTTTATACTTTGATGGTGTTTGAATTCACCTGGAGGTTTCTCTATTCACAATTGCTAGGAAATGGAATCAGTGCGAAGCTGAATCAACTGATAAATGAATAATGAACATGTAATACAAATACACACTGGAATTCTACTCAGAAGGAATTAAAAATGAAGTAATAAAATTTTCAGGAGAGGCTGAGAGATGACTCTGAGGTGAAAGACACTTGGTTACATAGCCTGACAGACTGGGATTGATTTTGCAGTATCCAGGTAAAACTAGATGTCCATGTATCTGGAGTTTGTTTGCTGTGGCAAGAGTTCCTGGTACACATATTCTATTTATCTATCATCTATCATCTATCTGCTATCTATCTATCTGTCTATCTATCTATCTCTATCCAGATAAGTAAATAAATATTTTTTAAAAAAGAAATTTGCATGAAAATATATGTACTTTGAAAAACTCATATGAAGGCAGGTTGCATACCACAATCTCAGAAAAACAAATGCTACATGCTCTCTCTCTTATTCATATCCTAAAATGGAATGTTTTAATTTGTTTATAAGTTATAGAAAGCATCAGTAATATTGGTAAGGAAGCTATAATGAAGTTTTGAGTGAGGCAAGGCAAAGAGTTGTGAAAGGGGGATATTTGACAGGGATGTGAAATTTTAGATTACAGGGGTGGAAGGCATTGGGGAGAGACTGAATTTAGTGAAGGTAGGGAAGAGATATGATACCAATGATGCCATGAATCAGTACCATAGAATTCATCATCTTGGTTATTTAATTAAAAGGTAAAACTTTTTTCTAATAAGAGAGGAGGGAGTAGTTTGAGCAGAAGCACCATGTATGAGTGGAGAAAGCTTCACTCTAAAACCAAAGCCTGTTTCTAGTAAATCTGAATGCTAGTGTTGGGATACTCTGCCCTCACAATGAGCTGGTGGTCAGGAAGGGTCATGAGATATACAACATAATGCATGCCATTACCACCAAATCTAAATAGTGAAGGCCTATTGCTAAAGAATATCATCTGTGCTTATTGAACATAAAAAAATTATCCAGGTGTGGATGTCTTTAATTCCAGAACTTGGGAGGCAGAGGTAAGAAGATCATTGTGAGATTAAGGACACTTTAAGACTACATAATGAATTCCTGGTCAGCCTGGGCTAGAGTGAGACCCTACCTCAAAAAAAAAAAAAAAAATCATGTTAGAACTGAGAAAGAAGCCAGCTTCCTCATTGCTAGTTTTCATAAGTGCAGGAAATTGCTATATAAGCTGCTGGATGGGGTGGGGAAGAATAACCAGCAGGGAAAATGATCAATGGAACCTGAAAACTAGAAATCAGACAGCCAGGCAAGATGTACTCATGGGTGCAAGAGTGTACACAGGCAATGGGGATAAACAACTACTCTGCTTTGATATGCAGCCTGCTCAGTGGGAAAGATTCTATTTAGTTTTTTATTTGCACTTCCCTAGTGGAAAAAGTTTTGAATATGTTTTCAGGCATTTTGGACACTTTTTTTCTGATTTTCGTATTGGTCAGCTCAATTCATTTGAACATTTATTAACTGAATGATGTGTTTGGAGGGTTGCTGATCAACTTTTCAATGTTCAGGATGTTAATTCTTTTCCACTAAATTGATATCAAATATTCTCTCCCTTCTGAGGATCACTATTTTCTCCACTGAGTTTTCTTTTCTGACCAGAGGCTATTTAACTCCATACATTCTTATTTGTCAGTTCTTGCTATCATTACTTGAGGTACTGAAACCTTTCCTAGACTATCATTGTCTATGAAATTGCATTAAATGATCATTTCTAAATTTTCCTCAAGCTCAAAATTTCAGGCCTTGCATTAAGATCAACCATCAATTTTTAATGTTTTTTTTTTTTTTATTTGTTTGTTTTGAGGTAAGGTCTTGCTCTCATTCAGGCTGACCTGGAATCCACTACGTACTCTCAGGGTGACCTTTTTAAAAAAATATGTGTGTGTGTGTGTGTGTGTGTGTGTATAATATTTATTATTTCATTTATATTATTAATATATATATATATGATTGACAACTTCTATACTAACAGACAACAAACCATGGTATTTCCCTCCCCTCCCCCTGTTACTCATTCATAATTCTGCTCTCTGTCATATTTCCTCCCTCTCTCCATTAGTCTCTCTTTTAATTTGATGTCATCATATTTTTCTGCTATTATGAGGGTTTGTGTAGGTATTGTTAAGAACCATGAGGTCTTGAATATTGAGGCCAATTTCTGTCCACACAGTTGTATGTAAGGAGTGGTACCCTTCCTTTGGCACTTACATTTGTTCTGCCACCTCTTCTGCAATGGATCCTGAGCCTTAGAGGGTGTGAAATGTTTCAGTGCTGGACACTCCTCCAATCCTTCTTCTTAGTACTGTTGCCTTTTGGGTCATCCCGGTGGTCATCGCCATCTGAAAAGAGAAGCTTCTCTAACCAGATGTGAGGTTAGCATTAACATATGAATATAATCATTAAGTGTAGTGCTTTCAGGGAAAATTGATGAGAGTAATGTATGCATTTATCCAGATAAGATCAGGCTTTATACCCCTAAGGCTCATGACTTCCCCTTCCATAAGCTTTTCATTAGGTGTTCAGTGCCAGGCATGTATTCTCTCCCATAGAGTGAGCCTTTGGTCCAATTAGAGAGCAGTTGGTTTCCCCCAGAGCAGACATGCCACTATTGCACTTGTTCAGTCATTTGGCCTGTCTGGACAAACTTCAAGCTTCCATTGTCCACTGTTTTCACCACTGATGACTTCTGCTTCCCATAAGGCTGCATACAGTGCAGCTTTTTCCAGCTTTCAGTTTGCTGGGCTACAGAGAGAAGGTTTTCTGCTCAGCACTAGCTTGATTTCTCAGTGACTTTGCAACTCAGGCATGTGAAGTCTTTAGCAATAAGGTCTTACCATCTCTTTCTCATGGGAAACCAAGGGCCTTGGCAATAGCCTAAATGTTTTGGAGGCAACAGGAACCTCCCTGGCCAACAACTCACTGGAAGGTATCCCATCCCTGGCACTGAAAATTTTCTAGTAACAATCTATGGCTTCCGGATGTGCCGTGATTCAAGAAAGTAGATTTTCATATGTCTTATTCAGAATATCTTGGATTTTGATTGATCCCCACCAACCCTTCTTATATACAACCTCTTCCCCTGACTTGGCTTAGGCCTTTCCCCTCCCTGTAATCTGTTCTTCTACTTACATATATACAATATCATCCCCTAAAGTCCTTCCCTCTCTTCCCTCCCTTATAGCCTTTTTCTAGCTTATGGGCCACTGCTACTGATTTTGGGTTCCAGCTCACACAAAAGTCTGTACATTTGTGGCTAGGATCCACATATGAGAGACAACATGTGACATTTGGCTTTCTGGGCCTAGGTTACTTCACTTAGTATAATCCTTTCCAGATCCATCCATTTCCCTGAAAATTTCATCATTTCATTTTTCATTAATGCTGACTAGAACTCCATTGTGTAAATGTACCACATCTTTATTATCCATTCATCTGTGGATGGACATCTAGCCTGGTTTAATTTCCTAGCTATTGTGAATAGAGCAGCAATAAATATGGTTGTGCAAGTATCTCCAAGGCAGTGAGAAGGGTCATTAGGTATATGCCTAGGACTGCTATAGCTTTTTTTGATGTTTATATGCCATCTGTATTTCTTCTGATAAGAACTCTCTATTTAATTCCATAGCCCATTTTTTAATTGGGTTGTTTGATTTATTATTGTTCTATTTTTTGAGTTCTATGTATATTCTGGGTATTAATCCCCTATCAGATGTATAGCTGGCAAAGATTTTCTCCCATTCTGTACGTTGTCTCTTTGCTCTATTCACAGTGTCCTTTGCTGTACAAAAGCTTTGTAATTTCATGGGATCTCAGTGGTTGACTAGTAGTTTTATTTTCTGAGCGCATAGGGTTGTATTCAGAAAGTCATTACCTATGCCAATATGTTGAAGGGATTCCCTTACCTTTTCCTTTATCAATTTCAGAGTTTCAGGTCTGCTATTAAGGTCCCTGATCCACTTGTATTTGATTCTTATACATTGAGAAAGACAGGGATCTATTTTCATCTTTCTACATATAGATATCCAGTTTTCCCAGCATCAGTTGTTGAAGAGGCTGTCTTTTCTCCAATTAATATTTTTGCAATTTTTATCAAAAATCTGATGGCTGTAGCTGCCTGGATTAACATATGGGTCCTCTATTCTGTTCCATTGATCTACATGTCTGTCTTTGTGCAAATACCATGCTGTTTTTGTTACTATGGTCTTGCAATATAGCTTAAAATTGGGTATGGTGATACCACCAGCCTTACATGACCTGAAACTTTCTACCTTACAGGCAGGTCTCAAATAGCCCCTTAATATATGGAAATTTCAGACCTTGAGCCAAGAATCACAATACAAAGTCCACTGTTCCATGATCTCTCTTTTTTATTGATGGCTCTGTGTGGAGAAAAAAAAAGTTACAGTTAAAGTCCTTTGGAAAAAACATACCCTTTGTCTTTTCTCTTGATTTTGAGGAACAAGATTGATCACAACAAAGAAATTAATACAGCTGCCTGGAGGAGGTATGTTTAAAAACTAATAATGTTATATGATTTCTCAAAATATCCACTTTTAAGTACCTTAGCACTATCTCCAAATCTTATTTAAGTTGTCTCTCATTTCAATGGATTCTCTGAATGGTTTGGTTTCTTCCTTGGTTTCTTTTGGTCTTATTTTTTATTTTATTTTTATTTTATTTTTTTTTTTTGGTTTTTTTTCTCAGTTTTTATTAACATTTTCCATGATTATAAAAAATATCCCATGGTAATACCCTCCCTCCCCCCACTTTCCCCTTTGAAATTCCATTCTCCATCATATCCCCTCCCCTTCTCAATCAGTCTTTTTTTTATTTTATGTCATGGTCTTTCCCTCCTCTTATGATGGTCCTGTGTAGGTAGTGTCAGGCACTATGAGGTCATGGATATGCAGGCCATTTTATGTCTGGAGGGAGCACATTGTAAGGAGTCCTGCCCTTCCTTTGGCTCTTACATTATTTCCACCACCTCTTCCACATTAGACCCTGAGCCTTGGAAGGTGTGACTGAGATGTTACTCAGTACTCCAGTCACTTCTTTGTAGCACCATGAGACCTTCTGAGTCATCCCAAGGTCACTGCCATCTGAAAAGAGAAGATTCTCTACCTAATGTGAGAGTAGCATCAATATAAGGGTATAAACATTAAGAGACATGCTTACTGGGCAGTTTGATAAGCATAGTATATACATTTATCCAGACATCAGCAGATGTTACACCCCTAGGGCTCATGACTACCCCTGTTTTAAGTTTTCAGTATCAGGGATGTATCCCATCCCATGGAGCAGGCCTCCACTCCAATTGGAGGGCAGTTGGTTTCCACCATTACAGACATGCCACTGTTGCACCCGTTGGCTCATTTGGCCTGGCTGGCCAATTATAAGGCTTGCAGTGTCCACTGTTGAGTATCTTCACTGGTGGTATCTCTTTCTCCCATTGAACTACATGTAGAATGGCTTCTTCCAGCTTTCTGTCAGCTGGTCTACATGGAGGAGGTTATCAGCTCAGTTCCAGCAGAATTTCTCAGTGCCCTTGCTGCCCAAGTATGTGGAGTCTTCAGCAATAGGGTCTTACCATCTATTCCTGGTGGGCAACCAAGGGCCTCGGCAATGGCCCATAATGTTTTGGGGGCATCTGGGATCTCCCTGGCCAACAACTCACTGGAGGTATCCCATCCCTGGCACTGAAAATTTTCTAACAACGATCTATGGCTCTTGAGTGTTCCATTGTCCAAAACTGGAAAATTCCATATGATTATTTGTATCCTTTTAGAATTTGATTAGCCCTCCCTCCACCTTTCCTTTACTCAATATCTTCCCCTGACCTCACTTTGGGCCTTCTCAACCCCCGTTAATCTATTCTTCTACTTACATACATACAATACCAACCTATTAAGTACCCTCCTCCCTTCCTTGGTTTCTAAAATAGATCTTTGATCATTCAAGATTACATTCTTGAGCTGGAGAGATGGCTTAGTGGTTAAGCGCTTGCCTGTGAAGCCTAAGGACCCTGGTTTGAGCCTCTATTCCCTAGAACCCACGTTAGCCAGATGCACAAGGGAGCGCATGCGTCTGGAGTTCGTTTGCAGTGGCTGGAAGCCCTGGCACGCCCATTCTCTCTCTCTCTCTCTCTGTCTCTCTCTCTCTCTCTCTCTCTGTCTGTCTGTCTCTCTCTCTTTCTCTCTCTCTCTGTCACTCTCAAATAAATAAATAAAAATAAAAAACAAAAAAAAAGAGATTACATTCTTCCTGAACCATGTAACTGCATACTTTGTTGTTTCTCCCACAATTGATTTGATTTCCTTTTTTTTTTTTTTTTTTTTTTTTTTTTTTTGATTTTTGAGGTAGGGTCTCACTCTAGCCCAGGATGACCTGGAATTCACTATGGAGTCTCAGGGTGGCCTTGAGGCCTTGAACTCACGGCGATCCTCCTACCTTTTCCTCCCAAGTGCTGGGATTAAAGGCATACACCACCACACCCAGCTTCATTGATTTCATTTATAAAAATATTTTATTTTTATTTATTTAACTGAGAAATAGGGTGAGAGAGAGAGAGAGAGAATGGGCACCCCAGGGCCTCCAACCACTGCAAACAAATTCCAGATGTGTGCACCTCCCTGTGCATCTGGCTAACGTGGGTCCTGGGGATTTGAACATGGGTCGTTTGACTTTGCAGGCAAGTGCCTTAATCACTAAGCCATACCTACAGCCCCTACAATTGATTTCTTTATTTCTCTATGATCTGAAAAAAAAATGTGAATTTACTTCATTTTTTGAAATTGTATGTACTTGATTTCTGGCATAAAAAAGAATCCATTTAAAAATTAAATTAAAATAAAATAAAGCAAAGAATGTGATCTATGATGATCAATGCTTCTTGTGCTACTGAGCAGAGTATGCATTCCCCTAGTGTTGGATGGATATTTCATTGAAGCCAGCTGATACCATTTGATACATTGTTCAATTGAAAGGAGGAGCTGTTAGGTTGATGTTTGTTTAGATGGCACATGTGTTGATGACAATCTGGTATTGAAATTATTTATTTAACCAAGACTTCTATGTCACTTACTGTCCAATAAAGTTTGGTTGTTGAAATTGAGGACTTCTACAATCGGTACATATACTTAAGGATCTTTTATCTTTATGGATTTCAACTTTTAGAATATGTTTTCCCATTCTTTATCTGATTTAAACAACTTGATGTTACCATACTAACATGTTAATTGACATAAGAATTAGTACTTATGTATGTATGTTTTCTTCATATTGCCTTTCATGCTTTCATTTGATGTGTGAATTTCCTTTGCCAGTGATATGTGTTCTGTGTAAACAATACATAGTTGTTTTTCTATCTTCTATCAAATTAGTTATCCTATGTCTTTTAATAGGATTACTAAGTCCCTGTCCACTTAAGGATAATGATGAGGGACTTTTGGTTCCTGTATCATTTTGGATTGCCTTCTTGTATTTTTTGATTTTCTATTATTAGTCACTTTCTGGTTTATGCAATTGAACTAAATTAAATTTTATCAAGTTAACCAATGTCCATGTATTTCTGTCAGAAAGTTATTCCTTCCAATGATTTCACAACTGAGTATCTTCTCCTTTGATGCAGGCCTTCTTTATCTTCTGAAACTCTTAGTTGGTATCATGAATTGATTTACTATGTTCTGGTCTTAAATTGTCTTTCTTTTTTCCTGATTTCAAATGAAAATCTTGCTGATATTATAATATCACTAGCAATCATTTACTTCCTGTGATTGAAGTGCAGTATTCCTCTTTTCTGGATGTTGTGGTTTATACTGAGAATTCTAAATTTATTCTAATGTATTTGCCTATGTAGGAATTAATTTTCATTGCTGTGAAAAAATGCCTAATGATAAGCAGCAAATGAAAGAAAGGATTTATTTCAGGCTTATTGTTTTGAGGGAAAATTTCATCATGGTGTAAAAAAGTAACTGACAGATGACATCACACATTTGTAACAGAGAGAGAAAGAGCAAGCAAGCTAAGTCTGAAATTCCAGTATACCATACTAACAATTCTCAAGGATCTCCCCCAGTAACGAACATCCATAGGGAAAGCTCAAAATCTCAGAGATACAACCAGCTGATGGCTAAGGAGAAAGCTTAATCACCAACACTTGAGGCTATGGGAAACACTTTGAATTCATACCACCACATTCTGCCCCTGGGCCCCATAGACTAATGACCATCATACAATGACAAAAGTCTTCAGTCTAATTTTAAAAGTCACCATGGTCTTTACCAATCTCAACACTACTCAAAATATAAAGTTACTTCTGAAACGCAAGACAGACTTAACTGTGAACCCTGTAATATCAAATTTCAAGTTACAAACTTCATTACATAATGATATGGAGTAAATATTCATGTTTCAAATAGAAGACATAGCAAGGAAGAAATGTACCAATGAAAGATAGAAAAGGATCAGGAAATTTATCAAAATCTGTAGCTCCATGTCAGATATCTGGAACCCAACATGAAGTCCTATTAGATCCCAAATGTCTAGTTCTGGCCTCCACATTGCTCCCTGCTTTACAGATAGATCCATCTGGCCAGAACAAGCAGCTCTCCTTTGAAGCCATCCCACAGACCTATCATCTCTGAAGCCATGGTGTCTCCACTGCAACTGAGGATTTTTCTTCACATCCTTCCAGAGTGACCTCACCAGGCTTTCATGCAAGGACTATGATGCAGCTTCACATTGCTACATAGCAGCAAATCCTGGAAAACTGTGCTTGCACTTCATTACCCTATTTCCTTAATTTTTCATGCTTTCAGAATGAGTACAAATTAGACTTCACTATCAAATTTGTAAAACCAGAAGGGATTAAAGCTTGACTTTAAGAAGTAAGATATTTCTTCAACATTCTTTCCTCAGGTTCAGTCATTTGTAAAGAATTTGCATCCTTAGTAGCTTGAGCCTCTGATGGGTTGTGCTTCACCCTCAGGGAATTCTTCCCATTGTCTCAATGCAGAACAGTTGGTCAATCTTTTATGGTTATAATTGATTTAAAAATTGCAACTTACATGGTCTGCATCAGCATCTGTGCCTGAAACTTTAAATTTGTTTACATTTCTTATGACTCAGATTTATATTTTACAACTGTCTTTGTTCTTTTATGTTTTCCTTTTTCACATTTTTATTTTTTACTATGTTGAACTTTTGTATGGATATATTATATTTGTACCATACTTTGCCTCTTCCCTTCCCCAACTCCACTGAGGGCCCCCTCCTTAATGGGATTGCAGGTATTAATCATGGAGTTGTGGGTTATGAGTTGTGGGGGTACAATGCTTCAGGATATCCCCTCCAATTCTGTGGCTCTTGTATCATTTATGGCCCCTCATCCCCCAAATTCCTTGAGCTTTGGAAGGTGACTTTAGTATTGAGCTCTCAGAAGCTTCTGGTTTTTATTTTTGTTGTTGTTGTTTTGTTTTTGTTTTTTCGAGGTAGGGTCTCACTCTAGCCCAGGCTGACCTGGAATTCACTATGGAGTCTCAGGGTGGCCTCAAACTCATGACAATCCTCCTACTTCTGCCTCTTGAGTGCTGGGATTAAAGCCATGTGCCACCATTCCCGGCTTAATTCTGTTTTTTTTTTTTTTTTTTTTTTTTTTTTTTTTGGTGCATTTTGAGTATCCCCAGTGTCTGTCTGCATCATCCTGGCCTAGGTTGTCAGGATCCATGGGAGCAAAACTCTTGCTCATCTTACCAGTTCTTCTGTTGATTCACCTGGGCCTTATCGTCCCTTTTAATTATTTTGGTTTGAAGTCCATTTTTTCAGATATTAATGTAACCACACCTGCTTGTGTTTTATGTCCATTTGCTTGGAAAAATCATGTTTCATCCTTTCACCCTGAGCATGTGTCTATTCTTAGTGGGAAGGTATGTTTCTTAAAGACAGCACATAGAAGAGTTCATTTTTCTTTTTCTTTCTTTTTTTTTTTTTTCTTTATTAGTCAGTTGTGTATTCAGCAAATACAGTCAGTTTGGTACCATTATTAGGCTCATCCGTGACCTACCCCCTCCCCTTGGCCCCTCCTTGTTGAGGTATACGGGTCATGCACTGTGGAGTTAGCCCACAGTTATGGTGACCCACCCTGTTAACCTGTGTCTTTTCATGGGCGAGGTAGGACCATTAATACTTAAGGTTATATTTGTGAGGTTCCATTTAATCCCTATGATATTGGAGGCTTTATGGATTTTTTGGTGCTTTTCTGGGCTTTATACATTCTTATGCCTGCTCAAGTTTAGGTTATTGTGTTCTTCCTCTTGGAGGCTCTTGAGATTAGTTGTTCAGCTTTCCTGTATGGAATATTCCTTGAACTATTCTCTCTAGGTTTCTGTTTGTGTTCATATAGTCATAGAGCTGGCTTTTTTCCCATGGAAGGTTTTACTTTCACCATCTTTTATGAGGGATACTTTCACTGGGTACAGTACCTTGTGTTTGAATCCATAGTTCTTGTTTTTAGGCTTGGAAGTGTTCCACTCCAAGCTCTACTGGCTTTAAGAATTTCCAGTGAAAGGTCTGAGAAAATTCTGATGGGATTGCCTTTGTATGTAATGAGTTGTTTCTCTCTTGCTGCCTTTAGCACTCTTCCTTGCTTTCATCATTGGGGGTTTCAATGATGATGTATTGGAGTTCCTTCTTTGGTCCACTCTGTTTGGTGTTCTGTTAGCATCTTGTAACCAAAAGGGTCTATCTTTTGAGAGGATGGGAAAGTTGTCCTCAATAATTTTGTTGAAAATATTCACCATGTCTTTGGCCTGAAATCTTTCCCCTTCTGGTATATCCATGATCCAGATGTTGGGTTGTTTTAGGGTATCCCACATTTTCATCTTGTTCTGTTCACATGATATTTTGACCGTGTCAAAGATTTTGGAGTCTTGATCAATTTTATGTCTCTTGTCTTCCAGATTGTAGTTTCTGTCCTTCACATATTTGACTCTGTTATTGAAGTCTTCCATAGATGCTTTTGAAAGCTCTATTTGATTATTATCTGTTTTGTTTTTTACTATCATATCCTTTTCTTTCTTTTTTTTCTTGAGGTCTATTTCAGGTTGAGATTTGGCTATTTCTTGACTCATCTTCAATTCATATATCTCTATTTGGAGGTCTCATTAGGTTTTGCCCATTAAGTTAAGCCTAGTGATGAAATTTGTGTACATTTCATTTATGTGATTTTTGTTATTTTGATAGTTTGCTTCCAGTTCAGGGATTTTCTTGGTCAGGGTCACATAGCTTATTGTGTTTTCATTTTGGTGTTCTGTTTTTATTATCCCCTCTGTTTTCACTGGAGCCTTCCATGACAGATGCTGGTGGAGGCCCCTCCATTGTTTTGCATTTCTGAGATGTACAGGTCATGGAGATTACCAGTGTGCCAGAAGCTCTGTGCTGGTGGCTGATACAGGAACTGTGGTTGGAGGTTCAGAATCTTCTTCAGCCTGCTAACCTAGTAGTGTCTTGCCTGTGGGGCTCAGGAATAGTATTACTACTTGCCCATTATCCCACTATGCCCCAGCTGAGCAGGTTGTGGAGGATGCACTAATACCACCTGAAGAGTAATTGCCAGATATTCCTGTGCTCCCTGTCTGGGTTTCTGGTAGGCCGATGCTGGTGGCAGGAAATTGGAAGGTTGTGGGGAGGTGAATGGGCCTTGTGGATTCAGGAACTAGGCTTGGAGGATGTCCAAGTAGGTGGTGGATGAGGAGGTTTATGAATATGGATGTCATCGGTGGCATGACTTGGAGTGATCAGAGGAGGTGTTAGACGCCTTCAAAGATCCACTAAGGCTAGATAGCCTTTATTATGTTGAGATTTGGCCCCTTACTAGTCTCTCCAGTGTTTTGATCATGAAGACATGTTGTATTTTGTCAAAGTCCTTTGGGACATCAATTTAAGTAATCGTGTCATTCTTGTACTTAAGTTTACTTAGGTGGGAAATTACATACGTTGACTTCTGTATGTTGAATCATCCCTACAGCCCTGAGATGAAACCTACCTGATCAAGGTGGATGATGCTTTCAAGGGGCACTTAAATTTGTTTTTTATTTTATTGAGAATTTTTTCATCTAACTTAATTAGTAATATCAATCTATAATTTTCCATTTTTGTTGGGTCTCTGTCTGGCTTAAGTATCAGAGTAATGGTGGCATCAGAGAAGGAGTTTGGATCATTCCCTCTTTTTCATTTGTGTGAAATAATTTGAGAAGTAGTTGAATAAAAGTTTGGTTGTACTCTATCTAGGCTTGGATTTTTGTTGTTGTTGGAAGATTCTTAATTACTTTTTAAAATTTCCTTGTAAGTAATAGGTTTGTTTAGGAAGCCTACCTTTTTTGTATTTACTTCTGGAATGTGATATGAGTCAAATAATTCATCTCTTTCTTCCAGGTTGTCCAATTTTGTAGAATACAGTTTTAGAAATATGCCAGTGATTCTTACAACTTTATTGGTATCAGTTGTGATGTCCCACTTGCACTTATAATCTTGTTAACTTGAGTATTCTTTTCATCTTTTGATCAATTTAGCCAGTGGTTTATCAATCTTCTTAAATTTCTCAGAGAACTAGCTCTTCATTTTATCAATTTTTAATTTTTAATCTTATTTTCAACTTGTTGATTTCTGCTTTGATATTGAGTTTTTTAACCATTTGTTACTTTGGTCCTGGGCTGTTCTTGTCTTCTCAGCACCTTTAATTTATGTGAAATCTTCCTGTCTTTGAAGTATAGGCATTTAACACTATAAATAGGAATTAAAGTTTTACCTGACTGAAAAACACTGACTTAAATTACTTTAAAAATATCAAAGAAATTAAACATTTACCTAATAAACAAGTTTTAGGAATGTAAAATGTTAATTTCTGTGGAATTTTACAAATTCAGATCGACTCCTCTACCAAGTTATGGATCAGTTGAACATTGTCCCTGGTCCTGTTGGATAAGAGAAGTTTCACAGGTCTGATGGTCTTGCTTTTATATGTTACTCAATGTGTCTGGCATGAGCTCTCAGTATCTTTTCTTAGTTCTGTATATTTACAGTTTTTACTATAACATGACCAGGGTAGTTTCTTTTTGGGTCATGCATATTTGTTGTTTTCTATGCTCTTGTATCTGGACAGCATCTTTTCCCCTAGATATGGGAACTTTTCTTGTACATTTTTTTCAATAAATTTGATGCCTTTAGTCAAAGATTTTTTTTCCTTTTTATGACCATAATTTGTAAATTTAGTCCTTCTGTAGTGTTGCAAATATCACTTATTTATTTCATACATTTTGACCTTATTAATTTTGACTGAAGCATTCATTCTGTTTCCTTGTCTTTACCTGCTGCTATTCTGTTCTCCATAGGACACAGTCTATTCAAGAGCATTTCCACTGAGCTTTTGTATTTGACTTATTATATTTTTCATTTCCAGAATCATTTCATTTTGGTTTTTCAATGGTATGTTATCATTTATAGACTTCTGTTATAACATCCTGTTTTGAAATTTCTTTTTAATTGATTTTTTTTTTTGTTTCTTTTGCCTTGGAATTCACTGAACACTTATTTATGTCCTCTTAGAATTCATTCTATTGTCAGTTTGATTTCTATTTGATTTCATTTGTGCCTTTACTCTTGTGTTCTTGTATTCATATTATAGATTTATAACCTTGAATTCATTGTGTGGAATTCTTGCAAGTATTTCTCATTTGGTGCCAAAACAATGTAATTAGTAATGTTTTTAGGAGGCAAGTGGTATAGCATCCTCTAATGTGTAGCCTCCCCAAAGCAAATATATATGTAATGTAATTAGTTTATACTATATATATATATATATATATATATATATATATGAATGATAATATTCTAAAAATGTAAAATTTGAAATATACCAGGATAAAAACATTCAAATAATACCAAGGTAAAATGTAAATTTAACAGCATAATCATTCAAGAGTTAATTTGCAAGGCTTCAGATTATGAAGAATTCATATATTTACTTTAAAAATTCATTAAGTAAAATAATATATAATTTTTCAGCTTCATAGCAATAAGCTGCAGAAGGTGAAACTCTCACATAGTAAGAGAATGGATACAATAAAAGGCTATATTCAAAATTTCAAATATTTAATCAAATGCCCAAACGCACTTTTAAGAAGAAACAGCTGGGTGACCGCGGTGTTCCCCGGGTAAGAGGGCGCCGGCGAGGCCAAGCGGGAGATGGAGCCCATTCCGGGCAGCTAGGCCAGCATGGACCCTCTTCCGGTCACGGCCACTGAGGCGTCCGTGCCTAACGTCGAGGCCGGCGGGCAGCCGTCCGCACCTCAGGCCCACCAGCAGCCGCTCCTGCTGGAGAAAGTGCAAAGTGCGGAGCGGCAAGCTGGTGTCCAAGCTGCAGTCTGGCTGCAGCTCCACCCGCTCAGCAAGTGAGACTCCTTCAGGAAACCCGAGTCCCTCCGCAGCAGGAGGCCGGCAGTGGCAGTGGCACTGGCAGTGAGGAGCAGGCTGCAGGCAGAGCGCAGGTGCCTGGTGAGCAGGAGGAACCGCAGACGCTGGGCAGAAGGGGCGGCAGAAGCAACCTCTCTGTTTACCTGGCCCTCAATCAAAAGCAAGCTGACTCTCCGGGGGCTTCAGGGTGCAGCGCTGATAGCGCGGATGACCTGAAGTCCTCCAACTCCGAGTGCAGCTCCTCGGAAAGCTTTGCCTTTCCTCCAGGCAGGATGCATGTACCTTCCGCCTCCTTCTCCTCCAAGGAAGAGAAAAGGCGCAGTCATTCCTTGAAAATGAAAATCTTTTCCAAAAACGTCTCTAAGTGTGTCACACCAGATGGCAGGACCATATGTGTACGGGGCATTGTTTGAGCCAAGATAGATGGCTTCCTTTAGTGGTCAGCCCATATTCTTACCATAACTGTGAGTCGGAAAGACAATGACCTTTTAGCCCTACAGAAGGCTCGTATTTCCTGGTTCGGGTCTCCAACAACATCTGTCCTCGCCCTCTCACAACTGGCCGGTTTTTAAGAAAACTTCCAGTCCCGCTTTAACAAGAGGAGAAAGGGCCTGTACCGCAAGGCCATCACAGAGGCCGCTACGGCTGCCAAGCAGCTGACCGCTGAGGTGCGCGCCCTGCTCACCCAGTTTGAAACGTGAACATGGACAGTAAGGTAGGCGAGAGCATTGGAAGGCACCATTTTCCACTCGAGTTAGGAATAATTTCTACAAAACATCTGGCCAAGCCGGAGAGGTCTCCGTTGGCTTTTTATACTTAACCATGTGGCCATTTTTTTTTTTTTTTTTTAGACTAAGGAACTGAACATTCAATCTGATCAAATTCTGTCTTAAGGAAGTGTAATTTTAGCTGTATTTTCCACTTTTGAAATCTCAAACCATCCTAAGGCATAGAAGCCATAGCCTCAACTGAAACCAAATCTTTACAGGGATTGTTAATCGCCATTTGTACCTATTACTATAGACACACACGCACACACAATTGCCTGTCACCGTGTGACACAGGGTGCATATTGGATTTAGGAAAGGTTGATGGGCTTGGGGAACAGTGGATATTATTTAATGACTTACTTGTTTTTATAATTAGTGAACATTAGAGTTTCTATGCACATAATAGTATAGAAGTCTGGTAACTGGGTGTTTACTCTGATGAACTGAGATGCTTGCTATTTGGTTCTAGGTTGGGGCAGTAGTGGGGATTAAAACTGTCAAGACCAGACAGGTTTGAGTCATCACTTGCCTGAGAGCCTGTAACAAACCTTAAAACTTTTGGTTTGGGAGTTTAGATAGGTTTTATTTTGGGCAACACTTCACTGCTAAATTTGGTCAGATTTCTCCTGACTATCTAGCCCTAAATTCTTAGGATACATCCTCGTAAATTACACTTTGTAAATGATATGCCATATGTAAAGGTAAATAAATAAATAAATTTGAAATAGGAATTTGTGTCTGTTGAACTCTGTAGTTTAGGTAGTGTTGGGTCAAAAAGTGAGACAATGTAAGTAAAGGAGGAATTATTTATTTTTTGTAGGTAAGAAAATACTGTACTGATCTGTCAAAGGAAGTGTGTGTGTGTGTGTGTGTTAAACAATGCCTGGAGTTTGGCTGAACCAAGAAAAATTCTATAGCTTGACACACGAGCATGCTTGAAGTTTCAGTCAGGTACGTTAATTCTGTATTTATTTTACTTTTGTGATTTTAGTCCATTCTTCTGGCTAAAGCCATAGCAGAATGACTGAAGCGTACACATTTCCTATTGTACAGTCACTAAAATATATAAATGTAATATAATTTGTGTTTTGCATCTTAAGCTAGTGAAAGGGAAAACTATTCCTGAAGTAGGTAAGATACACTGGACGACATTTGTGCTTGCTCCTTAGACTCAGATGTATGACAAAAATCAAAACTTCCAGGCTTAATGTCAGATTTTATAAGCAAGGGAATTGGTAGCTTACAAATCAAAAGCTACAAAAAGTAAAAGGGAACTGAGGTAACATCTAGTTGCACATGGAAAAGTTCCCTGAGGAACATGATATGAGGAACAGGTGAATGGAAACTTGAGCAGGAGCCTTGGGAAGAAGGCTCTGCAGGGCTTGTGGGGGTGGGGCAGGGGCTGATATCTCTCCTCCCCCACCGTCAGAAACCCTCTGTGACTCCTCCCTGCACTATGATATAGACCTCCTGCTGCTCAGGCAACCTCAGAATTCAGTTGTATCAGGCAGCCTTGAGATTTCAACTATAGAGAAGTTTCTCTTTTCTGAATAGCCATACTGAACCATGGCTGAACTTTGGCTCAACTTTCTTAGACACAGACTCCAACTGCACCTTTCTCAGAATAGTGGGGTTGCTTCTTGAATTGCCTGTGATACCTGATACTCACACTATTCTTACCATCACCCTGGAAAAGTAAAGACATCAGAAAGATAAGGAAGTATGATGACCCTCTGAGAGGTTTATTTATTTATGTTTATGTTTTGCATTTCTGTTCTTCTGTTACTGAGTACATTTGTCTATCCTTGGAAACAGGACACTGAGAAGAGGACAGAAATATTCCTGGAGCATGAGGCCTAGAGGTATGTATGTGTGTGAGAAGGAACTGGAGACCTAAGGCTTTCATCTGGAGCCTACAAGCTACCTCTACTGGTGTCAATGAAAAGGCCAGGATAATGTAGCCAACAACACTGATTCCCAGTTTTACTGTCTTTGTTAAAGAGTGGAGGTCCTCTGAGGGGGAACAGCATCTCTTGACACATGGGGACATGCACATTTCCACCTTCCTGCTGATAGGAGAGCCGTGCTGACCACTGAGGCCCCCTTCAGAGCCTGGAGCCTGAGCTTTGTCCCCAGGAACCAGGGTCCTCAGAAGGAGCAGTGCTGTGATTACTGACCTGAGATACCATGGCTGAGCACAAGATTTCTGACTGAAAACACCAAGTGTGGACCTAACAGACAAGATTCTCCATAGTTACAATAGAGCAAACAGAACCTCTTCGATCACCTCTGAAAGTAAAAAAAAAAAAAAAAAAAAAAAAAAAAAAAAAAATTAAGGAATAAATCTTGTTAATTGAATAGATGCTGCATTCCAGGTAAATGAAAATCTACACATCCTAGACAGAATACGTATAAACTCCAAGTACTTATTCTATCCTTTCTGTTCACAGGGGCAGGGCATAGCTGAGGAAGGAAGGAGATATTTAAGGGCAGGTCCCTGCCTGTTGGGCCTGATCATTCCAGGTTTGCCCCTCTTGTCATTTGCATAAGGTGTCAGGTTCATGATATGGTGTCATATGAGGGCACAATCTGTCTCAGAAACAGCTCTCAGAGGACTGACTCAGAACACATTGAAACCTAAGACACTTCTCAGAGCTGATGCTCTGCTCACTAATGGCAGTGATGCCCAACCTGGGCAGTGGGTGCTGCTCACAAAGTTCCCATGTGTGATGTCCAGAAAGGAGTTGCGTATTGTTGCTTTGGAGTTAGAGTTTTGGTCTCCTGACCATCTTTTATCCTGGCTGTTCATCATCTCACAGGAAACCACTGCATCTGATCTTCACAAATACTGTTGAGGATCATATGGGACGATGTACATGAAGGCACCTTGTACATGAAATACAAGCCTTATTCACCCATGAGGACATCCTTCATGTTATTGTGGATCATCTGACCTTGTCCACTTGTTCTTGGTGCCTTCAGTCTCCCCTAGATTAAGTGTCTTCATAAAAGAGACTTGTGTGTGATCTGTATGTGTCTACCTACAATCCATATGACTGACTATCCTGCTTTTCCAGGTTGGAGAACTTGGCAGAGAAAAGCAGAGGGAAGGACGCTGTGGTCTATTACTCAAAGGCAATTCTTCTTTCCCCCTTTTACCCAAGCCCACTTTCTCCCACACTGTGTGCATCCCATAGACTCAGGGCTGCCTATTCCTAACAAGTGGGGGTAGTTACATGAACAGATATATCAATGAGGACTATGTGAGAGGTTATAGAGGGCAGGCATGAATAGGACAGCAGGAATACACATAGCATATAAGCTTGCTCAGCCACCACACCCTACTCTTCAGATGCTTATGTCCTGATAAACAATGTAAAGTGACTTTTCTTGCAAGCCCCTGTACCAGCCATATTCTCACACCCACTTTTAGCAACTGCTGTGCTCATAACATTTCTATTTTGTCTGTAGTAGTGAAAGTGCTGAGGTTAGTTGGCTGCTCTCTCATGCCTCTGAAGATAGTCCTGTTTCTTCTGTGTCCCTGTGGCTTACATAGCTTTGGTGACTAAGACTTCATGCACTTTGTCCTCTCCCCTCTCAGCAAACCCACCAGTGTTAAATTTCAACCCCGCTGCCCAAGTGATTTTCTCCTCCCCCCTCCAATCCCTCATTTAACTAAGCTACCCCCTTACTTTCTGCCACAATATTGGGGAACTCACTGATACCAGAATGAAGCTCTCCCTTGAATTCTAAATTCCCAGGGGACTATATCTCACCTTATCTACTTTCTTTTCTCCCTCCTCTGCCATGGCATACCATGAAGAATGCAACAACTCTTTTTAAACCAGAAGCTGCTCTGTCTGTCTCCAGTGGACTGACCTACTGAATTTTCCAAGAATGTCTCAACAACAAAATCCACTGAGAGTACAAGATGTGCCAAATCAGAACCCTCCCAATGGTGGTGCATGGGCAATGCTAGGACATTCTGAAGCCCCTTAATGACACTGGCAGTGTGCCAGGAATGTATGTACCACAATGTCACTGTCTCAATCACATCTCATTACCTGCTTACTATAGTGCCTGCCTGCAGGCCACTCATTCCCCATCCCAACTTCTCAGAGGTATCTGAGCTGCTGAGTTTCTTGGGCATTGGACAAATTCTGCAAGAAGAAGGGGATTTTTTTGAGACTGAAAATGTGGGGTGCTCAGAGTTTGGGATCTTTCAGAACATTGAGGAAAGGTGTATACTTGGGATATCAAGGCCATGTAGAAGAGAGAGGACATCTAGGGTAGTAAAAGAAGCATTATGTCTGTGAGATAACCTACTCCCAAGACCAGTCCCTCAAGAGAACTCTGAATTCACAGCTCTATGTAACATGAACACTTTTCAGATCTCAAGGGGGGGGGGGACTCAGAAAGAATATTTCTCTCAGCATAAAAATGACACCCAGATCATGACAGGACACTAAGTGAAAACAAGTAGATCAATGTGCCTCTCAGAAAACAGGAGTCATGTATGGCTGTCACCTGCCTATACACCACTAGAGGTGGTGAGAGAGAATGTGAAGGCCAGAGATATCCCTCTGTCTCTCTCCCTCACACTTCTCTGTCTTATAGTCAGCACTTCTATTGTGGGCCAAACTGTGTCTCTGACTTCCAAATTCATACATTGAGACCCAGCACCTGGGACTGACTCACTGCAGACATTTACTTCAGAAAGATGGCTGAATTAAAAGGAAGTATTACCATGGGTCCAAATCCCATATGATTGGCATCATTATAAGAGGAAATTATGACATAAAGATGTCAGAAGACAGGTATGGTGGCATATAACTTTAATCCTATCACTTGGGAGGTATACATTGGCAGATCTCCATTAGTTCAAAGCTACCCTAAGACTACATAGTGAATTCCAGGTCAGGCTGTGCTAGAGCAGTACCCTACCTCCAAACAACAACAACCTAAGACACCAGAAGATGGTTCTGATTATACACTTTCATTTTATTTTATATTTTTATGCGAGTGGGCGGAGAGAGGAAGGAAGAGACAGGATTGACACACCAGGACCTTCAGCCACTGCAGTCAAACTCCAGATGCACACACCCCCTTGTGCACATGTGTAACATTGAACACTTGAGTCACTGTGTTTCTGGTTTACTTGTTACCTGGAGAGTTGACCATGAGTTTGCAGCCAAGCACCTCAACCACTAAGCAATCTCTCCAGCCCTGATTATACACATTTGTAATCCCACTTGGGACACTGCAGAAAGAGAATTCAAGTTTGAAACTAGCCTGGAGTGCACAAAGAGACCCTTTCTAATAATAAAGAAGCACAGACTAACACAGACAGGGAAGACTGAACAGAAACTGGAATGACAAATCTACAATCCCAGACTCCAGGGGAGCCAGGAGATAGAGAAGCCTGGAACAAACAGAAAAGACCTTCCCTGGAACCTTTGAGAAGACCAGGCCTGCTAGCACCTTCAATTCGGATTGAAAACTTCTAGAAGGATGTACTTTAATCTTTCAGGAATCTCCTACAAGACCCTAACTAGCTGGCCAACCCATGAGAAGATAAGGCCTCCCACCTCTCACATTTCCTCATAACTGCTAACAGTATTTGTACCCTGGACACACTGATCTTTCATTTTGGAATGGGCTCACACCTACCACAGTTTTTATAATGCTAGTTTCACTGTAGTCTGGGATGCAACCCCACATTTCTTCTCCTAGACACTCCTCAGGTCTTGGTTTCCAGCTCACTTTGATGGGAAGCAGTTCCTGGTATGGTGCATTTCTCCTGAGACATCTTGCATCTTCCTCACAGGCCACCAGTCAGCACACCTCATTCCTGTCCAAGCAGCTATTCCCACATTCAGTTACTTATGGTTAAGGCTAAAAATGGAAACTCATTCTGGCTTCGGATCACATCATATGACACAGGTCATGGCTGTTAGTCTGCACATGGATGTAAATTGGAATGGGGTCTGAAATGGAGATTACCAAAGGATGGCATAGCCGTTACATCAGGGCAGGATGAACTTGTCCTGTGAGGTCTGGACACTCTGCCTACTTTCTGGTGTTTGCTCAGCAAATTAAAATTTCCCTTACATGCTCATGTGTTTGTACACATGCTCCCCGATTTGTCACCAGCCCAATGATGGGCCAGTTTTCCATTGACACTGCTCACTCACCCAGAGACAAGCTGCATGCGGAGCCTGACATGGTGCCTTCCTCAGGACCCTGGTGAATACAGTCATATCAAAAGCAAATAAGGATACTATTTAAAAAAACAAATAAACAAAGACATACAAAACAAAACAAAGACCTACCATGTCATTTATAATACACAAAGTCCCAAGAAGGAAATCCTCATGGATACATGGTTTCACTACATAATTCTACCAAATTATTAAGGAGGAATTAGGAGAAATTCTGTTCAACTTCTTCCAGTAAATATGAGAGAAAACAACCCCAACATTTCTTATCTTTTGTAGTACTGGGGATAAGACCCAAGGCTCCAGGCAGAGTAGACAAGCACTTTACTCTCCAGCTTACAACTTATTTCATGAAATCTGTATTAACTTGATATCAAAAGCAGACAGAGGGTTATAGAGATGGCTTAGTGGGTAAGATGATAGCCTATGAAGCATAAGGACCTAGGTTCAATTCCCCAATATCCATGTAAGCCAGATGCACAAGATGGCACATGGGTCTGGAATTTGTTTGTCGTAGTTAGAAGCCCTGGCATGCCCATTCTCCTCCACACCCCTCTTTCTCTCTCTCAAATAAATTATTAAAAAATAAACAGAGGGCTGGAGAGATGGCTTAGCAGAGCGCTTCTGTGAAGCCTAAGGACTTGATTCCCAGGACGCACGTTAGCTACATGCACAAGAGGGCACACTCATCTGTAGTTCATTTTCAGTGGCTGGAGTCCCTGGCATGGCCATTCTCTGTCTCTGTCTATCTGCCTCTTTGTCACTCTCAAATAAATAAATAAAAATGAATAAAATATTTTAAAAAGATGGTAAAGTGAATGAAGTTTTCTTTTAAAAAAATAAACAGAAACAAAGCAAAATGCAGATACAATGTAACAATATATGCCTCATTCATGACAATCATATATGCATAAATTCTAGCATCTCTCAATGAATGTTAAAAAAATACTCCTGATTTATTGAGTTTAACAAATTTATAGGATACAACTTATGGCCATACCACTCTGAACATACTTTATCTTGTCTGATCTCAGAAGGTACTTGTATGGGTGACTCCAAAACTGTAGGCTATAAAATCAATATATATTTAGTATTTTAATATGATTATATACTAGTTATATGTAATAACATAAAATTTCTAGTATTTAGCAAACCAAAATTAAAATGTAATACATTTCAACTGCTTTAAAGCAAATGAAACACTTGACAACTCCATGTGACTTCCATTCCATGTGGTCATTCTCTACCATGGGATGAGATACTGAAATGATGCTGCTGCTTTGGGGTTCCCCATACTCCTGAGGGATTCTGCAAATATGGTGTATCAAAAATAATACCAGAGATGGGTGGTTGTGGTGGTGCACATCTTGAATCTCAGTACTTGGGCGGCAGAGTTATGAGGATTGCTATGATTTTGAGGCCAACCTAGGCTAGAGTATAATCCTAACTGGAAAAACATAAATAAATAAATAAATAAATAAATAAATAAATAAATAAAAAAGAAAGAAAGAAAATAGTGCCAATGAAACCTGGAAACAGTTTAGGTGGAAGAGATCAAGACGAAAAAAATACCAAAAGAGAAATGTGAGAAATATTTATAGAAAATGGAAATATGACTTGGTGGTGGGATTTCTTGCCCAAAGAAGACAGTGGGTGCAGCAGCTACATGAGGCAAGGGATTGAATCCCACCAGAGAAGCACAGGAAGAACTCCAGGCACCAAGAGCAGCACAGGCCCTGGAGAGAGTCTGTACAGATATGCCAGGCATCCTAGGAAAGATACACGAATACATTCAAGAAACAGAGAATACAAAAGAGCTTCTATAAAGGTATGATGGGCTCAAGAAAGAGACTAGGCTACAAAATTTGGTTGGAAGTAAAAACAGACATAATTATATCAAAGGGCAATCAATTTAGGGCTTTTTATTTTATTTTTAATTATTTATCTGGGAGAGGACAATGGGTAGTTTGAGACAGAGAGAGAGAAAGTTTTGCCAAGGCATCCAGCCACTGCAAACTAACTACAGACATGTACACCACCTTGTACATCTGGATTATGTGGGTCTTGGGGAATCAAATCTGGGTCCTTTGGCTTTGGAGGCAAGTACCTTAGTTGCTAAGACATCTTCTCAGCCCTAAGGCTTTTTTTAAAAAAATAAGCAAAAGGAAGCTGTTGCACTCAGATTCATATTGCTGGTATAAATCACCCAGCCAAGAGCAGCTTGTGTGTGTCAGGGGGGGTCGCATTTTTGCTTACAGACTGGAGGTGAAGAAGCACCATGATGCCAGGGTAAAACAACAACATGAGCAGAGGGTGGACAACACCTCTTGCCCAACATCATATGGAAAACAGGAGAGTGTGCCAAACACTGGCAAGGGGAAACTGGCTATAACACCCATAAATGAACCCCCAAGATTACACTGCATCCAGGAGGATTCAACTTAATTTAATGGGGACCTAGCATTCAGAACAACTTTTATGGGGTCACCTGAATCAAACTACCACATTCTGCCCCTGGCCCCCATGAAATGATAACCATACATGAAGTAAAATGCAATGCATTCATCCAACTTTAAAAGCCCTCATAGTGATTATCAATCCTAATGATGTTCATAGATCCCCATAGTCCAAGGTCTTTTAACTGAGTTGCAATACTAAAAAAGCCCCCAAATCCATAATGGTACAGAATAAACATTCACACTGAAAAATATGGACCTGCCATATCAAGTAAATATTCAACCAATAAAAGATTTAAACAGAGCAAACATCAAACTCTATTGCTCCAACTCCAACACCTCTAGACAGTGATGAGTCTCCAAGTCAATTCTAACCAATGATTATTCTCTGGAGTTCCAATTCTGCCCCTCCAGCTAGGCTACTAAAAATTTGGGAAAACTTCATCTGGTGCTAGCAGTTCTCCTTGGTAGCCATCCCAAAATTCCAGTATCTCCACTGGGTCTCCACTGCAATCCACAGTTCATCTCATAGCTCCATTGGGTTGCCACACAGGTAATCCAAGAAGCCTGGTTCACAGTGCCTACAGTCATTTTTAAAAAAATGTTGCAAATTCAATGACCCTTTCTTGTATTTTTTATACTACACAATACCAGGTGGGCTGCCAATTTGTTAATCCGGGGGGGGGGGGGGAAGCAGATTTTGAAGAACAGGAGATTCAGTGTTCAGGCCCCTTCAAAAGAGTCTATATTATTACTGTTGTCTCAGTGCAGGTCAACTGGCCCATTCTCAGTGCTTGTAATCTCTCAAACAATTGCAGCTGAACAGGCAGAAGTTTTGGGCCAAGTATTTCATTTCTTTCTGTGCTATACCCCTCTGCTCACACCAGTCCATTTTTATGAAATACAACCCTGCACAAGTTCTCAGGTCACAGGCATAACATCAAGCCTTTCACACAAACTGATTCTAGCCCAGTCCCTACAAAGTTCTTTCTCACCCTTATAAGCCAAACCTCATGACCTATAGTGCTTATTGCATTTAGGTCTTTCAACACTCATCAGAGTAGTTCATCAAGTTGTACTTACAGCACTGCAAGGTGTCTTTTAGGTGAAAATTTCAAATTTGTCCACATTCTTCCTGCAAAGCAGTTCCAAAAGGCAAAGCCACAGAATCCGTTTTCTGTCATCAGTAGCCCCACTTCTGGTACTAACTTTAGTGTTGCAGTCAGGTTTTCATTGCTCACAAAATACACCTGACAAAAGCATATGGTGGGAAAAGGGGTTTATTTTGTCTTATAGATTTGAGGGGAAACTCCATGAATGCAGGGGAAAACGATGGCATGAGTAGAGGGTGGACATCACCTCCTGTTCAATATCAGGTGGACAAAAGCAACAATGCCAAACACTGGCAAGAGGAAACTGGTTATAACAATAATGAGCCTTCCCCCAACAATACACTGCTTCCAAAAAGCTTCAATTTCCAAATTACTATAGCTTGGGGCCCTAGCATTCAGGAACACTTAGGTTTATGGGGGACACCTGTATCAAGCCATCACAGAAGCCAGTGGAAGATTTTTTTTTGTTTTTGTAAAAATTCCTTAGTGGAGATAAAGTCTTGCAGCACAAGCTTTAGTACCCAAGTTCAACCCTGGATTCTATGTAAAAGCCAGAAGCCATGGTGAGCTTCTGTAATTCCAGTATGCTGACCATGAGACTGGAGGATTTCCTAGAAACTCAGAAGCTCTTGATAGTGAACAACTCTGCCTCCAACTGGGTAGAAGGCAAAAACCAATACCTGAAAATTGTCCTCTAATCTCTGTGCCTGCCCTCACACATGAACACGCTCACATGTGAGTGTGCACACACACACACACATAACCAATTTGCCACTGGGAGATATATCATTGCAATACTTAACATTACTATAGGCTGGACAGAGTTGCAACAGAAAAATAATGAGTCCTTAAGAACTTCATGACAAAAACAAAAAGTTCTGCCAACACTTCACTGATACATAGTTTTTTCATAATTATATTTTTATTTTGAATCAGGGCCATGTAGCCTAGGCTAATCTCCAATTCCCTATATAGGTGAGGATAGCTACATTATGTGCTGCCATGTCCAACTATGCAGTGTTAGGGCTCAAACTCAGGTCACCATGCTTGCTTGGCAAGAACTCTATCAACTGAGTTATATCTCTAGCCCCTACTCAAAATTGTAAATGTGTCACACAAAATGAAATTGCCATTCCTGTTATTTTCATTAAAAAATCATTTCAGGACTTCCAGTTAAGATGGCACTGTAGAAACCATGCCAAAGCAGCCTAGGGAAGAAAAAAACCCCAGCAAAATACAGTCTTCTACAAAAAAGTGAGGTGTATAAGAAATTACCAATGGCAGCAGAGAAGTAGAAGAGATCCAGAGCATCTAGAGCCCACATAGGCAGGCAGAAGCAGCTGCAGTAGCAGTGGCACCAGGTCCACAGGACCACAGCTTCAAGGCGCAGCTTGAGCCACAGGAAAAGCCAGGTGAAGGGATTCTCTACTCACACCAGAGCTCCTCACAAACTCAAGAAACGTGAATGGAGGACCACAGTGGCCAATGGAGGAGCAGCTCATGAGGTAGAGGATCACGTGAACCAAGGGGAGAACTAGAGCCACCATCCACAGCCTCCCCTCCCCCACCACCAGCACAAGCACCAGCAAGCACCAGAGACCTGAGGAAGGGAGCTCACAGTACCCAGCACCGGTGGCCAGAGCAGTGATCCAGTGAACCAGCCAGCCGACTTGAGCCCAAAGTGCAACAAAGAGGGACACAAGCAGGAGCACAGAATAACTGAGACCAAAATCATCCCAAAAGGTAACTGGGATTACACTAGGTCAGTACCTGCCAAATAAGCCTGGTATATAGGCTTGAATCGGAAGTGCTAATTGCACCTTCCATATAAGGATAAATTATGTGTTAAATCTGATAGATGGTTGGATTTACCATTCTTAAATAAGCTATATTTTGACCTTGTCATTTGTTGCTTCCTGTTTTATAGTGGCTTTGTTTCCTCTTCTGTTGTTCATTAGGGAAGGGTCTCACTTGGTCACAAGCCAACTTGGAACCCTCAACAGACCAGAAATCTTAGCCTACTAGTAGACAGGATTAAGGATATGGGGCACCATACATCCTAAGGGACTGTGACTTTCTTAGAGGATCTGGGCCCTATAGCAAAGTAGCAGGATACAAAATCAATGCACAAAAATCAGTAGCCTTTCTATATGCAAATGACAAAGATACAGACAAGAAATAAGGCGCATGGTCCCATTTTCAATAGCAACAACAACAACAAAAAATACCTTGGAATAACTTTAACCAAGAAAGTGAAAGATCTGTATAATGAAAACATAAAAACACTCAAAAAAGAACTTGAGAAGGACTTGAGAAAATGGAAAGACCTCCCATGCTCCTGGATAGACAGAATTAACATTGTGAAGATGGCAATCCTACCAAAGGCAATATGCAGATTTAATAATGCCTATTCCTGCATAAATAACTCTGTGCTGATTTTCATTGAATGTGTACATTGTTTAGTTAAATTTTAGAATGTGTCTATATTTTGTTCCACTCAGCCTACATGAATACTCTCATAGCAGGCAAACCCAACATCAAGGGTCACTTTTGCAGATACTCTGAGAGTCTTAGGAGCCACACCTATGAACTTAAGCTAATATGCTGAAGATATATACTATCAGATTGATTGATACATCTAATAATACTACACCTCATTAGGATCTCAAAGCATTAAATGAATCCAAGATGCAAAAATATGTACATTATAACACAAGAAAAACAAAAAATCAAGACAATATAAATCCACCAAAAAATATTAATGCATCAGAAATTACCTCCAGTGAGAATGATTTAGAGGAAATGCCTGAGAAAGATTTTAAAAGAATGATTATAAATATGTTCAAAGAAGTCAAAGAGTAAATCAAAGGAATGAAAGAAGAAATCAAAGGAATCAAAGAAGACACAGGAAACCAATTTAATGAAATAAAGAGGTCAATACATGACCTAAAAAAGGAAAGAGAAATAATAAAGAAAAACCAGTCAGAATTACTAGCAACGAAGAACACATTCAATGACATTAAAAAAAAGCTCTGTAGAAAATCTCACCAGTAGAATGGATGAAGGAGATGACAGAATATCTAAACTAGAAGACCAGGTGGCAGATCTAATACAATCCAACAAAGAGAAAGACAAAGTAATAGGGAAGTATGAATGGGAATTTCAAGATTTCCAGGACACTATGAATAGATCAAACATAAGAATTCAGGGTATAGTAGAAGGAGAAGAATTTCACTCCAAAGGCATAGTAGGAACTTCAACAACAACAACAAAAACAAACAAACAAAGTTTGTTTCCCAACTAAAAAAAGCCCAGATGGTTTCACTGGCAAGTTTTACCAGACCTTCATGGAAGAACTAACACCAATGCTTCTGAAACTTTTCCATAAAATAGAAAACAAAAGAATTCTACCCAACTCCTTCTATGAAGCCAGCATCACCCTCATACCAAAACAAGGCAAAGACAGAACAAAAAAGGAAAAGTATAAACCAATCACCCTCATGAACATAGATGCAAAAATTCTGAACAAAATATTGGCAATTAGAATACAAGAATATATCAGAAAGATTATTCACCCCCACAAAGTTGGCTTTATCCCAGGGATTCAGGGGTGGTTCGACATATGCAAATCAACAAATGTAATACATCATATAAATTCTCTGAAGGACAAAAATCACATGATCATTTCAATAGATGCCAAAAAGGTATTTGACAAAATCCAGCATCCTTTCATTGTAAAAGTATTACAGAAACTGGGACGAGAAGGAACATATCTCAACATAATAAAATCTATTTATGACAAACCTACAGCCAACATAATACTAAATGGTGAAAAACTCAAAGCTTTTCCACTAAATTCAGCAACAAAACAAGAGTGTCTGCTGTCCCTATTTTTATTTAACACAGTACTGGAATTCTTAGCTATAGCAATAAGGCAAGAAACACTCATAAAAGGGATACAAATTGGAAAGGTATAGATCAAATTATTACTATTTGCAGGTGATATGATTCTACACATAAAAGACTCTAAAAAACTCTACCCGAAAACTGTTAGAGCTGATAAACACTTTTAGCAATGTAGCAGGATACAAGATAAATACACATAAATCTGTAGCCTTCTTATATACTAAAAAAATATGTGCAGAGAATGAATTCAGGGAATCTTTCCCATTCACAATTTCCTCAAAAAAAAAAAAAATTAAAAGTACCTTGGAATAAACTTAACTAAGGAAGAGAAGGAGGTCTACAATGAGAACTCTAAAACATTCAAGTGAGAAATTGAAGAAGACACAAGGAAATGGAAAGATATCCCATGTTCTTGGACTGCAAGAATTAATATTGTGAAAATGTCAATCTTACCAAAACCAATCTACATAGTTAATGCAATCCCCATTAAAATTCCAGTGGCATTTTTCACAGGAATAGAATAAAAATCCAAAATTTCATTTGGAAGCACAAAAAAACCTCGAATAGCCAAAATAATTTTGAGTGAAAAAAATAAGGCTGGTGGTATCACCATACCTGATTTTAAGTTATATTACAAAGCCATAGTAACAAAAAGAGCATGGTGTTGGCACAAAGACAGACATGTAGATCAATGGAACAGAATAGAGGACCCAGATGTTAATCCAGGCAGCTACAGCCATCTGATTTTTGACAAAAATGCCAAAAATATTCATTGGAGAAAAGACAGCCTTTTCAACAACTGGTATTGGGAAAACTGGATATCTGTATGTAGAAAGACGAAAATAGATCCTTGTCTTTCCCCATGCACAAGAATCAAATCCAAGTGGATCATGGACCTTAATATCAGTCCTGAAACTCTGAAATTGCTAGAGGAAAAGGAAGGAGAAACCCTTCAACATATTGGCATAGGTAATGACTTTCTGAATATACCCTCAGTTGCTCAGAAAACAAAACAACTAATCAACTACTGGGATCTCATGAAATTACAAAGCTTTTGTACAGCAAAGGACACTGTAAATAGAGGAAAGAGACAATCTACAGAATGGGAGAAAATCTTTGCCAGTTACACATCTGACAGAGGATTAGTATCCAGAATATACAAAGAACTCAAAAACCAGAACAATAAGAAATCAAACAACCCAATCAAAAAATGGGCTATGAAACTAAGTAGAGAGTTCTCACTAGAAGAAATACATATGGCATATAAACATCTAAGAAAGTGTTCTATATCCTTAGCCATCAGGGAAATGCAAATTAAAACTACCTTCAGATTCCATCTTTCTCCTGTCAGAATGGCTACCATCAAAGAAAAAAAAATGACAATAAATGTTGGTGAGGTTGTGGTAAAAGGGGAACCCTTCTGCACTGTTGGTGGGAATGTATTCTGGTACAGCCATTGTGGAAATCAATGTGGAGGTTATTGAGACAGCTAAAAATGTATTTTCCACATGATCCAGCTATAGCACTCCTAGGCATATATCCTAATGACTCTTCCCACTACCTTAGAAATATTTGCACAACCATGTTTATTGCTGCTCTATTTACAATAGTTAAACTCCAAATCCCATACCCAACAGTAGCAGACAAGGGCATGGGAAGGTGTGTGCTTGGTGGACTTTGCACATTATAATGAGAAGAAAAAGATGCTATCCTGTTTCAAATTCAAATTAAGTTTTTCAGCTATCCAAATTCCTATTTGCATTCAAATTCATGTGGATAGCTCTAGACTTAGCTTCCTACAGAAATGGGATTTGGCACAAGAGGGTGGGCCTCAGAAGGCAAATCACTGAAACCAATCTCTTTATAGGAAAGAGAAGACAAGGATAGGTTTCCTCCTAGCCTCCTAAAGACTGATTTGTTTTTTTCCATTCTTTTCCCCTTCAGGGAATTGTGTAATTGAGAATGATCATGTAGAAGTTAGAATCTGCACTGCAGTAACAGTTCTTTGTTTGGTTGTAAGGTGGGGTGGGAATGGATTTCATTCTACCAGAATTTCTTGTCTTGTAAAAATCAAAAATGTTGGATCCCTCCCCAAGCCCATGGCATATGACACTTGCTACATGAGTCCAAGTAAAGGGATACGTGAATGGCCCAAGGAACTAACTACTCAGTCTGTCCATAATGTTCATGAGCTCATTAATGAACTCTGATGGCAGATGCTGGCTCAACTCTGATTCACTGGAAGAATTCCAGAACTGTTTTGTGAAGAAAGCACTGAAGTGAAATGTATGCCCCATCCTTCTTTCTAATTTCTCATCTCCAGACATAAATTCCTATTTCAAATATATTTGTTTTAAATTTTTAAAATTTGAATTATTCACTAGAAAGAGGGGAAGAGGAGAGAGAGAGGGTGGGGTCATGGGTGTCCCAGAGCTTCCAGCCACTGCAAACAAAATCTTAGTACATGTGCCACCTTGTGCATATGGCTCACATGGGCCCTGGGGAAATGAACCTAGGGCTTTTGCCTTTGCAGAAGAATGCCTTAACTGGTTAGCCATCTTTCCATGCCTCCATTTCAAATTTAAATAAAACTGAATAATATGAACCCTTGGACTCAAGGGTATGGCATGTTCTGTGCACAAAAACAATAGCTTGCCATGCAATTATCTTTGATGTGTTTTTTATCTATACAGTCTTCAAAATAAAACGTATGATTTCTCCCTTTCTTCACGTGAAGGTTTTTTTTCCCCTAGGTCTCCCAAGTTGTAATCCCATATTGATCCAGAATTCCTACTATTGAGCTGAACCACTAAGTACAGGAATTACCTGTACTGTGGATTCAATGAGTTATGCAGAATCCAACCAGAAACATTGGACCCTCCAAGGTATTCCCTGGGCTGGGGAGACAGCTTGATCCTTAATGTGTGTTCCTCATAAGCATGCAGAAGTTCAAGACCCAGAAGCCCCAGTAGAAAGTGGGGAAAGGAGATAGCTCAGAGCTAACAGCCTTTGCCACTAAAATATGAGGACATTTCAGGCCAGAAACATCCAAATTTGACTCCTCAGAACCTATGTACAAAGCTGAGTATGGCCACACATATCTATTACCCCAGTCCATGGTGGGAGGAAGGTGGAGATCAAGACTAGCTGGGGTTTGCTGGTGGACTGTAGCTCCAGGTTGAGGGAAAGACCCCATCTCAAGGAAAGAAATACACGGATGAGTGATACAAGATGGACACTGAAAGGTATACCCTCTTGCCTCTGTGCAAACACACAACACACACACAAAGAAAAGGAAAAGAAAATAAACTGGAATTTAGCATACACCTCCAGTGTAAAGTGCTTGCTTGCAACCTTGCTGGCCTGATTTTGATTCCCTGGCACCTACATAAATATAAACTCAAAATGTCTCACATATCTGTGATCCCAACATACCTACGTCAATGTGAGGTGGAACCAGGAGAATTTGGAAACTCAAAGGGCAGCTAAACTGGAATAGAAAAAAACAAGGGAGACCTTTTCTCAAGAATGGTGCATGCAGAAGTCAAACACCCCAAATCTCCATGCCCATGCAGTGGCATGCACAGTGCCCATGCACACACTCACACACCACATACCTACACACACACACACACACACACACTTAAACAACTGAGCATGGTGGTGCAAAATTGTACTCCCAGTGCTAGCTAGGAATAGGCAGATCTCAGAAGCTCATTAGCAGACTACTCCAGCCTACATGGCAAGCTGCCAACCACTGAGAGACCTGTCTCACAAAAAGGTGGAGAGCATTATGAGAAATGACACTCAAGGTTGCCCTCTGGCCCTCTACACAGATGCACAAAATCATTAGTATGTATATGTGCTTAAGTACACACACATAAACACACACACACACACACACACACACACACACACACACACACCTCTTCCTGTGGTATCCACAATTATCTGGTTATGAAGTATATTTCTGACTTTGCACAGGTTTTTGTGTGACTACGGCCAGCACTGCTCTAAGATCCCACACACCAAACATCACTGCTTTCGTCAGTGAACCACACATACCCACACCCAGCTGAATGCATGATAGCATTGCACCAGGGCTTGTCCTCACCATCAGCTCCAGAGTCCCCCAGGAGCTACAGGTCTCTCTGTGAAGAAATAAGAATAGCATCTGAATCTTGGGAAGAACTTCTCCTTAGATGTGACTAGAGGAATGCTCTAAAAGCCAGCTCTAAAAGTCAGACATGCATGGCTAGAGACCCCAAGCTCCTGACCCTCACATTTCCCACACAAAGTAAAGCCAGACATCCTGATGGGCAACACAGCTAACCTCAAAGGACAAGGTTCTTTAACTGGCCCTGTTGAAACTATCCTAGTAGGGTCTATGGTGTATACCTGACTTTGCTCAATGATGCCTGCCCTCTTACCTTCTTACCAAAATGAGGGAAAAAGGAACAAACATTCTTAAAATAATGTGATGAAATTATCATAAAAATAGAAAATAGGCTTATTGTAGTCATGTATGCCTTTAATCTAAGCACTGGGGAAGCAGAGGTAGGAGAATTATTCTGAGTTTGAGGCTAGACTGGGACTGCAATATGTTGTCCCAGTCAGCCCTGGCTTGAGTGAGACCCTACCTCATAAAATCTCTCCCCTCAAAATAAATAAAATAAATAAATAATGGAAAATACATCCAGGTGTGTTGTTACATGTCTGTTATCCTGCACTTGAGAGGCATAGACAGAAGAATCAGGAGTACAAGGCCAGCCTTGGCTACATAACAAGTTCAAGGCCTTCCAGGGCTACATGACACATTGTCTCAAAACAGAGAGGAAGAAGGGCTGGAAATTTGGTGGTTATGTGCATTCCTGCACAAGCATAAGGGCCTGAGGGAGCCTGGGACTGCTGAAGTTCAAATCTCCAGATACCATGTATAGCAGTTGAGTGTGGCCATATATGTTTGTCACTCCAGTCCAGCAGTTGATCAGAGACCCAAGAATCAGCAGAGACCTGAAAGTTCAAGAACCAGCGAATGGGTGACTCTAACTCCAAACACAAGACCTGGCAGAAACATGATAGAGCAGGTCATTTGGTGTTCCACTGAAGCACTGCAAATGAGAAACCTCTGCTGCAGGTGACAAAAGGGCACATATGTGTGCATACACACATCACAACACATTGCACACACGTGCCTAGAAATAAATGGAAAAATGATTTCCACAAATGTCTGGGGATGTAACTCAGAGTGTCAAGTGCTTGACTCACATGTACAAACCCTTCGGTTCAATCCTCAGCACTGCATAAACCAGACATAGTGGTTCAGAACTGTCATCCCAACACTGAGAAGGTAGAGGAAGGAGGTCATCCTTGGCTACATGTCAAAATCTTGGCAGCCAGAGATACATGAAAGACTATCTCAAAAAATAATATAAAATAAAAGTAAGGGGCTGGGGACAAGGCATAGCAGTTAAAGGCACTTGCTTGCAAAGCCCTCTGGTCTGGGTTTAATTCCCCATTGCCCATGTAAACGCAGGTGCACAAAGTAGTGCATATGTCTGCAGTTTGTCTATGGTGGCAAGAGGCTCTGACATGCCTATACTCTTTGTCTTTCTCTCTCTCCTAAATAAATAAATAAAATTTAAAAAGAGTAGGGAGGGAGACACAGAGTCTGGCCTGATGGGATGAAAACAGAAAACACGTCTATTCAACTTTCTCTTATCATAGGCTAACATTTCATTCAAGAGCAGTCCAAATCACATCTCTTTCTTTTAGTTTATTGATTTTATGTTTGTTTTTCTTTGAAACAAGGTGTAATGCTACAGCTCAGGCTGGGTTCTTACTCACAGTACTACTCCAGCCACAGCCTGCCTCGTGCTGGGCTTTAGCTTCGCTCATATGGAATTATAAGAGCAAGACACCCCTCCCAGCTATCACATATCTTTTAGTTTTTTTTTTAATTTTTACTTATGTGTTTATTTTCCAAGAGTGAGAGAGATGAGAGAGGGGAGAGAGAGAGAGAGAGAGAGAGTGGCATGTGCAACTTTTTGCATTTGGCTTTATGTGAATAATGGAGAGTTGAACCCAGGCAATCAAGCACATTTGAATACAGAGCCATCCCCTAGCCCTCATGTATCCTTTTAACATGCTGTAATTAATAATTAGGGTGCATAAATCATAGCCATGCTATTATGACATGACTTGACAACATAGACCTTGGCTGGGTCCTGACTCAGCCTGACCAAGGTGTCCAGTTGAAACACAGGTAGTGATTAGTCATGAGATCCAGGTGTTCCCTCACACTCATTTCCACATAAAAGGAAGTTTTGACTGGGGGATTAAAGTGCTTTCTTGCAATGCATGGTGGCCAAGGTTCAATTCTCCAGTATCTACATAAA